>LR738710.1:409844912-409935229 GCA_902687465.1 Secale cereale
GGTGAGAGGCGGCGACGTGACCTGCTCTGGTTGGCCGAGAGCGGCTGCTTCGGTGGCGGAGGCCATTAGGATGGCGCCAAGTGGCAGCGGGGAAGTCGGTCGGCACGGAAACCAAAGACGGGTGGGATTTGCTGCGGCTGGAGGATAGGGAGGCCAAAATGCAGCTAGGGGTGTTTAAATAACGTAGGGAGTCTAGGCTTTAGGTCTAGGGGTGGTTTTTAGACCTCCGATGCCGATCAGACGGCTCCGATCACGAGGGGGTGTAGGTTGGGCCTAGGTGAGGTAGTGGGTTGTGTTGGAGGTTAGGTGGGCTGAGAGGAGAGAAGAGAAGTGAGGCCTGGTGACAAGTTTCGGAGACCGAAACGTCCGACAATTAATCCAGCAATGGCACTGCTCTATGTTTAACGGTTGGGCTATCTAACGGTCTCCGAATGCGACGAAATTTTGCACGCAGCCTGTCTACACTAAAATAAGACCACACCCCAAGTTTCGACCCATTCTGGGAACGTTTTCTGGCAACTTACAAAACAAGGTTTCGGAGGTTCCGCGGGTGCGTGCGACTGTGTCTGGGCTCAGAACGGACAACGAAGGGAACTGGGAGATGGCCAACTACGAACGGATGCAAGTTTTGAAAACTATGCATATGAAATAAACATGACGGCATGGCAAAATGCGACACACAAGTAGATGGCATGGCAACAGCAGCAAATAACTGGAAGACACCTAGCGCATCGGTCTCGGGTTGTCACAGGGCGCGCCTAACCCCAGGGATCTCCCTGTGAGCTTGTGGGCCCCCTGGAACTCCGGTAACCCTAACTACAACTCCACATATACCTATTCGCCAAAAAAACAAGGAGAAGGATTCATCGTGTTTCACAATACAGAGCCGCCGCCACCTCCCATTCTTCATTGGAGGGCTCATCTGGAGTCCGTTTCGTGCTTCAGAGGGTGGAATCCGTCGCCATCGTCATCACCAACCCATCTCACTGCCAATTTCATGATGCTCAGCACAGGTTGTGAGTAATTACTTTGTAGGCTTGCTGGACGGTGGTGGTTTTGGACGAGATTTATCATGTAATCGAGTTAATTTTGTTATGGTTTGATCCCTAGTATCCACTATGTTCTGAGATTAATGTTGCTATGACTTTGCTATGCTTAATGCTTGTCACTAGGGCCCGAGTGGCATGATTTCAGATCTGAACCTATTATGATTTCATGAATATATGTGTGTTCCTGATCCTTTCTTGTAAGTTATATGCACCTATTATGTGTTATGATCCGCATACCCTAAGATGACAATAATTGGGATTCTTTCCGGTTATTTCCGTAGTTTGAGGACTTCATGTATTCACTAAGAGCTAATGCTTTGTTACGGTTCTCTATGAAACTAAGGCCTTAATATCCCTTAGTTTCATTATGGACCCCGCTGCCACGGGAGGGTAGGACAAAAGAAGTCATGCAAGTTCTTTTCCATAAGCATGTATGCTTATATACAGAATACATGCCTACATTACATGGATGAATTGGATCTAGTTCTGTGTCACCCTAGGTTATAACTGCTACACAATGAATATCATCCAACACAATTTTCCATCACCGATCAAATGCTTACACTTTTCATATATTTATCTTTGCTAAGTTACTTTTGTTGTTGCTGCTGTTATAATCACTACAAAACTTCTACTGTTCCTGCTACTATTACTATTGCTACTATTACAGCTACTATCAAACTACCATACTACAGATCACCTTGCTAGAGATATTAATTCTTTCAGGTGGTTGAATTGACAACTCAACTGCTAATACTTACAAATATTCTTGGGCTCCCCTTTTGTCGAATCAATAAATTTGGGTTGAATACTCCACCCTCGAAAATTGTTGTGATCCCCTATACTTGTGGGTTATCAGGTCTCACATACAAATATATTATCTTAGACATCTTTTATGATTGTGAGCCCCCATCAAATACGCTATATCAATTAGTTGATGTTGGACAAGGAAGACAACATAATGAATTATGGTCTTTTACATTCACATAGAAGTTATATTGTTATGGATCTCCTAACATGTGGTGCTTGTCTAGGATCTTTTGCCAGCCAAAAATCCGCATCAAGTACAGATACTACTTGTGCATCTAAAATACCTAAACCCAGTTTCATGTCATGAGAGTCCACCATATCTACGCATGGACTGAATAATATCCTTCAAGTAAGTTGTCATTGGTGCAAAAAGCAATAAAACAGCTCCTAAATATGTATGATCTTTTATTTTAAGGGAAAACAAGCTTTATACGAACTTGTGATTGTGAAGAAATGAAAGTGACAGACTGCATAATAAATGCTGCTATCACAAGGTGCAATATAATGTGATGTTCCATTGCATTAAGAGCTTGCACAGCCAAAAAAAGCGAATGACAACCTGTGCTTCCCTATACGAAGGGCCTATCATTTACTTTCATGCATTTAATTTTATGCATGAGTCATTATTGTTTATTCCCAACTTCTCTCTATGTATTCTTTAGTGGCAAGCAGCATGGTAGATAGATCCAGATATATATATCCAGTTGGATGTAGGTGATCATGATTTATTATTGTTGACATTACCCTTGAGTAAATTAGTTGGGAGGCAAAATCATAAGCCCGTATCTTTCGGTGTGTCTGACAAAAACTTTTGCTCTATAAATAGGCGGTGAGTGTTAGCAATCATAGAAGACTAGATGATGGTTGAGTATGTGCACTTGCTAAACAAACCTCTGACATAGACTCTTTCTGAAAATATGATGGATTATGATTGTGTTGATGACTGAGATCATAGTTTGTTGGTTTTCAATAAGGTTTATGCTTCATACTTTAAATTGTGAATGAATTGTTGCTATAGCATGAAAAGTTTTATGATGGTATATTGCTGCTATAATAATGATCATGATGCTCCCATGTCCGTATTTTATTTTTAGTGACACCTCTATCTCTAAACATGTGGTCATGATTATCGATTTCGAGGACAAGCGAGGTCTAAGCTTAGGGGAGTTGATACGTCCATTTTGCATCATGTTTTTATGTTGATATTTATTGCATTTTGTTTGTTATTTCACTTATGATACAATTATTATGCCCTCTCTCTCTTATCTTGCAAGTTTCACATGAAGAGGGAGTTTGCCGTCAGTTGGAATTTTGGACCGGAAAGGGCTACATCTGAGCCACATTTTCTGAACAACTCCATATCCGGGTTCCCATCTTCTGGTATATAAGGACATTTTCCCTAAAGAATAAAATGGCGGATTTCGGGATGAAGTATCGCCGTATCGAGGTGGAACCTAGGCAGGAGCACTTTTCCTCTCCGGTGGAGCGATTCTGCTGGGGAAACTTCCCTCCACGAGAGGGAAATTGAATCCATCGTTACCACCAAAGATCCTCTCATCATGGGAGAATCAACCTTCATCAAAATATTCACCAGCAACATCTCATCTCAAACCCTAGTTCATCTGTTGTATTCAACCTTTGTCACAAAACCGCAAATTGGTACCTATGGGTTGCTACTAGTGGTGATTACATCTTTTAGTTGATGCTAGTTGTTTTATTTGGTGGAAGATTAAATGTTCACATCTTTAATGGTATCAATACCCCTCTAATATTGAACATGAATATGATTTGTGAGTAGTTACTTCTGTTCTTGAGGACATAGGAGAAGTCTTGGCATAAGTAATCATGTGAATTTGGTATTCGTTCAAAGATGATATGTATGTTGTTGTTTCCCTTAGTGGTGTTATGTGAACGTTGACTACATGAAACTTCATCGTCTTTGGGCCGCATCGTGGAGTAGTTATTGGAAGATGGGTTGCTAGAGTGAAAGAAGCTGAAACCCTAGTTTATGCGCTATTCTGTAAGGGCCTGATTTCAATCCCTATGTTTCATGCTATGGCTAGATTTATCTTAATTCAACTTTCGTAGTTGCAGATGCTTGCGAGAGGGGGTAATTATAAGTGGGAGGCTTGTTCAAGTAAGAACAAAACCCAAGCACCGGTCCACCCACATATCAAATTATCAAGCTAACGAACAGGAATCAAACAAACATGATGAAAGTGACTAGATGAAATTCCCGTGTGTCCTCAAGAACACTTTACTTCTTATAGGATACTGTTCAGACATGTCCTTTGCAACAAAAAGGATTTGATACCTTGCATCATATTTGTTACCGTTACTACTTATTCACTAGTGTAAAAAGTGCTAGCCACAAGTTTCATTGGTGGCGCGCCATTTTCCATCCACGCCGGCACTATTTTTTTCAAATAATGCTGGTGTGCGCATAATTAGCATGCCGGCTTTACATGTTTAGTGCTGGCATAGATTTTTATAGGCACATCACAAAATTTTTGGCCCATATGTACTAAACGTTTGGAATATAGTGGTGGTGTAGGTTCTGTATGTACGCCATAGTTAATTTCTTAGTGGTGGCGTCAGTTTTTTCATTAATCTTAGTCTTCTTTATGTGGCCTATTTTTAGCTATGGCGTTGCCCATTTTTCCAATGCCGTTGAAAACCTATCTCAGTCAACTTAGTAAAAGACCTAAGTAACCGCTCTCTCTCATTTCACACCCCTCTCCACTTGGACCAAAGCCGTCACCGCCGCCCCGTCCCCGCCCCTCGTCGTCATCAAGGTTAGACCTACTACTCCTCCCATCGCATCTCCTTCCTCTCCACTCTGCCACGTCATACATTCGCGAATACACCACACAACCGGGATCAAGTGGGATTCATGTAGTTGATTAGGGGATTGCTGTGGGGACCCCGACTCATAAGTCGTTATCACCAAATGCACGTGTACAGTGATCCCAAAGATCAATGCTCACTGAACACACAGAAGGTGAATAACAAGAGTCTTACATCCATACATATATTATTACACAAATAGGACCATTATGGTCATGTCTTGAGTATATCATTGCAGCGGAAATCTTCAATAACAATTTGGACCCATGCCATCTGCCTTAACCCTACAGGCATTCTGACTGGGAAGCGTCCTAGCTCGCATGCTCGTCACCAAGAAATCTTCATCATATCCTGTTCTCTCATGCCTGGTCAATAAAATAACCAGTGGCAAGCCAATGAGTACTTTGAATGTACTCGCAAGCAACCCAAGTGTGATGACAGGATAATTATGCAATGCTCTACTACTATATTGGAAGTTTTGTGGAAAAAGCTAGTTATTCATATGCAAGTATGATCAACATATAACAAGGGCATGCATGCGTCTGCAACAAGTATCAGGAGGTTACAGACGTCAACATCGTGAAAGAGTCATGAACCACTCTTGCTCACGCTCGTTGTGACTTTCTCACAATCACATCAACAGGTTTACCAAACCGTGTTGTTTTCCAAAAACTTATGGACATAGTCTAAGCAGCACCACCCAACTGTTCTTGACCGTGGACACGGCTATTCGAATAGTTTGACACTCTGCAGAGGTTGCGCACTTTACCCACAAGATCTGGGAAGATTTCGTGTCATCCACGACCCGAGGTACCTCAAGTACCCGGGGTTAGCACCCGATCACTAGCTTTCCCTAGACGACACTAACATAGGGTCCACTCGTTGGTGCACGGCCCTCGTGTACAAACGAAAGATCGTGGGACTTGCCCTTTTTACAATATCACGCATACACGAAAGGACCAACGGTGTGTCCGGTGCCCTGTAAAAATAGTCATGGTCGCCTATCCTAGCACGACCCCGTCCCTGGAGTGACCTCAAGCCTCCCCCGTCACTAGTGATGTGGGCACCATGCTAGTATCAGCCTAAGTAATCAATAATGCCCCGTCCCATAAGGGGTAGACTGGTTGCACATGTTCGGTTGGGACGGTAATCACACATAAATCTAATCCATCTCTGTAAACCACACTTTTATCAAGCCTCGGTACACTACTTCTCCACCAAGTAGTGCCCTAGTTCCTCATCATCTCCCAGGGGCATTAGTGGCACCCACTTGGTTATTTGCAAGTATGTCAGACCACACTTGTTTCTTTCAATGCATAACCCTGACCCATTTTGCGTAGCCAACTACTATAGCATACATCTATCTACTCCCACCGTCATAACCCTCATCAGAAGGTAGGGTCATGCACAATGCAAGTACCAACGAGGAAGTACAGTGGCAAACCATCAAAGTGGTTCCACCTCATCATGATTCCGTAGCAACAACATTATGGTGCTATATGACATGCATAAAAAGGGTTCCATAGACATGGTCCTTGCCTTGTCCTTCCGAGTCTTCAAACCTTCTGGTCCATCTCCAAGTACTCCGTTTATTTCGTTAACTAACGATGGAAACAATCATAATAAGCAACACAACAAAGCAAAAATAAAAGTGCTCTAAAAATAGGAGTTGGACTTTTCTAGGATACCTCTGGTCATATGAAAAATGACCAAGGTGGTTTCATTGGAGTATGATCAATTGTTGGTTTGGCACATTTCAATATGATGGAATCATGGGGTTTATGGATTTGAAAGAAGTGTACAGAAATATATTTTTGAAAAATGAGCAAAGGCACCCATTTAACAAATCATGATTTTAGAAGCATCTAGGAGTTGGTTTCACTGGATTTGGAGTTCAAATGAATTTCCTCGGATTTCGCAAGGTTGATAAATATGAATAAATGGCTCATTATTTGGTGGGGTACAGAAAGTATTAATAAAATGTTCATAAACTAAGTTATGAACTTAGAAGCATCTAGGAATTTGAACAATTGCTTTTGGATCAAATTTGAGCTCTCTGTGATTTTCTAAAGTTTATCATAGAAATAGAAAAATGACATTTTGATAATATTTGTGAAGAAAAGGTCTATGGAAAAATGTGCATGTTGCACCAACAGGTAGATCAGGATTTTAGAAACTCTTAGAAATTTGAATCATCAAATTTGGAATCCATTTGATTTATTTATGGATTTTTGAAGTTTATAGAAAAAGAAAAAGGGAAAGGGAAAGGGTTTATACCCTTATATTGCGCACTGAGCGGGAGATAGCAGTATATCAACTGGGCCGGCCTAACGGCTCGCCCGCGCGCATAGGGGGGGTGACGTCGGAGGCGTCTTCGCGGAGTACGCTTTCACGCCGGGAAAGCGACTTCCTGCCGCCCAGCCTCCACTTAAATGACGTGGCGGCTGGCGGGGTCGCTGACCCGCGAGGCCCAGTCGCAGGTTGTCCCGTCGCCCTTGGTCATCTTCTTTGGCCCTGACTCCGGGCAAGGGAGGGCTCGGCCGCCGGCGTAGTCGTCGCCCGGCGACGCGGGAGGGCCGGCCGACGAGCCGAGGAGCTCCGACTCTCCTTTCCGCACCCGAGGGTGGCTGCGGGCTCGCCCAAGGAAGCCTACAGCCTCGCCACCACAGGGAGGCCGCGGCGGCCGCTGAGCTTCGGCGGCGTCACGCCGGGAAGGCTTCCTAGGCCAAGAGGAGGACTGGTTCGACCTTGGGACTCCATGAGGAGGTCGCGGACCTGGAATAAAGGAAGGGGAAGGAAAGAGGGGCTGAGGTGCCTGAATCCGAACGGTGGTCGGCGGCGGTACTCCGGCCATGGAGGGGGTAGGAGGGCATGAGATAGAGATCGAGGATGTGTGGGAACGCACAACAGAGAGGGGGTCAGGAGAGGCGAGAGCGAGCTTGGGGGGTGGCTTAAATGGGCAAGGCCGCGGTGCACCATCGGTGCGGTCCAGGGCGCGCTCGGGCGAGCTCGCACAAGCGAGAGGAGAGAGAGAGTCTGGTGGGGGCCGGCGACGTGCTGTGTCCCAGACGTCGAGGCGAGCTCGGGGGACATGCTGGGGAGGCCCGAGGTTGTCGGGTGGCTCGGGCAGTGAGCGGCTACAGTGCCCTGGTGCACTGTAGCGCGCTCCAGAGCACGCATATGGCTGCCATTGGCATCGTTTTGGTGCCCATGGCGTGGCCAATAGTATCTAGGGGGTCGAATGAGGAGTAAACAAAGGGGGGGTTGCCTTGGATGCCCTGGTGAGCTTCTAGAAGGAGAGAGTGCTGAGAGACAAGGGTGAAAATGGAGGTCCAGAGAGGTAAAATGGGGTTTTACCCCCATCAACCATTGAGCTATGGAGGAGAAGGAGTTCCTGGAGGTAGGGGTGAACAGGAGCAGTTGTGGTAAAAATTTGAGGCAAGGGGGAGTGGTGGAAGTGGATCAAAAGGTGATTTTGGCAAAGTGCCAAAAGGTGTTTGATGATGTTTTGGGCATGCAATTGGAGTCCAAATGACATGAGACTTAACAGGATGAAATGGCACATACAGTTAGGCCCTTCCACCAAATTTGAGCTCATTTGGGCAAAGTTGCCAATGCAACTTTTGTAAACCCTAGAAACCAACAGAAATGGATTTTTCAAGATTAGGTTGAGCAAATCATCTCTCCTTGATGCACCACTTGGTGTAGTGTCATCATTTGGGGTTGTGAGCATGTCTACAAAATTGGAGGCCCCAAGTAAAAAGTTGGTAATGTAGAGTTGTTAAAATTTGGATCTGGCCAGAAAGGGTTTTGGGGGAATTAGATCAAGTTATCCTTCTCCAAAACTTGTGCCATTTGGCATAGATGCATATTTACATCATTTTAGCATGTTCACCAAGTTTGAGAGCATTTGGACAAGTTTGGCAATGTAAAGTTGCTCAAACTTCAAAATGGACATAAATGGTTTCGAGGGGACTAGATGATGTTTTCTTGATCTTCAAGGCATGAGGCTTTGTAAGATCATCAAATATGTCATATTTGACATGATAGAATTTCCCTAGAATTTGTGGAGAATATCTCCTTTGTAAATATTTCAAAAGCTTGAAATATCCACAAAGGGTTTTGGAAGGATTTGCCGATTTTTTTTGAACATGACCATGTGTTGAAACTCTTATATATGGACAATATATGTCCTATGAGTTTCCCTGAATTTTGGAAAATATTTTGGAAATAGTTAAATAATTTTTACCTATTAAAGACCATTTATGGCCTAAAGAAAAATCATTTAAATAAAATATAATTTTGTGGTTTATGGGAGTCCTATACCTAATATGATTCAAATATACTTTTTTTAAAGATTTTTCACACCCTAAATAAGGTACTTGCAGTACAAACCTCAATTCAGGGGTTTTTGGAAAACTAATTTTAGAAAATACTATTTGGCCAAGATATTTTTATAAGAAAATACTATACTGGTCTATGCACATGGCATGATCATTGGGGAAAGGTTTTGGATCAAGGAGATGAAGTATAAGAGTTGGAGGATTTATTTGATTTTTAGAGCACTAGCAAACAGCAGACAAAAATCAAATCAAGCAATGTCCAAAACACTCAAAAGTTTTTGTCAAACCACATTTTTAGCATGATTATTAGCTTAAGTGTTGTGGCATGAAAATCAGGGTGTGATAGACCTACCCCCCTTACAAGAATCTCGTCCCCGAGATTCCCAAACTAGGCGTGGGAAGGAACACGAAAACTTGGATATGGGGTAGTCTTCACTTCTTCTTGTTGGTTCTGCATGGATCCTTGAAGTACTTGGTGGTGTGGCTTCTCGCATGTTGCCCTCTTTGAAGCAGGTTGCTGAGGGGTCTCTTGCATAGGTTAGGTTGAGCTAGACGTCAAGGGCTCGGTGATCGATGTCCTTGCAGGGACCGGGCTAGTTAGGAAGTAAGAAGTACTTCCAGAGTGGTGACTCATGGAAAAACTTGGTGTACGGTGGGTATCCCAGGTGGTAAATCTAGCTGGTAGCCGTCTACTACTCGTCTTGCAGTGAACTTGAAGAAGGTTGATAAGTCTTGGTGTGAGCGTCCCTTCGACATGGAAATGCTTGGTTCCTTCGAGAGGAGTGGTTTGCGGATACGCCCGGTCTTCGACGCGGAAGTTTATTTCTTGATGATGGTGGTTGGTGTAGTTCTTCCTTCTTGACATGTCAGTCTTCAAATGTCTTCCATCCAGCTGACTGTCTCTTCTTTGTCTTTGGGAAGACAAGTAGGTCATCAAATAATGATGTTACCCAGCTTGTCCAAGTACTCCATGAAGTCTACGGGGTACGCAAGGTAGGATGGGGTATTGGTGGTGGTCTCCGTTGAATATTGGCAATCGTCTTCTTGACTTAGAGCCAAGGCCCGTGGTCAGGATCTGACCATGTTGTGGCCTGGTGGGGCTTAAGGGTCTCAAGGATTCTAGTGTGTGAGTGAACGTTTATCACCTTATCCCTCAGCACGGTTTTTGAGATGCCAATAGTTCTACCTAGCCCTACAATCCTTATACCACCGAAAGCATCATCTCGCATAGGTCAACTCCAATCACCACTCATGCCATACATGACCTCATGACTCCCAAAAGGAGGTCTAACAAAATTATACATGTCTACGGTCCGCGAAAAACCATATGTATGGCTACCCCTAAGAATCCATGGGTAAGGCATACAAGCTGCTAGGCTTGAATTAAACACGACAATCCAAGTGCTCATCCCATCCTTGCAAGGTTTAAGATAATGCATCTCTATTCTAAGGAAACACGTCATATGCCACTCCAAGGTCTTGTTTCCTTCCTATAGATCAACTCCAACAGCCCGATAATTTCCATCAATCACCACATAATCCAACAATTCGACAAATCTGATGTCTACGGTGATCCTCAAGATCTCAAGTCCGTATAATACCCAAATACTTGGAAGGGATATGCATTATGATAGTAAGTCCACCAAATTCCAACCACCATGGTCAAGTAAACTCCAAGGTCATGATTATATAGATCCCTAAATCAACTCCGTCAAATAATCCAATCTCCTAGTTTGCCATTCACCGAGAAACATGGTATCATGATCAAGATCTACAGTCTGAATCCAATTTACTCTGAACCATGTAGACATTCTTAGCATCTATACCCAACCAGAATCACCTACTTAAATCCAAATCTCATGTCTGACAAGAATTCCTACATTTTCCCCAAAGTCATTATCGTAATGTGAACTATCTCCCATCAATATCATCTGCTCAAGTCAAATCCTTATACCTCCAAGAATTTTATTTTGCAATCACAATTGCCCTTCATATCCAAGTGTCGGGGAATCTGGTCGCCCACGAACACCTATGGGACCGGAGCCCCTTCTACGGTACGGCGAGGGTGCAGAGGGAGCACGAAGAGCGGATCGAGGGGCACACGCGGGCAGTTTACCCAGGTTCGGGCCGCGCGGACGCGTAAAACCCTACTCCTGCCTTGGTTGTATTGAGTTCTTGAGCTCGGGAGCTTGAAGATCTATAGTACTAGCTATGCTGAGCGTAGGAGTGATCGAGTTTCTGGGATCGAACCCCCTCTACGTTGTGCATGGGCCTCCTTTTATAGCTCAAAGGGGTCACCGACAGGTGCCAACGTATAGGAGGGTAAAAACGTAAAACTGGTGGTGCTTGTAGCAGTGCATGAACAGCGTACGAACAGTGGTCTTTACCTAACTCTGATGGTTTTGGACAAGGGCATTGAATGCCCGTCGCCGTCGCCCCAAAAAGCGTCCGTCCATGTGTCTCCGTTCGCCACGGCGATAGCCTCGCCACCGCGGCTCGCCACCGTGTACCCCAGGCAGCACAACCATCTACCACGTGCCCCTGGAAGGGCCCCAGGGTGACGCGTGGCCAGATGAGCTGGAGCGCAGGCACACAGCTTAAGCTTCCCCCGGCAAGCACCTTGCCGGGGTCGCAATCTTGCCGGGCCCGGAAGCTTGTCGCTCTCCGGGTCCTGCCGGGGCGCATGATGCGCCATGATATACCTTCTTGAGGTGCCGTTTTTGGCCTTCCTGGCAAGCTCCTCTTGCCAGGGTCTTGTGCTGGAATGATAACCTTGAGCC
The DNA here is from genome assembly GCA_902687465.1 of Secale cereale. NCBI lineage: Eukaryota > Viridiplantae > Streptophyta > Magnoliopsida > Poales > Poaceae > Secale > Secale cereale. The sequence continues at coordinate 409,856,742 of LR738710.1, forward strand.
TGGTGCGGCCTTCCCGGCAAGCTCCTCTTTCCGGGGTCTTGTCTCTTAACTTGAATACTTTGTTCTTGAATGGCTTCAAGGGGTCTAGAGTGGGTTTTGGCGGGCGCGTGGTGAGCCAGACCATGGGACGCTGCTACTGCCCGTGCACAAGTCGGGATAATAAGGTACCCCTACTTAAGTACACCGACAGGAGCCCCCGGGCCTGGGCCACACACGGTGCCGAGTGCTGTTGGGCCAGGCCCAGAACAGTGCACGGGCACACGCGGTCTGCGGCGCGCCATTTCCCACTCCAGATTCGCCGCATCCCTCCCTAACAGCACGCGTCGATTGCGGCGTCGTGGGGGAGATCGTGGCCTGTTTCTTTAATGGGGAAATGCGGAACGTCCCCCACTTCTCCCTTAAAAGCAGAGGAAGTAGGGGCAGTTTCCCCCATTGCTTTCATTGTGTCTTGAATCTCCAGAAACCCCCGCCGCTCTCTGCCTCCCCGAAGGTCGACAGAGAGCCGAGCTCTGCCCTTCCTCCGCCGTCTTCACCACCCGCAGCGCCGTCGACCTCCCTTGTCGTCCCGCCATGGCCCCGAAGAGCGACAAGGCGAAGAGCGACAAGGCGAAGAGCGACATGGCGAAGAGCGACCAGGTGAAGAAGGAGAAGTCCGACAAGGCGGCAAAGCTGGCAGCCATGCGGAGAAGGATGGTGGTCTTCCCGCCGAGTCTCGGCGCGAGTGAGCTACGGGACAAGTACTACTTGTTCTGGGCGAGGGAGACGAAGGCTCACCCGCGCACCAGAGTCCTCCCCGCCGCAGCCGTCGACCTGTACCCGGGAGGTTACCACTACTTCGCTTCGTTTTTCCATTGCGGCCTGTGTCCTCCGTATTCAGAGTTCTTCTGTGATGTGATGAACACATACGGATTCCACCTCTTAGATTTCACCCCGAACGCCGTCCTCACTTTGGCCGTTTTCGCACATCTGTGCGAAAACTACGTCGGGGTCCACCCAAATGTAGCTCTCTTCCGCCACTTCTTCACGCCTAGAGTAGAGTCCGGATCTCCACTCTCCGGCGGCATCTCCTGGATCTTCAGGCTCGGCAAGAAGGAGGCATACTTGATTGGGGAGCTCCGCGGCAAGTGGGAGGAGTGGAGGGCTGATTGGTGCTGGGTCATGGAAGATGAGCCCGAGCAGTTCACCTCGCCGCGCCAGACTGCAATAGTGCATGGCAGGGATTGGAGTGACTTGGCCCCAGAGGACGACAAGCTGCAGATTGCCCTTACTAGGATCCTTCGTCTCCGGGCCGCCAATCTTACTGTAGGTGAAGTTGGGGCTGGTTTCCTCCGCCGCCGCATTGCTCCTCTGCAGGAAAGGAAGAGGCTTGCCTGGGAGTTCAGCAACGCGGCAGACCGCATGAGGCTGCGCCCGGGGTTGAATTACAACTTCATTGTCTTGGAACTCAAGGGGATGGTCCGGGAGCTGTTCAAACATGACCCCAAGCACAAGGAGTGGTTCACCCCGTCCTGGGGAGTAGTTCCGTTGTGCAATAACACTGCTCTTAGTGCCATCCGCGCGGCAATGCCTGAGTGTGACTCCCACGGGGTTGTCCCCACTTGGCTGATGCCTTCAGAGGAGACCGTGCAGGCCTTCTTCGACAGCCTGGTCGAACGGCCACGCAACCCCGAGGAGAGAAAGGGCCTCACCCGGGAGACCACCGAACGGGATGTGGCATATATAGCCAACAGGATGGAGGAGGCCGCCGCAGCAGCGGCCGCAGGGGAGTTTGGGTACACCGTGGAAGAAGCGGAAGCGGCGGACGCGGTGAGCCAGGCCGAGGAGGAGGAAATCCTCAGGCTGTTGAAGATTGCGCCCGAGGAGTTTGCTGGGGAGCCTGCCAGGGAGCCTACCGGGATGAGCGAGGCCGCCGGGCAAGGTACTGAGTCCAGTGAGCCCGCCGAGGAGGATGCCGAATCCGGCGATTCTGACGAAGACTCCGGCGGGTCACTGAACCTCGACGACGCCTCTTCATCCTCGGAAAACTCTCCGCCACCACCAAGTCCTCCACCGCCGTAGAAGAAGCACCTCCGCAAGACCGCTGAGACGGCGAGGCCACAGGCGCTCCGACTGCAGCCGAAGCGTCGTGCGACACGCGCCACCACGACGAGCAAGGTCATCAATGAGGCGCCCCGTGTCCTAGCGGCAAGCGGAGGGGGGTCTTCCCGGAGCGGCTCTGGTGTTCCTTCCGCTCCTCGGTCCTCGGGGACGACCGGAGCGGGGTCTTCACAACCCACGGCTCCGGAGCCCGCCAAGCGCCCGAGGGAGCCTTCTCCTCCAGCTCCTCGCGCTGGAGCACGCGAGGCGGAGTTCGACTTCTCCGCCCTCAGCTCCGACGAAGAGGAGGAAGAGTAAGCGCTTACAATTTCTATTTCTTTTTATTCTTGTTGCTTTTGTCTTGATTTCTCTTGCTTGGTTCTGATCTTGTTTCGCTTCCAGGACGTTGACCCAGAGGATGGCGAAGAGGGCCAAAATCCCTGTGGTTGACCTCGAGGACGACGAGCCTGCCGTAGCGACGGGGGATGCGCCAGCGACAAACTTGCCGGACCAGCCTGCTGCTCCGGAGAGCAGCCCCCAGCGCAGCCCCCAGCGTAAGCCTTGTGTTCACTTTTCCGCTTGATGGGCGCGCTTGAGCTTGTTACCCTTATTGATGTCTTGTTGTCTTGTGCAGAAGTGGAGCCGCAGCCGCAGGAGCACCAAGAGGCCGCCCCCGACGAGCCGCTTATTCCACCCTCCCCGCCAAGGATGAGCTCCCCAGCGAGCGATAGCGCCCCGCCAAGGATGGGTACTCCGCCAAGGGCGAGCACCCCGCCAAGGGAAGGCGCCAGCGGCCCTCCGCCAGCGGGGGCTTCTACTACGCCGTCGAGGGAGAACTCCCCGGCGAGGGACCCCGTTACCGAAGAGGCCCGCGCAGGTAACCCTTGTGTCTTTCTTCTTTGAACTTCTTCTTTTTTGGATATTTTCTTGACGATCTTTTCTTTTCTTTTTCTTCTGTTAGATCCGCCCGCCCCGGAGCCGATGGAGACGGAGACCATCACCGAGGAGGACGCGCGCGGCAATGCTGGCGACGCCGCCGCCACCGAAGGAATGGCTGGTGCCGACGAGCCAGCCGTTGAAGAGACCGCCATGACCGCTGACGCTGCTGCAGGGGAAGGGACCGGCGACCGCACTGCTGGCCCTGAGGCCGCAGGAGCGTCGGACGCTGCGCCGGCGGCCGACCCCTCCGCCCCCGCGGCTGGGTCGGGCGTCTACCTGGAGGCCGCCAACGGTATCTTTATCCAAGTCCCGTGGGCGTCCTCATCAAGGGCACCCGCGGAGGGGGGAGACCTTCGACGGAGAAGTTCTCGCCTCCGCCGGGCTGAAGATTGTCAACGCGCCCGGCAGCAGCGACGAGCCCGAAGAGGAGCAGCTCCTACGCCGGCTTCTGACTTTGTACCGGGCCAGGCAGGCTAAGTTGGAGTCCCGGGAGGCTCTGGCTGCCAAGGCTGGTGCTGATCTGGAGAAGCGTGCCGCGGAGCTCCGTGCCGCCAACCAGGCGGCCCTCCGGAACTTGGCGGAGGAGCACGAAGAGCTTGCCGGAGCACACCAAGCGTTCCTCCTCGAGAAGGCAAAGGTGGAGGAGCAGCAGCGACTGGCCGCCGAGGATCTGTCTCGGCGGGAGGGAGAGCTCAACCAGCGGAAGGTCGACCTCGATAGCCACGAGGACGACCTCACCGCTCGTGAGCAGGCCATTGGCGGGGCTCTGCAGGAGGCGAGGGACGCCGATGCTGCCGCAGAGACCGCCAAGAGGGATTTGGAGGCCCGTGTGGCGCAGATGGAGACGAACTTGAAGGCGAGCGAGGACAGGGTTGCCGCGCTCAACTTGGCGCGCGAGAAGGACGCCCACACCAACTCGGAGCTGCAAGTCCGCCTCTCCGAGAAAGGCAAAGAGCTCAACGACGCCAAGGACTCCATCGCAGACTTGGAGCTGAAGGTCTCCACCCTCAACGACTCACTTGACGCCGCCCGGGACCGTGAAACGAAGCTGAAAGAAGATCTCCGGTCTGAAAGGGCGCTGTTGGACAGCGCCGCCCTGTCGCAGAACAACTTCCAGCGGACGGTGGAGCAGTGGACAGAGGAGCTCGTCACCTCCGCCGCCAACATCGACAAGGAGATGGTGGCGCTGAGGGCGGAGCACCTCGTGTACTCCCCCGATGAGAGCCTCCCCCACAGCGCCAAGCTAAGCCTGTTCTTCAGGGGAGTGGCGCCAGCTCTCGCGCGGCTATGGGAGAGGATCCCCGCGCAGCTGGCTGACGAGGCGCGCCGGCTTTGCATGGGTACTATGGAGCGGGTGTTGTCGAAGATCATCTACCGCAACCCCGGGATCAACCTCGTCAACGTCCTCCGGACCCTGCCGCCCGAAGCTGACCAGGAAGCGTTGAAGGCACAAGTTGCCCACATTGTAGCCAAGGCGGGCAAGATCAAGAGGGTCGACGGAGACCGAAGAGACTAGGCTCCTTCTTTCTGCTTCCTTTGCTGCTGTTGATTAAGTCATGGGTAGTAGTTTATTAGAACAGCGGCAAGCTATCTTGTAATATAACTTTATTTTGGATAATCAATGCAGAGTTATCTCCCTTGTTCAGCCCCTTCACTTTGTATGCTTTCCACCTTACGCTTTTAGGGAACTTGCCGGCAAAGGGACCCTTGCCGCGAGCGCTGAGTGCGGGACTCTTAGCAGCCTTCTAGCACTGTCCTTGCCGGCAAGAAACCTTGCCGCAGCTAGTCGCAGCACACTTAGATTGCTGAGCGAACTCGAAAACGAAGTAAGGGCGCGACACTTGTCGCAGCTCACTTAAGCCGTTGAGCGTGCTCGAAACAAAGTAAGGGCGCGGCTAGCCACGGGTAGGTTCCTCCGCGCACAGGTTTTCCATACAAAGTGTGGTCGTTCAAGGAAGACAACTAAAAAAATTAAAAATTTGAATTGCTATTGCTCAAACTCTGGCAACTTAGCTTTCATGAATTGTTTGCTTCCCGGCAAGGCTTCCCTTTCTTGAACAGCACTTGGTACATATCTCTACCTCCTGCAAGGCTTCCCTTTCTTGAACAACACTTGAACCATATCTCTACCTCCTTCCCCCCGGCAAACTTGTGCGCGAGGAACAGTTCTTCTGTTTAAGGGAGAAAGGCAAAGAGGAGGAAACACAAGTATGGAGCCTTGCGGCTTGCTATCGCTTATGGGGGATGTGTGCTGCACAAAGTTTCAGATGATACATGCAAGTAAAAGGAAAGGCATGAAATGACAAATGGTGCGAAGCACAAAAGTTTTACTGATTCATGGGGTCTGCGCCCGGCTTTGTACAAAGGTTTATATGCAACATCGGCAAGACTTGTACAAAAGGTGGTTGCCGGAGCGGATCACGGCAAACGCGCCTTATGGGTGAAACTTGCGAGGATGCTCTATGTTCTAGGAGTTGCTCACCGGTAAGCCTTCTTCGGTCTCAAGGCGGACAGCGCCGGGCCTTGTGACTTGTCTCACCCGATAAGGGCCTTCCCACTTCGGCGTCAACTTGTTGGAGTTCTTGGCGGACTGAACGCGCCGAAGAACAAGGTCGCCTTCCTCGAGACTCCTGGCCCTGACCTTGCGGCTGTGATAGCGACGCAAGGCTTGCTGGTATCGAGCAGCTCGTACAGCAGCCTGGAGACGGTTCTCCTCGAGGAGCAATGCATCAGCTTGCCGCAACTGCTCTTGCTCGAGCTCGTCGTAAGCGAGCACTCGAGGAGACCCGTATACGAGTTCCGTGGGGAGAACTGCCTCTGCTCCATAGACGAGAGCAAAGGGTGTCTGTCCGGTGGCCCGATTTGGTGTCGTCCTGATTGACAAAGAGCCGCCGACAACTCCTCGATCCAGTTTCTTCCGCACTTGTGCAGCCTGTCGAAGGTTCTTGTCTTGAGTCCGCGCAGCACTTCAGCGTTTGCCCTCTCCGCTTGACCATTGCTCCTCGGGTGAGCAACAGAAGCGAAGCAGACCTTGGCGCCAAGGTCTTGGACGTATTGCATGAAGGTGCGACTTGTGAACTGTGTGCCGTTGTCGGTGATGATCCTGTTAGGGATTCCGAAACGGCAAACAATTGATCTAAAGAACTTCACTGCTGATTGTGCGGTCACCTTTCTCACAGGTTCCACTTCTGGCCACTTTGTGAACTTGTCGATTGCGACGTACAAGTACTCAAAGCCCCCGACTGCGCGGGGAAAGGGGCCGAGGATGTCGAGCCCCAACACCGAGAAGGGCCAGGACAAAGGGATCGTCTGGAGAGCTTGAGATGGCTGGTGAATCTGCTTGGCATGGAACTGACACGCTTCACACTTGGTTACTTGTGCAGTTGCATCTTGGAGGGCTTCCGGCCAAAAGAAACCTTGCCGGAATGCCTTCCCGGCAAGTGCTCTTGCGCCAATGTGGTGGCCACATATGCCTCCGTGTATTTCTGCCAACAGCTTCTGTCCATCTTCCCGAGAAATGCACTTCAATCTGACACCATTGAGTCTTCTTCCGTATAGCTCGTTGCCGACGAACTGATACATACTTGACTGCTTGGTAATCCTCTCTATCTCCTCTGGTTCTTCGGGAAGTCCCCCGGTTTGAAGAAAACGGACGATCTGCTGTGCCCATGCTGGAGCCTGAGGCTCAACAACAAGGACAAAAGGCATCAGTGCTGCTGCGGGGACGTCAGCTTCTACGGCAAGAACCTTCGGCTCTGCCAGAGCTGAACGTCCCCCGGCAAGCCTGCCGGGGCAAGACTTGTCGGGAATGCCTGCTTCAACTGTACAAACCCTTGGGTCTGCAGGAGCAGACTGTACCTTAGCAACTTGGTCGTTGATCTTGGGGACCTTGGCGGCAGTTTCGGGAAGATCCGCCGGCAAGTAGTCGCCGGAGACCAACTTCCTCTTCTTGCTCTGCCCAACTGATGGTGTAACGGTTGGTTGAGTTAGCTTGAGCACGAAGGTCCCTGGTTCCACAGGTAACTTCATTGCAGCACACTTTGAGAGGCCATCTGCGATATCATTCTGAGCTCTTGGGACATGCTCCATCTGCAGGCCTTCAAAGTGTTCTTCAAGCTTCCTCACTTCATCGACATAAGCTTCCATCAAAGGACTCTGGTAGCTCTTGTTTACTTGTCGGACCACCAATTGTGAATCTCCCCGCACAATCAGCTTCTTGATCCCAAGTTCGGCCGCAATTCTGAGGCCGGCAAGCAAACCTTCATACTCAGCAGTATTGTTTATCGCTTGCTCCCTGGGAAAGTGCATTTGAACAACGTACTTGAGGTGCTCTCCGGCGGGCGCTATGAGTAACACGCCAGCGTCGGCGCCTTGCAGCGAGAAGGCACCATCAAAGTACATTATCCACTCTTTGCTTGCTTCTTGGTCGGGGATGCTTGTCTGTGGAACTTCTTCATCTGGTGTTGGGGTCCATTCCGCTATGAACTCTGCCAAAGCTCTGCTCTGTATAGTTGAAGTACTCTCAAACTTGAGACCAAAGCTTGACAGCTCTAGTGCCCACTCGACGATCCTGCCTGTTGCTTCTGGATTTTGCAGCATCCTCTTTAACGGAAAGCGAGTGACCACTGTTATCTCGTGCGCTTGGAAGTAATGGCGCAGCTTCCTTGAGGCCATGAGGAGGCCGAAAAGCAACTTCTACACCCCAGAGTATCTTGACCTAGCCCCCTGCAAGAGGGAGCTTACAAAATAAACTGGGCGCTGTACCATCTTCTTCCGCACTTCTCCTTGTTCCTGCGCAGGCTTGTCCTTGTCGGGGCCAGAGCTTGTCGGGGAAGCCCCCTGCTTGTTGCTGGATGTGCTTCCCGGGGCCGTGGACTCCTCCTCTGCCTCCCTCTCCGCTACCAACGCAGCACTAACCACTTGATTGGTTGCTGCTAAGTATAGCGGCAACTTCTCTTGCGGCCTAGGTGCGACAAGTATTGGAGTAGAGGACAGGTATCGTTTCAAGTCATGCAGCGCTGCCTCCGCTTCCGGAGTCCATTTCATAGGACCTGCCTTTTTCAAGATTTTGAAGAAAGGCAGGGCGCGTTCTGCAGACTTTGAAATGAACCTGCTGAGGGCAGCCACGCAACCAACAAGTTTTCGTACATCCTTGACGCGCTTCGGGGCTTCGATCTGCTCGATGGCCTTGATCTTGTCGGGATTGGCTTCAATGCCCCTCTGGGACACAAAGAACCCGAGAAGCTTGCCGGAGGGGACTCCGAAAACGCACTTCTCGGGGTTCAACTTGAGCTGTATCTTGCGCAGATTCTCAAAGGTTTCTTCTAGGTCTTGAACTAGGGTATCCTTGCTCTTGCTCTTGACCACTATATCATCCATGTAGGCTTCTACGTTCCTGTGTATCTGTGGCTCAAAAGCAGTGTGGACCACCCTTGCAAATGTTGAGCCCGCATTCTTCAATCCAAAGGGCATGCGTACGAAGCAATATGTGCCACATGGAGTAATAAATGCGGTCTTCTCTTCATCTTCCTCAGCCATGAATATTTGGTGGTATCCGGAGTATGCATCAAGAAACGAAAGCAACTCACATCCGGCCGTGGAGTCAACGATCTGGTCAATGCGCGGCAAGGGAAATGGATCCTTGGGACAAGCTTTATTCACATCAGTGAAGTCTATACAAAGTCTCCACTTCCCATTAGCCTTACGCACGACAACTAGATTAGCCAACCACGTGGGATGCAGTACACCTCTAACTAGGCCTGCTGCTTCCAATTTCTTGATTTCTTCGGCTATGAACTCTTGGCGCTCCACCGCTTGCTTCCTGACCTTCTGTTTGTCGGGCCGCGCGTGAGGACAAACAGCAAGCTTGTGCTCAATTACCTTCCTGGGAACGTGTCAGGACCCCGATCCTAAGTCACACCGATCTAGCTGTAACACGTCATATCACTTTGCGGCCTCACGCACGGTAACCCCACGGGTGCCACCTTACCTGGCCCGGGACCGTTTGCGCATTTTGGCACACGTATATGACAGTGTCGCTAGCATCCATATGACAGAGAACCCGGGCCGACATGGCTAGTTATAAACCAAAAGTGGCACTAAATTACAGAGACAGGCATCCATGACCCAGCAATGAACGTGTCGGTCATCAACGTATGAACCCAAGTCGTAGCAAGCTACATGGACTTAAAGGAACAACGCGTGACATTTCCCCTAAGGGACAGACACATGAACGAAGAAGGACACATGCCGGCCAGCCTACGTGTTCCGAGCAGTAGCAAGCTACCAAGGCTCATTGGAATCACTAGGAGGCATTTCCCTGTAAGATAGGCTACCAAAGGAAAACAACTAGGTGTCGGATCCCACACATACCAAGCATTTCAATCATACACGCAATATGCTCAATATGTGCAAATACAACATTGCATCACAACAGAACTCTATGACTCAAAGTACTTTATTTAAAAGGATCCAAGAGCCATACATAACATATTCATATAGGTAGGGGTCACATGACCCAACACTCAAGTCATACAGTCATACAAGCACAAGCAGAAGCTACATGTCTGAGTACAGACAACTTAGAAAATAAAACAGGCTTGGTGTAGCCTGACTATCTACAAGGCCCTCCACAAGCTCCAGATCACCGTCTGGGTGTCAAGCTACTCGTCGACGTCAACGTCTATGTAGAACCCATCAGCAGGGGCAGGGTTCTCCTCTGCAACAGTTATTAAGCAAACATGAGTACAAAGGTACTCAGCAAGTCTTACCACAGAACCTATTATACATACAACATTATCAAAGGGGGATAGTGGAGTTTATAGCAGAATGCCAGCTTTGACCTTGGCTAACCTATACTACACCTCTCAACGGATTGCAAGATGTTATTACGAACTCGAGTCCACTACTCACCACATCAATACACTACCGAGGATCCTCTTCCGTCATCCTACGGAAGGGCCATCCACGGCACTCACGCTTATGTTGAGGCTTTTAGTAGTATCCATCAACTTGTCTATGAACTGTAAGAGTAACCAAGTAGTTCGTACCGCGAACAACGGCTATTCGAATAGTTTGATATCCCTGCAGGGGTGTACTTCTTCACACATGTTTTCACCACTTAGCGTCTGCACACGACATGTGCTCGGCAGACTTCAAGCGAAAGCCGACGTGGGTGTAGACCATGACCTAACCAACCACTCAAGTCTCTCGTCCAGGTTTATCGCCTATTTGGGTTCCATCCGTGGGGAGATCCGGCCGGGGTGTCGCTCACGGCCCCAAACGATGTGTACAGGGTTCCCGAGTCACCAAACGGGCAACCGGTACACCGTGCCACGTACCTGTCGCATCACAGCCCACCCCGAGGGTCAGCGCTGCGCACGACCTCCAGTAAACTATAAACACCAGAAACTAGTTGCAACTCCTGGACAGAGTACAAGGGCAGTCAATAAGTCGATCGGGGTCATATTTCAGGGCCCAATGTGTGGTAGTAACTGTAACTTGAATCACACACACAGATCTCGGGTCCTATGGACGATTCCAATGAAACAACCCACCATGTACTCCTACATGGCCTTTCATCGATACCTTTACCAAGCGTATTCCACACTTCCCTCTCTTTATCGATAAAATCATTTCACTCTGATCCATCACCCAGATGAACCAGACCAGACACAACTCTAAGCATAGCAGGCAACATAAGTAAATAGCATGGTGGATCACACATCACATGGCTCAATCAACTCCTACACATGCTAGTGGGTTTAAACTATTTACTGTGGCAATGACAGGTCATGCAAGGGAATAGGGTTCAACTACCGCAGCAAGTAGCAGTTCACGCGCTGTTGCCTTAATGCAGTAAAAGAGAGCAGGAGCGAGAAGATTGGGTTTGTATCGGAATGATCAATGATTGCTTGCCTGACAAGGTAGTTGTCGGGTACTGCTCTTCAACTGGATACGCAGCAGTATCCTCGGGAGCAGGACCTAACACAGGGAATACCGACGATAAAATCATTAACAAACAAATGCAACAATATGATGCATGTTTATGACATGGCAAGATGCATGTGTGTTGGCTAATGCAACTAAAACCAGAAGGGTTTGAACCTATTTGAATCAAGGATTCAAATTGAAGTTCAAACTATTATTTAAATAAGTGCATTATCATGTTTTTGATATATACATCAAGTTAACTTGTTCAAACATGCATGAAACCAGTGCCATTAGAAAGATTGGATTTTTCTGATCATTTTTCATATATAAATCTTTTCCATCTGAGCTATGGTTGATTTTATATGATTTTTAGAAGTTTTGGGTATTTTCTGGAATTTCCTGAATTATTATTAAATCTAAAAATCCCAGAAAAACCTTTACTGCGTCAGCATGACATCATGCTGACGTCAGCCAATCAACAAGGCCAGTCCAAGTCAAACCTGACTGGTGGGTCCCTCATGTCAGTGTCTCAGGAGCTAATTCCGGTCATAACCAGGGTTGACTGGGTTTGACTAACAGCGGGGGCCCACTGTCAGTGACTGTGGTGACTAAACTAATTACTGTTAGTTCCTAATCATCGGGCCACGTCAGCCCGCCGGAGTTTGGCCGGCGGCGACCATTTCGCACGGCGGTGACTCGTCGGAATCCCTATTCCGGCATCCATTTGCCGCGCGGATGGGCTCGGTGTGCTCCTGGTGATGCACCGCATCCAGCGGTGCCACTGGTTGGACGAGGGGTCGCCGGAGTCGACGGCGACGAGCTCGTCCGTGGCGGTGCTCGCACGGAGTTGGTCGGGATGGTGTTGTAGTGCACGGGAGGAGGAGCTAAAGCTCGCTTTAGCTTGCTGGTGACCTACTGAAGCTAACGGCGTGCTCAGCCACGAGGTACGGTGCCTATCGCCACGGCGGTGAGTTGGCCGGCGGCGGTGATCGTCGGTGAGCAAAGGGGGCGGCGGCTACAAGGCCTAAACGAGCCCGTGGAGAGGGGGGTTCGAAGCGTGAGCTCACATCGGTCGCAGAGGGCGTCGAAGTGAGCTCGGGGACGGTCGGACGACGGCGTACGGGCGGCGGCGATCTCCGGTGCCGGAGGTTGAAGACGACGGCGAGGAGGACGTTGCGGAGCTCCTGGCGTCGTGTGCGTCGGTGGGGAGCTTCGGGGCGATGCGGTGGAGCTAGTGGTGCTTCGGGGAGGCGAGGGGGTGGCGTAGAGCGCGGTGTCAGCGGTCGTCGGCGACGAGCTCGCTCGGGGGAGCTCGGCGGAGGGAAGAGAGGAGGGGAGAGACACGGGAAGGAGGGGGAAACGGTCGAGGTGGCTCCGTGGCAACGTTCTAGACCGTCCAGAGGGCCGAGGGGCCAGCCAGGCAGGCAGGAGGTGGCCGGCGCATCGGCGGCGCTCGCCACCGAGCTGCTTCGTGCGCTGGCGCGACGAAGAAGACGGTGATGCCCCTGGTGGGCTGGGCCGGCTGGGCCAGCAGGTAAGTGGGCTCAGGTAAGTACTCTTCCTATTTTTCTTTTCCTATTTTCTTTCTGTTTTATTTCTTTTGCAGCTTTGTTCAATTAATAAAAATGCCTAAACATTTTTATAACTCATGACACTTGTCATACCTACTGTATATATTATGAACAGTAGGAAACATTATAGTTCATGATTATTTGAGCATTTAAAATATTTTATAGCATTTAAATGCCCAAATTCAAATACCATATGATTTAATCCAAAGCCCTAGATTGTCCTAGAAAATTGTGCACCATTTTTGGCAGAGGTTTAAGACCAAGGCAGAAATGATGAACATTTTGAAGGGCATTTTGGGTACATTGGAAAATATTTTAGCAAACCCTAGTTGTTAGGGGAGGGGTGCTGGGGTTTCTGTTAATCCCATTTCAAGTTTCTTTGAAAGTAAACATGATGCACACTCTAGTTAGGTCCTAATGCAAGTGCTGGCTAGGGATGTGACAACTCACCCCCACTTAAAAGAATCGCGTCCCGAGATTCGGGTTCCTCCGGAAAGAGGGTGGGGTACTCAAGTCGAAGACGATCCTCCCTTTCCCAAGTAGCTTCACTCTCGGAATGATGTGACCATTGAACCTTGAGAAACTTGATATTGTGGCGTCGAGTGGTGCGCTCAGTTTGATCAAGAATACAAACGGGGTATTCTCGATATGTGAGATTTTCTTGGAGATCAAGCGTTTCGTGGTCCACTCCGCGGATAGGATCCGAGAAGCAACGCCTGAGTTGAGAAACGTGGAAAACATCATGAACTCTGGAGAGGTGCGGAGGTAGTTCCAATTGGTAGGCAACTTCTCCTTGTTTGGCAAGAATGCGAAAAGGACCGATGTAACGAGGGGCCAATTTGCCTTTGATACCGAATCGATGGGTTCCCTTAAGAGGAGTAACCCGAAGGTAAGTCTTATCGCCGACTTCAAAAGTCACAGCCTTATGATGACTATCATATTGGCTCTTTTGGCGAGACTGGGCTGTTTTCAATCTCTCACGAACGATGCGAACTTGTTCCTCTGCTTCCTGGATCATATCCGGGCCAAAGAATTGTCTTTCCCCGGTCTCTGACCAGTTAAGAGGTGTTCGACACCTTCGTCCATATAGAACTTCGAAGGGAGCTTTACCCAGGCTGGCTTGATAACTATTGTTATAAGCGAATTCGACAAATGGAATACACTTTTCCCATTCCATACCGAAAGAAATGACAGAGGCTCGAAGCATGTCTTCCAGAATTTGATTGACTCGTTCCACTTGACCACTTGATTGCGGATGGAAGGCAGTACTGAAAGAGAGATGAGTTCCCATAGCATTCTGGAAACTTTCCCAAAATCGGGAGGTAAAAAGACTTCCACGGTCTGAGTTAATCTCCAACGGTACACCATGAAGTGATACTATTCGAGAGATATATAAGTCTGCTAGCTGGCTAGCGGTAATACTCTCCCGAACAGGCAGGAAATGAGCTAGTTTAGGGAGGCGGTCGATAACGACGAAGATAGCATTATTCCCTTTCCTGGACCTGGGAAACCCGGTAATGAAGTCCATACCGACTTTATCCCATTTCCATTCAGGAATAGCTAGAGGTTGAAGGGTGCCAGCGGGCCGTTGATGCTCTGCTTTGACTCGACGACAAACATCGCAGTTAGCAATGAACTGAGCGATTTCTCTCTTCATCCTAGTCCACCAGAATCTCTGACGTAGATCTTGATACATTTTGGTACTACCGGGATGAATCGTGAGAGGAGATTCATGAGCCTCCTTAAGAATTAATTGCCGTAGATGGTGGTTCTTGGGAACCACTACACGGTTCTCAAAGAAGACAACACCTCGATCATCCATGGAGAAACTTTTAGCGAGTCCGCTAGCAATGTTCTCTTGGAGTCGTGATACACCTTTATCACGCTTCTGGGCAGCTATGATTTGATCCATAAGGGTAGGTTTCGCCACCAGGGTGGAAAGGAATCCTCGAGGAACAATGTGAAGGTTAAGCTTACGAAATTCCTCGTGGAGAAGTGGTTGACTTTGTTGTAACATTAAATTGTTACAATATGACTTACGACTTAGTGCATCAGCCATGACATTGGCCTTTCCAGGAGTGTAAGTGATTCCTAAATCGTAGTCGGTGAGCAACTCAACCCAACGCCTTTGCCTGAGATTTAGATCCGGTTGGGTGAAGATATACTTCAAACTTTGGTGATCAGTAAAGATTTCACAGCGATTACCAAGGAGGTAATGTCGCCATGTTTTGAGTGCATGGACTACAGCTGCAAGCTCTAGATCATGAGTAGGATAGTTATCCTCATGTGGACGCAACTGTCGGGATGCGTCTGCAATCACTTGACGATCTTGCATGAGAATGCAACCTAGTCCTTGTCGCGAGGCGTCGCTATAGATTATAAAATCCTTGGAAAAGTCTGGTGGTACCAGTACAGGTGCAGATGTCAGACGTCTTTTCAGTTCCTGAAAACTGGACTCGCACTGTGGGGTCCACTCAAACTTTTTATCTTTCTTGAGGAGTTCGGTTAGAGGTTTAGCAACTTTGGAGAAGTTCTCGACGAAACGTCGGCAATAGCTCGCTAAGCCAAGAAAACTCCTAACTTGCTTGACCGATTCAGGGGGAGTCCAATCAAGTACGGCTTGAACTCGCTCGGGATTGACAGCAATACCCTTGCCAGAGATCACATGACCTAGATAGGTTACTTCTGGCAACCAAAATTCACATTTAGAGAATTTGGCATAAAGGCGGTGCTCTCGAAGTTTCGTCAATACCAGCCTTAAATGCTCGGCATGATCTTCCTTGTTCTTGGAGAAAATGAGTATATCATCGAGGTATACCACGACGAATTTATCCAAATACTCCATGAATATAGAATTCATTAACCGAGAAAAGGTAGCTGGGGCATTGGTTAATCCGAAGGACATGACGGTGTACTCATATTGGCCATAACGAGTAACGAAAGCCGTTTTAGGAATGTCCCCGTTCTTGATTTTGATTTGATGGTAGCCCAACCTCAAATCCATCTTAGAGAAGACTGAGGATCCAGCGAGCTGATCATACAGGTCGTTGATCCTGGGAAGCGGATACTTATTCTTTATGGTGACCAGATTGACAGGTCGGTAATCTACAACCATCCGCTCCGTTCCATCCTTCTTCTTAACGAAGAGGACGGGGCAAGCCCAAGGGGAAGAACTAGGACGGATGAAACCCTTTTGCAAGGACTCATCGAGTTGTTTCTTTTGCTCAGCTAATTCTAGTGGTGCCATCTTATAGGGTCTCCTAGAGATTGGGACAGTTCCAGGGATAAGATCTATCACGAACTCGACATCTCTGTCAGGTGGAACTCCTGGCAGTTCTTCTGGAAAAACATCCGGAAAGTCACAGACTACCGGGATATCTTCGAGTTCTGGTAGAGGGCTGGCATTAAGAGAGTAGAGCTGACGTTCAGCCATTCGAGTCAAGACATTGACTATCTTGCCGGATGGATGTGTAAGTTGAACGGTCCTAGTAAAGCAATCAATCTTGGCATAATTAGTTGTCATCCAATCCATACCCAAGATGATGTTTATGTCCGAGGACTTGAGAGCGATTAGAGATGCAAGGAAAACAAGTCTATCGACAAGGATTTCATTTCCATGGCTTACCCTAGAGGTTTTCCACTTTGAACCAGGAGTTTGAATAACCATGGAAGTAGGCATGTCACAAAAAGTCATGTTGTGCAAACGAGCATAGCTCTCAGATATGAACGAATGGGATGCTCCAGTATCGAAAAGAACAGATGCCGGATGGCAGTTTACGAGAAGTGTACCAAGGACGACGTTAGGATCCTCATAGGCTTCTTCGGCAGAAACATAGTTGACATGACCACGTGCAGTGGGGATTGGCTTGACATAGTTCACCTTGCCGGTTGGCTTACCACGGCCAACGGGTTTTCCTGGCTGATTCTGGGGACAATCACGCATGTAGTGTCCCGGTTCTCCACACTTGAAACATGTCAAAGTGGTGGTGCGTGGAGCAAAGTTGGAGGGTGGACCTCCATAGGTCTTAGCAGGTGCAAACTGTTGAGTTGGACGAGGCGCCTCATAGGATGGCCTCGGTGTATACTTGGGTGGCAGAGCAGTGTTAGGAACCCACACACGGCGTTTGTGAGAGCCAGAGCCGGATGAGGAACCAAAGTCTCGAGTATGCTTGCGGGTGGCCTCGAAGTCGGTCTGGCCTGTCTCAGCACTGATAGCCTTGTTAACCAACTTCTGGAAGGAAGTGCACTCGTGTAGACGTAGATCTCGACGAAGTTCAGGGCTGAGTCCCTTGCGGAACCTCGCCTGCTTCTTGGCATCGGTGGATACTTCCTCAGGTGCATAGCGTGCCAGATTACCAAACTCACGACTATAGCCATCCACAGTTAAATGGCCCTGGGTGAAATTGCAGAATTCCTCCCGCTTACGATCCATGAGACCTTCCGGAATGTGATGTTCACGGAATGCCTCACTGAACTCAACCCAGGTAGTGACTTGGCCAGCAGGACGCATAGCTTCAAAGTTTTCCCACCAAAGACTGGCAGGGCCCTCAAGATGGTAGGCGGCGTAGATAACATTGTCCGCTTCGGCCACACGGGCAGAGTGTAGCTTGTGGGTGATACTACGTAGCCAGTCATCAGCATCCAGAGGATCAGTGGAGTGATGGAACTTTGGTGGACACATCTTGATAAAATCGTGGATTGACACCACGTCATTCCTCTGACGGAACCCAGTGTTTTGCTCTATGCGTTCCAGCAGACGGTTGGTCTCTCTCTTGTTCCGTTCTGCTTCAAGCATAACTTCCGCCAAAGAGGGTGGCTGGGGCAGATTCCCATCTCTAGCCCCACTAGCCTCACCCTGCTCCTGAGCAGCAGGAGTGTTGCGAGTGTTGACCATCCTAGGAAAACAAAACAACGGTTTAGACAAGGATGGCAAAAATTTGACATAGAAGTGCAGAATGTAATGGATGACACAGAATGCAGAGAAGTTCATCCGTACGACATGGTAATATAGGAACTGCTATATATACACCAGTGGTCATACACACCATACAAAGTTTAGTACAAGCCAAGGCTAAAGTACAACTGCGGTGAAAGACGATACATCCCATCAGAGGCATTCCAAGCTCCTATACATTATTTAACTACACCTCCGGAATTCAGTACACACTAAGTCATATTCCACAAGACGCGCAGGACTGTGGAAATACAACTACTACAATACTACTACTACCACGGACTAGCTCAGACATTCGCGTAGTAATCCTCGTAAAGATTACCACCGTAGCCTGGAAGTGGTACAGACGGATCGTGGAACTCGCGAGCACTCGATGGCTGAGGACCATAAGGGCATGGGTGTGGTCTCGGTCCCGATGCTGGTGGTAACCGACGCCCACGTGGAGGGGTAATACCCCCAACGTCACGCCAATCCATGCGATCAGGCAGATGAATCCGCACAGGATACAAATCCCGCATGTCCAGATATCCGGCGTGCACAGCAGGTGCAAGCCGTGTCAAAGTAGTCCAGTGAGCGGCTCGAGTGTTATACAGCTCCATTCGGAAGGCACGGACCTCACGGTCCCTATCCTCCAACATCTGAACAGTAGTCTGAAGCAGTGGCTCTTCATGAGCAGCATCAGTATACAAACCAGTGTAGTAGCCTTCCTCTCCGGGGAGTGAAGCTGGCATGTAACAGAACTCAGTGTTCAGCAACAGGGCATGCCTAGCACGGAGAATGGTCATCATCGAATAAGCGGCATCCTGCACTGCCATCTCGATGGTAATCCCGAGTCCATAAGACCAATGGATGGGATCATTAGCTCCGGGATATGAGGGGTATATCCGGACTGTGCAGAAATACTGACTTTGATTAAAATCCCAATACTGTTCCTCCACAGTGTATTCAGGATACCAGCGATAACCGGTCTCAGTCATCACACGGACTAGCATGGCCGTGTGATCGGGCACATTAATGCACCGAGTCAAATGAACCACTTGGTGAGGGATGCGGCCAGACATCTGAAACACCAAATAATACAAAGGCATTAGTGTTTCTGGAAGAAATCGGGCAGCATAACAACTGTAAATGCTCAAACAAAGATTTGAGACATCATACAAATGATAGCATAGCCACTCAACAATTCCATATCAAGGTTCTGGTTCAACAATCATCATACTCAAAGGATAGAAACTGAACTGAGGCTTGAAACCAACAATCCTAAGAGTCTACGGATTAGTAACACGTGAACCTAGTAAGGATAAGAGGCCTAATCCTAAATCCCCGTAGAAAGAATAGACAGACTCAGATCAGAAGGGCATAAGGTAAAGGAGTAAAAAGAGCCTTACGTTCCCTTCCACAAACAATTCCCCTACATATAACTAATAATTTTTCTAGACTCAACATCGACCAGTTTGGCTTGAGAAACCTACAGGCAGTCCAGCTCTGATGCCAACGCTGTCAGGACCCCGATCCTAAGTCACACCGATCTAGCTGTAACACGTCATATCACTTTGCGGCCTCACGCACGGTAACCCCACGGGTGCCACCTTACCTGGCCCGGGACCGTTTGCACATTTTGGCACACGTATATGACAGTGTCGCTAGCATCCATATGACAGAGAACTCGGGCCGACATGGCTAGTTATAAACCAAAAGTGGCACTAAATTACAGATACAGGCATCCATGACCCAGCAACGAACGTGTCGGTCATCAACGTATGAACCCAAGTCGTAGCAAGCTACATGGACTTAAAGGAACAACGCGTGACATTTCCCCTAAGGGACAGACACAGGAACGAAGAAGGGCACATGCCGGCCATCCTACGTGTTCCGAGCAGTAGCAAGCTACCAAGGCTCATTGGAATCACTAGGAGGCATTTCCCTGTAAGATAGGCTACCAAAGGAAAACAACTAGGTGTCGGATCCCACACATACCAAGCATTTCAATCATACACGCAATATGCTCAATATGTGCAAATACAACATTGCATCACAACAGAACTCTACGACTCAAAGTACTTTATTTAAAAGGCTCCAAGAGCCATACATAACATATTCATACAGGTAGGGGTCACATGACCCAACACTCAAGTCATACAGTCATACAAGCACAAGCGGAAGCTACATGTCTGAGTACAGACAACTTAGAAAATAAAACAGGCTTGGTGTAGCCTGACTATCTACAAGGCCCTCCACAAGCTCCAGATCACCGTCTGGGTGTCAAGCTACTCGTCGACGTCAACGTCTATGTAGAACCCATCAGCAGGGGCAGGGTTCTCCTCTGCAACAGTTATTAAGAAAACATGAGTACAAAGGTACTCAGCAAGTCTTACCACAGAACCTATTATACATGCAACATTATCAAAGGGGGATAGTGGAGTTTATAGCAGAATGCCAGCTTTGACCTTGGCTAACCTATACTACAACTCTCAACGGATTGCAAGATGTTATTACGAACACGAGTCCACTACTCACCACATCAATACACTACCGAGGATCCTCTTCCGTCATCCTACGGAAGGGCCATCCACGGAACTCACGCTTATCTTGAGGCTTTTAGTAGTATCCATCAACTTGTCTATGAACTGTAAGAGTAACCAAGTAGTTCGTACCGCGAACAACGGCTATTCGAATAGTTTGATATCCCTGCAGGGGTGTACTTCTTCACACATGTTTTCACCACTTAGCGTCTGCACACGACATGTGCTCGGCAGACTTCAAGCGAAAGCCGACGTGGGTGTAGACCACGACCTAACCAACCACTCAAGTCTCTCGTCTAGGTTTATTGCCTATTTGGGTTCCATCCGTGGGGAGATCCGGCCGGGGTGTCGCTCACGGCCCCAGACGATGTGTACAGGGTTCCCGAGTCACCAAACGGGCAACCGGTACACCGTGCCACGTACCTGTCGCATCACAGCCCACCCCGAGGGTCAGCGCTGCGCACGACCTCCAGTAAACTATAAACACCAGAAACTAGTTGCAACTCCTGGACAGAGTACAAGGGCAGTCAATAAGTCGAGCAGGGTCATATTTCAGGGCCCAATGTGTAGTAGTAACTGTAACTTGAATCACACACACAGATCTCGGGTCCTATGGACGATTCCAATGAAACAACCCACCATGTACTCCTACATGGCCTTTCATCGATACCTTTACCAAGCGTATTCCACACTTCCCTCTCTTTATCGATAAAATCATTTCACTCTGATCCATCACCCAGATGAACCAGACCAGACACAACTCTAAGCATAGCAGGCAACATAAGTAAATAGCATGGTGGATCACACATCACATGGCTCAATCAACTCCTACACATACTAGTGGGTTTCAACTATTTACTGTGGCAATGACAGGTCATGCAAGGGAATAGGGTTCAACTACCGCAGCAAGTAGCAGTTCACGCGCTGTTGCCTTAATGCAGTAAAAGAGAGCAGGAGCGAGAAGATTGGGTTTGTATCGGAATGATCAATGATTGCTTGCCTGACAAGGTAGTTGTCGGGTACTGCTCTTCAACCGGATACGCAGCAGTATCCTCGGGAGCAGGACCTAACACAGGGAATACCGACGATACAATCATTAACAAACAAATGCAACAATATGATGCATGTTTATGACATGGCAAGATGCATGTGTGTTGGCTAATGCAACTAAAACAAGAAGGGTTTGAACCTATTTGAATCAAGGATTCAAATTGAAGTTCAAACTATTATTTAAATAAGTGCATTATCATGTTTTTGATATATACAGCAAGTTAACTTGTTCAAACATGCATGAAACCGGTGCCATTAGAAAGATTGGATTTTTCTGATCATTTTTCATATATAAATCTTTTCCATCTGAGCTATGGTTGATTTTATATGATTTTTAGAAGTTTTGGGTATTTTCTGGAATTTCCTGAATTATTATTAAATCTAAAAATCGCAGAAAAACCTTTACTGCGTCAGCATGACATCATGCTGACGTCAGCCAATCAACAGGGCCAGTCCAAGTCAAACCTGACTGGTGGGTCCCTCATGTCAGTGTCTCAGGAGCTAATTCCGGTCATAACCAGGGTTGACTGGGTTTGACTAACAGCGGGGGCCCACTGTCAGTGACTGTGGTGACTAAACTAATTACTGTTAGTTCCTAATCATCGGGCCACGTCAGCCCGCCGGAGTTTGGCCGGCGGCGACCATTTCGCATGGCGGTGACTCGTCGGAATCCCTATTCCGGCATCCATTTGCCGCGCGGATGGGCTCGGTGTGCTCCTGGTGATGCACCGCATCTAGCGGTGCCACTGGTTGGACGAGGGGTCGCCGGAGTCGACGGCGACGAGCTCGTCCGCGGCGGTGCTCGCACGGAGTTGGTCGGGATGGTGTTGTAGTGCACGGGAGGAGGAGCTAACGCTCGCTTCAGCTTGCTGGTGACCTACTGAAGCTAACGGCGTGCTCAGCCACGAGGTACGGTGCCTATCGCCACGGCGGTGAGTTGGCCGGCGGCGGTGATCGTCGGTGAGCAAAGGGGGCGGCGGCTACAAGGCCTAAACGAGCCCGTGGAGAGGGGGGTTCGAAGCGTGAGCTCACAGCGGTCGCAGAGGGCGTCGAAGTGAGCTCGGGGACGGTCGGACGATGGCGTACGGGCGGCGGCGATCTCCGGTGCCGGAGGTTGAAGACGACGGTGAGGAGGACGTTGCGGAGCTCCTGGCGTCGTGTGCGTCGGTGGGGAGCTTCGGGGCGATGCGGCGGAGCTAGTGGTGCTTCGGGGAGGCGAGGGGGTGGCGTAGAGCGCGGTGTTAGCGGTCGTCGGCGACGAGCTCGCTCGGGGGAGCTCGGCGGAGGGAAGAGAGGAGGGGAGAGACACGAGAAGGAGGGGGAAACGGTCGAGGTGGCTCCGTGGCAACGTTCTAGACCGTCCAGAGGGCCGAGGGGCCAGCCAGGCAGGCAGGAGGTGGCCGGCGCATCGGCGGCGCTCGCCACCGAGCTGCTTCGTGCGCTGGCGCGACGAAGAAGACGATGATGCCCCTGGTGGGCTGGGCCGGCAGGGCCAGCAGGTAAGTGGGCTCAGGTAAGTACTCTTCCTATTTTTCTTTTCCTATTTTCTTTATGTTTTATTTCTTTTGCAGCTTTGTTCAATTAATAAAAATGCCTAAACATTTTTATAACTCATGACACTTGTCATACCTACTGTATATAATATGAACAGTAGGAAACATTATAGTTCATGATTATTTGAGCATTTAAAATATTTTATAGCATTTAAATGCCCAAATTCAAATACCATATGATTTAATCCAAAGCCCTAGATTGTCCTAGAAAATTGTGCACCATTTTTGGCAGAGGTTTAAGACCAAGGCAGAAATGATGAACATTTTGAAGGGCATTTTGGGTACATTGGAAAATATTTTAGCAAACCCTAGTTGTTAGGGGAGGGGTGCTGGTGTTTCTGTTAATCCCATTTCAAGTTTGTTTGAAAGTAAACATGATGCACACTCTAGTTAGGTCCTAATGCAAGTGCTGGCTAGGGATGTGACAGAACGCCGGGGATGTCAGATGGTTGCCATGCAAACACATCGACATTCGCCCGCAGGAAGGCAACGAGCGCGCTTTCCTATTTGGGGTCGAGCGTAGCACTGACGGTGAAAGTACCACCAGTGCCGTCCTCCTTGGCGGACACCTTCTTGGTTGCCGGTGGAGCTGCCATTCCTCTCTTGCACTTGCCGGTGGAGCTCGATGGTGCGTCCTCAACGGCAGCGCAACACTCCGAAGAGGTGCGTTTGCCGGAGTGGGCCCCAGAGCTCTTGCCGGACTTGGTCTTGGTCTTCCCCCCGGGAGCTTCAGCGCCAAGTGTGTTGCTGTCTGCCGCGGCTGCTGCGTCCCGAAAAATCTTGTCGGCGCAGATGAGCGCGTCCTTCTTGTCACCGGGGACAGAGATGACGCTGATCGGCCCCGGCATCTTGAGCATGTTGTAAGCATAGTGGGAGGCTGCCATGAACTTGGCGAGCGCAGGACGGCCAAGTATCCCACTGTATGGCAATGGGGTATCGGCGACGTCGAAGGTGATCCTCTCCGTCCTGAAGTTAAGCTCTCCGCCAAAAGTCACCGACAGCGTGATCTTCCCCTTCGGCTTGCTCCTTCCCGGGTTGATCCCTTGGAACGTCCCGGTTTCCTCGAGCTCGCTGTCGGGGATTTGCAGCTTCTTCATCACAGCGGAGGAGATCAAGTTGAGGCTGGCCCCGCCGTCAACCAACATCTTGGTGACCTTGAGGTTGCGGATAGTTGGTGAAACCAACATCGGCAAGCACCCGACCGCAGTTGTGCGGCCAGGGTGGTCCTCAAGATCGAAGATGATGGGCGTGCCGGACCATTTCAGCAGCTTGCGCGACTCGACAGGTGGCTTAGCTGCATTTACTTCCCGCACCCATTGTTTGAGTTGGCGGTGGGAAGTGTGCAGGGAGGCACCTCCATCGACGCACAGAACTTCTGTGGCCTTCTGGAACTCTTTCTCGCTGTTATCTCCGTCATCCATGTCCTCGTCATCGTCTTCGTCTTCATCCTTGTCGCGGCCCCGGGGAGGTCTGTCTCCTTGCCGCTGCTTGGCCTTGCCGTGGCGTCCTCCCCGGCCATTGAACGGTCGCTTCTTGCTGGGCTCTCCCCCGCCTCCTTGGGCCTTCTCCTTGTCGCGACGCTCGTATTCAGCCTTCTGCTGCTCTATGAGGTATTCTACCCTCTTGCAGTTCTGGAGATCGTGGCCCTTGGTGCGGTGGATCTTACAGTACTGCTTGTCGGAGCCGTCCTGCTTGTCGGCTGCCGCTACAGGGGCGGCCTCCTTGCCGGAGCTACCAGCCTGTGTCTTCTTGGCGGCAGCCTCCTTGCCGGACTGCTCGACAACCAGCACCTCCTTGTTCTTCTTCTTCTTGTTGTTCCGCCGCCGGTTTTTCCTTGCCGGGGCGGCATCCTCGCTATCCGTTCCTCCTGCTCCAGTATCCTCTCCGGGGAGTCTCCTCCCCTCTTCAGCACGTGCACACTTATCAGCCAGAGCGTAAAACTCGCTGACATCCCGGATCTTGGTCATCGCCATCTCCTCCCTCATCCGGCGGTTACGCACGTTCTGGTGGAACGCGCTGATAACCGCGGCAGGGTGGACATCGGGGATATTGTGCTGAACGCGGCTGAACCTTTGGATGTACTTGCGCAGGGACTCTCCCTCCTTCTGGGCAAGAATGTGGAGATCGCTCTCCTGGCCGTGGGGTTTGTGGCCGCCCGTGAAGGCGCCGACAAACTGGTGGCACAGATCTGCCCAAGAGGAGATGGAGTTCTCCGGCAAGTGCATAAGCCAAGACCTGACGTTTGGCTTAAGCACGAGCGGGAAGTAGTTTGCTAAGATCTTCTCGTCGCGTCCCCCAGCAGCCTGCACCGCAAATGGTGTAGATGCTGAGGAACTCCGAGGGGTGTGTCTTGCCGTCGTACTTCTCGGGTACGTCGGGCTTGAAGTTCTTCATGCTGGGCCACTGGACTTGCCGCAGCTCTCGGGTGAACGCAGGGCAACCTGCCGCGTACGGCAAGTCGCCTGGTTCACCGGGCGCGTGCATGTCGACAGCAGTCCCAGCCGCTGGTCGGACTGTCTTTAGGCTTCTCTTCGACGCTCGATACGAGTTCGAGCGTCCTCTTGTCACCTGTCGTCGAGGACTTGGCACTGGTCGCGGCGAGCCCGTGGATCCGACGACGCTGTGGAGTCATTGTCGACGTTGATCCAGCGGGTCGGCGATTTCTGCTTCCGTGGTGGGGAGTGCACAGTAGTTGCACACCCAGCGGTCTTGCCTCCATCGGCCTTCGCTTGGTCGACTTGCCGCGGCCGCGATGTTGCCGGCTGCTGCGGCATGTCGTTGTTGGCGAAGGCGATGAGGCTCTGGATTGTAGCCCTCCAGTCTTCGGCCTTGTCCGCCGCTGGAGGGAAGTCGAGGAGCAGCTGAGCTCTGGCGAGAGCTTCAGCCGGAGTGGAAGGGAGCGGTGGCGAGCGGTGCGAGGAGCGAGATATGCTCGGACTTCTAACAGCGTTAGAAGGAGCAGGTTCTCGCCCCGGCGACCGCGCCTTGCTCGTGCCAGCACGCTGGCCTTGAGCGTCCTGCGACCCGACAGTTTGGCCTTGTCCCAGCAGACGGATGGTACCGTGGGTACCGCGTCGCTGCTGGCCTGGCGCCTCCTGAGAGGGACGGTGTGCGTGCACTAACGCCGAGGCTTTGGAGTTCGCCCGGTCATCCGTATTGTCCTTGGACTTGGCGGCGCCGTGAGTGTCCTCACCGGCGTCCACCCTTCCGCCAGCGTCTACCCCACCAACCGTTGGTTCTGGTGGTGGTGGGATTGATGCGGACGGGCCTCCGACCTCCGAAGCCTTCTTCTTCGGAGGCATGTTGATGTGGTCGATGAGGTTGATGAAGCTGGAAAGGTTGCTGAAGGTTGCACCCGCGTGAGCGCCGGATCAGGTTCGCACAACCTCGACGCCCCCTACCTGGCGCGCCAAAGATGTCGGGGAAACTGGTCGCCCACGAACACCTATGGGACCGGAGCCCCTTCTACGGTACGGCGAGGGTGCGGAGGGAGCACGAAGAGCGGATCGAGGGGCACACGCGGGCAGTTTACCCAGGTTCGGGCCGCGCGGACGCGTAAAACCCTACTCCTGCCTTGGTTGTATTGAGTTCTTGAGCTCGGGAGCTTGAAGATCTACAGTACTAGCTATGTTGAGCGTAGGAGTGATCGAGTTTCTGGGATCGAACCCCCTCTACGTTGTGCATGGGCCTCCTTTTATAGCTCAAAGGGGTCACCGACAGGTGCCAACGTAGAGGAGGGTAAAAACGTAAAACTGGTGGTGGTTGTAGCAGTGCATGAACAGCGTACGAACAGTGGTCTTTACCTAACTCTGACGGTGGGGGACAAGGGCATTGAATGCCCGTCGCCGTCGCCCCAAAAAGCGTCCGTCCATGCATCTCCGTTCGCCACGGCGATAGCCTCGCCACCGCGGCTCGTCACCGTGTACCCCAGGCTGCACAGCCATCTGCCACGTGCCCCTGGAAGGGCCCCAGGGTGACGCGTGGCCAGATGAGCTGGAGCGCAGGCACACAGCGTAAGCTTCCCCCGGCAAGCACCTTGCCGGGGTCGCAATCTTGCCGGGCCCGGAAGCTTGTCGCTCTCCGGGTCCTGCCGGGGCGCATGATGCGCCATGATATACCTTCAAGAGGTGCCGTTTTTTGGCCTTCCTGGCAAGCTCCTCTTGCCAGGGTCTTGTGCTGGAATGATAACCTTGAGCCTGGTGCGGCCTTCCCGGCAAACTCCTTTTGCCGGGGTCTTGTCTCTTAACTTGAATACTTTGTTCTTGAATGGCTTCAAGGGGTCTAGAGTGGGTTTTGGCGGGCGCGTGGTGAGCCAGACCATGGGACGCTGCTACTGCCCATGCGCAAGTCGGGATACTATGGTACCCCTACTTTAGTACACCGACACCAAGTTACTCCAGGGTGGTGATAGTTACGCTACCCTATTAATCATGATCCCACCAACATGAAAACCTCACAATCCATCAAGGACTCAGATATTTCCTCGAAGTCACTGATATAAAGTCACCATATCGTCTGTCCTATATCCTCAAATTGGTCTATCTATGGCATCGTCAGTTCTTGTGCTATATTAGGATGAAAATGTGCTCACTCACTGTGTCCACTAGTTCCATTACGAACCCAGCGTTGTGCAAGGTTGCAGAGTTAACTGGTTCTCTCGTAATTCTATGGGTTAGGCACATGGTTAAGGATTCAAGCTGGGGTATCTCGTGAAGTCTCAAAGGGTCTAGGAATGGGTTTCTAGTCTGGAGGGTTAAACATAATTCTACGGGGTTGCGCTTGGTCGTGGAGGTTGTAGAAGAGGTCTTCATTGTTAGTTGGTCGCCGAGTTGGAATCCTTGGTACTTCTTGTCTTGCGGGTCTTCAGTTGAGGAGAGAGAAGAGAGGGAAAAAGTAGCATAGAGGAGGGGAATGCCTAAAGGGGGTTCTATAGTGCAAGTGCAAACAAACAGGTGCAAAAAGGCCGAAACAAAAGAAACAAGACAAGGAAGATGATATAGCCATGCACTTGTTGCCTAGGGAAAAAGTGCGACTTATATCAAAACACAAACAAATAAAAGCAAGCAACAAACAATCATGGTTCTATTCAAACCATCACACGGACTCGACTGCGCATAGGGGGTACACGACCCATCCTACCCTAGGGGTTCTCGGACTCAGCAGTCGTGACTTGTGCCTCGTGTAGTCTTCTGAGTTCCCTCAGGTGTTGCTATGTCCCTTGTAGTTGTTTGATGAACAATCTGGGTTGAGCCTGAAGAATCTCCAACAACTTCTCGCCTGATGAGGTGATGTGGTGAAGGTGTCTCCTTGTAGCTAGTGTTGACTTGGTCTTCTCTTGTCTCTTTGGTCATGACGATCCCTTGTGCCTTCTGGGGCGTCGAGGGTACCAGGTAGGCAATCCTTTATGCAATGATATTAAGAAGGCATAGTAAAGGTTCAACATGTCGGTTACGTTGATGACAACATCGACACCAAGAGCGGGGGACGAAGAGAACCATTTTCCTGCTCACTATAGTGAGGCGGACCAAATGGCGAGGTTCTCACCCACCGGTGGTTGCTGATACAACAACGGTCCTGACAGGATTACTCTATTAGTGATGTATATCGTGATCTTGCACACCCTGTTCCCTGGTCATCGTAGGCTAAGGCTGCACCATCTTGGGGCAGTGCCAAGGATGTCACCATCTTCTGGGTCTTCATGTCCTCATTCCTCGAGGATGTATTTTCTGTTGGTATCGTCTTGTCCTGGTGTCACCAACCTTGTGTTCAGAGGAGGTGGGTGAGTGTTTGGCAAGGCATCTTCCTTCTAGATCATCCACGAGGATTACAGGAAATCCAGTGGTCAGGGGCATAAGGGTTCCAGCGACCAAAAGTTTTGAAGGGGGAAGAGATCAAGTATAGCCTAGTTTTCGAAAAACTGAGAAGGGAAGAGAAGTATAGATAGTTTTGAAAACTAGTAATAGTTTTGAAAATAATTTTACCCTAACTAGCGACCATGCTAACTAAGGCTTCCTACAGTCAGGATGGCTCTGATACCAGCTCTGTGGGGACCCCGACTCATAAGTCGTGATAACAGACTGCACGTGTATAGTGATCCCAGAGATCAATGCTCACTGAACAGACAGAAGCTGAATAACAAGAGTCTTACATCTATACATACCGTATTACACAAATAGGACCATTATGGTCAAGTCTTGAGTATATCATTGCAGCGGAAATCTTCAATAACAATTTGGACCCATGCCATCTGCCTTAACCCTACAGGCATTCTGACTGGGAAGCGTCCTAGCTCGCATGCTCGTCACCAAGAAATCTTCATCATATCCTGTTCTCTCATGCCTAGCCAATAAAATAACCAGTGGCAAGCCAATGAGTACTTTGAATGTACTCGCAAGCAACCCAAGTGTGATGACAGGATAATTATGCAAGGCTCTACTACTATATTGGCAGTCTTGCGGAAAGCTAGTTATTCATATGCAAGTATGATCAACATATAACAAGGGCATGCATGCGTCTGCAACAAGTATCAGGAGGTTACAGACGTCAACATCGTGAAAGAGTCATGAACCACTCTTGATCACGATCATTGTGACTTTCTCACAATCACATCAACAAGTTTACCAAACCGTGTTATTTTCCAGAAACTTATGGACATAGTCTAAGCAGCACCACCCAACTGTCCTTGACCGTGGACACAACTATTCGAATAGATTGACACTCTGCAGAGGTTGCACACTTTACCCACAAGATCTGGGAAGCTTTCATGTCATCCACGACCCGCGGTACCTCATGTACCCGGGGTAAGCACCCGATCACTATCTTTCCCTAGACGACACTAACATAGGGTCCAATCGTTGGTGCACGACCCTCGTGTACAAACGAAAGATCGTGGGACTTGCCCTTTTTACAATATCACGCATACACGAAGGGACCACCGGTGTGTCCGGTGCCCTGTAAAACCAGTCATGGTCGCTTATCCTAGCACGACCCCATCCCGGGAGTGAACTCAAGTCTCCCCCATCACTAGTGATGTGGGCACCATGCTATTATCAGCCTAAGTAATCAATAATGCCCCGTCCCATAAGGGATAGAGTGGTTGCACATGTTCGGTTGGGACAGTAATCACACATAAATCTAATCCATCTTTGTAAACAACACTTTTATCAAGCCTCGGTACACTACTTCTCCACCAAGTAGTGCCCTAGTTCCTCATCATCTCCCAGGGGCATTAGTGGCACCCACTGGGTTATTTGCAAGTATGTCAAACCACACTTGTTTCTTTCAATGCATAACCCTGACCCATTTTGTGTAGCCAACTACTATAGCATACATCTATCTACTCCCACCGGCATAACCCTCATAAGAAGGTAGGGTCATGCACAATGCAAGTACCAACGAGGAAGTACAGTGGCAAACCATCAAAGTGATTCCACCTCATCATGATTCTGTAGCAACAACATTATGGTGCTATATGACATGCATAAAAAGGGTTCCATAGACACGGTCAAAGGGCTGCTTGCCTTGACCTTTTGAGTCTTCAAACCTTCTGGTCCATCTCCAAGTACTCCGTTTATTTCGTCAACTAACGATGGAAACAATCATAATAAGCAACACAACAAAGCAAAAATAAAAGTGCTCTAAAAATAGGAGTTGGACTTTTCTAGGATACCTCTGGTCATATGCAAAATGACCAAGGTGGTTTCATTGGAGTATGATCAATGGATGGTTTGGCACATTTTAATATGATGGAATCAAGGGGTTTATGGATTTGAAAGAAGTGTACAGAAATATATTTTTGAAATGAGCAAAGGCACCCATTTAAAAAATCATGATTTTAGAAGCATCTAGAGTTGATTTCACTGGATTTGGAGTTCAAATGAATTTCCTAGGATTTTGCAAAGTTGATAAATATGAATAAATGTCTCATTATTTGGTGGGGTACAAAAAGTATTAATAAAAATGTTCATAAACTAAGTTATGAACTTTGAAGCATCTAGGAATTTGAACCATTGCATTTGGATTAAATTTGAGCTCTCTGTGATTTTCTAAAGTTTATCACAAAAATAGAAAAATGACATTTTGATAATATTTGTGAAGAAAAGGTCTATGGAAAAATGTGCATGTTGCACCAACAGGTAGATCAGGATTTTAGAAACTCCTAGAAATTTGAATCATCAAATTTGGAATCCATTTCATTTATTTATGGATTTTTCAAGTTTACAGAAAAAGAAAAAGGGAAAGGGTTTATACCCTTATACTGCGCACTGAGCGGGAGATAGCAGTATCGCAACTGGGCCGGCCCAACAGCTCGGCCGCGCGCACAGGGGGGGTGACGTCGGAGGCTTCTTCGCGGAGTACGCTTTCACGCCGGTAAAGCGACTTCCTGCCGCCCCGCCTCCACTTAAATGACGTGGCTGCTGGCGGGGCCGCTGACCCGCGAGGCCCAGCCGCAGGTCGTCCCATCGCCCCTGGTCATCTTCTTCGGCCCGACGCCGGGCAAGGGAGGGCTCGGCCGCCGGTGCAGTCGTCGCCTGGCGACGCGGGAGGGCCGGCGACGAGCCCAGGAGCTCCGACTCTCCTTTCTGCACCCGAGGGTGGCTGCGGGCTCGCCCAAGGAAGCCTACAGCCTCGCCACCACAGGGAGGCCGCGGCGGCCGCGGAGTTTCGGCGGCGTCACGCCGGGAAGGCTTCCCAGGCCAAGAGGAGGACTGGTTCGACCTTGGGACTCCCTGAGGAGGGCGCGGACCTGGAATAAAGGAAGGGGAAGGAAAGAGGGGCCGAGTTGCCCGAATTCGAGCGGCGGTTGGCGGCGGCACTCCGGCCATGGAGGGGGTAGGAGGGCACGGGAGAGAGCTCGAGGATGTCTGTGGAATGCACAACAGAGTGGGGGTCAGGAGAGGCGAGAGCGAGCTCGGGGGTGGCTTAAATGGGCGTTGCCGCGGGGCACCGTGGGCACGGTCCAGGGCGCGCTCGGGCGAGCTCGCAGAGGGGAGAGGAGAGAGGGTCAGGTGTGGGCCGGCAACGTGCCGTGTCCCAGACGTCAAGGCGACCTCGGGGGACATGCTGGGGAGGCCCGAGGTTGTCGGGTGGCTCGGGCAGTGAGCGGCTACAGTGCCCTGGTGCACTCTAGCGCGCTCCAGAGCACGCATATGGCTGTCATTGGCATCGTTTTGGTGCCCAGGGCGTGGCCAATAGTGTCTAGGGGGTCGGATAAGGAGTAAACAAAGGGGTGGTTGCCTTGGGTGCCCTGGTGAGCTTCTAGAAGGAGAGAGTGCTGAGAGACAAGGGTGAAAATGGAGGTCCAGAGATGTAAAATGGGGTTTTAACCCCCTCAATCATTGAGTTATGGAGGAGAAGGAGTTCCTGGAGGTAGAGGGTGACCAGGAGCAGTTGTGGTAAAAACTTGAGGCAAGGGGGAGTGGTGGAAGTGGATCAAAAGGTGATTTTGGCAAAGTGCCAGAAGGTGTATGATGATGTTTTGGGCAAGCAATTGGAGTCCAAATGACATGAGACTTAACAGGATGAAATGGCACATACATTTAGGCCCTTCCACCAAATTTGAGCTCATTTAGGCAAAGTTGCCAATGTAACTTTTGTAAACCCTAGAAACCAAAAGAATAGGATTTTCCAAGATTAGGTTGAGTAAATCATCTATCCTTGATGCACCACTTGGTGTAGTGTCATCATTTGGGGTTGTGAGCATGTCCACAAAATTTGAGGCCCCAAGTAAAAAGTTGGTAATGTAGAGTTGTTCAAATTTGGATCTGGCCAGAAAGGGTTTTGGGGCACTTCATTTAGCATAGATGCATATTTACATCATTTTAGCAAGTTCACCAAGTTTGAGAGCATTTGGACAAGTTTGGCAATGTAAAGTTGCTCAAACTTCAAAATGGATAGAAATTGTTTTGAGGGGACGAGATGATGTTTTCTTGATCTTCAAGGCATGAGGCTTTGTAAGATCATCAAATAAGTCATATTTGACATGATAGAATTTCCCTGGAATTTTTGGAGAATATCTCCTTTGTAAATATTTCAAAACCATGAAATATCCACAAAGGGTTTTGGAAGGATTTGCCAATTTTTTTGAACATGACCATGTGTTGAAACTCTTATATATGGACAATATATGTCTTATGAGTTTCCCTGAATTTTGGCAAATATTTTTGAAATAGTTAAATATTTTTTTACCTATTAAAGACCATTTCTGGCCTAAAGAAAAAGCATTTAAATAAAATATAAAAATAACTTTAAAATTATAATTTTGTGGTTTATGGGAGTC
Source organism: Secale cereale (assembly GCA_902687465.1). Classification (NCBI taxonomy): domain Eukaryota; kingdom Viridiplantae; phylum Streptophyta; class Magnoliopsida; order Poales; family Poaceae; genus Secale; species Secale cereale. The sequence goes on from LR738710.1 coordinate 409,889,618, forward strand.
CTATACCTAATAGGATTCAAATATACTTTTTGAAAGATTTTTTACACCCTAAATAAGGTACTTGCAGTACAAACCTCAATTCAGGGTTTTTGGAAAACTAATTTTAGAAAATACTATTTGGCCAAGATATTTTTATAAGAAAATACTAAACTAGTCTATGCACATGGCATGATCATTGGGGAAAGGTTTTGGATCAAGGAGACGAAGAATAAGAGTTGGAGGATTTATTTGATTTTTAGAGCACTAGCAAACAGCAGACAAAAATCAAATCAAGCAATGTCGAAAACACTCAAAAGTTTTTGTCAAACCACATTTTTAGCATGATTATTATCTTAAGTGTTGTGGCATGAAAATTAGGGTGTGACAATTGCTTTAGTTTGTGTAGTAATTTTAGTATATATATCATGGATTGCTTTATGTCATGTAGAATCCAAAGTTAGTTGCATGGATTGTTTTGTGTCATGTAGAATCCAAAGTTAGTTGCATGGATTGCTTTGTGTCATGTAGAATCCAAAGTTAGATGGAAATTGTAGTGATAATCTGATTGCTATTGTGTAGGATCCGATATTTATAATACATTTTGCTTAAAAATATTTTCAGTGTCTAGATTATTAGGAATAAATAAAATGATCTCCAAAAAAATACTAGAGTAGAATTTATTTACTTGTGTGTCTCCCTCCGTGGTTTTAGTTTATTTGTGTATGCAATTACTAGTGTAGAACTATATACTTAGTTTTCAATATGCTTTGTGTAAAATGAACTCTAATTAATTATGTTTAGTATAAATTGATTTACTAGTGTACAAAGTGCTTATATACTTATTTTCAATTATAGTTCATATATAATGGCACAACCCCCACCATGTCCAGCATGCAAGTCAAGGTGCGCAACCGACCATGCAAGTGGCATGCTGTTTGACATCTACTTCCAGCCGTGCTTTGTTCCTGGAACGGTAACACATTACATGAACCTTCTAATAGTTTGTTCTTTTGTTTTTGTTGCTATTTCCCATAATGTAATGTGTTTATTTGTTTTTTACTCAGGTCGTCCCTTGCAGTGTGAGATTGGAGTTCAATGAGCTCATTACCAAAGACATTGTGATCTTCCACACTCCAGGGGGCCCTACAATACGGAGGTCCACAAGGGATGAAAGATATTACAGATTACAGGAGATCAATGGAATCGTTTCATTGCCCACATGCATCTCCCTGGGGGTGAACTTATCAGCTTCTCCTTTAGAAGACAAACTCAAGGCTGGCTGTTATCTACCTCAATTCGGAAGAAGAATATGATGAGGACCCACTTGATGAAGCCCTCTATGCCAAAGGAATCAAGCTAAGCGAGGACAAATCAGGCAACCTCTTGTACATACTTCCTCCACGTGATGACTACAATGGCAAGCCATTCGTGACCCACCTGACAAGGACAAATTATGACCGCCATGTCATGGTATGTTACTTAGTGTACAAATTTGATATGCTTAGTGTTGCGGTGCTAACCTGGCTTAGGACGACCTTTCATGATTGGAGGGGATTCCCACGAAGAACACGAAGGGGAAAACACGACCAGAACGAGAGAAAACACTCAAATCAACAAGATCCAGTCACACATGTGCTAGATCTGAACACACAAAGAGTTACACGATCCAAAGACAACAAAGGAAAGATACAAGGTAGGTAGTTCATCCCCTAGAAGGTGGTCTTGAATTCATGAAGGATCTTACCGTGACGGGTCTTGAATCCAATTGGGGGACCTTCTCCGGAGAGGCCTCGATCTCCAATGAAGTAGGTAACAAGTGGATGAGTAAAGCTCTATCTCTCAAATGAGCTAAACCAGTGCTAACCCTAGAAAAGTGGAGGAGCAGTCGTATATATAGGCTAGGGAGCGAAGGGGTACATGAGCCTCGGCCCAACATAATGCACGGAGGCAGGGTCCAAATGATCAGGATGTCGGTCCGAATGATCTGGTCTTCGGGGGTTCGGCTGATCCGAGTCGGCATCCGAATGATCCGGAGGTAACATGTCGGTTGCGACTGGTCCGGATGTCCGGGCTCGCCCCGATGATCCGGGCTGGGGTCCGGCTGATCCGGCTTCAGGGATCCAGCATCAGCAACTTCGGCTGGAAAATCCCAAATTTTCAATCTGGAATGTTTTACAATATTAGTTAAGCATCTATGCATTTTGTTTGAATTGAGTGGCATTTGGAAAATTCAGAGGCATTTGAGTTTTATTTGAATTTGGATTAAACAATGGCATTTGAAATTTATTTCACTAATCCCTGACAAATACTTTGTTAAAAAAGAAAGAGAGGAGATTACATGACAAACCAAAAAGTCAGAAGAAAATAATGCAAAAAGTTTTTGAATTCGAATTGGAGTTTATTTTGGAATTTTCAAAAAGAAGTTTTTATAAAGTTTGGATTTTGCCTCTAAAAATAGTTTGCTATTTAGGATTTATTTTTCTGAGATTTTTGAGTCCTATATAAAATTGTTTTTATTTTCTCAATATTTTATTTTATTTCTCCATGTCTTATTGAAAAGAAAAACCAGCGCGCCCGCTAGGCCAGCCGACCCAACAGCGAGCCAGCTAGCGCCCGAGCCGCGACCCAACAGCATCACCAGGCGTGCCTCGCCAGCCGCCCGCACCCGACCCCTCCTGATCGGTAACCCAACCTAGCTCCCCTCTCTCTCTCACACACACTAACCCATGGGTCCGGCTCTTCTCTTTCCCCACATCCATACTTCGCCACACAGAGCACGTCGAGAGCACTGCCGCGGTTCTGATCTTCCCGGTATCGCGAACCTGAGACAACCCCTGCATCAAGAAGCCCCATAAAACCCCTAGGTCCTCCTCCCTCGACCCCTCTTAAACCCCGATACCAAAACCCTCCACGCTGCACACAACCATAGTTTAGATCTCGCTCCCGCTACCGCTGTTAGTTACCTCTTCCATCCACGGTGAGCAACCCCCTGCCCCAAATCTCGCCAGCCCAATCCCCGCACCCCGCATACATCATTGGAGCGCCCAGGCGCCACCGCCGCCTCGAGCATGGCCGACCTTACCGATGCGCGGTGCCCCCATCGACACCCAACTCCGCCACGCCGTCGTCCAACGTCGCCAACACCACCATCGCCTTCCCCGAACTGCGTTGCACCACCCAGAGGTCAGCGCCGCCCACCCCAACCACTGGAGCATCATCGGCGACTGCACCCGAGCCACCTTGCCATCATCACCACGCTGTAAGCCGCCGGACTCCCCTACCCCATCCGATATAGTTTATACGGCCTAGATTAGAAACAATGAAGGGTTAGGTGTATTTTTAGTAGACCGGTTTTGTTTCGGCTAATTTACGATTTCGATCGGTTTAGGTCTAGTCGACTTAGCCGATCGGTTTTCATTATTTAGCCATACGCGTTTACGTATATAACAGCCGAGCACAATACAACTACCGCCCACCCACCTATTTTGCTCAATAACAGTACGCCACGTAGCATGTGTCTGTTCTGTTTTATTTTTATTGTTCTGTTTTAAAAACAGAGAAAGTTCCAATCTTATAAAGTTAATATCTCCTAGGTATTTAATATTTTAATATGATTCCTTTTGATGAAGAATGTAAATTTCTTACCGTTTTTGTACATACCAAATCTAGCCACTATTTTTGCAATATGTTGAGCTAGGATTAATATTTTTCAATGTTTCTTTTTGATACTCGTTTCTTGCGACTTTCTTTATGAGTAGGGTAGTTTGGTGAATTTTAGATTTAATTAAAATTATTTTATCACGAAAACAATATTGTTTTGATAATTAGCAAAAAGATTATTTTAGTTTTCTTAAATAAAATTTAGTATAAGAAAACTAGTTTGTAGCTTGTTTTATTTGTAGTAAAAACCTTGCATTCATTATTATGACTTCTTTGGTTTTCTTTGTGTGTGTAAATTATTGTGTGACAATTAGTTTTACTCGTTGTTATGTTATTAATTGTATGATGGTGTGCTTATTTGTGTATTGCTTGATTCAATAGAATTCCCGAAGTGTGAGGCTTGGTATCACGAGTCATTAGCATTAGAAGACCGTCAGCAAGGCAAGTCTTTGATCATGAATTATTATTACCTATGTTTTATTGCATTAGTTGATATCCTCCCCACCATGCATGCAATAGTAGAATTTAAGTTATGTTCTTGAGTAGTATCATGTGGTAGGTTGACCCAATTCCCCATGTTACCAATGCCGAAGACATTGTAGTTAATTGCTATGCTTCGTAGACATGGATGGTTGAGTGATTTACATGGAGGATGTGAGAGTCAGGATGATGAAAATGTTAAGACTTCAAGATGCTCAAGATGGACTTCAAATTAACTACTGGGTGGAGGACGGATGGAAGGGCACCCTCAAGAACCAAGTGGTTGACCCTAGGATGCATGGAGAAGCGCCATGACGTCTTGTGGAATGCTTCACCCAGCAACGAAGAGACGGATGGATACACCTTGACCGGAAGCTTACCTGTGCAGCCGCAAGTCACTATGGGTTGTGGCTGGGTCGACCCTAGGTGTGACTCTGGATGGACGGTACCAGCAAATGTAGAAGAACAATAGGAACTGGATGGGTACCGGCAATGGCCCACAGGAACTCTATGGAAGACCTTGTTTCGTTCATACCGCCTTCAAACACCAGGCAGTGCAAGGACATAAAGGAGGGAAAAATTCTGGTAGTAAACTACACAAGACTTTGGAGAGTGAAATCTAATTGATTAGTCGTGTACCCGGTTACGAACAACCGAGCCATTGGATTTGGAGTTATTCGGAAATCTCAGCACCAAACAGAATTAATTAATTATTGGGTTATTATTGATTTTCGGTATGAGACACTGGTTGGCAGAACCATCTCAATAACAATCACAATTTTGTAGTAATTACAAGCAAGTCCTTTTGTTGTAGAAAAAATGGCTTTATTTGCAAAAACATAAACTTGGAGCCCCATAGCCAAATTGCATATAGTGTTAGTATTTTGTTGTTATTCTCTCTCTGTGACTTGCCAGCATATTCAAATTACTGACCTACATGGCTGTCACGTCTTATGTTGTAGAGGATTTTTCCGACCAGGAGTAAGGCTACAATCCACGCTCGGTGATCGCCCTTTGGAGTCTCATGGACTCGCTTATAGCCTATGCTTCCGCATTAGTTTCTCTCATGAGTTGGTCCTCGGCCGAATTTATTAGGACGTAATAAAGACTCTATATGAGAATCATGTAATAAATTAGGTGTGATTGAACTTTGATATTTTCATCAATGTACTGTGTGTGCCAACATGATCTTGGGATGGTATAGATACACAAAGACTTAACAAATTTCGGGTCGCTACATAGATGGTATTTAGAGCACACGCTGACCGTAGGACGTAACCCCTAGGATCGGAAAGCCATATGAAGAAATGACTTTATTTTATGTTTTTACTTTTGCGTATTTCTCCCCTGTTTATCTGTCTTCCCTCCGATTTCAACATTCTAGATGGCTTTCGAGTACACCCCAGTTCTGCTGCAGGAGTTTTGCCAGCCGGATGAGACAATGCCTTTCGGCAAGAAGCTGGTTCAGATCATCAAGAAGTTGAAGAATGCTTTGCCCTCCATCACCGGGAATCCAACCAATGCACTTCTGATGGACAATCTCTATAGGATTGTCGTGCACATTCCAGGGAGGACTTTCGGAAGTTTCCAAGAGCCCATCGACTTCGAGTTTACCGCTCCTACTTGGATCCTCGGGAGAGACATGGCTATTCATCATGCACTTGGACATCTCCGAGAAGAGTACAGGGCCGAGCTCGACGCATCAGACCTCGCCATGATTTCCTGCATATATAGAAAGGGAAATATCATGCGCACCGTGGATTGCGACTCCATTCTCTGATATGTCCAAGACATGTAGACGCACATCAGGACTCTAGAGGTTCAGATGTGCAGAATCTCGAAGGTATTCAGGAGGTTGATCTTCCATGAACTTGAACTTGAGGATAAGGTGTGTGACAACCACGAAGAGCATGAAGAGGAAGTCAAGGAATTTATGGAGAGGATTGATAACTTGAAGACTATATTGCCGCGATGGAAGAGAAGATGGACCTGGGTGAAGACCTTTATCTGAGTGGTGACGATGAACCCCTCGTGAGTAATGACAAGGATTACGAGGAGAGCTCCACTAAACAACGCAACAAGAGGAGACGCACCACCAGAGGATGCCACACCGGAAGACGCACCACTCGAGGACACAAAAATAGCTGAGGAGAACACTTAGTCATCGCCGCTGTGTTATTTTTATTTTCTCATTGATCAATTAGGCCGATATTTTAGTTTCATCATGAGATTTGTATTCTGAGATTGAAATATTATTGAGTCGAATAAATGATTGGTGTGATAATGATTGTTGCATTCATATGGGTAGTGCTATTTTCTCTTTAGACCCTTGTTCTTTTCTAATTCCACATCCACTCCAAAACACCAGATGCCTCGGAGCCGTGACCTAGGATCCACTTTCCCACCGGAGCTCAACCAGCTGATGCAATAAGAGAATATCTTGATGTAGATGCTCATTCAGAACCAAAGCAACAACAACAACAACCCACCCCCTGTCGACAAGCTGACCTGTTTCCTAAGGTTGAATCCGCCGGTATTCTCTAGCAGCACCGAGCCGATTGTTGCTCATGATTGGATCCGCAAGATCGGAAGGGAGCTAGTAACTGTTGGATGCACGAATGCGGAGAAGGCGTGCTTTGCCGCACATCAGCTTGATGGACATGCAGACTCATGGTGGGAGAATTACACCACCACCTATCACATTGCCACAGTCACATGGGATCAGTTTCAGCAGGCCTTCCACACCGCTCATGTCCCAGCTGGAGCCATGAGTCTAAGTAAGCATGAGTTCCACAACATACGCTAGGGGAATCGTACTGTGGGGTAGTACGTGGATGTGTTTAGCCAGTTAGATCACTATGTCATTGATGATGTGGCCACAGACATCGCAAAGCAGGAGAAGTTTCTAGAAGGACTCAATGATAAACTGGGTATGCAACTGATGATGGCTACCTTCAACAACTACTAGGAGCTGGTAGACAAGGTCGTCATCCTTGAATGCAAGCAGCAGAAGATAGAGAGCCGCAAGCGAAAGTGCGGACATGGGAAGTACAACTCTGGAGCTCAGCAGAAGCCCCGCTACACCCCATACTCGGGAGGCCACACCCATCACACCTATGGAGGACATAACCATGGAGGGAATGGGAATAATCATCAGAACAACGACAACTTCAAGTTGGAAAATGGAGGGAATGGCAACCAGCAGCGTCCCACTCCGACTCAGAAGGATCTGAGTCATATCACCTGTTTCAAGTGAAAGAAGACATGACATTATTCCACTGACTGTCCTGAGGCCAAGCAGGGAAATAGAAATGGCAATGGCAATGGAAACAGAGCAACCAAGAAGCCCAATCCTTTTCCCCGTGCTCACGTGAACCACATTGATGTGGAGGAGGTTTATAATCAACCAAAGACCATGGTTGCTAAGTTCTTATTAACTTCACGTTCAATATTGGTACTTTTTGATTCTGGTGCATCATATCCATTTATATGAAGGGTAGATGTGGAAAAGTATGGGTTGCCCACTAGAACCCTTAGGAGCCCTCTTCAGGGCAGTTCCCCGGGAGGTGAGATGACGACAGGCTTAGGTTGTCAGTCAAACCTCAACATCAGAAATCATGATTTTCCTATAGACCTGATTGTATTGGAGAACCTGGGATTGGACGTAATCCTAGGCATGGACTGGTTGACCAAGTATGAAGCAAACATCGATTGTGCCCGCAAGTCGATTTTGCTCACCACCCCGGAGCAGAAGAGGGTCAAGTATGTTTCCAGGCACACACCAAGGAAAACTCGGGTGAATTCTCTTATGGGAGTTCTTTAAGAGGAAGTGCTGGTAGTGCAAGATTTTCCTGATGTATTCCCGGAGTTATTGCCCGGTACAACCCCAATTTCCAATAGACCTTATGGGATGCCCCTGAATGATTTGGAAGGAATCAAGAAGCAGATAAATGAATTATTGGAGAAGGGATATATTCGGCCAAGCTCGTCACCTTGGGGACCTCCAGTTCTTTTGGTAGAGAAGAAGGATAGAACTCTGAGAATGGTTGTGGATTATCATTCGTTGAATGAAGTTACCATCAAGAACAAGTACCCTTTGCCGATGATTAATGATTTGTTTGATCATCTCATTGAGCCAAGGTATTCTCCAAGATCGATCTTCAATCAGGGTATCATCAGCTGAAGATCCGTTAACATGATATACCCAAAATAGCTTTCACCACAAGGTATGGCCTTTATGAGTATATCGTCATGTCATTTGGATTAACTAATGCTCCTACATATTTTATGAACATGATGAACAAGGTATTCATGGAATTCCTAGACAAGTTTGTCATGGTGTTCATCAATGAAATATTTGTTTTATCCAAGAGCGAGGAAGAGCACAAGGAACACTTGTGTCTAGTTCTTGAGAAACTCCGCGAGCATCAATTATATACCAAGTTCTGCAAATGTGAATTTTGGTCAAAGGAAGTCGGATCCCCAGACGTGTTATTTTCGGAGAAGGAATAGCAGTCGACCCCGCAAAGGTTGAACCCGTCACGAAATGGAAGTCGCCCACCTCAGTCAAGGAAATCCGCAGTTTTCTCGAACTTGCAGGATATTATCGGAGGTTTATTGAATATTTCTCCAAGATTGCTAAGCCCATAACTAAGCTGTTGAAGAAGGAAACTAAGTACATTTAGACCGAGGATTGTGAAGGTAATTTTCTAGAGTTGAAGAAACATTTGGTTACAGCCCCAGTGCTAATTTTTTCTGACGTACACAAGGATTGCAGAGTATATTGTGACGCTTCTCGTCAATGACTCGGAGGAGTTCTCATGCAGGAGGGAAAGGTTGTAGCATACACCTCCACACAGCTGCGGCCTCACGAGACGAACTATGCCACACATGATTTGGAGTTAGCAGCCATATTGCATGCACTCAAGACCTGTAGACATTTCCTTGTCAGAAACAATTGTGATATTTACACGGATCATAAGAGCTTGAAGTACTTTTTCACGCAGAAGGAGTTGAACCTCAGGAAGAGGAGGTGGCTAGAGTTAATTGAGGACTATGACATGAGATTGCATTATCACCTAGGGAAGGCCAATGTTGTAGCAGATGATGTGAGTCTTAATAGCTATGTGAACACCCTCATAGCTGGAGGATTACCTCAGTAGTTAGCTGACGATCTCACAGATCTCCGACTGGACATATGTAATGCCCAGGATGGGACTATATCTCCTACGTGTCGAGGCACGACTTAAAGATATAAGCCCATTCTGGAATGATCTCAAGTTTGGTACCTTTCCACATCTCATGTAAAAATAGGTATGAAAGCGGAAAAGATAGTTGGCTTACACTCGCCACGTCGCACAATTCATTACATGTCCAAACATCATTCAAAACATCACAGCCCGTCTACGGGTGAAGATTCAAATGAAAGATACCAAACATACATAAACCACAAGTCTGAATCGCCCCTAGTAGAAACCTCTATTAATCGTCGGGATAGTGTACGTAGTAACGGCTACGGTCCTCGCCGTACTCCCAGTACAGCTCGGTGCCGTCACTTGAATAGATCGCCTGAGTACCTGCATCTGGTGTGGTGTAGAATCTGTGAGCCACAGAGGACTCAGCAATCCCGTTCACGGGTAACACAACTATCCAAGCCTTGGGTGTGGAACAAGGCTGAAGAAAGAGTAAGAGGTTGCTGCAGCACTAGCACTAACTTACGTAAAAGAGAGCGAGAAGAGAAGTGCCTCGGATGAAAGATGATCACGAAGTGATCCTAACTAGGCAAGTCAAACATAACCCCACCGTGTTCACTTCCCGAACCCTTTCGGAAAATGACCATCACGGTACTCACGCTGGTAGTGTATTCTGAACATGGTGTCAAGTTTTCTACAACCGGATATTAACAAATTCCCATCTGCCACATAACCGCGGGCACGGCTTTCGAAAGTTCATAACCCTGCAGGGGTGTTCCAACTTGGCCCATGACAAGCCCACGATCCGCGGAGTCGCAACTCCAAGGTGGGAAGGCCCGAGTATCCTCGGAATCCCGTGCTCAAGATACTCCGACTAAGGTAAGGCTAATCCAGCAAATCCTCCCGGCGTGCCGACACCCTGATAGTAGCCGCGCGTATCTAGTCTCAGGCCACGACCGGATGAGCACAGCGTACAGTGACCAAAAACCCAAGTTGCCAAGGTGGGTACCGCACACGACTCTAGTTTGGACCAACACTCAAATCGAGCACTGGCCCAGGGGGGTTGATTAATTAATCCTCGGGTTAATTACTCCCTCAGCAAGTTTTAGTTGTTTAGGCAAATAGTACCAATGTTGGGACTTCCTGGAAAAGACTTAGCACTTAGCGGTTTATCGAGGGGGTCCCATAACCCCAACCGTGTGAGGAACGCAAAATCAAGGAACATAACACCGATTTATACGGTTCCTAGGGCGGCATGAGTGGAACAAATCACCAAGCAAAAGGCTTAGCCTTCCACCCATTGCCAATATATAGATGATTTCATTAAGAGTTAATATAGTGTGATATCCCAACAAGCTTCAACAAGAAGCAAGAATCTTCAAATCTTCACCTGCAGCTATCAATGCTATAAGAGGGGCTGAGCGAAGCCTACGTATAGCCAATCAATGGTTTGCATAGGTAGGGTGGTTAGACAGGATCATGGTTACAATAGGAGGCTGACAGGAAAACATGGGCATCGAGGCAAAAGCTATAGAGCGAGACTTCTTGCAATGGGCAAAGATAGTAATGATATCCGGGTCAGGTCATCTTGCCTGAAGAGTCGTCGATGGGATCGTAAGAGAGCTCCTCGTTCTCAACCTCGGTAGTAACCTCGTTCTCGTACTCGGTCTCGGCTTCCGGCTCTACTCAACACAAAATACACAAGGCACGAAATCAACAAGATGCTATGCGCAAACTACAGGATGCATGACTGATGCACTAAGGAAGCACTGAAGATGCACTAAGGATGCACAGAAAGTCAACATAGGAAACACAGAGATACAGCACAAGGAACATGACTATATGCAACTAGAAAGAAACTTCAAAACATGCTAATAAGAGGATATTATGAATCTACATGCAAAATCACACAAGTTTCATATATGACTTGCTCAAAACGGAGCAACGGGCTAAAAGATACACCCGAAACAATAAACATGCAAAAGTTGAAACTAACAGCCACATAACAACTTCAGAGCAAGAAATATATAGTCTACAACACTCAAACATCAAGACAAGGTGAATGGACATAAAGTAGACATATCCTACAACAAACAATTCCATTGGAGCATCTCCAAAGGAGGCATGGATCAATAGCAACAAGCTATGACATTTTGAACATGACAACAAAATCCCGACAATAGCAATTTATAGCAACTTGGGAGCAAGAAGTAAATATGCTACAGCCACCCAAATAACCATGTGAGAGCATGAATGGATAGCCAACAACATATACAACAAGGAATCATCAATAGTCACCCAAAAACTAGCATGGATTTGCCTAGAACAACAGGCAAACATGGCATCTGGAAATTACAGATTCCAGACTTAGTGAAATTTCACGAAGTGTTAAAACATCAGTAATATCATGGCATGTTTGTGAGCAAGTTTAAGTCACCTCAAAGCTTAACATGGCAAGTGGTTAGCACCACAGCAAAGTACAGATGATGGGGAGTCCAAAACATCTAAGCATGCAACAAGGGGACAACCACATCAATAGCAACGAGCTCCTCAACTAGGCATCTCGTAACAAGTTTAACAACATAACATCCACATGCTCTTTTTCAAAGGAGATAAACATGGCAAGATGAAATCTATCATGCAAGCTAAATCAACCAGCATGTAGAGCATCTCATGATGAACATGTGGACATATCATTTGCTTCATTTGGAGAAACATGCAACAAGTTATCACATTGCAAACATGGCATGAAAACAACTAGTAGCATCAGTTTATAACAAGTAGCACTCTTCTCATGAAGATTAAGACATCTAGATGACCTCAAACATGCATGACACAAAGGAACAAAACAAAGTACATGTCACCACGATCATTTTGACATATCATTTGCACAAAACGGACAAGCACAGTAAAAGTTATCCACCTCACAAATATGCATCAGACATAGAAAACCTAGGGACTTAGGGAAAAAACGAGAGTCAACCTCTGGTCAACGGGCGGTCAACCGGGCGGACTGGAGCGGGTCGGGCGGAGAAGCGGGTCAACGGGGCACCGGGCTCGCGGATCGGGTCCACCGGCTGGTCGGCCCGTTAGGGATCCAGCAGCCGACCGGATCGGGCCGACTGGATCCAATCGGGGAAACGACGCGGTGGCTCTGCGGCTTCGATCGCGGCGACCGGCGGGGGCTGGCGGGAGGCCGGGAAGGCGGCGGGGCGGCGCCGGCTGGCGGGAGGCCCGGCGGCGAGGTGGCCAGAGGCGGCGGCCGGCGGCGCGACGGGAGGCCGGGGCGGCGGCGACGCACGATGGTCGGAGAAGGCGAGGAAGGGGCGGCCGGCGGCGAGGGAGAGGAGGCCCGGCGCGGCGCGAGCTCCGGCCGGCGCAGATCTCCGGCGGCGGCAGCGATCCAAGCTTGAAGACGAAAGCGGCTCGGGCGCGGGGACTCGGAAGCACGGCGCGGCGGCGTCGGAAGCACGGGTGCGGCGAGGTTGGAAGCACCGAGCGGTAACGGTGGAAGCACGGCTCGGCAATGGTGGAAGCACGGCTCGGCAGAGGTGGAAACCCTAGGGTTTTGGACGCAAAAATTGGAGGGGGTGGACGTTTATTTAGGCACAAGGAGCTAGGGTTGTCCAAATGAGGAGAGGTTTTCGGCCACGAGATCACAATTGAACGGTCTAGATGAAGGGAAGGGTTTGAGTTGGGTTGGTGGGCTGTTGAAGGGGTGTCTTGGGCCTCAAAGAGGAGGTACTTTTAGCCCACGAAGATAACTATTGGAGCACCAAACGAACTCCAAACGCGACAAAACTTGACAGGCGGGTTACACGTAACAAAACAACATCCCACGACAAGTCTCACGCCAAACCGGAAACGTTACACGGCCAAACACAAAAGTAGGACTCCGGGAAGCCTCGGGCACGTGAGTGAGCGTCGGAACTCGAAACGGACAACGGGAAGGAACGAGTGGGACCGGATGCAAACGACAACACAAATGCAATGCAATGCACATGACAACAAGACATGGATGAATGCACACACGCACACGACAAAACGGCGAAAACCCGAAAAGACGAAGAACCCGGAATGGAACTGATGAAGCCAAAGATATATATTGCCAAAAAGGGAAAGTATTACATCCGGGGCATTACAACATAGTACCAAGAGGACTTGTCGCCACCCTGAATATTCAGTCCACTTTGACCAAAAGAATCTTAGAAGCCCAGAAGACACACAAGGAAATTGCAGAGATAAAGGAAAGGATGAGTAAAGGAAAAGCTAAAGGTTTTCATGAGGATGAATACATAACTTTATGGCTTGAGGATTGTATCTATGTGCCCAATGACCCAGAGGCCAAGAAGTTAATTCTTCAGGAGGCCCAAGATTCGCCATACTCGATTCACCCAGGCAAAACCAAGATGTGTCTGGAATTGAATTAAAGTTTCTGGTGGACTGGTACGAAGAAGGATATTGCCGAGTACATAGCAGTATGCGCTGTTTGTCAGCGAGCAAAGGTAGAACATCAGAAACCAACATCGTTACTCCAACCTTTGCTGATACTCGGGTGGAAATGGGAAAAACATGGGATGGATTTTATCACATGATTACCTAGGACTCTTTCATGTTATGATTCTATCTGGGTAGTGGTTGATCGCTTGACCAAGGTACCACACTTCAATCCCGTGAAGACCACATATACCAGTGATAAGTTAGCCAAGATATACATGACTAGGATCGTATGTCTGCATTAAGTTCCGAGGAGTATCATGTCAGATAGAGGAACCCAATTTACCTCAAAGTTTTGGAATCAGTTGCATGAAACTTTGGGTGCAAGACTGGAGTTCAACACAACTTTTCATCCATAGATAGATGGATAGACCGAGAGAGTCAATTAGATTCTAGAGGACATTTTGAGAGCTTGTGCGCTAGACTATGGAGCTAGATGGGATGATAATTTGTCCTACGCGGAGTACTCGTACACCAACAGCTACAAGAACAGTTTGAAGATAAGCCCCTTTCGAAGCTTTATATGGAAGGAGGTATCAAACACCATTGATGTGGGATGGTGTAGGAGACCGGAATTTTTTTAGTCTCGATCTTATCAGACATTCCAAAGAGAACATCAAGTTGATTCGTGACAGACTAAAGATAGCTCATTCCAGACAGAAAAGTTATGCTGACAGTAAATACAAGGAGGTACATTATGAAGTGGGAGACCGAGCATATCTACGTGTCTCTCCACTTCGAGGAATCAAGAGGTTCAGTGTTAAAGGAAAGTTAGCACCCAGATTTATGGGCCCATATCAAATTCTAGAACGCAGAGGAGAAGTTGTATAAGAGGTGGAATTGCCAGAAGGATTGTTAGGAGTTCACGATGTCTTTCACGTTTCCCAGCTGAAGAAATTCCATGTCGAGATGGCCGATATTACCTTGAGAGACACAGTGCCCCTAGATGCCATATAACTTGACAATGATGTGACTTATGAGATGAAACCCGTCAGGATTCTTAAGACTGCGGTCAGAGTTACCCAAAGCAATATCAAGTTTCGCAAGGTTCTATGGAGCCACCACTCCGAGGAAGAAGCCACTTGGGAGCGAGAAGAAGATCTTTGTAATACTGCATTGGAAAGCTATGCGCACTGCTTCCTTCTTCTGTTGCGAACCACATAGAGGGGCAGTAGGAAACCTTCATGGAGCAGCGTTTCTGGCTAGTTTGATTGATTTCTATTGTTTTTTTGTGTGTGCGCTGATTTAATATGTGATTAAACACGCAATTCAGCGAGAAAACGACGGAAATCGTTTGATTTGGCGGATCTGCATCTGTTCTTCCACTCGTGCAGGAGTTTCTCATCCTGCTGGCTGTTCATATTCGATTTTATAGCGTGGTCCTAGTGTGTTACTAATTTCGCGTTCATGTTTGTGTTATTCCGCGACAGATTAATTTGCTAATCGGATTGAAATTTTAGTATAATTGGTCGAGTGTCTCTCTGTTCTAGCGGAAAAACGTCAGTTCTCTGTCCTTCCCCGTCCGGATCGAAATTGTTGTGTTTTTTATGTAATTTTCTGTTGTTTTTGGTAATTATGTGCTGCCTTGATCCTATCCGTATGAATTGCAGCGGATTAAGTTGTTAATTTTGAAGAATTTAACTTTTGTCCATGTTTTTTTGTGTTCTTGCGGGCGTCACTGGCTCTGGTCGTTACTCAAGATGTTTTTTGAGATTGTTTGCATTATATAGTTGTTAGAACTGCATTGCAGGCTGTGTTTTTCGTTTGCGAATCGTGGTCAAGCGCGGTGGAATGCAGTAATATGCAATGCGCGGTGAATTGCAGTAATATGCAATGCGCGGTGAATATTTGTAGTGCGGTGAACTGCATTAATATGTAATGCGAGCCTGTATGAACTGCATTACAGCAACGGGGGTGTGGGGGACTAGTTTAATACGTTTTTTTGCTTGGTCAAGCGCGGTGGACTGCAGTAATATGCAATGCAAAATGCACATTGTTATGTAACCGCACTGCTTTATTTGTCGTTTTTTTGTGTTGTGTCTTTACATATATATATATTGGTGGGTCAATTGGCTCCCCTCCCACCTTATCCCTGGCGGCTCCCATCTCACTTTATCCCTGGCGGCGCCACTCTTCCTCGATCTGTTTTTTTCCCAACCAGATCCTACGCCAGGCAATGGATTGCACGTGCTGCTGCCTGGCAAGGTTGGAGCCCATGCTGGAGACATGCGTTTTTTCTGAAGGGTTGGTTCTGAACCATAGGCAGCGGCACAGCGCGCTCTGTTCCCTTCTCTATTCTTCTGGTATTGGATTTCGGGCTCCATTCGTCCATCAGATGACTGACGATGATGTCAGTGATTCATGGGTATGTATTTCTCGCATATTATTTTTCATGTGTCTTTGTAGTTGACACTATCTGAATTTTTTGTAGTAGTATAAGTGCACTAAGTATAAGTGAATTACTTTTTCACACAGAAGTTTTATTATGAACATTGTAGGAGCAACAACAATTTTGTCTAGTCAATATTATTATATGTCGACATTAATATTTTTTATGAAGATTGTAGCAGCAATTTATTTTCTGAAGATTGTAATCTTTTTCTTACTTGTTCTTATTTTTTCTGTTCTTGTTGTTTTGCTTGCAGAAATTCCCTTCTGGTCTAGTCAGGGTAACAGAAAGCTGTGTTAATTTTGTCTTGGTTAGCAAGAATGGATATCATGATGTTGATGTTATGTATTCTGTTGGCTCTGATGATTGTTTGGTTCTCAAAGATGGCTGGAAGGAATTTGTGGAGGAAGCTTTGTCTTCAGGCTCGGGATGTTGTCATGGCTATGTTTTATAAGCATGCAAAGTGTTTGGAAATCAAGTTAAATTTGCTTTAGATCAGTCTTGCTTGAGCAGCAGCAGCATGAGACATTTTTGTTGTAATAATTTGACATTTTTGTGTGGCTTCTAGTGTATTTCCTATAAGAATTCTGAGTATAAATGAACTGCTTTCCACATATAGTTTTTCATGTGCATCCTATCAGCAGCAGCAGTTGAAGAATATACATACTGGAAACACCCACTGAGCTTTCTTTTTTTTAATCCACATACGGAACTAGAGTTTTTTTTAATAAAAGAGGACTGCATCAACCATTATAATAGTAGCAGTTTTGTGAAAGAATACTCTTTGTGAACTGCTTTGATAGATTGTTTTTATGTGTATCCTAGCTACAACAGCAGTTTGAAGCAATATACATACTGAAAACAGACTACTAAGAACTGCATATTGTTGATAGATACAAACCAAGGTTCTGCGCTCATAATTAACAAAGTACATCATCAAGCAAACTAATGCAACATAAGCAAACATTGTGCCAAAGCAAACTACAACGAAAGCAAACTAATCTACATAAGCAGAAGGAAACAAATCGAGCACTTGCGACAGGAATCCTTGGCTAACAGCATCTGGCCTGCTTCACCAGTTCCACCCGTTGGAGTTGGAGATGGAAGTTGATCCCCCCTTGCCCCCCACCCTCCAGGATGACCTCGGGTGCTTCCTGGTCTTCTCTTTTTCAGCGCGCGTGAGGCCTTTCTACATTGTGGTGATTCGGTTCCATACCTCGAACGCAGTGTAGGCGTCCTTGGCAGCATACTCGACGTGCCTCGTGCTGAGAATCGAAGTCCACAGGCTGTGGTCGTGGTCTGTCATCTTTGTCTTCATGTCTGTGTATTCGTCGTCGATGATGGCAGCAGCTACATCGCCAAGTGAGTCCAGTGGCTTCGTTCCATGAGGCACCCTCCAGTTCGCCTGAATGTCGACGAAGTTGGGGATGTGGAGGTTGCAGCGTGAAAGCTTCTCCTTGTCCTGATCGATGGAGAAGCCAGCGAACTCGAACCTAAGGGAAGTGAACAGCAAGTTATACTTTTCGGAACTGCATACATAGGCATATAGAACTGCAACACATACTCGGCAGACAGAATTGCTTACCTTGGGTCGCCGAGGAACCTGTCGAAGGGGATGCATCTCTCGCCCATTGTACCACATACCTGGAAAAGAAGCACTGGGTGGTACTTGCCGATGGATAGTTGAATCAGGGCCGCTCTGGTCTTGTTGGGTGTGTACTCGAGGTCGATGCCGATGATCTTCTGGCGGCACCGCTGGAGAACTGCCTTGTACTCTTTGACGTACGTCGCCATGGCGTCCACGTCGTTGGTGTAGATCACCTTCAGCTTGGTCTTCCCGTGCGCATGGACCTCGTCGTAGGTCTTGGTGAACGGCATGGCTGCAAAGAGGAGGAAGAGGAGGAGGAAGGGCAGCGTTGTGTGTTTGTGCGGACGATCAGGTTGATGGAGCGCGGGATTTAAAGCGGAGCGGCAGCAACTTCTGCCGAGGCCGCGATATCGTCCCCCAACCGTGTTGGTGATCGTGGGTTCGTGATGATCGTGGCCTTCGAGCGGCTTGCAACCGGCCGGATAGAGGAGCGAGGGCGCGGCGCTTCGGGCGATAGTGGGCGCATTTATTTAGGGCAGGCGAACCGAATCGTTTCCCCTAAGAGAACTGCATCACTTCAGAAGCCAAATCGTTTTCCATAAGCGAACTGCATCGCTTCAGAAGCCGAGTCGTTTTCCGTAAGCGAACTGCATCGTGTTACAACCGAGACATTTTTTTTATTTTTTGTCTATGACATGTGGGCCTGTCGGCCTTTTACTCATTAAGTCTCTCTTGCAGCCCCCTTGGCCCCTTCCGCTTCCTCTCCCCCGCACTCGCACAGAAATCCCCCTGCCCTCGTGCTCTCGTGGTGGAGAGCGACGACGCCCGCAGCCGCCGCCGTCCGTAGGGGCTCTCTCGTGGTGGACAGCGACGACGCCCGCAGCCGCCGCCGTCCGTAGGGCGCTTCCTCCGCCGTCGCCGTCCGCACCCGCCTCGTCCGGCCGTCACATCGTCTCACGGTGAGCCCCAAATCGCCCCCAACCCGTTCCAGATCTTGTGCTAGGGTTATTTTCGAGCCAGCATCCTCTTCTTAAGTTTGTTTTGTATGCTTGAACTTGCAACGCCCTGTGTATTGAAAGTTTTTCTCTGTCTGTTATTGGGGTTTGCTGTCTAGGGTTTAATTATTATCCCTTTCTGATTGCATACACAACATGGCTTCTTGCTCCCCAATTGATGCCTCACCAGTTAGAACAGCTTCCCCATCTGGTACTACATCAAAGTGAACTGCATTTTTCATACAGGGTCAATTTACTTCTTTTGGTGAACAAAATAGTGCACTGCATCTTAGATTCCTTTTTAGCAAGGCCCATTTTTTCAGACATGTGGCAAACTGATATGCACTGCCTCAAGTTAATTGTTTTGCTTTTTTGGAATGACATTAATTACTTGTTATGTTTTAATTGTTAAACATAAACTGCTAAAAGAGCACTGCATTTTGGACATTGCTTTGTATTTTTATTTTTTTGTCTATCCACTATGCGGTTGCCAAATTGATATGAGCTGCATTAAGTTTTAGTTTTTTCCTCTTACAGAACTGCATGAATTTGTTTTGTTTTGTATATCTAAGCGCACTTCTTTTTATATGTGGTCAATTGGTCACTGAACGAATTAGTGCACTACATCATATATCCATTTACCAATGTCCATTTTCAGACACGTGTCAATATGATATTCATGTGACATGAACTGCATTTAGGTTTACTGTTACGTTTTAATTGTTAAACATAAACTGCTGAAAAGAGCACTACATTTCTATATTTGTGTTTCCAAGTTGATATGAGCTGCATTAAGTTTAGGTCTGCCTCTCACACACATATCTTTCTTATGTTTTTCTCACCCACAGTTTTATCTCCTGGTTGGTCAGGGGGTGGTGGTGTTAACTATTTGATTACACGTTATTTCACAGCCGATGTTGTCGGTGGCGGTAAATCTAATCAGGGCAGCATTCTACCTGAATTGAGTGAAACCCAGTCGCAATCTGTTGATGGCACAGAGCCAGTTACACAGGATTGGATGGTCCCTGATCATATTGCAGCTGATGTTGAGAGGAAAAGGCAGAAAGCGATTGCGCTCGGTAATACTTTCGTGAAGGCCCATAAGGCGAAGCAAGTAAAGTTTGAGGAGGGTAAGGAGATTGGAAGGAGGATTGCAGATTCAAAGAAGTCTGCTAAGTTTGCCACCTCAAAGAATCCTGTGAAGAGAAAACTCAACACTGCTGCAGAGCAAGGTTTAAGTTCTCCACGCCGGAGCCTGCGTGTTGATTACTCAAAGAGACCTAATTATGCCGAGGTTAATGTTGATGGGATTCAAGGAAAGCGGAGACGTGCGGACGATCACTCTGGTGTTGATTCTGAGCGTCGATCTAAACTTGCGCGGGAAAATGCAGCTGAAGAAGCGTTGGACAGTGATTCTGATGAGGAGGATGTTGATGTTAGTAAGGTATACACTGTTTATTTATTTTTTCTTCTGTTTTTTAAGTTGTTTGGCATGAGTTTGCTGATGTGAACTACATTTTTTATTCTTTGTTTTTTTGTAGACTGCTAAGAGTACCAAGAGGAAGAGGTCTGAAGATGATGTTGCGCATGAATGGCGTTTTAACAAGACTGTTCGACTGTCCATTCCAAACGTAATCAAAGCTGTCGCTTTGTTGGGTGAGGCGCACAGAACTTTGGTGCGGCAAGCAGGTTTTGGCATTGTCTTTGACCTGAAATTAGAGAAGAATGTTTCTCGTATTTTGACGTGCAAGCTGATGGGAAAGATCGACCCTAATACGATGAGATTGGACTGCGGGTCAAATAAGGTTCTGGAAATCAATCGTGAAGCTGTCCATCACATTTTTGATTTCCCTATGGGTTCTCACACTGCTCCCAGGCCTGCTGCCAGCGGGCATGATGATTCGCTGACTAATCTAAAGGATTAACTTGGTTTCAACCGTTCTCGGAGCATAGATGCGAAGGACCTGCTTATTTTACTTCGCACGCTGGCTGCGGACCCTGCGAAGGTTAATAAGACTGTGAAGGTTTTTTTTCTCATTGTTTTCCAGTGCTTGCTTTGTCCCAGCCCCGCAACTCGGTTGTCCAGGGTAGCTGCTATGGTTGAAAACTTGGATTTTGCATCTTTGGCTAGCATGGACTTTTGTCAGCTTGTTGTCGACGAGCTGCAGGCCGCTGTGTACAAGTGGAATTCTAAAGGGAGCAAGCAGAACTGCGCTGAGGGGTTGTACCATCGTGCCCCTGTTCATGTACCTGGATTCGTTCAATCTTCGAAAAGTATCGGTTATGTATAGACGCACGCCACGCGCCGCAATACTGTCCCATGTGCAGTTGAAGAAGATTCACAACGCCGACATTATTGTCAGGGGAAAGATACACCTGGACTCTTACAAGTTTGGCAAGCTGCCAGTCAGTGCATAGCTAGCCTTTGTGTTTGTTTTATTCCTTTTATTTTCGCACATGCTAAATGTGAACCTCTTATGTACTTTTTTTTTGTGAACTGCATCTCTTTTTTTTGTTAATTTTTTTTCAGTGGAAGGCGGAAGCGGACGTTGTGTACAAGCAGACTGCAGTTGTCGAAGCGCCTGAAATGTTTTGTGAGCCTCTTGCTAGGGCGGCTCCAATTCGACGGGGTCGTGGTTTTGCTAGGGCGGCTGCTGGAGGTTTTTCTGGCCAGGCTTCTACTGATCGCAATAAATTTGTTCAGGTCGATGAGCTTCTCGACAGGGTCATCAATTTAACTAGTGATTTCCCAACATCCGGTTCCAGGATGAGGAATATTGCTGGATTGTTTCCTGGAGGCAAAGGCCCTTCTGAAGCAAAAATCGAGGCCGCCCATAACTTTGACCGTGGGCAGCTTGAATTCCTTAAGCAGACAGTTACGAATATCAGGTCTTCATTCGTTCAGTTTAAGTAGTCTCAGGACGACAAGTGCTCTAGGTATGAGCAGGAAGCTGAGGCATTTGTGAAGGAAATGAACAGGCATGAAGATGTTGTCCGGCCTTCTTTGCCTGACCCCGCAGATGTGGATGTATGTCTTTTTTTCATATGTGAACAGTTTTTTACCCATATTTGTTATCTATTTTTTCTGTGTGTTTGTTGCATTGACTATTTGTTTTTCGCATCCTTTTGTTCTTTTCGCAGTGTGGAGGAGAATCTTCTAAGGCTAACCCTTGTCGTGATGATGACCACCAGGACCACCACGGTGTTTATTCTGATTATTTGTTTGACAGGCCATTGTCCCCCGTTGACGAAGCTGCCAAAGACAATCCTCTTGACGAAGGCGTCACCGACAAGGTTTGATTTCTTCCTTTGTTTTCTTTGTTACAGTGAACTTCATTGTTTGATTTGTTGTAGTGTCCAAAACAAACAATTATATTTTTTGCACCAGCAGTGGCAGCGAACTGCAGTTTTTAACTTTTTTTGTATTTTTGTGCACCAGTTGTGGTAGTGCACTGCAGTTGTTGTTTAGAGAAGAAGCATCATCTTTTTTAGCAGTGAACTGCATGATTTGGTGTTGGTTTTTTAGTTGTAGAACTGCAGATTTGGATAATAGTTTTATTTATGTTTTTTTGTTTTTTAGGATGCCGAATCAAACGTGGAAATACATGGGAAGGAGGCAGAGGGTGATGCTGGCAAGGACGAGGAGGCTGACAAGTGTAAAGAGATGGAAGGCGACGCTTCTCTGGTGAGTATAGAGAATTTTGCATATTTTGTTTTATTTTTTATTTTTCATGGGAGCTTCATGGTCCGTTTTATTAGTGAACTGCATTCTATCTTTTTTGTGTAATGTGTTTTATTTTTTAACTCATCAGAACTGCGAATTAAATGTTGAAATCCAAGTGGAGCGCAACATTGAGGATGATAATGTGGAAGGGAGAGGAGGGGAGGAGCCTGATGCGGAGGTTGATAAGGCAGAAGGTAGAGAAGGAGGGGAGTGTCCTGTTGAGGCTGATAAGGCACAAGAGAGAGAAGGAAGGGAGGATATCGTGGATTGTGATAAGCATGAAGAGAGAGAAGGAGCTCCTGGTGTTACAGTTGAACTTGCAGAAGAGACAGAAGGAACTCCTAGAGTCGGATTTGACGATGCCGGGACATCAGCTGGCATTGATGGTGTTGTTGGGCCTACTGTTTTGTTGCTTGGCGATGAGGTGCCTGAGAAATTTTGTGTCGTCCCTCGCGCCCCCGAGCAATCTATTGGCAATCTGGCTTTCCCAGCCGAGACAACAAAAGTCCCAGCTGAGGCAGTTTTGATTGTTTCTGAAGAGGAACAGCCAAGACTCTCTCAGGACATGAGCAATCAAGCCCTGTTTGACGATGATATTACCGGGCTGGATCACTTGACGCTCAGCGAAGATGTATATGAGCAGCCGCAGGAAGTTTATTCTGAAACCGAAGGTAAGCGAACTGCATTATTTTTGTTCTTTCCCGGGGGCGAAATGCACCTTGTGTGTTTTATTATCTGATATCGTTCCCACTCTGTATGCAGATGAGGAATTACCTGTTGTTACTCATTTGAGTGTTGATCCATCTCTTATGAGAAGATACAATGAGTTATATGACGTTGTTACGAGGGCTAGGACAGATAAGAAGAAGAAGTATGACATTTTTTGTCTTACACCCCGGTTATTTAATATGTTATTTTTTCAGGGAAACCCATCTTATCACTTTTTGCTGGGCTTTTTTCTTCTTGTCTGAAGGCATCTAGTTGCGTTCAAGGGCGAGTTTGGTGATATTACTATCGGTCATGTTGGCGAGTCTTTTTGGTCGTATGGAACGCTGAGCACGCGCCTCGCAAACATTGGCGTCTCTATGTTAGCTGAAAGGTTCAAACGATCTCAAACGATGATTGTCCCGTACAACCTATGTGTAAGCATTTTCATTAATTTATATTATATCCCCTCGTCCAATTTTTATTTGTGCTATAAGCATTTTCATTAACTCTCTGGTTTTGTCTTTTTGGCAGAATTCCATTTGGAACGGCGGTGCCACAAATAGGGCTTTGAAAAAGATGTTTTCTTCAAGCGCAGAGGATCGTGTGGACAAGAAAAACTAGGTAACGTATTTTGACCATTTTTCGTCATCTTGAAAATAAGTTTTCTGTTTTTCTATTTTCTCATCTGGTTTGTTTTTTTTTCAGATTATGTTTGCAACATTTGACCCTCCGCCCGCAACAATGAAGGACGCGATAGGCCACTACTGCTTGGTCACTTTGAACCTGCGAGAAAAGCGTTTTGAGTTTCTCGACTCATTGAACGAGGCCGACAGCGCTCCTGCAAATCTTGTCTTCCGGAAAATGGTCAGGAACATCAAAAAAGTTTGGAAAGATGGCAGCGCAAGCTGCGATGAGCCGTTGAACCCTCCCACACTTGACGGCTTTGCGCTGACTCATATTAATGTCCCGCAATAGGGAAACGGGTTTGTACTTGTTCTCCTTTTTTCTTTTTCCTCCTTCAGTTTTTTTTGTGTAAGTGAGCTGCATTGTTTTTACTAAATTAGAAGCACCTTTTTCCTTGAGCGAACTGCATTACTAATGTGTTATTGGTTGTTCTCCCTCGGTTTCTTTGTGTGTATGGAGCTGCATTGTTTTACTATCATCAGTAGCACTTCATTATTGAGTGAACTGCATTAGTAATATGTTTTGTGTTGGTTTTCTTGTAGGCATGATTGTGGATTTTACATGTTCCAATTCATGCAAACCTGGGATGGTGAAACGATTGCCAAGTTTGGGAAGGAGCACATTGGCTACATCAGGAAGGCGATGCTCTATAGTTGGCTGACCTCGTCGCATTGCTGTCTGGACCTGACATCACTTTTAATTTTTAAAGAAGGTTATTACATTTTTTTCAGTCACACACCCTTTTTATTAAGTGAAATTCATTGATACAGAGAGGGGAGGTCCACTACTTTTGTTAAGCTTTTTAGTAGAACCCCATTCGCATGTTTAAAATGACTTTCCTTAGTGAACTTGATGATTCTTTTTCATTTTGCTCATTATCCATTTTTTTGTGCAGGCTTTGACGAAGGCGCACACCAAGGTGGTATTCCCTTGTTTGAAACTCAGGTTCACACTCCAACGATTCAGAAACTTGTCCTTGATGAACCCTCCGTTAAGCTTGTGAAAGAACCTGTGTGTAAGAGGTTGAGCAGTGGCACCGGCACTTCGAATGAAAAAGCTCTTGAGAAATCTCCTGTCAATGTCAAGCATGGGAAGAAAGCAGTGAGCCCTCCAAATGCTGAAGATAGTGATGATGATTTTGAGAGGCCACCACCAGTGCCTAGGAGGACCAGGAGCGCAGCTGTGGAATGCCCGAAGGACAGCGAGGCACTAATTCTATCAAATAAGAGGCATGTGCAGAAGCCATGAAAGTTTCGATCTCCTGTACAGAAGTTGAATCCTGCGAGATTCAGCTATCTTGCGGAGATGAGGAAAGTCTTGCAACTCATCACGAGCATACCATTCAGGTAGAAATACAGCGAGTCAGTTCTTTTTTCGTTAGTTTTTTCGCTTTTTGATTTTTAATGTGTGTAATGTTCTTCTGTGTTTTTGCTTTTGTGCTCCTAACCCCCCACCTTCGCCGTTTCTTTTGTGCAGGTGCGCGCTTTTCATGCATAGGAATCCTATCGAAGTCTACACTGTGAATGTGGACTACATGTTCTTAACTTTCCCCAAAGGTGGTTTTATGGACTCGGAATTGATGGATCATATCATCAGGTATTGGAAGAATGACGAGCATATGAATGTGGTTTATCGATCTGGCGAACGCGTTTTGCTATCCCCTTTGTTTATCACGGTATTTCTCTTTTTTATTTTTTTTATTTTTTCTGCTCGAGTGAACTGCAGTAAATAGTGTATAATAATTTGTTTTAGAATGTACTGAACTGCATACATTTTTTTTGTGTTTAACCCATGCATTTTAAATGAAACAAATTATGGGACGAATTGTGAACTGCATACTGTTTTTAGAGAAGCGTGATCCGTTTTTTGATTAAGCGTCGGAGCGAACATCTTAAGGGGAACTGTATTAACGTTCTTTTGTGAATTACCCACACGCAGTAGGTGCTTCAAATGAATGATCACGCGGATAGAGATGAAGATGGAAATGTTGTGTTGCCTTTTGTCCACGGCAAGTTTAACGTTGAAGATGCAGCAAAGCAGTTCAAACTTTATGTTCGTGATGACGAGAACCTTCTTGATTGCAAATTAGTAAGTTATCAGATTTGCTTTTGTTCAACCTTATGTACTTATTTTCTCTCCTAATTTTTTCCAGTAATCCTTTTTCACTCATCAAACCCATAACAAATTTGATGAAACAAAATCAGATTCTGTTACCACGGATGAAAGACCGGCATTATTCGCTATACACGATGAATAGGCACCGCGAGACCCTTGACATTCATGACACTAGGAGGTACAGCGGACCGGTTGATCAAACGACGAGGTGGCATAAGTCTGAATACCACAGCGACCGTACTGAAATGGTTAAATTTTTCCTAATTCACCTTTTCTTCTTGTTTTCATGCGTGCACGTGTTGAACAATTTTTGTTGTGATGTGTATTTTTGTTTTTTTGTTATTTCCACCAGATGATCAGGATGACTGCATTGTTGAAGAACGTTTATGGAGAAAAAGAGTACAAGAGAAAGGAGTCGGTAGACTGGGTTGATGTTTCAAAGAAAGCTAGCTTTTTGGGCTCCCCTGAGCAGGGCCCCAATGAGTGCGGCTTTTTTGTTCTGAAGATGGCTCAGTTTTATGACGGCAAAAGTTTTGTTGTGAAATTCGCAAAGCGTAATGTAAGTATCTTTTTTTAACCCAATAATAATCCCTCATTCCTTGATATTATTTTTGTTAGTTTCTTTTTGTAGATGATGTTGTATATTTGTATTTTTTCTTCATCGCAGGAAGCTGTTCTTCAGGATTGGAAGGCTGAGTTTTTGTTCCAGATCCTGTTCCACCCTGAAAACATGGTCGTAGTAACCGAGTTCCCGGAGGATCTAAGAAATCTCTGCAGTTCTCTTGGCTTTTCTCCAAAACTGGATTCGCAGGAGCAGGATGAGGCATAAATGATAGCAGATCTTTTTCTATGTGTGTTGATGTCTTTTCGTGTGTGCTCCAGAACTTTCTGTAAACAGTATATATGGTCGCCGTGTGTAGTTCTCGATCTGCAAAACTGTTCACACTATGCTGTGTGCTTTTGTATATACCGGTCTTGTTAGTTTTTGTGTTTTTCTTTTCATGGCAGACAGTGACAATGTCAAATATGTAAATAATGGAGATTTCAGCCAACACTGCATTCACTCATATGAGTAGCAGCCAAGTTTTTTTAAATATACGCATCCGCACTGCATCTCACGTTATCACATGGGACTGCAAAGACGAATTCAACGTATTTGTCGTCGAGTTTCAAAATTTTGGAAAAATTGCATTAGAAGACAGAAAATCAACCGTATCTGCTAAGGGAGAGCTCAAATTTTTTAAATTTTTTTGCACTAAGCGCACTGCACTGTGTAGTCGAAGTGTACTGCACTATAAGCTTTAAACGCACCACGCACGCACTGCACTGTACGTGAAGCCTAGTCTGACTCTACATTTTTTTTTCTTTTCTAACTGCATTCTATATTGATTCACGGTCATGTCAGATTCTATACGACGAAGAGAACTGCATTATCAAAACGGCATTCTGATCTCAGGGTTTTCATATAGAAGAGAACTGCATTCTGAGAATGACATTCTCATCTTATTTCTTTCATATAGAAGAGAACTGCATTTTATCAAGCATACCCCCCCCCCCCGCAGCACATTGGTCAGAGAGTATATATGGCATATGTTATATCTATTCATTTTGAACTTCAATATTACATGTTGAATTCTTTTTTTTTGCAGTCCACTGAACACAAGCTATATATATTATATACGATACGATATATATAAAGGATGAAGTTAATATATTTTAAAAATGTAAAACTACATATGTGTTGATCTATGTCCTTTTCCTGCTCCTTCTTCTCAGATTGTGCACTGCATTTGTTTCAATGGTTGTTGCTGCTTCTGTCTTGCTCTTGTTGTTCGCATTACCCCTCGTAACGCGACCGTGCGACTGCGATGCTTGCCTACGCGCTGGATTCTGCGTTCTGTCTCTCCCCCTCGTTTTTGATGATGGTTCTTCGATGTGTTCATCTTCTTCTTCTTCCTCCTCATCTTCTTCTTCTTCTTCCTCATCTTCCTCTTCAGTTTCATCAGCTTCGCTCGCTTCCTCGTTCTCTTCTCTGTCAGCATCTTCTTCGTTATCTTCTTCATCTTTTTTTTTCTGTTCTATTTGGACAAGTTCTCGCGTTATGCTTCTCTCTCTTGTTGCAGACGCTACATAGTCTTCTCTTTGTCGTATCATCTTGTTGGTTAGCTTGGTGATTTGTGGTGGCATTTTTAGCCTGGATTTGTTTCAGCCTCTCCTTACATGTCCTTGAGTTCTGTCCCGCAATCTTATTGCATGATTTACACATCCTTACCCCCAGTGGTCTTCCTCCGATGTCCAGTTCTAGCTCAGGCCTGCTATTTTTTTTAGGGCTTTTTTCATTTGCTGCAGCTTTTTTATTGGCTGATTTGCTCTCTTTCTTTCTCCCTTTTGTGTTTGAAATAGGCAGGGGAAGAATTGTGTCATCCATATTATGAACTGCACCATCAGCAGCATGTTCGCGTTCCTTTCCTTGTTCTTCACCCCGCGCATCCATGATCTTCTCTGCTTCTTCTTCTTCGTTTATTACGTTCACTTCTTGTATGAGTTCTCTCATCCCAGCTAAAGCTCTGTTGTACCCTCTATCCGATTTGAAACCCCTGTTCGCCAGGTCCATAGCAGTTTCTGCAAGTAGTCTCCTATGGCAGAACATCGAACTCCCATCTAGAGCAGTTTGCTCATAGTTTCTGCGGTCAAAAGTTGGATTTTGGCGTGCGTTCCGTGTGTATCTCTTCAATATGTACTCTTTAGGTATCTTGTCCACCCGCAGCTGATCCAACATGCAAATGATGTGCTCGCAGAACAGGCCTACAGCAAAAGAATTTTTTTGGTTATTTGTGTCAGCAAAACTTCACATAAATATGCAACATTTTTTCAATTTTTGGTTTTGTGAACTGCATTATAAATAGGTCCTGGGTCTACTGTTCTAGTGAACTTCACTAAGTTTTTTTTGTTTTCATCTCTTTTTTGCTACCAACAATAAGTGAACTTCATTATGTTTTCTGTGTGCTTATTTTTTTGTTTTCCTGTCTCACTTACCTGTGTGTGTCCACAGCTTGCATTCGCATTCGTAGATACCGTTCGTCACATCAGCAACTACCTAGAACTCGTGTCTTGCCCAATCAAAATCATCAGACTGGTTGTAGTGGCGCACCAAATATTTCGTCGGGTTGTCAGGGGATTGCTCTGATCTGAATGCAGTGCTGCGGTAGTGCGTTTTCTTGAAGTCAGCAAAGACCACCCTGGTGTAAATCTTGGAGAGCTGAACCTCGAAACCAAACTGAGTAGTAGCCTTTATTTTCGTCTGTGAAACAAAGAAAACCAGTTAAGTAGTTGTCTTTCGCAGCAAAAATCAAGAAAGCGAGTAGTGTTTTATTAATTGCTCATCCAGCTTAAAAACTTTGCTCTGTTTATATACCTCGTTAGCTATGGTCTCCGCGTGCTCGACGCCCTTCCTTGTCTGGATGCACCTGTCCACCTGTGATGCAAAGATGTGTAGGTCGTGTCTTTCCTTGACAAAGTTCCTCTTCAAGATCCGGTTCATGCTTTCACTTCTCTATGTCGACGTCATCCGTGCACAGAACACCTCCTTGTAGTAAGCTGATATCCATTCTTTTCGGTCTGTCCAGAGCGCCTTCATAATCTCATCATTTTGCAGTTTATACTTTTCCATGAGCTCATGCCAAGCGCGTTCAAACTCTGATGGCATCAGCGGATGGTTGAGAACGGAGGTCAGCTCATCCTTGAATGTCTCATACGCTTTGTACAGCAAGGACAGGTGATCCTTGTATTTTTTCAGTATATGCCAACGACATAACTTGTGCAGCATGCCTATTAGCGTACTTTTTATCGCGGCATCCATGGAGGGGGCATTGATCTGCATGTTGTTGAAAAGAACCAAGCAGTGAGTTATTGAGAGAACTGCATATCTTTTTTCTGCTTTTTTCTTATTTTTTTAGTGGATGGAAGAAATGGACTACAAAACTTGGCAGTGAACTGCATTGTTATTTAAACGCATTCTTTTTTTCAGCATACCTGTGAGTATGCAGATTAGCCGCCTGTTGTTCATGCAACGCAAGAACGTCCGGAACACCCACTCGAAAGTCGGTATTGTTTCGTCTCTGATGAGAGCCACAGCGAATATTGTACTTTGGAGGTGGTGGTTGACTCCAACGAAGACAACCAGAGGCATGTGCAACTTGTTGGTCTTGTAGGTCATGTCAAATGTGACACAATCTCCAAAATCTTCGTACGATCCCCTGCAGCTCGCGTTCGCCCAGAATTTGTTCCGCACACGGTTATCGACATCTTTGTCGTAATCATAGAAGAACTCCGGGTTTATTTGCTGCATCTTCTCAAAGAAAGCCAGGAGTTTCTTCACATCGTCTTCTGTTTCCTCCCTCGCGAATTTGTGCTTCCTGCAGTTCGAAATAATAATATACTTGCAGCATTAGGGACATACAGAAAATGCACAAGCGAACTGCATGAAATAGACGAGATATCGTTTTTTGTTTAGTGAACGTACCTGTTCACCCAATCACGGCTGGTGCGCCCCATAAAGTGCAGCCCTCCTGACATCCTTGACAGGGTTGACATCATCTGCATGTGCGTCAGGTTGTCGCTCTGCATGTCCTTCACTAGTTTATCAAGTAACGGATCATCCGTCTTATGCGAGTGCATGTGCAGAAGCATAGTCGGGCTGTCAATCATCCTGTGGTTGTGATTGAGCTCAATCTCTGCTATCACAAACACATCCTTGATTTTTTTTCAATCTCATTCCCGCCTTGCAGCCAGTCCTCTTTGATGTTTTATCTCGCTTTCTGTCATAAACAGTGACAGTTTCTTTGCTTCTGCCTTCCTTTGAGCACACTACGTATCTGTTTGTTCTGTATCCGCCGTTTTTGCATGTGCCGAAGCCTGCATGCCTCGCATACGTGTTGTAGAATTCCCGCGCCGCAGCGTGTGATGTGAATTGAATACCTTTCACAGGCACAAGTTCTTGGAGCATGTTCTCATCATGCACACACAATATGGAATGTTTTTTTGTTAATGAGAATGCACAAGCTGAAAGAATGCGTAAGTGAACTGCAGTAGTTAGGCAAGGATGCTTACATGCGTGTACTCTTTTTTTTCTAACGGTGTTTGCAGCTCACCGATGTTTATTGGGCATGGAGGGGTGACAACAGATCTGTGTAATTTAGGATCGCGAGGAGGCAGAAGTGTTGAGAACTTTACTTTTTTGGTTGCTTGCGGCTCTCCTTGATTCTGCTTCCGATTCTTTTGTTGGGCAGTAGGCGGCCTGGGTGGAATTCCACTGTCTCTTTGTCGACGAATCGTTTGCTCATGAACTTGCCGAACTTGCTGGGTTTCAACATTGGCTAGTGGAGGTGCTATATCATCCGTTCTGATCTGTTGGCCAAATGTTTCAAAGACACGCTTGTACCTTGGCTGCATAACTGTTATGATTTGCTCTTCATCATCATCCTCCTCATCATATTTCTGCGCGTGCTCCCCCATGAAGACCAGATCGTCGTCGTCCTCCTCATCCTACGGGTTTTTTGTTTCACTGCCTTCTCCATCTCGAATGATGTTTGGCTCATTGTTTTCATCTTTATCCTCTACATCTTCCTCCACGGAGTACGCAGTTCTGTTTGTTGTGTTAAGGAAACCCCTAGGTATTTCAGGTGTTATCCATCCAGGCATCTCCCACTCTTCTCTTCCAATGCAGTTCAAGGGCTTTGGGTCATAAATGATTCGAGGCTTCTTCTGTTTTTGAGGCATAGTAATTTCCTGCACAGTATTAAGCCAAAGCTTTTTATGCACGTCAACAGTGAAATGAACTGCATCTTTCGTACTATATATCATTATATTTTGCAACTGTAAGAAATTGCACTTCAATTTGTCATTCTATAGCAGGGGCACTGTTAGTTAACATGAAGAAACAATGCACTTCAGTTTTAGGCACAGCGCTCTACATATGTAAGTCATGGTGGACTGCAATTTTGAGCCATATAGCATTTTTTATTTTTCGAAGTATCTTTTTCTGTTTTCTACTTGGAGATACATGTGACTGCAGTCGACGCAAGAGGGGCACTGCATGGGGATAAAAACGGCACTGGAAACTGGATGTGGGGGTTGGGTATGTGATTTTCTTACATTATATGCAGTTCCCTCCTTCTACAGATGCAGCTCTGGCTGCTGTTGGCGTGCAGTCCACCTCCGCTGCAGGAACTCATGGGCTTTTTCAACTTTCGCCATTGTGGCGGGAGAAGGCTGGATGTGCACCATTGCAGTTCGCATCCACGATGAATGCGATGGAGAAGGCATCCTTGCAGTTCTCTTTCCCCTGTCATGCATAACCGAGGCTGGATGCTTCAGCGGCGGATCCCCCAGGTGGTGTTGGGGCGAAGGTGAGGTGCGGCGTCGCTTCCTAAACGCCGTCGCGGAAGTATCCTCGCCGACGGACTGCATCGCCGGCCGCTCGGCGTGCGCTCTGCGGTACTGGGCGCGGAAGAAGGCGGGGAGGGGTGGGGGTCGCCGCCGGCCGCCGGAGCGCTGCGGCGCTAGGAGGCGGGGAGGGGTGGGGGTCGCCACCGGCCGCCGGGGCGCTGCCGCGCTAGGAGGCGGGGAGGGGAGGGGGACGGCGCCGACCGCTGGGGCGCTAGGAGGCGGGGAGGGAGGGGGCGTCGCTGGCCGCCGCCCGCCGGGGCGCTCCCGCGCTAGGAGGTCGGTAGGGGAGGGGACTCCACTCGCTGCTCGCCGTCGGGGCGCTCTGCGCTAGGAGGTCGGTAGGGGAGGGGTGTTATGATTATAAGGTTTTTGTTAGGAGAATAAGGTCTTAAGGGGTGTTATGAGAATAGACCCACCCTATATATATATATATATATATATATATATATATATATATATATGTGTGTGTGTGTGTGTGTGTGTGTGTGTGTTCTTTATAAAATTATTTTTATTTTCTCTATATTTTATTTTATTTCTCCCAGTCTTATTTAAAAAATGAATGAGCACGCCCGCCAGGCCAGCTGGCCCAGCAGTCAGCCCGAGCCACGGGCCAGCAGCATCCCCCGAGTTACCTCGCAAGCCGCTCGCACCCGACCCTCCCGATCGGTCGTCCCACCTAGTTCCTCTCTCTCACACACTGACCCGCGGGGCTTGCCCCTTCTCCTCCCCGTCGTCAATGCTTCGCCATGCAGAGCACGTCCAGAGCGCCGCCACGGTTCCGATCTTCTCGGGATCACGAACCCGAAACGACCTTGATAACCCACAAGTATAAGGGATCGCAACAGTTTTCGAGGGTAGAGTATTCAACCCAAATTTATTGATTCGACACAAGGGGAGCCAAATAATGTTCTCTAGTATTAGGAGCTGAGTTGTCAATTCAACCACACCTGGAAAACTTAATATCTGTAGCAAAGTATTTAGTAGCAAAGTAGTATGGAAGTAGCGATAACAGTGGCAAAAGTAACAGTAGCAGTTTTGTAGTAATGGTGATAGCAGCAGTAATGAAAGTAACAAAGCAAGTATCAATATGGAACGAACTCGTAGGCATTGGATCAACTATGATAGGTGTCGAATAATATTCATCATGCACCAGTTATAACATAAGGTGATACAGAACTAGCTCCAATTCATCAATGTAATGTAGGTGCGTATTCCGAATATAGTCATACGTGCTTATGGAAAAGAACTTGCATGACATCTTTTGTCCTACCCTCCCGTGGCAGCGGGGTCCTAATGGAAACTAAGGGGTATTAACGCATCCTTTTAATAGAGTATCGGACCAAAGCATTAGCACTTAGTGAATACATGAACTCCTGAAACTATGGTCATCACCGGGAAGTGCCCCGGTTATTGTTACTCCAAGTTTGCCGGATCATAACACATAGTAGGTGACTATAGACTTGGAAGATAGGATCAAGACCACAAATATATTCATGAAAACATAATAGTTTCAGATCTGAAATCATGGCACTCGGGCCCTAGTGACAAGCATTAAGCATAGCAAAGTCATAGCAACATCAATCTCAGAACATAGTGGATACTAGGGATCAAACCCTAACAAAACTAACTCGATTACATGATAAATCTCATCCAACCATAACCATCCAGCAAGCCTACAATGGAATTAGTAAAACACGGCGGTGAGCATCATGAAATTGGTGATGGAGGTTCTTATCTCTGATTTTTTTTCTCCCCAAAAGAGATTATATGGAGCTGGAGTTTACGTCGTTGGAGCTCCAGGGGGCACAAGGTAGAGGCCGCGCCCTAGGGGGCACCCCCACCTTGTGGCCAGGGTGTGGGCCCCCTCCGGTGATTCTTTCCATCAATATTTTTAATGTATTTTGAAAATATTCTCCGTCAAGTTTCAGGTCATTCCGAGAACTTTTATTTCTGCACAAAAAGAACACCAATGCAATTTTGCTGAAAACAGCATCAGTCCGGGTTAGTTCCATTCAAATCATGCAAATTAGAGTCCAAAACAAGGGCAAAAGAGTTTGGAAAAGTAGACACGATGGAGACGTATCAACTCCCCCAAGCTTAACCCATCGCTTGTCCTCAAGCAATTCAGTAGATAAACTGAAAGTGAGAAAGAAAAACTTTTACAAACTCTATTTGATCTTGTTGTTGTAAATACGTAAAGCCAGCATTCAAGTTTTCAGCAAAGATTATGAACTGACCACATTCACAATAACATTTAGGTCTCATGTTTACTCATATCAATGGCATAATTAACTAGTGAGCCATAATAATAAATCTCGGATGACAACACTTTTCGAAACAATCATGATATAACATGACAAAGTGGTATCTTGCTAGCCCTTTCTGAGACCGCAAAACATGAATGCAGAGCACCTAAGAAGATCAAGGACTGACTAGACATTGTAATTCATGGTTAAAGAGATCCGGTCACACTCATACTCAACATCAACTAATAACAAAGCATATAAATGAGAGAGGTGCTCTTCAATTGGTGCTTTTTATAAGAGGATGATGACTCAGCAATAAAAGTAAATAGATAGGCCCTTCGCAGAGGTAAGCAGTGATTTGTAGAGGTGCCAGAGCTCAAGTTTTTAAATCAGAGATGAATATAATTTTGAGCGATATGCTTTCTTTCTCAACACTACGACCAAGAGTTCTCAATATTTTCCATGCTACATACATTATAGGTGGTTCCCAAACAGAATGGTAAAGTTTAACTCCCCCTCCACCATCAAACACACTCCACGGCTTATCCGAAACAACGGGTGCCGTCCAAACCAACAACAGTCCATGGGGAGATTTTTTTAACTATATTTTGATTTGATTTTTAGTCTTTTGATCACGGGACTGGGTATCCCGGTTACCAGCCATTTTCTCGTGAATGACAAGCAGAGTCCACTCATCATGAGAATAAACCGCCTAGCACGGAAGATAAAGACAACCCCCCAGTCGCCACATGAGCGATTTGGGCATACAAAACATAATTTTATTTCAAGGTTTAGAGTTTGGCACATGCAAATTTACTTGGAACGGTAGGTAAATACCGCATATAGGTAGGTATGGTGGACTCTTATGGATGCACAAGTAGTATTTCCACTTAGTACATGAGAAGGCTAGAAAGAGACTAGGAAGCGACCAACTAGAGAGCAACAACGGTCATAAACATGACTTGAGATTAACCAACATTGTGTGCAAGCATGAGTAGGATATAAATTACCATGAACCTAAATATCATGGAGGCTATGTTGATTTTGTTTCAACTACATGTGTGAAGGTGTGCCAAGTCGAGCCACTTAAATCATTCGAAGGAGGATACCATCCTATCATACTACATCACAACTATTTTAAAGCATGTTGGCACACAAGGTAAACCATTATAAACTCCTAGATAATTAAGCATGGCATGAGTAAGTATAATCTCTAATTCTCATTGCAAACATGTTTCATTCATAATGTGCTGAATCGGAAATGACAAGATAATCATATTTACAAAAACAAGATAGGTCGAGTTCATACCAGCTTTTGCCCATCTCAATAATTTCATCATATATCATCATTATTGCCTTTCACTTGCACGACCAAACAGTGTGAATAATAATAATAGTGCCCGTGCATCGGACTAAGCTGGAATCTGCAAACATTTATTCAGAGGAGAAGACAAGGTAATATGGGCTCTTTGTTAGTTCAACAATAGTGCATATGAGAGCCACTCATCATTCCATCATGGTATTCTCCTCTCGACCCCCAAAGAAAAGAAAATAATTTCAATGAAACACGCTGAAATATTTTTAGAGTTTTTGTTTTTTCTGAAGAAAGAAGAACAAGAACGAGGAAAACTATGTACACGGGAAAGCTCCCAACAAACAAAAGAAGAACGAGTAATCTTTTTGGATTTTATTTTTACTACTACAAACTAATAAGAAACTAGCAAGAAAGAAAAGACAAAAAGAACCAAGAAATATTTTTGGGTTTTCTAAAATTTTCAAACACACAAGAAGAAATCAAGAAAAAAACTAGCATGGATAATACAATGAAAAAGTATGAACATCGACAACTGGAATGAATGTGTGAACATGAATGTAATGTCGGTGAGAAATACGTACTCCCCTAAGCTTAGGCTTTTGCCTAAGTTGGTTTACACCCATGGATCAAAGTATCCCTCTCCTGTGTACTGAGGTGGATCCTGAGGATTCCACTGGTTTGCGAGCTCCTGCGGCTCCCACTAAAAGATAGGCTCGCTATATGGATCAAGGGCCGGTTCTGGCTCTGGCACTACAGGTTGTGGAAGCCCCCATAATATGTAGATGTCCTCGGGACAAATAGTGTACTTGTCTGAATGAATGTTAAACAAAGAAGGAGCAGACAAGATAATAATCTGAAAAGTATTCTAACTGAATATCAAATTATAAATAAGCTTCCTTTCCTCATTAGAACAAATGAATTTATGCGCTACCATGCTGTCATAATCTAAATAAATAGTGGGTAGCAATTTCTCTTCTCTTTCATAATGCCTAATAGGTATTTCAAAATGTTCGGCAAGGCGTGAGGCGAAGATGCCTCCGAAAATAGGACCCTTATTACGGTTTAAACTCAACCATTTAGCAACCATATCATCCAGACTGAAAGTTCTATCACTAAGCAAAGCATGGCGCAAAATGGCAAGGTCAGGAGCACTAAGGCCTCCACTCTCCCGATGACCAACCAAACATCTCCCAGCAAATAATGAATAATAGCATAAAACAAAAAAAGGTATACTAGCAACTCTTACTTCCGACACCCTTCTCCTTTCACCTACGATAATTTCATCAATGAAATTTTCCAAATCTCCAGGACGTGGTTCATTAACGCTTCCTTCATAAGGTAATTTGCATACCCCACAAAAGTCATAAAGCGTCATCTCCTTATGCACATCATATAAATCAAATTCTACAATAGGCAGTGATTTCCTAGCATGAAAATGAAAATTTTCCAAGAAAGTATTAGTTAGGAGGAGATTCTGATCACACTGGTCGTTTAGGAAGTTGGTGATGCCTGCATTCTTGGCCGAATAATAGAAATCATCATAAATACTGGTCGCCTATAAGAATGCATCGCATGGCCATTCACATGCCCGAATCTCCGTGGTACGAGGAAGATTGTACTTGGGCTTATCCTTCTCCTCATCCTCATTCTCCTTCTCATTTAAACCCTTGCTCGAAGAGCCTGAGAACAATCTCCTCATCATTTCTTCCTGTGGAAAATCCTGAAATTTTTAATGACTCAAAATAAAAGTGAACCAAACTCAATAAAACTGATAGCAACTACTCCTACAAGTATCTAGAGGCTATATCAGGCATCAAAACTACTTTGGACCAAATAAATTTGACATGCAAGCTCAAGAATAAGGTCACTACAGCAGCAAAAATTAGCAATAAATAAAGCACTAGAACAAAAACTAATTGGACCATTGGAAGAGTCACATACCGAAGAACAATCCCCCAAAACAGTTTTGCAAATGATGGATTGAGCAAGGAGATCGAAAATGGCAGCAAGATGAGATAGAACACGGGTTTGAGCTGGTGGATGATTTTTTCTGGAGGAAGAAGGAGAGGATGGGTGCTGGAATAAGTGGAGGGGGGGGGCACATGGGGCCCACAAGGACAGGGGGCGCGCCCAGGGGGTAGGGCGCGCCCTCCACCCTTGTGGCCCGCTAGTGCAGCCCCCTAGTGCAATCTCAGTGCCAAAAATCTTAGCATATTTTAGAAAAAAACATATTAAATTTTCAGGGCATTTGGAAAACTTTCATTTTCGGGACTTTTTTTATTGCCCGGATAATTCAGAAAACAGGCAGATAATACTATTTTAACTTTATTTAGTCTAAATAACTGCAAGTAAAAGTTGGGTATAGAAGGTGGTGTTTTATAAATTCATCCATCTTAGGCGCATCAAAAGTAATCCGTCAATGAGGTTGATCAAGTCTCATTAGCAAACTTCTTTCAAATAACATAAAACCAGATAATTTTCAAATAACACTAGGTTACCTCAATGGGGATATGCATGTCCCCAACAATAATAATATCATATTTCTTCTTAAGAGTAGGAAGAGGGAATTCAAAACCTCCAATAGTGATAGTTGAAAATTTTCCAATACAATTGATGCTATTAACTTGAGGTTGTTTCTTCGGAAAGTGTAGCGTATGCTCATTACCATTTACATGAAAAGTGACATTGCCTTTGTTGCAATCAATAACAGCCCCTGCAGTATTCAAAAATGGTCTACCAAGAATAATCGACATACTGTCATCCTTAGGAATATCAAGAATAACAAAGTCCGTTAAGATAGTAACATTCGCAACCACAACAGGCACATCCTCACAAATACCATAGGTATAGCAGTTGATTTATCAGCCATTTGCAAAGAAATTTCAGTAGGTGCCAACTTATTCAATTCAAGTCTACGATACAAAGAGAAAGGCATAACACTAACACCGGCTCCAAGATCACATAAAGCAGTTTTAACCTAATTTCCTTTAATGGAGCATGCTATAGTAGGTATTCCTGGATCTCCAAATTTCTTTGGTATTACACCCTTAAAAGTATAATTAGCGAGCATGGTGGAAATTTCAGCTTCCGGTATCTTTATTTTATTAGTAACAATTTCTTTCATATACTTGCCATACGGAGGCATTTGAAGCATATCGACCAAACTCAAAGGAAAAAAGATAGGTCTAATCATCTCACAAAAGCATTCAAAATCCTCCTCATCCTTTTTCTTAAATGGTTTAGGAGGAAAGGGCATGGATTTCAGAACTCATGGTTCCCTTTCTTTACCATGTTTCCTAGCAATGAAGTCCCTCTTATCATAACGTTGATTCTTTGATTGTGGGTTATCAAGATCAAGAGCAGGTTCAATCTCTAAATCATTATACTAACATGTTGAGCATCGATATGAACATCATCATTAACATTATCACTGGGTTCATGTTCATTAACAGATTGTGTCTCAGCGTCAGAAATATAAATATTATTAGGATTCTCAGGTGTGTCTACAACAGGTTCACTAGAAGTAGGAAAAGTCCAATCAGTTTTCTTTTTCTTTTTATTACTAGTACTAGGTTTATCAATATTAATTCTTTGAGAATCTTGCTCAATTCTCTTAGGATGGCCCTCAGGATACAAAGGTTCCTGAGTTACTTTGCCACCTCTAGTGGCAACCATAACAGCTTTATCATTATTCTTACTATTCAACTCATTAAGCTAATCATTTTGTTCCTTAATTACTTGTTCTACTTGATTGGTAACCATGGATGCATGTTTACTAATAAGTTTAAGATCATTAGAAGTTCAAGTCACAAGATCACCCAAGCGGTCAAGCATAAAAGAATTACATTTCAGTTGCCTACTAACATAAGCATTGAAGTCTTCTTGTATAACAATGAAATTATAAAACTCATTTAAGCATTGGCTAGCATAC
This sequence comes from Secale cereale, assembly GCA_902687465.1. Classification (NCBI taxonomy): domain Eukaryota; kingdom Viridiplantae; phylum Streptophyta; class Magnoliopsida; order Poales; family Poaceae; genus Secale; species Secale cereale. Next base: position 409,929,568 of record LR738710.1, read on the forward strand.
TTATTATGAGGAATATCACCTTCATCAAATTTATAGAGAGAATTTACCTATACTACCTGTGTCGGGTTATCAAGGCCATGTATTTCTTCAATAGGTGGTAGATTCTTAACATGTTCAGCTTTAAAACCTTTTTCTTTCATAGGTTTCTTTGCCTCTTGCATATTTTCGGGGCCGAGAAATAGAATACCTCTTTTCTTCGGAGTTGGCTTCGGAGTTGGTTAAGAAAGAGTCCAATCATTATCATTACTCAATATATTATTCAATAATTTTTCTACTTGTTCAACAGTTTGTTCCCTGAAAACACAACCAACAGAACTATCTAGGTGGTCCCTAGAAGCATGGGTCAGTCCATTATAAAAGACTAGGACAATGCCCGCTTTCCTACGGAAAACATTTAGCATTTCAATCGACGAATCAGTGAAGAAATACTTGATACCATAGTTGAATGTACATGCATTACAACAAAATATAAATTACTGTGATGACCAGAGGCGTAAGAAAGAAAAAAATCAAGCATAGTCAAATATTTCCCAAACAATTGCCAAAAATGCTCACAACTTAGAAACTAAAGAAACCGACAACATGATTGTGAACTTTACTTCCTGAACACATGCATGCTTTAAACTTTGATTCTAATTCTAAGTATGCTAAGTGTAACACTATGAAATTTATTACCTCGTGAGATCAAAATATAAAGAGACATCAGGTAACTCTGGGTGATAAGAAGTTTAGACAACCCTAAATGACATAAAACTATAAGAAAGGATAGAAAAATACTTGATTTAGTTATGCTGATTGTTTTGGGAAATGGGAAGTTATGATTTGATTTTTTTAGCCATATGACTTGATTCCTTTATGTGGAGGTGGGCGAATTTATGTGATTATAATTTATCATGGACTAGAATGAAGGAAAAGAGGAAAACACTTCGTGTAGTCAAAAACCGTGGAATGTTTTTGGAAGTAAATCGGATAAAACCAATAGTAAAACTAATGGGAGGAGACTTCTATGTTGTAAGGGGAGAAACCAAGGAACCAGCAGTTATTTGCCAAGTATGAAGTTTTACCAGTCAACTTAGATAAAATACAAATTTACATGCTCAGCCTGTTATCGTATAATCACCAAAACATGTATATAGTGACTGTATTCTTAAATATAGTGATCAGAGTGAACTTTCAACACAAATATAGTGACCATCCATGCATTTTACTCTATGTGTTATTGTTTATCTTCTTATTTATTTTCTACACATGTTTGTTCAAAGGTAGACAACATTGACTTTTGACCCAGTTTCTACCTCATCATTTTGTCTATCTCATCAATTGGTCTGTGCATCCTATCGGCACTCACTATTCATGGGCATATCAACGGACGACAAAAATTACTTGAGATTTGCGTTGAGTAATCTGTGTCCTAGAGCTAGCTTGAAGTAACCTTCTAAGTGTGCTCACACCACATAGTTCATTGCTGTCACACACGGCTAGTTCTTCTCGTTTGTTTATTACTTTGGACACATGGAGCTGGTTATAGTGGAGTTCTAGCTATTCCTTTATTCACTCTAACTATTTATGCTATCTAAACTAACGTATGAACAGTTACACACGACACAACAATGAAACAAAATTTGATAGGCATGTGCATCTTGAATTGTTGATCGTCAGGTTCATGGAGGACAAAGATCACGCTGTAACATGCGCCCCCTTATCTGCCGTCCATTCCAGATCGAAGGGGCAACAAAGACTGAAACCAAAACCTGCCCACAATTGGTTTTAGTAATTCAGAGCGTCATCTCGATTGAAACCAAAACCAAAACCTGCCCATGATTGGACACATGGAGCTGGTCATAGTGGAATTCTTGCAATTCAGAGCGTCATCTCGACTGGTACGTCGCCGGTGAGCTGTTGCTGCTCAGACCCGGCGCGCCTCCCTCCACCATGCTCAAACCAAAACGCCCAGCTTACCCCCTGCACCACTCACCATCTAGCTAGCAAACCAGATTTGCCCATCGATCGTAACCTCCATTCCATACCACTCCACCATTGCCTCCATCCATCAGAAAATGGTGGCTCCTACGTGTGTGCTCCTCCTCCTCCTGCTAATGTTCCTCGCCGAGGCGCCGGCGCTAGTCACTGACAACATGCCTATGCTGATGAATGAGGAGGTGTTGGGGCTGGTGGTGTTCCAAGCAACGTTGGCGGACCCGTTTGGCGTGCTAGCCGCGTGGGGTGAATACGCCACATGTCGAGTGTGCCACCTCCTGTGTGCTCCGCCTCGCGCTCGACGGCCTGGCGCTGCCCTCATTCGCCACTCCGCATCCACCAACCGGCTCTTCGGCAATGTGCCCATGTGGCTTGGCAGCCTAGCTACGCTGCAGAGACTGGACCTCTCCAACAACGCGCTTAACAGCGCCCTGCCAAACTCGCTTGGTGACCTCAAGAACCGTCGACTCACTTACATGAACATCCTTGTAGAGACTCCTAGCTCTCGGCCTCCCTCTTTTCTTAGCTCCTCAAGGTGTCAAACTTCCAAAGCAGCAGCAAAGGCGTGAGGCTGTCAGCGGTCCTCCACCACCAGATGTGCAATTATCTACCATAGAATGCCATGGCAGACACTGCATGCTAGCTAGACGCGTCCCTCATGTACCTTAGGCTCCACGATGTCCCGGTTGTTATCATCAAACGCTGCCCGCTGTGCATGACGTTAACTTCACGATGCGGCCCTCGAGCCCCACCATCCACATCCTTATGGAGACAGGATCAACAACCTGCAGCTGCTCGGCACGCCAAGTTGATCCACCGCATCCGAAAGGAGGAGGGTGGCCGCCTCGTCAGATGGGACGCAAAAGGATCTGGCGCGGGGGCAGCAAGGAAGTCGTACTACACACAAACATAGCTTCCTCCTCCATCTCTTCTCCTCTCATGGAGGGTTTCCGTAGGCTGCTTGCTCTACTCACTCCGACATGGACGATGACCTGCTCCAGCGGGTAGCAACGGAGCGGCATGGAGGACGCAGGACTAGCTCGGCGTTGTGCCGATGGACGATGTTCCGAGATCGCAAGGTTGTCTCCTCCCCCTCCCCTTGTTTTTTTCCTCAGAGGGACATGGATCTCTTTCTGTTCAATATTAATTGCAACACACGCCAGATGCATGCACGATAGATAACTGAGCAGATTGCAGGACTATGTATTGCATGCGCGGAGTAAGAAGGAAATAAATTGCTACCAATCATGTGTGACACGGGGAGCTTTCAATCTATCTATATCGTTCATCTTTATGTAGATCCACTTATAAATCTCAACCGTCAATCTTTATAGTTAACACAAAATCAAGGGATGTAAAGAGATGACGTATGGAGAACTATGAAAGTCTCCGTCCATTAATATTAGGTAAAGATATCAAGTATTTAATTCTTCTTGAGAGGATCATCGGGCAAAGCATTAATTAATTGGAGAAGCCTCCCCCAAGCTTGTGGGAGACTCTCTTCTTTAATTTGCACAAAATTAAATATTTCCTGTAAGGCAGCTTATTTCTTATGAGCAGGAAAATATTTTGCAATGAAGTAGTAAATCATATCCTGGGGACTGCGCACACAACTAGGAGCAAGGGAATTAAATCATTACTTAGCATCACCCTTTAATGAGAATGGAAACAACTTAAGAATATAATAATAGCGAATTTTTTCCTCATGAGCTAATAGGGTGGCTATATTATTTAATTTAGTACTATGTGCCACAACAGTTTCAGATTCATACCATGAGAAGGATCAGATTCGACTAAAGTAATTAACTCAGGATCAACAGAGAATTAAATATCCTTATCAGTAACACGGATAGGTGGAGTAGCAAATTCAGGATCATATTGCATTAGCATTTCAAGAATGTCCTTTCTACTTACGTACTAATTTCTTAAGATCATTCCTATCCTTACAAGCAAGAAAGTCTCCAGCTAGTTCTCCTTCCATAAAATATCAATCTGGAACAATAGGCAATTCATATCTAGGGGAAGTAGGTCTAATAGGTGTTTCAAAGTTCTCAATTTCATTAATATCATCGGTTTCAGAAATATCATCATCTTCAGCATATTCAATTGTATTGGCTCTAGAAAGATGTTAAGTAATTCACCCAATGGCACATTTTATCATAAGCATCATTGATAATAGAAGTGGCATCATCAATGTCATGTGCCATATTAGAATCAATAGCAGGTGTAGGTGTCGTAAGTTTACTCAAAACAGATGATGAATCAAGTGCAGAGCTAGATGGCAGTTCCTTACCTCCCATCGTTCTAGAGGGAATGATCTTGGTTCTATCATCCTTCAGATTATTCATATTTTTCATAGTGATCAGTAGATATAAAACTCAGAGAACAGAGCTATGCTCCCCGGCAACAGCGCCAGAAAAGTGTCTTGATAACCCACAAGTATAGGGGATCACAACAATTTTCGAGGGTAGAGTATTCAACCCAAATTTATTGATTCGACACAAGGGGAGCCAAAGAATATTCTCAAGTATTAGCAGCTGAGTTGTCAATTCAACCACGCCTGGAAAACTTAATATCTGCAGCAAAATATTTAGTGGCAAAGTAGTATGGAAGTAACGATAACAGTGGCAAAAGTAACAGTAGCAGTTTTGTAGTAATGGTGACAGCAGCAGTAATGAAAGTAAAAAAGCAAGTATCAATATGGAACGAACTCGTAGGCAATGGATCAACAATGATAGGTGTCAGATAATATTCATCATGCAGCAGTTATGACCTAAGGTGATACAGAAGTAGCTAAAATTCATCAATGTAATGTAGGCATGCACTACTGGAAATAGGAGATTTGTCATCAGCCAGCTCTTTCTCGTCCGCTAGCGGATGACAAAGAGGTCCTTTCTGTCTGCTTCAAGAAAACAGACGATAAAGAATCAATGGACGGGAAAGAGGTCCTTTGCCACCAGCTACTTCTTCCCCGTTCACCAGCTGACAGCAAAGATTCTTTTTCATCAGCTGGCGGACGACAAAGAGGTGGGTGGGGTCGAGTGGTGGTCTAAATCATAACGACCCACCGGCCCCACCTCTTTGTCGTCCGCCTGTTGACGGCAAAGACTCTTTCCCATCCGCTGGCAGCCGGCAAAGTGATGGGTACGTAAACAGCCGTCCCACCCCCGTCCTCTCTATTTTCTCTCTCTGTCTCCTTTCCCATCCCCGACCAGACCCACACCCGCGCCGCCGCCGCCAACCCCGTCCGCCGTAGCCGGCCGCCCTGCCGCCCCGCACCCCTCCCCTGCAGCGCCCCGACCTCCCCCGTGCCCCCGTCGTCCCTTCCACGTCGGCCCACCGCGCCACGACCGTCCTGCCGCCCTACCCCCTCCCCTGCGTCGTCGTCCCCGCCCCGTCTCGCCGCGGCCGTCCGGCCTCCTCCGCCATCGTGCCGCCGCATCCTCAAGTGGCCGACCCCCATCCACCGGCCGCCCGCGCCTCCTCCACCGAGTCGCGCCTCCTCCACCGGCGATCCCCTGCAGGTGAGCTCCTCCCCCCTTTTTTGAGTTTAGTTTTAGTTTATTTTAGTATATTTTTGTAGTTTATTTTCTGTTTTAGTTATAGTTATAGTTTAGTTTTAGTTTTAGTTTATTTTATTTTAGTTTATTTTTAGTAGAAGAAGAGGAAAGAAGAAGAAGAAAAG
>LR738710.1:409935653-409949576 GCA_902687465.1 Secale cereale
ACACCCTGACACCACACCCCGACATCCTGACACCACACCACGACCCCAACCATAACACCCTAAACCGTATATTTCTTGTGTGTCCAGTAGGAAGTCAATATGAGTGATCATGCGTGGATGTACACCGGTTACACTAGACAGAAAGTTTGGACCGAGGAATGGTTAACAAAAACCAAGTGGTTTGTTAGAGCCGCATTTGCAAAAGGCCAGAAATTAAGCTGGTGCCCGTGTGTCCGGTGCGACAAATATAATACGAGGGACAAGCTTCAAATGAGTAAAGACCTACAGAAGTTTGGTTTTACGGTTGGTTACACGGTCTGGACATTTCATGGTGAGTCTGCCCAACGTGCCAGAGCCGAGGTGGTTTGTCGTTGCACCGATGAGCATGGTACCGGGATGGAAGACATGGTGCAAGACTTTGATGATGCTCGAGACTCGGACAAGGAGATGGAGGAATCTGCAAAGGCCTTCACTGAAATGTTGGAGTCCTCAAAAAGTCCTCTCCACGAGCACAGTGAGCTTTGTCAGCTGGATTCCATCTCACAAATAATGACTTTGAAGGCTCAATTCAACTTGGGAAGAGAATGCTACGACACGATGATGACAGTATTCCGACGATTTCTACTCAAAGGCCATGTGCTACCTGCAAACCTGCACTAGTCAGACAAAATCCTCCGTGCTCTTAAGATGCCCTATGAGAAGATACATGCTGTGAGAAAGGATGTGTCTTATTAAGGCTTCAGTATGAGGACTTGAACTATTGTCCCATTTGCAAGTATTCCAGGTATGTTGTGGTAGACAACTGTATGGGTGAGAAGGCGCAGACCAAAATACCCGTTAATGTTCTTCAGTATATGCCAATCGTACCAAAACTTCAACGTATTTTCATGGTCGAAGAGACGGCCAGACAGATAACATGGCACAAAACGGGAAAAAGAACCGAACTAGATGCAGATGGGAATGTGATGATGGTGCACACATCAGATGGTGAACTATGGAAGCGCTTCGATCCATTACATAAGGAAAAAACGACAGATCCAAGGCATCCTCAAGTCGTCGTCAGCACGGATGGGTTCAGTGTATTTGGTCAGACGGCAGCCTAATACAGTTTTTGGCCCGTGTTTTTCATTCCACTCAATCCCCCCGGGCGGATTATGCAAAGAAAGAACATTTTCCTGACGTTGATAATTCCAGGGCCCAACTATCCGAGGAAGAATATGAATGTGTACATGCAGCCGCTTAAGGACGGACGACAAGAAGCTTGGGATAATGGGTTCAAGACATATGATGCCTTGAGCAAACAAAACTTCATAATGCGTGCCTGGTACATGTACTCGACGCATGACTTGGCGGCGTATGTGCTATTCGTTGGTTGGTGTGTGCATGGAAGGTTCTCGTGCCCCACATGCAAGGGAGCTCTTGATTTTCGTTGGCAGATGGTTGGGCACAAGTATACTTGCTTTGACTTGCATAGACTATTTTTAGATCCTCGCCATAAGTTCAGGAAAGACAAGAAGAATTTCATCAAAGGTAGAGTTGTCAAACACTCTGCACCACCTGCGTTGCCAGGCCAACAGACACAAGACTAGTTAAACGCTCTCGAGCCAGATCCAGAGTGTCCAGGGTATTTCAAGGGGTATAATAAGGAACACGCCTGGACTCACAAGACAAGCTTTTGGGATCTGCCTTACTTCAAAGACCTCCTTTTGCCACACAACATCGATGTCATGAACACTGAAAAGAATATCGCCGAAGCCATTTTTGGTACATTGTTCGGCATAGAGGGGAAATCAAATGATAATACTAAGGCTAGAGTTGATCAAGAGGAGCTATCTGATAGACCGTTACAAAACATGCAAGAACCGAAAGGAAAGCGGAACTGGACGAAGCCAAAGGGATTGTTCAATCTTGGAAGGCCAGCCATTGGGGAAATTATTTTGTGGGTGAAAATGCAGTTGATATTCCCCGATGGGTATGCAACAAATCTAAAGAGGGGAGCGAGTCTTGAAAAATTGAAAATATTTGGTCTAAAAAGTCATGATTGGCACATATGGATTGATCGGATAATGCCGGTGATGTTGTGTGGCTTCATCCCTGAGGATGAATGGTTGGTACTGGCAGAGCTGAGCTATTTCTTCTCTGTTATTTGTGTGAAATACTATCACCTGGCCTCCTAGAAGAAATGGAATAGTTGGCGCCGAAGTTGATCTACAAGTTAGAGATGATCTTACCGCCAAGCTTCTCTAATCCAATGCAACACTTGATTTTGCATCTCCCGTCCGAGGCAAGATTAGGGGGGCCTGTGCAAAATCGTTGGTGCTACTCAACTGAGCGGATGCAGAAGACACTTTGAGAAAAATGTAAAAATAAACGTAGAATTGAAGCATCGATGGTTGAGGCATTCATCACTGAGGAGGCGGCAAACTTCATGATAGCATACTACGAAGCCAAAAATCGTCATCTGCATAAACCGAAGCCTCGGTACAATGCTGACGACCCTAAAAAGGGTCGATCCAACCTCAGCCATCGATGCTTCAAAGGGAATCTCGCACCAGCCAGTGGTTGGAAACCAGTATCGTTGGATTTTGAAGAATGGTGGACCATTTTGCTGTATCACTTCAACAACCTAACAGAAGTGCGGCCGTACATCGAGTAAGATCTCGATACATTGTTTCGCAACTTCTAATTCCTTTGAACTGTTCTTATTCCAGGATATTTGATGTAGTCGATACATCGCCATATTCTTGAATGGAGCGTTGTCGGAAAGGATTCCGTCGAAGAGTATGAGCTTCTGGCAAAGCAAAGAGGCGAATATCCCGGTTTCATCACTTGGTTCAAAAAAATGGTATGTTCTATTAGACCATTTCATTTCTTTAGCTAATTTGCGAGTAATGCAACAATCCTTTCGTATTAAACTTGTAGGCTAATTCAGAGATTATGGATGCCAAATTAAGACATGTAGCTAATGGTTTTGACTATAAGGTCCGTTCAATTGACAAATACGACATCAACGAGTATCGCTTTCGTACCTATGGCAAAGACCTATCTATGGCCAACCAAAAGTCTACAAATTGTTGTGTCTCTGCTATCAACGAAGGAAATATCGAGTATTATGGAAGAGTTGAAGCAATTTATGAACTTCAATTCGATGGTGAAAACCCACCAAACGTAGTAGTCTTCAGATGTTATTCGTTCCAGCCGAGGGAGACTACAAGGACTCATGAACATATAGGGCTAGTTGAAATCAAACAAAGCACCCATTTGGATGTTCCTGATGTCTATATTACAGCTCAACAGGCAACCCAAGTTTTCTATCAACCGTGGGCCTGTCAAAGTGATCGAAATCTCAGTGGTTGGGATGTCGTTTATGAAGTGCCACCACGTGTTAGACCACATCCCCCGATGAAGAGGATTATGAACCTCACATTAACCAAGAGACATATGACAAAGGAGAATTCTTCCAAGAAACACGTATTTCCAAAAAAAGTTTCAAGAACCACTCTACTCCACCCCAAAATATTGAAGTAGACAACGATAGTGAATCCGACTTCACCCCTGAGCCAGAACAAGAAAGATTTACTGCTGCAGATGAACTGTCAATGCTTGAACGATTACGTAAAGGAGGCCTTCCACATGTTGATGCATTTATTGATGATGAGCACGTCACTGATAGTGATGATGATGCATTTAATGATCCCAGAGCATATATAGACGATTCAGAGTAATATTAGTAATGTGAGGCATTCAATTTTCTATTATGTTCTTGATGATGATACACTTAAATTATATAAAAAAATATTCATGTCAGGTATTCAAATTTTTTATGTTGTACTTATTTTGTTTACTTTTTGTCAATGCAGGTGTTGACAGGATGGTGGGCAAGGGTCCAGAGCGCCCCGAGCCTCCTGCGAGCGCTACTGGCCGGAGGGGTGGTTCCATTATTCCACCCCAGCCCCTCCAGAGAGTGCTGCTAGACAATATGCAGACAGCAGCGGCGGGCGCTTCTTCTTCGGCTGGGAGAGGTCGGGGGAGAACGAAGAAGGCTGCTAGAGGTGGACGTGGCAGCGGGAGAGGTTGGAAGGCTGCTACGCCTTCCATGTTGCCGCCCCAGCTGATTCACCCGACCAAAGGATTGCTCCGTCTGACATGGACCCGTCAGACTCGGGTCCTTCGCCCCACCAGACTCGGGTCGCCGATCCTTCGCCCCACTAGACTCATGTCGCCAATCTTTCGCTCCACGTGAGTCTGGTCCTGGAGTCTTTGTCCCAGAAGACTTTGGTCCCGGAGTCTTCTTCCCATGAGACTCCGGAGGCTAGTCGTCCTACTGATGGTAGCAAGGACACCTTTTCTGACGATAGCTATAGTGACGACGAGCTGGTTGAGAAGGGCAAGAAGGTCTACTAGCGTGGCGGTACAAAGCTCCGGCCCGTGCCGACGAACCCGACCAAAGATGGTTTATTGCGCCTAATGGGTTGAAGTAAGTGCATTTACTATTTTTTACCTTTTTCCTTCATGTTTCTTCAAATTAATATCTAATGTGTTGGCCTTGTCATACGGCATGAGCTGGGTACACCCCCGTGGTGTCTACAGGCCCAACCAGGTTCTTGGTGTGCTTTGCCGGCAGCATTTCCCTGGGTGGGTCACGTTGCCCGTTGAGGGTCAGGTTCCACAGCTAGCAGTAAGCTGGGGGTTGTACTCGGTGGCCGACATTGCGTTGGTGATTGTACTAATCAGTGTTGTCTTGTTTGATTGCAGACCTTCTATAGGGTTTTCGAGGGAGAGCACGAGGCCGTGTGTAAGGTTGTCTATGCCGAGTGCAAGCGCCTACTTCAGAACTTATGGCACGAGGCTCATGTGTAGGCCGTTCGAGACTACTACGCCTCGAAGGGTATTGGGAAGGCGAAGAAGAAGTGTCGCGACAAGTTTTCGAGTAAGAAGAAGTACATGTAGGTAATTACCTATTCTTAAGGCCTTGAACTTAGGTTTCTTGATTTGATTCGTAGGCGTAGCGCGGAAATTTCTCTTGACTAACTTAGGTGCCCCCCAGAGGGTGTGCAGATAAGATGGACTGTTGGGAGGCGTTGGTGGATGCGTGGTGCTCTCCCAAATGGCTAGTCGAACACCATAGGGCCAAGGATAAGCGTGACCAAATGGAAGGTGTGCCACACCATTAATGGAGCTCCAACCTATTTGAGTACAGGGATTACTGGGTATGTGATAGCTGAATAATGACCTAAACTAATCTTAGCTAGTTCATTTATGGCATATTTAGCTCTAAAATGACATAATAACCTTAGACAGCTCTATAAAATGACTAAATATGCTTTAGTTAGTTAAGAAATGTCATAACTACCTTGGATAGCTCAATAACAACCTAAACTAATCTTGGCTAGTTCATTCATGAAATAATTAGCTCTAAAATGACATAATAACCTTAGATAGCTCTATAAAATGCCTAAATATGCTTTAGCTAGCTAAAAAAGGCATAACTACCTTGGATTGCTCAATAATGACATAATTAGCATACTTTGGTCAAAAATGGCATAATAATCTTGGTTACCTCGAAAATGACCAAAACTTAGCTTGTTTCCCATGAAAATGACATAATAACCTTACTTAGCTCCAAAATGACTTATTTACATAGCAATATCATTCTTCTCTCACAGGCGAACCACCACAAGAAGCCTGTGCCAAATTTGTTCGACCTCTATGGCATGGCCCATAGTGCTCCGTGCAAGAAGGCTAAGCAATTCTGGAAGTCTGACCTAGATTATCCAGAGAGCTTCACCAACATATCCTCCCACCACAAGCTCGTGAGGTACAGAGACGAGGGGAAGGCGAGGAAAGGGGAGGACTTTAACCCAAGCCAGGATCCTTTTGATATAGAGCTGGTGGCGGGAGGTCCCATGGCTCCATGGCCGTTGGTGATGGACTGATACGTTGTCCTAGGACTCTCCCGCAGATCAAGAAGCGCCAGAGTAGCTCTGATCCTAAGATAACGCCTCGTCCATGGCCCGCGGAGCTCGCCATGGCGGTTAGTTATACGGACTCTCTCACATTTCCTCTATTACAATGTGTGTGCGTCCGTCGATGATTACAATGCTAATGATGAGTGGTGTGTTGCAGGCATTGGTTGAGAAAGAGAGATTGAACACCCATGCGCTTTTGGAGGAGGCAAAAAGGGAGGCAGCGGAGAGGGAGAGGGAGATTGAGGAGAGGACGGCTAAGCTGTTGGAGGAGGAGAGGAACCCAATACGAGCTCCTCGTGGTACGTTTATCGTGCATATTAGCCAAATCATGCACGTAATGTACGCATTACTAACTAATATGACTGACTCGTGAGAACCAAATGTGCAGACCATGTGCGAGCAAAATGGTCAGACCCCTCCGCCGATGCCCCAGATTGCTCCGGCAACCACGGTGAGTTTGATTTGAATGGTTGTTAGTTACTAGTATTCACATTTCAGTTGCATCATGCTAACGAGACATTATTGGAAATGATCTTTGGTGCAGCATGCCTCCCAACAAGCATCGACCAGTCCTTCTGCGTCTGCCAATGGCGGAACCCCGACCGGTCCTTCATCTCCGTCTGCCAATGTCGCAGCCCCGACTGTTCCTTCACCTCCGTGATAACGGAATTTTTCTTCTTATTTAGCCTATTTAGTCCATTTATGACATAATTTAGCCTATTTAGTCCACAAATGACATAATAAGATGAAGAAAATCAAGGAAGAGGAAGAAAAGAAGGAATAGGAAGAAAGTTCTTCTTCTTCTGTTCTTCTTATTCTTCTTTTCTTCTTCTTTTCTTCTTCTTATTCTTCTTCTTCCTACTCTTGCTTATTTTTATTCATAAATGGCATAATAACCTTGCTAACCTCATAAATATCATATACTTAGCTTGTTGTCCTCTAAAATGACACAATAAGCTTAGTTAGGTAAAAAATGGCATAATTAGCTAGGTTAGCTCAAAAGTGACCAAGTTTACCTAGGTTAGCTCCAACATGATCCGTTTAACCTACGTTAGCTCCAAAATGACCTAATTACCTAGCTTAGCTCTAAATTGACCTACACACTTATCATTTTTACCTAACTTAGCCCAATAATGGCATTTTTGCCTACATTAGTTAGAAAAGAAGAAGATAAATAATAGGTGAGGAGAGAAATAAAGAGAAGATAAATTCTTCTTCTTCTTTTCCTCCTCTTCCTTTTCTTCTAGCTAGCTAGTCTTCTTCTTCTTTGTCTTCTTCTAACTTTCATCTTTCCCAATTTTGCAGATTTGCTTTAGATGAGGAAGCTTGCATTGATGGAGTGCACTATTCTTCTGGTGCTTCCTTATTGTTTATGAAAACTTGTTTGGATATATATGTCTATATGGATATGTTGTTGTTGGAAACTTGCTTCTGGATATGTATGTATATATGGATATGTTGGATAGGACTTTCTTGAACTATGTTGTTTGATATGTTGGATTGGATGAAAAATGTTGTTGGACATGCTGTTATATGTTGTTGGATATGTTGGATATGTATGTATGTATATCTGTGTGTGAAATCCTGTCAAATTAAATGGATTCAAAAAAAACAGGGGATATATAGCCTCTTTGTTGTCTGCTAGTTGACGGCAAAGAGGCCACGTGGCAGCTACCTGTAGAAACTGGCAGCACTGGGCTGCCTATTTGCCGTCCACTGGCACACGGCATAGCTAGGCACGTGGCAGCTTCCCAGTGCCGACCGAGCTGAGCTCTTTGCCGTCTACCAGCAGACGGCAAAGAGCTTTGCCTCTTTGCCATCCGCTAGTAGACGGCAAAATCACACCGTTAGCCCCTAACGGTTCTCACCCCACCCCACTACCGTCCATGATCTTTGCCGTCTGCTGGCCTCCGACGACGGACGGCACAACCGTTTGTTGTGCGCTTCTATGAAGCAGACGACAAATAAGGCCTTTCCCGGCACTCGTTCAGACGGACAACTTGTCGTCCGCTGGCTGACGGCAAAGGACTTTGCCATTCGCCATGGCAGACGGCAAAGAAGCTGATTCCAGTAGTGATGTATTCCGAATATAGTCATACGTGCTTATGGAAAAGAACTTGCATGACATCTTTTGTCCCACCCTCCCGTGGCAGCGGGATCCTAATGGAAACTAAGGGGTATTAAGGCATCCTTTTAATAGAGTACCGGACCAAAGCATTAGCACATAGTGAATACATGAACTCATCAAACTATGGTCATCACCGGGAAGTGCCCCAGTTATTGTCACTCCGAGTTTGCCGGACCATAGCACATAGTAGGTGACTATAGACTTGCAAGATAAGATCTAGAACACAAATATATTCATGAAAACATAATAGGTTCAGATCTGAAATCATGGCACTCGGGGCCTAGTAACAAGCATTAAGCATAGCAAAGTCATAGCAACATCAATCTCAGAACATATTGGATACTAGGGATCAAACCCTAACAAAGCTAACTCGATTACAGGATAAATCTCATCCAACCCATCACCGTCCAGCAAGCCTACGATGGAATTACTCACACACGGCGATGAGCATCATGAAATTGGTGATGGAGGATGGTTGCGGTGATGACGGTGATGATCTCCACTCTTCGGAGCCCCGAACGGACTCCAGATCAGGCCCCCCGATGAAGAATAGGAGGTGGCGGCGGCTCCGTATCGTAATGCGCGATGGGACTTTCTCTTTAATTTTTTCTACCTGAAAGAGATTATATGGAGCTAGAGTTTACGTCGGTGGAGTTCCAGGGGGCCCACAAGGTAGGGGGAACGCCCTAGGGGGGTGCCCCCACCCTTGTGGCCAGGGTGTGGGCCCCCTCCGGTGATTCTTTCTGTCAATATTTTTTATATATTCCGAAAATATTCTGTGTGAAGCTTCAAGTCATTCTGAGAACTTTTATTTCTGCACAAAAATAACACCAAGGCAATTCTGCTGAAAACAACGTCAATCCGGGTTAGCTCCATTCAAATCATGCAAATTATTAGAGTCCAAAACAACGGCAAAAGAGTTTGGAAAAGTATATAGGATGGAGACGTATCAGACCCCTGCCTCAAGAACATGCCCTATAAAAACACCAGGCCCTCCTCCCTTGACCCCCCTTAAAACACGATGCCAAAACCCTCCACGCGGCCCACACCCACCGTTCTGCTCTCGCTCCTGCCGCCACCGTTCATGGCCGCCGCCATCGACGGTGAGCAACCCCTACCCCAAATCTTACCAGCCCAATCCCCGCACTCTTGCACACCCCGCTAACATGTTGGAATGACCAGGAGCCACTTACGATGCCGCCTCGAGCATCGCCGACCTCGCCGATGCCCTGAGCCCCGCCTCGATGCCCTACTCCACCACACCGTCGTCCGACGTCGCCAACACCACCGTCACCTACCCTGAGCAGCGCTGCACCGCGCCGATGTCAGCGCCGCCACCACCGACTACCGAAGAGTCACCAGCGACTTCGCCCGAGCCACCTCGCCATTTTCACCTCCGCTGTAAGCCACCGGACTCCCGTCCCCTGTGCGATCTAATTTATACGGACTAGATTTGAAACAATGAAGGGTTAGGTTTATTTTTAGTAGATCGGTTTCGTCTCGGTTAATTTACGGTTTAGATCGGTTCATGTTTAGTCGGTTTAGCCGATCAATTTTCTTTATTCGAACGTACACGTTTAGTTATATAACGTCCAAGCACATTATAGTTATCGATCGCCCACCTGTTTAGCCTAATAACAGTAGGCCACGTAGCACCGATCCGTTCTGTTTTTTTCTTTTTATTTTCGTTCTGTTTTAAAAACACAGAAAGTTCCAATTCTCTAAATTTAATATCTCCTTGGTTATTTAATATTTTAAATGGATTCATTTTTCTCTACATTGTAAATTTCATAAAGGTTATGTAGATACCAAATTTGGACATGTTTGAAGTTTTGGAATTTGACTTACATTAATTTTGTTCAGATCACTATTTTTGCAATATGTTGAGCTAGTATTAATATTTTGTGTGTTTCTTTTTTCTACTCGTTTCTTATGACTTTGTTTATCAGTAGGTTTTGTTTCGTGAATTTTAGATTTAATCAAAATTAGTTATCATGAAAACAATATTGTTTTGGTAATTAGTGACTTTAGTACTATTTATTTTATTTTAAATTGTTTTCATTTATTTTCTTTCATTATTTTTGTTTCGTTCAGATTAGTTTCTGTAGAGTTAACAACAGAACTTTTATTTTTAGAAAAAAATGATTTAGTATTTTACTTATTTTATCTTACTTGAAAGCTTGTTTTGGGCATAAAAGGAGTTTTATAATGGGTTTTAATGTGTTTCTTTTTGCATAAAAATTATTTATTTTTTTCCATTCTGTTATTTAGCAAGAAGCCTATATTAGCTCTGCTACAAAAAATTTTAGTAGAATAAAACTATTTTATAGCTTCCTTTATTTCTAGTAAAAATCATGAATTGATTTTTATGACTTCTTTGGTTTTATTGTTGGTTTTTGTGTGTGTGTGAGTGTCAATGATTGTGTGATAATTAGTTTTACTTGCTGTTATCTTATTAATTGTATGATGGTGTGCTTATTTGTGTATTGTTTGATTCGATAGAATGCCCGGAGTGCGAGGCTTCCTATCACGAGTTGCTAGCGTTTCAACATTTTCAACAAGGCAAGCCTTTGATCATGAATTTTTATTACCTATGTTTTATTGCATTATTTAATATCCTCCCCACCATGCATGTAGTAGGAGAATTTAAGTTATGTTCTTGAGTAGTATCATGTCGTAGGTTGACCCAATTCCCCATGTTACTAATGCCTGAGACGTTGTAGTTAATTGCTATGCTTCATAGATGGGGATGGTTGAGTGTTTCACATGGGAGTTGTGAGAGTCAATATGATGAAAATATTAAGAATTCAAGATGCTTGTCGGTTTCAAAACCGACGGATCTCGGGTAGGGGGTCCCGAACTATGCGTCTAAGGATCGAAGGTAATAGGAGGCAGGGGACACTTCCCAGTGTCGAGCCCTCTTGATGGAGGTAATACCCTACTTCCTGCTAGATTTACTTTGATGAGTATAGGGGTTACAATAGTTGATCTACCTCAAGATCGAGATGACTAAACCCTAGATGTCTAGTATGAATGATTATGAATGCCTCTACGGACTAACCCTCCGGTTTATATAGACACCGGAGGGGCTAGGGTTGTACAGAGTTGGTTTACAGAGAAAGAAATCTTCCACTACTAGGAAAATGCTTATACACAGTAGCTTAGTAGTAGCGCTGGATAATACTAAACGCTGTTGCTATTTAGCAGTAGCGCTTTTTTTGGAAAGCGCTACTAGTAACTCCATAGTAGTGCCGCTGGTATGAAAAAAGCGCTACTACTATGTGGGACAAGACGAGGCCACCGACAGTAGCCGGAGTTGTAGCGGTGTACAGGAAAAAGCGCTACTACTAACCCTTTAGTAGCAGCGCTTGGTTTTACTGCGCCGCTACTGCTAGTGGGCCTCACTTAGTAGTAGCGTTTTTCCTGAACAGCGCTACTACTAATTCGCGTAGCAGCAGCGCTTTTTTCAAAGCAGCGCTACTGCTAGTTGCGGCTGCCACCTTTTTTCCACCCCTCCCCCTCCTCCCCCCACTTTGCCCTCTCTCCGCCACCTTTGCCCTCTCCACTCCACTCTCCACTCTCCACCATTGGTGCTCTTCTTCTCTCTTCCTCCTACCTCTCTTCTCTCCTCATTAAGGCACCCTCCTCCATAAATGGACTCTCTCTTTCTCCTACACCTCTCTTATGTCCCCCATTAATGCTCCCTCCACCATAACACCTATCATTAGGTTAGCTAGCTAGATTAATCTCTCCTACCCAACAACTAGATCTAGCTAGCTATTTAGCCAACCACACGTGCTCTCTCGATCGTTCTCTCTCATCATCTAATTAACTGCGTGCTCTCGGTCTCTCACGGGAGATCTATATATAGGTGAGTAAAAAGTTGTTCATTTCCAGAATGGGAATACGTTTGTGAATGAGAATATGTGTGTTTGGGATATATATATATATATATGCGAGTGACATGCCCTCGAGTTGCTTATGTTTTGCCGAAATGTCGATTTATTTCCGTTTCGGTGAATTTCGAGCAAACTCAATATGTCCTATTTTTAGGCAAGGTCATGCCAAAATTTTATATATATGACTCTTAAGCATGCATTATTTATTTTATAACCCTTTTGCTTGTTATACGGCGCAGTCGGTCATGAAAGTGAGTGGATGGAAGGTGGAGCGGTACATGCAATCCGCGGTGATGGACATGTATGCAAATAATAGGACTAGGATTAGATGTCCTTGTGCAAGATGCAAGGAAGGTGTCCTTTTGGACCCATTTGATCATGGCACTTTGAAGGCGCACCTGCTGATGAATGGTTTCATGGATGGCTATACTCAATGGATAAGTGAAGAAGAAGAAGATGATGATGATGATTAGGACGTCCACATGGCAGGGAATAACGACATGGGGCTAGACGAAGAGATGAACGATCGACATGAAGACGATGGCGCCGGACATGTCGGCGGGGAAGAGTCCAGAAATAACGATGGCGGCGGAGAAGATTCCGGACACAACGAAGAAGAGTTCGGACATGGCGGAGAAGAAGCGGCGGTCACGCCGTAGTCTTTGACGCTACTAAGTGCAGTCGTGCAGGACCCTCATGATCGAGATCTCCTTCACAAGAGTACGACAAGCGAGAGAGATGCTTCTAGAGACGAGGCCAAGCTGGCGCAACTTGAAGTAGACTCGAGGACTCTATTGTATGACGGTTGCGATCCCAACATGATCCGCTTGAGTTTCACGCTCGAACTTCTAAAGACGAAGGCCAAAAACAAATGGGCAGACAAAAGCCTCGATGGGCATTTCAAGTATCTACGTAAGCAAGTTCTACCCGCGGGGAACCTGTGTCCTACTAGTGTCGAGGAGGTCAAGAAAATTGTTTGCCCTTTTGATTTACTGCACATTAGGTACCACACATGCATGAACGATTGCATCATTTATCTGGGGGAGCACGCGGAAAAAACCAGTTGTCCAGTGTGCAATGCTTCTCGATACGACAAGGCAGGAAAGAAAGCTCCTCAGGAAGTTATATGGTACTTTCCGATCAGTCCCCGTCTGCAGCGGTATTTCGTAGATCCTAAGGAAGCAAAGCTCATGCGCTGGCACGCGGAGAGGAAGAAGCCCAACGATGGAGATGATCCGAGGTTGAGACACGTCGTCGACGCAGCTGATCATAAACCTACATATATATATGTATATATATATATATATATGTATGTATGTATGTATGTATGTATATATTTTGTGTACGCATTTAAGGAACCGTTATCGGTAAACTGATATGTTACCACATGCACAAGTTCCGGTGATATTCGCGTAGTGGGGAGAGAGGGAGACGCCATCGTCGGGAGAAAAACAAAAAAACAAAAACAAAAGGGAGAAAGCAGTACACAAAAAACTAAACAGAAAAGAAAAGGAAAATAATAAAAGAAAAGAAAACTAAAAACTAACTTAGCTATAGCGCTTGTTTGTAAAGCAGCGCTACCGCTATTGTGAGTTAACCGCCGTCGCGCGGGCTCTCAAAATTTCACCAAGTCCTATTCCCCCCATCTCCACCTCGCCACTGCGCCCGCCGTCGACGCCCTCGCGACCTCGCCGTCGCCCCTGCGCTCGCCGTCGACGCCCTCATGACCTCACCGTCGCCCTTGCGCCCACCGTCGACGCCCTCACGACTTCACCGCCACCGGCCATCGCCCCTGCGCCCGCCCTTGACCTCGCCGGCCATCTCCCCTACGCCCGCCCTCGACATAGCCGCCGCCCTCGACCTCGACGCCGCGCGCCCTCTTTACTGCCCCGTAAGCCTCTCCCTCTCCTGTCCTCTGCCCTCCTCT
>LR738710.1:409949613-410526153 GCA_902687465.1 Secale cereale
TCTCTCTCTCTCTCTCTTTCTCTCTCTCTCTGCTCTCTCTCTCTAATTTGAATTTACCCTAGCTAAGTGTTGGATGTATGAACCGGCCTAGGAGATTGTGACAGCCTGATTTTTGCCCTCTTTTATTTGCCTAAGTTTATTTGAAATTATTTTGAACCTTGGGATTTTTGAACCTTTTCATATGGACTTAAACACTTGGGTACCCTTGACTTTCGCCCAAGTGCCTCATATCCATCTCAAATCATCTTTTCCCTCTGGTTCACTCTAATATAATTATTGGGATATTTTTCTTTATGGAAAAATATTCATTTTTCCCTCCAAAACCCTAGATAAGCTCATTGTGCTACAAAGCAACCCGTATTTTTCTGGCCCACAAAAATCTGAGGAAATTCATAAATATTCTTTGGACCCTAGGACACATTCCTGAGAAAAAATATTGCACCACTTTTTGGAATATTTTAGTTACATAAATTCTTTTCTATTCGGGACAGAAATGGTAGTTTCTATAGCTCCGCTGCTTGTCGGTGCACTCTGGATGCCGCCGCGCGCTCTGTTTTGCACGTGCTTGCTTCCACGCCTGCCAGAGCTTGCCAAGCCGCGCCACCATCCTCGTCTCAACCTCTACAGAGTCCCCCTAGCACTGGCCGACGCCGGAGCTCGAGGTAGCAAGCACGGGCATGGTCCGACCAAGGCAACAGTGCGGTGCCCACTGTGCTCGTCGTCACTCCAGCGCCCCTGTGCTCGTTCTCGTTCACCCACACCTCCCACGTGAACCCCGTCGCCTTCTCCCCCTCAAACTGATGCCATTCGTCGTCGGGCATAGTGTCCATGTGTCGTCGGCGGAGCCCCGAACCCCCCTCTTGGCTCGCCTATATATAGGACTCCTCCCAGCCTCCCGGAGCACCCAGCTCCACTCCCACACACACCACGACTGCGTAGAACCCCGTGGACCGGCCGGGCAGGCCACAGGCCGCCGTCCCCGAGCTTGAGCTCGTCAGCGATCCCCTCAGGTCGTCGGGGTAGCTCCAGCTCCTCTCAGGCCCGGGCGAACCTTCCAGAGCCTCCACCACTCTCTGGTGGTGATAGAGCTTCTGGAGTGGTCGTTGCTCCCAGTCTTCTTCAATTCTGGCGACCACCCCGTTCTGCCTCTGCCTGTGAGGTAATTTCCGACGCCGTCCGACCACCCCTAGCTACTCTACGGGAACAGGCAGGTGCGCCTCGACCTCCTCTATCGATCTATCCCTCCCATCTTGGCCAAGAAGCTCGCGTCGCCGGCGTGCGCTCCGGCGAGGCCGCAGCCGCCCTTATTCTTCTCCCTCTCTCCCCCTCACCTAACTAGCGGGGCCCGCTAGTTAGCCTCTTTGTACCCGCGCGAAGCGGTATGAGTGGTGGCGCCCTGGGCTTTTACGCCTTCGACGTCACCCCCTTTCAGTCTGTTTATTTAAATTCCAAATTTAAATATATTCTAGAACACTTCAAACTGCAATAACTTTTTAACCATAAGTCCAAATGAATTGATTCTTTCTGCATTGTGTTCTTTCTAAAGAAATCTTGTAGCGCACCAAAAATGAGACTATTTGGTGTTGTGTAGATTTTCTGGTGAATTTTTGAATGGTTCTTCATATTTTCTTTTTGTACTTTTAATTATTTTCAGAAGGCGAAGCTTCTCTTGAGGATCACCGGTAGGCTTGTGAACCTCGTTTGCACTAAGGCAAGCCACAACAACATTTTCATAGTGCCATTTCAATATTTGTGATTTTTCCAACTTGAATAAATTATTTAATTTATGCACATGGATTATTTTTGTTAATTACCTTCTGTTGGTTCCTGTATTTAGTTGTTTCATTTAGTTTACAGAAAGTTGGAAGTTGGTTTAAGTTATTAAGATAGCTAGAAGAAAGTTTGGATCATTGAGAACTACTATGGATATGTATCTAAATAGCTATGTGAAGCTATTTTATTTTACATAAGAACTATGTTAAAAAAATTTCTAGAATATATTCTATTTTTAATTGGAAGTATATCATAACTAGAATAATATTGAAGTTGTGATGCTTACATTTAGTAAGGTAAAGTTGACCCAGTTATTTTATTTGTAATGCATTTGGTATGTTGCATTCCATGGCATTTTATGACACCGGTTATTTATTTTCTTTAAGTTGAACCTGTTAATAACTCAAATTGAATAAATTGTTGACCAGGTCATGGTGCCACTGAATCGAGTTTTTCCCAGTGCAACCACATTTGCCTTTATGGGAAGGTCTTTATTCGGTCCGTTGTCATGCCTCTTGTTAGTACCTCCAAATAGGGAAGGGTATGGGCATGCGATACCCTGGCTCGGTAAGCAGACATAACCTTGTGTGCCCGTTGTTAAGTTTATGGTACCGAGTCCCCGTTTGGGACTGTTTCTGTTTGGCCACGACGGTGGGTCGGTGTGCCTTTGGTAGGCACTGGGCCACCAAGGACTATCCTAGTGGGGAATGAGTTGGAGTGGCCGGGAGAGTGTCATGGCAATGAAAGAGTTTTGTCGGGACGCCATTGGTCCACTCGAATGGGAAAGTAAGGCCATGGGTTCTGTGGTGTGGTTACAGTGCACTACCTCTGCAGAGTGTAATTAATCTATCAATAGTCGAGTCCACGGTCACGAACACGCTCGAAAGTAAGTCACACCATGGGTCAACATAAAATAAAATTTTGCTCATTAAGTTATGAATTTTTGTACTGTAGCAATGGTGGAAGAGCCACCGAGATGATTTGATACCAAGTATGGTCAGGGTTGTGACCGCCGGAAAGATCAGGAATTATGTCCTGTTGAGATGAACAAATTTATAGTTTAAGAAAAATCACTATGGGTAAGTCTGACCGAGGGTTTGTTTTCACAAGAGCATGAACATAGCATGTTATTTATGTATATTCACGTATGGTGTTGCATTGTAACAATTGATTAATCATCATGATATTTTTTGTCATTATGATTTTGTTTGCTATAAGCTTGCAAGTACATTCAATGTACTAACCTGGTGTGTCATGCTAGATTTCAGGAAAGTTTCACTGGAAAGGAGTGCCGTCCGAGTCTAGACCGTGTCCACATCGGTGTCCCTGTGAGATGGAGTTCTGCTATGAAGTCGTTCCGCTACTGCGTAGTCTTTGTGACCGAGGCCTTTTATGTTCATTAAATAATGTCCATATTGTCCAGCCGCACCGTGTGTGCCGCTTGGCCTCACTACTCGTTGTAATGTAAAACTGTGATCCGCTAGTATCAATAAAGCGGTTGTTTTCT
The DNA here is from genome assembly GCA_902687465.1 of Secale cereale. Lineage (NCBI taxonomy): Eukaryota > Viridiplantae > Streptophyta > Magnoliopsida > Poales > Poaceae > Secale > Secale cereale. The sequence goes on from LR738710.1 coordinate 409,952,894, forward strand.
GTACCAACAAGTTGTGTGTTGCCAGAAGTCAAGGTCTCTGGGCTGGCAATGCAAGGTAAACTGGTCGCTCTGATCCGGGGTGCCACAACGCTTGGTATCAGAGCCGCGCTGACTATAGGACACGTTAGACTAAGACGTGCTAACTAAGCACCAGATAAGCGTTTAGGTTGAGTGCCGGTAGTCTGTATAGCTAATTACTGCTTTATGTATACTTGTCTAATCTTTATGCTAACCTAATGATGGTTGTGAGTGTAGATGGCTCTAGTGCCGTATCCGTGCCAACTGCAGCTGATGCCATACACGTCACCGCACCTCCTTCGTAACGTGTGGTGTTGGCTGTAACCTCATGGAGACGACCCAGTTTATCGTGTGTACCGGGAGCGTCTAGCAGACTCAATATATGAGTATCAGGCAGTGGTAACTCTGTGCATCAGTTCTGACTCCAGCTCTTACGCTCGTACCTCTCGGAGCGGTTATGTTTCTACCGCTTCGCAGGCTGTCCAATTTGCTGCATTCGAGATCCTTGTTGAGTTTCATCACAGCGAGGTCCGCATGGAGAACCACCAAGGTCTCCAATACTATCCTTCTCTGCATGACAATGGTCGTGTTCATTATCCTGAGATTGATCCGGAGTCTGATAGTGTTGCTAGCCATCTTTCCTGTTATATTACTGCTAGCTACCTCATGATCCACGAGCTGGCTCGTGAGTTGACTAACACTCGTATTGCTTTAGCCACTACTAGGTCTGTCACCATTCCCGCCTCCATGCTATTTACCCCTTACGTACGGAGTTCCGTTTCCCCTATTTCACCAGTAACCCCTCCCAGTAGCTTGGGCGCCTCGACCATAACTCCTCTTAGTGCCCCTGCTGAGTGGATATCACTTCTCACTACCCCTGTAGCTCCTATGATCCACCCTACCTCCGCCCTGGAAGGAGAGCCTCCAAGGCAGCGTCGTCGTGTTACCTTTAACCTCGAGATTTCAGTTAACCTGGACCCCGTGGCACCTGCAGAGCAGTAGAGCTCCAGAGTATTCGCAGTTGTCAGACTGATGTACGAATGTAGCTGTACAAGTCATGATGTTTCATTTCATGTATGAGAGAAGTGGAACCGGACATATTAATTACTTTTCATGTATGAGTCCCTGTATAATTATGATGAAGCTGTATTTCTTTTACTTGCTGTCTTTCTTCACAATTTTGTTTTCCCTCGAGTTTTGGTTGCTGGCTTTTCCCCAAATATTTTGTTTGAATGTTTCTCATCTCGGTTGCGTTGTCTTGGGAAAAATCCATAATAGGATGACGCGGGGAGGCAACAGTAGCAGCGCTCACGAGGATCTTCATGTTCGTCGCTCCGCCAGATAGGCATGACTCTCCCCCGAGCCGTACGTACCACCGCCTCCACCACCAAATCCGCCTACCACTGAGCAAATTATGCGTTTGTTTGAGGAAAGAAGAAGTAATGATTTGCTTGAGATATTAAAAAGTGTTCAAGCTATGGTTGGTCAGAATGGAAATCAGAACGGTCATCACTCCAAGTTATTAGATTTTCAGAGAACTCAGCCTCCCAGTTTCAGTCAGGTTGTTGACCCTTTGGGTGCCGACGATTGGTTGCGGACCATTGAAAGGAAGCTTGAGATTGCCCGTACTACTGAAGAGGACAAAGTTCCATATGCAACTCACTATGAAAAGCCATGTGGTGGGAAAATGCAAAAGCCACGTGGCCCATTGATGAAGAACTCACTTGGTCAAAATTCAAGGATCAGTTCCGAAAATATCACATCCCTACAGGAATTATGAAAACCAAGCAGCATGAATTTCTTGCACTCACCCAAGGAAATCTGTCTGTCGGTGAATATTTGCAGAAATTCAACCACCTGGCTCGTTACTCCCTCTATGACGTGGCCACTGAAGAAAGAAAGATTGACATATTTCTTGGAGGATTAAACTCGCAACTCAGGTGCACTCTTAGCATGCTCGATTTGCCAGACCTCCAAGCTGTGGTGAATAAAGCTTTCATTGCGGAAAGATAACACAAGCTCGTACTGGTCAACCGGCCTGCTAATAACGAGCACAATCGCAAGTTTGAACCAAGGAAAGAAGGACAACAAGTGCAAAAGGCTCGAACCTGGTAGCAAACTCAGGTGGAATACAAGCCCAATTGGCAACAGAATGTTAACAAGACCACTACCCAAGTCAAGAATGTTGTCACCAACCCAATACACCAGGAGCGTCAGCGCAATAATTCTTGTTTCAGTTGTGGGCAAAATGGACACTAAGCCAGGCAGTACCCCAAGAACAGCAAGGTGAATGCATTATTCCGGCCACAAGTCAACTTTATGGGGTCATACCCGAACCAGCAAAACATCGCCCGACACGTCCATCACCTCTCCGCAGATGATGCCCAAGAAAACCCCGAAGTAGTCATTGGTATGTTTTCTATTAATAGCATACATGCAGTAATTTTATTTGACTCGGGGGCTTCCCACTCTTTTATTTCTCGGAGTTTTGTTGCCCAAAACAAATTTTCTTGTTCTCTTTTCGGCAAAAATATGCTGGTACAAACCCCGGGATCTTTAATCAAGAGCAATCTGGTCTGCCGTGACTTGGAAATCAATATCAACGGAATAAGCTTTCCAACTTCCTTGATACTCATCGAATCGGTACAGTTGGACGTTATTTTGGGCATGACTTGGCTGACCCAATATCAAGTATGCATAAACTATGCAACCCGAGAAGTCACTCTGACCAGTCAAAAAGGGCAGGCTACAAAATTCTATTCCCACGGAAGCATACCAAAGAAGGGAATGATATTCACCGCTGTGGCTGAATTGGAATTAATTCATGTGGTCACTGAATTTCCTGATGTATTTCCAGAAGAACTGCCATGCATGCCGCCAGATCGTGAGCTTGAGTTTGCAATAGATCTGGTACCCAGAACGGCACCGCTATACAAGAAGTATTACATGATGCCCTCATCAGAATTAGTGGAATTAAAGAAGAAGCTCGATGAAATGCTCCAAAAAGGGTATATCCGTCCCAGTTCCTCACCATGGGGATCGCCTGCACACTTTGTAAGCAAGAATGATGGCAGCCTCCGCATGTGTGTGGATTATCGTCAGCTGAATGATGTCACCATCAAAAACAAATATCCGCTGCCAAGAATTGATGACTTATTCGATCAGCTCAGTGGGGCCAAGGTATTCTCCAAGATTGACTCGTGAACAGGATACCATCAGCTTAAGGTTAAAAAGGAAGATATTCCTAAGACCGCATTCACCACTCGATACGGTCTTTATGAATATACTGTTATGTCCTTTGGTCTCACCAATGCCCCTGCGTTCTTCATGCACATGATGAACAAAGTATTCATGGATTTCCTTGATAAGTTTGTGGTAGTCTTTATCGATGACATACTTATATATTCAAAAAGTGAAGGGGATCACAAAGAACATCTCCAAGCAGCGTTGCAACGACTCTGCGACCATCAGCTTTACGCCAAGTTCAGTAAATGTGAGTTCTAACTCAAACAAGTTGGATTTCTTGGACACGTGCTATCCGCCGAAGGTATAGCCGTAGACCCAAGCAAAGTAAAAGACGTGCTCAATTGGTTGCCACCCACAACGGTATCTCAGATCGGGAGTTTCCTTGGACTGTCTGGATATTACCGTCGTTTCATTGAAGGATTCTCCTAGATTTCCAAACCCATGACAGAGCTACTCAAAAAGGATAAGAAGTTTGAATGGACTAGCGACTGTGAGAACAGTTTCAGTGAGCTAAAACCGCGGCTAACCACCGCACCCGTATTAACTCTTCCAGACATCTATCGCAGTTTTGATGTATACTGTGACGCATCCAGACAAGGACTTGGTTGCGTACTTATGCAAGACGGCATGGTAGTGGCATATGCATCACGACAGCTACGACCACACGAAGGAAATTACCCTACTCATGATCTGGAATTGGCCGCGGTGGTGCATGCTCTCAAAATATGGAGGCATTATCTCATCGGGAAGAAGTGCCAATTTTTTACCGATTACAAAAGTCTCAAGTATATATTTACTCAGCCAGATTTAAATCTCCGTCAGCGAAGGTGGCTTGAGCTGGTAAAGGATTATGATCTTGGAATAAATTACCACCCGGGTAAAGCCAACGTCGTGGCTGATGCACTCAGTCGAAAGCCGGTCAGCCTAAACTTCATGTGAGAATCTTTGCCCACTAAACTTCAAGAGGAGATTGCTCAACTCCATCTGAACATCATTGAGGCTGGTCTCGCTAATATTTTGCAAATTGCCCCCACACTTGAGGAAGAAATCCGCAAGGCCCAGCCAGACAATCCTGCCCTACAAAAGCATGCCAAGAATATGCTGGCAGGATGTAACTTTGATTTCTCAAAGGATCACTTTGGGACTCTCCGATTTCATGGAAGGATTTGTGTACCAAATCAGTCGGACTTGAAAAATAAAATCTTGACGGAAGCACATGAATCCTCATACTCTATTCACCTCGGGGGTACAACAATGTATGAAGACCATCGTGAAATATTCTGGTGGGATGGACTGAAGAAAGACATTGCCTATTTTGTGGCTTGTTGCGACATATGCAACAAAGTAAACGCAGAACATTAGAAGCCAGCCAGACTTCTTCAACCACTCTCAGTCTCACAATGGAAATGGGATGACGTCTGCATGGATTTCATCACAGGACTACCCAAGACTCAGCGAGGCAATGATGCAATATGGGTCATAGTGGACACTCTAACCAAGGTAGCTCACTTTATCCCGGTCAAGACCACATACCGAGCAGACCAACTTGCACAGTTGTATGTGTCCAGAATAGTCAGTCTGCATGGAGTACCTCGAACCATCACTTCCGACCGAGGTTCACTCTTTACCTCCGCTTTCTGGACAAGTTTCCATCAAGCCTTGGGGACAGCCCTGAAATACAGCACAACCTATTATCCTCAGACTGATGGACATACAGAGCGCGTAAACCAAAAACTTGAAGATGTGCTACGAGCTTGCGTCTTGGCCCAAGGATCTAAATGGGAAGATTGTCTACCGTATGCCGAGTTCTCCTACAACAACAGTTCCCAAACCAGTCTAAAGATGTCACCGTACGAGGCTTTATATGGCCGCAAGTGCCATACCCCGTTAAATTGGTCTCAGACTGGAGATAGCCGTATCATCGGAATGGGCCTCATGATGGAAGCTGAGAAACAAGTCAAGGAAATCAGAGATAGATTACAATTGGCCAAATATCGACAAAAGAGTTATTATGATGCAAAACACCGACGGCTCAGTTTTGAACCCAGAGAACACGTATACCTCCGAGTCACTCCTATGAAAGGAGTCAAGAGATTCCAGACTTGCGGAAAGTTCGCACCAAGATTTATTGGCCCCTTCCCAGTTATTTCTCGAGTGGGCACCGTTGCTTATCAGTTGGAATTGCCCCCGGAATTGTCCGATGTGCACAATATGTTTCATGTCTCACAGTTGAGGCGGTGCATATCGCCGCCAGAGAAAAGGACTGCCATGAACGACATAGAGTTGCCAAATGATTTAACGTATGAAGAAAGACCATTCAAAATTGTGGATCAGATGGAAAGGGTCACTCGCAGTAAAGTAAGGAAGTTTTATAAGGTCCAGTGGGAGCATCACACCGAGTCAGAAGCAACCTGGGAACAAGAAGAATTCCTACAGACATATTATCCGGAATGGTTTTCCCAAGCAACCGAATCTCGAGGACGAGATTCATTCTAAGTGGGGGAGGTTTGTGACAGCCTGATTTTTGCCTTCTTTTATTTGCCTGGGTTTTATTTGAAATTATTTTGAACCTTGGGATTTTTGAATCTTTTCATATGGACTTAAACACTTGGGTACCCTTGGCTTTCACCCAAGTGCCTCATATCCATCTCAAATCATCTTTTCCCTCTAGTTCACTCTAATATAATTATTGGAATATTTTTGTTTATTAAAAAATATTCATTTTCCCCCCAAAACCCTAGATAAGCCCATTGTACTCCAAAGCAACCCATATTTTTCTGGCCCACAAAAATCTGACAAAATTCATAAATATTCTTTGGACCCTAGGACACATTCATGAGCAAAAATATTGCACCACTTTTTGGAATATTTTTCCTACAGAAATTCTTTTCTATTCTGGACAAAAATGGTAGTTTCTACAACAACTACCATTTTACTTGCTCCATTGCTTCTGAAACTCCTTGTGCATCTTTACCTTAGTAACTTATGACTAGCCTCCAAAGCACAACCTCCAACTCTTAGCCAATTTACCTCAGTAAACTCTCAAAGTTTTTGTCCAGAAACTTACCAAACGTATAAATTTCTTTCTACTACATCTGGAACCAAACTAAACATGGGTAACTCTCATATCCACCACGAAAAACACGCCAGGCATGATCTTTGGCACCAAGTCAGCCAGTAGGCAAAGTTCACGCGGCGACCACGCGTGTGCACCATGCCAGGCTGCTTGTCGGCGCGCTCTAGATGCTGCTGCACGCTCTGTTTCGCATGTGCTTGCTTCTGCGCCTGCCAGAGCTTGACAAGCCGCGCCACCATCTTCGTCTCAACCTCTATAGCGTCCCCCTGGCGCTCGTCGACGCTGGAGCTTGCCGCAGTGAGCACGGGCGCGGTCCGGCCAAGGCAATAGTGAGGTGCGCACTGTGCTCGTCGCAACTCCAACGCCCCTGCGCTCGTCCCCATCCGCCCACAGCTCCCGCGTGAACCCCGTTGCCTTCTCCCCCTCTCACTAACGCCACTCGTCGCCGGGCGCAGCATCCAGGTGTCGCCGACGGAGCCCCAAACCCCCCTCTCAGCTCGCATATATATAGGACTCCTCCCAGACTCCCCGAGCACCCAGCTCCACTCCCACGCACACCACGACTGAGTAGAACCCTGTGGCCCGGTCGGGCAGGCCACATGCCGCCATCCCCGAGCTTGAGCTCGCCGGCGATCCCCTCAGGTCGTCGCGGTAGCTCCAGCCCCTCTCAGGCCGGGGCGAATCTTCCAGAGCCTCCGCCACTCTCTGGTGGTGCCGTTCCACCTAGTTGAAGCTTCTGGAGTCGCCGTTGCTCGCCGTCTTCTTCAACTCCGGCGACCACCCCGTTCTGCCTCCGCCTGCGAGGTCATTTCCGACGCCGTCTGACCATCCCTAGCTACTCTACGGGTATGGGCAGGTGCACCTCGACCTCCTATATCGATCTATCCCTCCCATCATGGCCAAGAAGCTCGCGTCGCTGGCGTGCGCACCAGCGAGGCCGCAGCCACCCCTGTTTTTCTCCCTCTCCCCCCTCACCTGACTAGCGAGGCCCGCTAGTCAGCCTCTCTGTACCCGTGCGAAGCGGTACCAGTGGTGGCGCCCTGGGCTTTTACGCCTCCGACATCACCCCCTTTTAGTCTGTTTATTTAAATTCCAAGTTTAAATATATTCCAAAACACTTCAAACAGCAATAACTTTTTAACCATAAATCCAAATGAATTGATTCTTTTTGCATTGTGTTATTTGTAAAGAAATCTTGCAGAACACCAAAAATGAGACTATTTGGTGCTATGTAGATTTTCTGGTGAATTTTTGAATGGTTCTTGATATTTTCTCTTTGTACTTTTAATTATTGTCAGAAGGTGAAGCTTGTCTTGAGGATCACCAGGAGGCTTGTGAACCTCATTTGCACTAAGGCAAGCCGCAACAATATTTTCAAGATGGATATGTATCTAAATAGATATGTGAAGTAATTTTATTTTACATAAGAACTATGTTAAAAAAATTGCTAGAATATATTCTATTTTTAATTGGAAGTAAATCATAACCAGAATAATATTGAAGTTGTGATGCTTACATTTAGTAAGGTAAAGTTGACCCAGTTATTTTTTTTGTAATGCATTGGTATGTTGCATTCCATGGCATTTTATGACACTGGTTATTTATTTTCTTTAAGTTGAACCTATTAATAACTCAACTTGAATAAATTGTTGACCAGGTCATGGTGCCACTGAATCGAGTTTTTCCCAGTGCAACCACATTTGCCTTTATGGGAAGTTCTTTATTCGGTCTGTTGTCATGCCTCTTATTGGTACCTCGAAATAGGGAAGGTTATGGGCATGCGGTACCCTGGCCCGGTAAGCAGATATAACCTTGTCTGCCCGTTGTTAAGTTTATGGTACCGAGTCCCCGTTTGGGACAATTTCTGTTTGGCCACGACGGTGGTCGTTGTGCCTTTGGTAGGCACATGGCCACCCAGGACTATCCCAGTGGGGAATGAGTCGGAGTGGCCGAGGGAGTGTCATGGCAATGGAAGAGTATTGTCGGGATGCCGTTGGTCCACCCGAATGGGAAAGCGAGGCCATGGGTTCCGTGGTGTGGGTACAGTGCACTACCTCTGCAGAGTGTAATTAATCTATCCATAGCCGAGTCCACGATCACGGACACGCTCGAAAGTAAGTCACACCATGGGTCAACATAAAATAAAATTTTGCTCACTAAGTTATGAATTTTTGTACTGTAGCAATGGTGGAAGAGCCACCGAGATGATTTGAGACAAAGTATGGTCAGGTTTGTGATCGCCGGAAAGATCACGAATTATGTCTTGTTGAGATGAACAAGTTTATCGTCTAAGAAAAATCACTATGGGTAAGTCAGACCGAGGGTCTTTTTTCACAAGAGCATGAGCACAACATGTTATTTATGTATATTCACGTATGATGCTACATTTTTAACAATTGATTAATCATCATGATATTGTTTGTCATTATGATTTTGTTTCATGTAAGCTTGCGAGTACATTCAATGTACTGACCTGGCGTGTCATGCCAGATTTCAGGAAAGTTTCGCTGGAAAGGAGTGTCGTCCGAGTCTAGACCGTGTCCACATCGGTGTCCCTGTGAGATGGAGTTTCACTACGAAGTCTTTCCGCTGCTGCGTAGTCTTCGTGACCGAGGCCTTTTATGTTCATTAAATAATGTACATATTGTCCAGCCGCACAGTGTGTGCTGCTTGGCCTCGCTACTCATTGTAATGTAAAAGTGTGATCCGCTAGTATCAATAAAGCGGTTATTTTCTGTACCAAGATGTTGTGTGTTGCCAGAAGACAAGGTCTCTGGGCTGGCAATGCAAGGTAAACCGGTCGCTCTGATCCGGGGTGCCACAGAGATGTAGCAGAGAGAGTGAGCGATTTAGTTTAGGGCAATTTAACAAATTTAGTTTAGTGCAATTTAGTTTAGGGCGATTTTTTTTAGGGCAATTTAGTTTAGGAAATTTAGAAAATTTAGTTTACTGCAATTTAGTTTAGGGCAATTTAGTTTAGGGAAATTTATAAAAAAACAGTAGCAAATTGGTTTTTGTAGGAATAAAAAACAGTAGCTAAAATTTATAAAAAACAGTAGCTAATTAGTTTTTGTAGGTATATAAATTAGCTATAACAAAAGTAGCTAAAGTTTATAAAAAACAGTAGCTAATTAGTTTTTGTAGGTATATAAATTAGCTATAACAAAAGTAGATTTTTTTTTATAAAAAATTGTAGCTAATTAGGGCAGTAGCAAATATAGCTAGGGCCAATGTTTTTTAGCAAATGAGAAAATTTAGATAGGGAAAATTTGTCTAGGGCAGTAGCACATCAAACCCTAGATGATGTTTTAAGAGCATATAGTCTATACAATGTTGCTGTTTTTAACCATTGGTTAATTTGCTAAGTCCTGGAAATCTGTCATATAATGTTGCCATGTTCTCTTGAGATAGCATCAAATCTGTTATATGAACTTGTGCCATTTATCATAGAAAATTGATGAGTGGCCTATGTTTTGCCGGAATGTTGATTCATTTCCGTTTCGGCAAATTTCAGGCGCTCCATATGTCCACTTTTAAGCAAAGGTCATGCCGAAAATTACCGTGATTTTCGGCATGACTTGCGCTAGAAACTAGGACATATGGAGTACCCGGGATTTGCCGGAAGGGGAATGAATCAACATTGCGACCAACATAGGCCCCTTTTTCCTCTTCATTATATCATTTATTTACAATTGTTGATCAATAGGAAACATTTCTACCGGCGCCGAAGTCGTGGGTGGTTCTGATCGCCTCGAAGACCCCATCGAGGTAGCAAATTACTTTTTCAATTACTTGGACGAATACTAGATGGGGTTGCATGGTGGTGGCAGTGCCACCAACCTCGACAGCGACGCGGACGCCGACACCAGCACTGGCACCAGGACCGACACCACCCCCGAGACCGGCAAGGATGCTGTCATAGCCAGTAAAGCACCGAGGAAGAAGAGGACACGAAAATCAAACGTACTTGGCATCGAACAAATTTTGGTCACGGAGATGCACCCCAAGAAGTTAGAGCCAACGGCGACGGAGGAAGCGCGCTCGTGCTGGGGAAATCAACTAGGATGCATCCTTAGGGAAACCAACAACATCAATGACGTTCTATTGAAGAAGATACCACATATGGAGCACATGCTTCTAAAGATGTTGCACAATAGGTTCCTGTTCCTCGGCCGGAATGAAGGCCAATATAAAGATCCGTGGGACGATCCTGGCATGACAAAGATAAACGACAAGGCGATGGTGAAGTTCACCTACGACTTGTCCTCCTAGAAAGTTCGGGTGAAAAAAGCGATTGCGAAGAATAAACCATGGTCCAAGATTCATGCTGACAATCCATCAATAACGGAAGCGGACCTTGCAAAATTCAAGGAGAATTGCGCTAAAGAAAGTGTCAAGGCAAAGTCGGAGAAAATGAAGGCGCTCCAGGCTAGGAACATGCCTACCCACCGCCTCGAAAGCCGTGCTTACGAGAAGAAGAGGCACGTATGGGCCAAGGAGGACGCCGAACGTGAGTGTCATGGAATCCCATACCCCTTGGCGGAGTTCACCGATCCGTTGGAGCATGACTGGATCAGGGCTCGGTACAAGTGGGACAAAGTTAAAAACATCTTTTCATGGACCCGAACATGAGGGAGTTCATGGGAATTCTTGTAATCGTTATATTACCACATTATAATATTAGCTTCCAATCAATTCGACTACATGTTTTGTCACATTAGTAAACCATCCACGTTCCTTTTGCAGAAAGAGCAGCACCGAAAGGCAGCCGAAAGCGACGAGTTGTCACAGTCGTCGGTGAGGCCCAAGTGGGACACCCCATTCAACGGGGCCCTGAACATACTGAAAAAGGTCCCGGTGGACAAGCCGCCGTCATATGGACGTGTGCACGACATCGGAGATGGCGCCTCGTGGAAGACGTGCTACCAGGAGGAGCCAGAGGAAAGAAAGAAGTTACGCTCGGCCGTCACTTAGGAGAGCATCAATGAGAAGGTCAAGATTGCGGTCGATAAGACCAAAGCTGAGACTAAAGAAGAGTTGCTCGGGGCCGTCAATGTAGCGGTCACTAATGCGGTGGTCAGCTTGCTTCCGACACTTTTCGATTACACGAAGAACAATCCAAATGCACGGCTAGAGGACTTTCCCCTTCCCAGCTTTGACTGGAGCAATTCGGTGAACACCAGAGCAATAGCACCTGCTCAAGCAACCGCAAAATGTCCCGCTCCTGTTCATAGCAGCCGACCGTCTCTTACATGCTCGGTGGGCCTTCATTGCTGGCTGAGCTCGACGCCCTCATGGTAATTACGCGTCATACCCTTTTCAGCAGCATGTCTATAGTCTTCCGTTTTAGTTTCCTTTCCGATGTTTGACGTCGCAGACAAGTCTCCTTCGTACGCCGACGACACGCCGTGCACCCTACTCGATGACATCAAGGGCCAGAAGGTGGCTGTTGGAAAGGCAACGATCGTGAAGCCTAAGGACCGCATGTTCCACAACCGAGAGATGCCCGATGGCATCTTCAAGGTTAACGTGGTCAGTGTCTTAGTGGGCTTCGAGGATTTGCCTCCTCCGGTACCAGTCACTGACGATGAGACCCCTAAGATGATTGGCACATGCAAGAACCGGTTCTTGTCTTGGCCCAAGTCTCTTCTTCTTCTCGAGGCACCCAGTATTACGCCAACGCCACCTTCTCAAGAAGGTATAAACAGCACCACCCCACCTACGAACTTACCTGCACCTGTCATGGCGGGTGATAGCGTATGACGCGAGGGAGAGCCTCCATTAGTACTAGATCATGTCGCCCCCGCTGTCAAAGAAGCAAATGTTGATGATGACATGGAGGAGGATGATAATGAAGACATAGACAAGTATTTCAATATTGCCTATGATGATGGAAGGTTGATGGCTCAGGACGATGAAGACTCAGGCTATCAGCGTGGAGACGATGACTTGATGCTGCCTGATTTGCCGGAGCCGGAACATCCTAAGGCGGAATGCAAAAAGTCTCTCTTCAAGAAATCCTCACAGGAGACGCCTCCAGATGCCGCCTCTACCCAGCAACCCCCTAGGCCCGTCCAATGATTAGCCCAACAACACTTGGGGTGGTGGTTAGGGAAGGTATGGTGGGCTCACTACCACCACCCACCAAGAAAAGGAGGAGACCGGTCAGGAAAGGCCCTAACGGCGCCAGAGCTGCTTCAGGCTGCCTCTGAAGCCTTGGGTGGTAGACAAAATACCCGTCGAAGGTAAGAATCGTTCCCATGTCGCCGGTGAGCCGATCCTACCTGCGAAAGCGCTAGATCACATACTGAACAATGATCTAAGGAGACTCCATGAAGATGTGCTGGCCAGAGAGAAAATCCTTTTGATCACGGAAAAACTAGGATACCCGCTTTACGTGGCTCAGGTGCCGGGTGGCAAGTTGTACGTCGACACCTGGCCCGCCAATCAGTTCATCCTGCGATTTGACTACATCTTCGACATGTTCCAGATGACCAAGCTGGATTTCTAGTTCATCCGCATGTATGCGCTATATCTCATGTACTTCATCAGGATCGAGAACATACAATATATCTGTGTCGCGGACCTATTCTATATGCATGAGAGCTTCTTGGCAGTTTGCAAAGAGCACCGTGGATATGGGAGCAAGTACGTTGGCGAATTCATGATCCCTAATAAGGACAAGGAAGCAATTCTCCTGCCTTATCATCCCACGTAAGTCATCCACGGATATCCTTTCTTAAGTGTTAATCATTCCTTTGCAAGCATGGAGGCTAATTTGAGGTGTAATTAATTTGCGCAGCGGGGGCGGCACCGTGCTCATCGTTCTGTACCTGGAATACTCCCATGCTATGTACTTGGAGTCATCGAAGACCATCAAGAACAAGGATTACATGCACGTAAAGAGTGTTCTAGATAGTGCCATGTTTACCTTCAGTGTGTCTGGTGGATATATCAAGGTGAAAAGGAAGAGGAAGAACGGGCTGGTTTTCCGCCATAAGACCGACTTCTGCTGCATCCAGCAACCGCACACCAGTCAGGCTGATGGATTATACCTCATGCATCACCTGCTCGAGTACAGAAGGGATAAACAACGCCTTCGCATGTCACCAACTACCGAAGATGCCGAGATTGTCAGCTGGGCCACAAGCATAGGAAAGACACCGGATCATCGAATCAGAGCTGAGTTTTATCACATCCAGTGTGAACTTGCCCAAGTGATGATGAAGCAGGTCCTCGAACCAACAGGGATGTTCTACCATGGGCCAACAATGACGCAAGATGATGTCTGAGCACTGCTACTCGCTTAGCGTCTAGACCTTAAGCCTTTCACGAAGCTCGGGTGCTTCCTCCCTGACTATGAAGATTGGACCGTCGACATAGAGGACTTATCTCTCTAGTTAATTATTTTGGGTATGAGGAAGTTCGTCACTTATGTTTGCTATAAGTTTCTTGTATTTTGCTAATTATGCCTCTTTGTTTTCTTAAGTACATTATGTTGCATATTATCGTTCAATTGATCAACTATCGATGCAGGTACATAGATCAAAGATGGCGAAGGACTGCTACATCGTGTTCGTTGGGAGGGTTCTAGGAGTCTATGACAGCTGGCCAGACGCTCAGGCGCAGGTGTACAAGTACCCGGGTGCTAGCCACAGAGGGTTCGACAGGAGAGCCAAAGCGGAAAGTAGTTACTTGAGGTGGACACTCCGGCATGAGCGGGGGCGGGACCGCTGGTGCCTCAAGTACTACATAGTCACGCTCTTGCTCATGCTGATCGCTCTTCTCCTCTACACGTGGTTTATATAGAGATGACGAAACTTGAGTGTGTGTGCCATAACCATGCATTTGCACTTATTCAAGACATGACATGATGACTGTTGTGTATCGGTATTTTCGAAATGTGATGAAATTTGTGTTGAATGATGATGATGGTATGACGAGAGTAATGTATGTCTATGATGATGATATTTAGTATGATGTGATGAACCTATTGTATAGAGCCTATATAAATAAATCACAAATACGCAGAGGGGGTGTAAATCTGTGAAAGCACGAATACTAGGAGCAGCGCTGGATTACATCAAATAGCAGCGCTGGGTTATCAGCAGCGCTTCCTTTGTTCAAGCGCTATAGATAGTTAGCAGTAGCGCTAGTGCAGGAAGTGGTACTATTAACAGTACTTACCAGTAGCGCTGCCCATACCAGCGCTACTGCTACAACTTAGCTATAGCGGCTAGCAGTAGTGCTACATCCAACGCTATTGCTATGCATATTTCAAGCACTACTACTAGGGTCTTCCCTAGTAGTGTTCATATTCACACCCCAAGCTTGCCTTCCACACCAAGGAGAGTCCCATCCAGACACGAGGGAGAGTCTTCCATCTTGTATCTTCATGGCCCATTAGTCTGGCCCACGTTACATAGCCTGGACGCCGGAGGACCCTGTAGTCCAAGACTCCCTCAGTAGCCCCTGAACCAGGCTTCAATGACGATGTTTCCGGTGCGCAGATTGTCTTCGGCATTGCAAGGCGGGTTCCTCCTCCGAATACAAAATAGCTGATCAACATTTAGCTATGTTCGGCTCTGTTTAAACAATTACAACCCACTACCACAAGGGTATCACACTTAGTTAAAAAACTTAATATGTCTTTACTGACAACTTTTGTTGGCGAGATGTCAAGTCTGGCCTTTCCCTTATTTCAAATCGTTTTTCAACTTTCCATTTCGTGTTTCGAGACGCTGCCTCCGGTGACACGTCTTGTCAAAACAGAGATCGTGTCCCCTTATCACGGGATTTTCATCAATACGGGCTTGGGTAATCCAACCATGCTGCCCGCACGACTCCTTGGGAATAGGCGAGTTTTAAGGCTCATGGGAGGGATGCTCTACATTCTTAGCCCTTATATGGGGATAATAACCCACCTTTTCATCCCACGCCTTTCTTCTTCCTCAGCCCATCTGCCTTCGAGCTCCAGCGCCCAAGCTTCGATTCCCCCCATCCTGAGAAAACATTCTAGCCATGTCTGGGTCTGGATCACACGACAAGTGGATGCCCTCCTCCGTCAGAGAGGAGAACATCAAGGATCTCCGGGAAGCGGGTTATTTAGCCGAGGCAATCGCCCATCGGCTCCCAGCCAAGAAACAAATCATTCCCACTCCAGAGCCCCACGATAGGGTTGTATTCATTCCTCATTTCCTCCGTGGACTAGGGTTTCCCCTTCATCCCATTGTCCGCGACCTTATGTTTTACTACGGGCTAGATTTCCACGATCTAGCCCCGAATTCCTTTCTCAACATCTCGGCGTTCATTATCGTGTGTGAGGCATTCCTCTGCATCCCTCCCCACAATGTCCTTTCGCTTAAGGTTTTCAATGTGAAGCCAAAAGTAGTGGACGGGCAACACGCGGAGTGCGGCTGCGCTATGGTGAGCAAACTCCCCAAAGTGACTTGGCCCAAAGGCACCTTTGTGGAGACCATGAAGGGGTGGCAGCAGGAGTGGTTCTACGTCACGGAACCCCGTGACTCCACATAGGCCGATCCTCCCGAATTTAAGTCTGGACCTCCCCTATGGCTGACATCCTGGCTCAATAAGGGCCTGTATTGGGCGTCATCCGATGAAATGACGATGCTACAGAAGCGCATCAAGAACATGGTACACAAAGATACCAGTCTTGCTAACATGATCCAGATAATTCTTTTCCGCTGGATTCTGCCTTGCCAGGACCGGACTCAGCGCATGTGGGAGTTCGACCCGGCCGGTCCCCGGACACTGCAGTGATTCTTCAGCACGAATCACGAAAATATGTGGAACCTACTGTTCGAGACCCAAAAGTAGTGGGCGAAGATGACCGAAGACCCCGGCCTCGATTGTACTCACCCAGCGTCTCCTGTAAGTTTTCATGATAATTTTACTATTGATAAATCCGAGGGGTATACTAAGCTTTCCATTCTTCCCATAGGGGTGGACGAAGAAGGCAGAGCGGATTCATTGTCCGGCTCCGCTACCCGAAGACCCAGCCATCCCTCTACTAACGAGGATGCTGGTTCCGATGCCATATAAGACACCGAAAAATAAGTCCAAGAAGAAGGGCGAGGAGGCAAAAAGCGGCCTCCGCCGTAAAGGTGCTTCGGACGTAGTGTTCGAGGAAACTAAGACTCACTCCTCGCCCGACGAAGACAAAGGGGAGGAAGAAGAGAGTAATTCTCCCCTTAAGCGGGAAAGAAGAAAAGGGGGGTGGCCCTGGATCTGGAGGCGGAGATGTCCAAGAAAGGGAGGATCTCCCCCACAGATGACTCCGAATCAGGTGCCGATGTGTGGCATCCCAGGCCAAAGCCCCTGGCCGAATCGTAAGTACCCCTGAAGGTATTTGCACTTATATACTTTCCCGCCTTGTGATTGTAACGTATTGTATTGTGTGATGCAGTCTGGCTCGCGTCCGCCCCAAGCGATCCTCGTCTTCAGGGAATTTTCTCGATCCCAACGTGATGGATAGCGAGTTGCCTCCACCGGCCTCCTCCCGCAAAGCCGGGAATAACGCCGAAGTGCTGTCCCCAAGGACAGTTCTGGGTCTGGAAGAGGTGCGGGAAGCTATCGAGGCGGCACCATAGGGCAATACCTCTGTTGCCGGAAACCCGGGGGCTCCGACCCTGATGGAGATTGGCGACAGGGGCCATGCCCAATTCAGTCCACAGCCGAACAGTATTCCGGAGACCCATGTGACTCCGGAATTAGGCGAGCGGCCTCCCTTGAAAGAAAGGAGTGCACAAAATTCACCGGCGACCTCTATCAATCCGGAGGCGCCGGACGTATTGACGGAAGCACTTCAAAGTGTCGTCATTGTAGAAGAAGATCGTACCCTTATGGGCACGGTGGTTGAAAGAATTCGGTCCTCCAAGAGCGGATTGCAGAGGCTTATACTAGCCTTCTGAGAGGCTTTGAGGTACGTAATATAATACATTTTGGCTATATGTGAACAAGGTGTCTGTCTATAGATAGTAGCCCCTGAGACTCTGTTCGGCATTCGCGAAGAAAGGCCGAGCAGTGGATCTAAGTACTCATACAAGAGATTAACAGACATATCTATCTGAATAAAACAGGCTGTGATGCAGGCATCAGCTTCACATGCCGCTGAAGCGTTTGAGCTGAGGTGAAAGTTGGATGAAATGCAACGTATGAAATACCGAATATGTATCTGAAATAATATCTGTCATAATTTTTCAGTTGAGTGAGTGCTATAACTCTGCTCACAGCCGACGCTTCTGAAGTCGAGACCTGTCGGGACCGACTTTTTGGGATATTAATTTCCCAAAAGCGGCCCTTGTGCTCACCAGCCCCAGGATTACTATTGGCTGATGAGGCACCAACTTGTTACAGAAACTCCAAGCAAAATACAAGATATATAGTACAAGACCATTCTGGCCTATGAGTACAACAAATGGTTTCTAGTGGTTGATGGCGGAAGCGGTTTGCGGATCATCAGCGTCTATGGGACTCCATTTCCCACACGAACAGCTGACCTGGATAACTCATATCTTTGCGAGGTTGCTATCACCATTGCGTAGGTTACGGGGCTGTCATCGCAATGCTCCTCTCTACGCAAGAAATCTGGCCAAGACAATAGCCAGGAACAAGCTAGTGAGTACTTTTGAATGTACTCGCAAACATCATGAACACAGGCATAATATAACAAAGTATGATCATGCTCTGAAATATGCCATGCTCACTATATCAGTCACGAAATAAAATTTCCGATGCACGCAAGCAAGTTATTCATATAGAACATGAGTAAATAACCTAGAATAGAAAGCAAGCATGCCGCAGTCGGGCGTCTGAGCGACACCGCATAAAGGGCTTATAAAGTGAATAAATAACAAGCATGCCACAATCAGGCGTCTGAGCGACGCCACATAAAGGGCTTATAAGTAATTGAAATAACAAGCATGCCACAGTCGGGCGTCTGAGCGACGCCACATAAAGGGCTTATAAAGAATAAATCATGGTGAATATCCAGGAGATAGAACCGTCCCAGGGATACTCATTAATTCAAATAATACAAATGGTTAGTCCACAATAATAATAATCATAATCATCATATATCACAGGTCATATTCAATGTTCTGGCTTAGTAGTTTTTCCTCCGAAGACTGACACAAAGACCGACACTTGACCCATCCCAGACTGTAGTCCTTAACCATGGACACGACTATTCGAATAGATATAATCTCTGTAGAGGGTGTACTCTTTACCCACGAGTAATGGATTCCTTTAGTCCATCGAGACTAATTGCGCCTACGGTCTTTTAGTTGAAAACACGCCTGACCGCACACACCAGTCTAACTCACCAGTGTCTGGAATCACCCTTGACACATGTTAAGAAAAACTCTAAGTGGGGAAGCTACAACCTCGAGTAGCATGGGATCACAAAATTTATACCGCGCGCAAACTAGGGGAGCTACCCCTTCGGCTACAACCGAAAACACCCATGCCCCCGGACTAGGTGGCATGCCTACCGGATGCCTCCAGTATCTTCCACCATGGCCTCTCTGTACGTTGTGTGCTAGGAAAGGGGTTGACAACTTACTGAACCTAACCCTACCTATGGCAGGGACAAGTGGTAGCACGAAACAAGTGTGGGGGTTACCGGAACAAGACTCGATCTATGTCCGACTCTTGAGGTTTAGGCATCACCTGTAGGATTAGCATAACAAATATATTACACGCCAACAGGTTCACCACCCATCATGCCTCATCATGCCTTCACTGATCTCTCGCGTCACCGTGAGGTACCATTTTCACGATCATACTTTATCCATGACAATGCTTCTCCCCGAAGTTTGCCCGGACCAGCTTAGGCATACGTGGCATAAGGCTGTAACCACTTCACATGTATATCACATGATCACAACAATTCAACTCCTCATCAGATGCATTCATGCATGTCTTGTCATCATATGCAAAACTCATTATTTCATAAACATAGCTTACTACTCCCAGCAAGCACTCATCAAAAGATCATATCTGGTGTTCAAGATGCTTGCCTTCAAGGTATGGAGAGGTGAGGTGCACTCCAATACTTTTTGAAAGTTTTCTTCTCTCTCCAACAAATCCTATTTTAGAAAATATTCAAATTAACACATAGTTTAAAAATAGTACAAAAAAGTTGTTTGGAAAATTTTCAAATAAATATGAAAATAAACTAGACAATATTTGGGGAACCACAGAAAAAGAATCAAGTCATTTGGATTTATATTTAAAAAGTTATAGCCAGTCAAAGTTTCAGTCAAACTCTGTTTTTAAAATAAAACAGAAAAAGAAAACGTTTCAAATAAGAATACGCTTTCGGGGCAGGGGAGATGTACTTCCGAGGTTTATGCCTTCACTTAAAACACGTGGAGGCGGGGCTGTGTCATTGACAATGGGTCCCTTTGGCCCACTGGTCAGGTTTGACCAGTCATCTCTCCCTCTTCTTCCTCTGCCCGAGCAGAGGCGGGACTCCGGCGATCGTCGCCGGCGAACGGAGGCTCCTCGAGGGCATCCGAGGGCATGGATGGCCCCGACAGACCGGGGCGGTCCTCCAGGTGGTCGTTGGATCGTCGGGGGTGGAGGGAGTCGCCGGTGGTGAGCTCCGCGGCGGAGGAGGTTTCGGTGGATTTAGGGAGCTCGGTCTGTGGTGGTTCCTGGCTGCGTTTGAGAGGCTGGGCAGCTCGCCACGATCAAGTGGAGTCGAACGGTGGAGTCGGGAGGGCAGGGGAGGCTTTGGATGCGCCGGAATGGACCGGAACGAGGCAGCGTCCGAGCTGACCAGAGATGGAGAAGATGGCTTTCCCCTAGCGATTGCGGGCTAGGGGAGCTCTAAGGGGGTGGCCTGAGGCTGCCTGAGGGCATAGACGAGCTCGGGGGCCCCTACTTATAGTGCGGCTAGGTCGGCTCGCGGCAGCCGTGGATAGGATCGCCGACAACCGCCATTATGTAGTAGCAGGGGGACGTGGCGGCGACGAGCGCTTGCGGACAAGCTTGTGGATGAGTTCGGACTGCTCCAGAGGGCAGCTCGCGCACGCGTGTGGCTCGGGCGGCGCCGTCCAGGGCAGGAGCCCACTGTGGCTGGCCGCTGATGTCTACACACGCTTCTACTCTTGTAGACTATGTTGGGCCTCCAAGCGCAGAGGTTTGTAGGACAGCACCAATTTCCCTCAAGTAAATGACCTAAGGTTTATCGAACTCAGGGAAGTCGAGGTTGAAGATGGTCTCTCTAAAGCAACCCTGCAACTAAGATACAAGAAGTCTCTTGTGTCCCCAACACACCTAATACACTTGTTAGATGTATAGGTGCACTAGTTCGGCGAAGAGATGTTAAATGGCAAGTGATATGGATGGCAAAACAAAGTAATATAAATCTGTAATAAAAAGTGCAGCGAGCAAACAAGTGGTAAACGTGAGCACAAATGGTATTGCAATGGTGGAAACAAGGCCTAGGGTTCATACTTTCACTAATGGCAACTCCCAACAACATTAACATAATCAAATCACATGATATTTCCCATAAAACATGCAATGGAGACGCACCCGGAGGTCATTCCTCCGTGGTCAAGAGAGGACGAGAATTATGTAGGGCTACAAAAGCACACCTCAAAGCTCGTAGTTCTCAATCTAAGGATTTCCCAATGTCACCGTGGCCATCCAAAGAGAGTTCCACAATCACCACAACATATCTAAAGGATAGTCAAAGACAAGCACCAAGAGACTCTCAATCTTCAATCAACACACAAGAGAGGAAATCACTAATGAAAATATTTTTCTAATCCATGTCCAATAGACCGCTGTCACCTTGGTCTTGGGGATTATACTAGATAAATACAAGTGAGTACATCAATCCAATACATAGAGGAAGGGGAAATATCATGGGATCTCCCTAGATTAACATAGCCTATGATCACAACAAAGATCACATCATGGGAGAGAGAGATAACCACATAGCTACACGTACGAGCCCTCGGCCCCGGAGAAGACTACTCACACATGGACATGGTGAGGAGGAGGTTGATGATGGTGTTGATGGAGAGGTGCAGCCACGCGATGAGGCGGCGGCCACGGAGGCGGCGGCGGCGAGGAGGAGACGGCGGCGGCGGCCCTTGGGGGCGGCGGCGGCCCTAGGGGGCAGCGGCTCCTTGGCCCCCCTTCTTCCTTGTGGATGGTGCTGCAATGGTGCTGGTCCTCCCCTCCAAGACGGCGGCTTGGGAGGAGGAAAATTCGTGGCCCTCGGTGACCTAGGTTTCCTCTCTTTATATAGACTCTCGGATTCCCGTCATCAGATTTTGGGCCTCAGTAAAACGGGCTTTACTCGGCCGTCCGGACTCCGATATGGACGAATTTTATATCCAGAAGCATTGCCTCGAAATTCCCCACAACTTTCGCAACTATTCTTTTTCCGTTTGAGGTCGTCTTCGGGCCGGAACGTGACCATCTTTGAAAAACGTTCTCAGACAGATTTCAGGAAAGTCAGAGTCCTACTCCAATACGACTCCTTTTGCGTTTTTGTCAATTTCCAAGTAATTCCTACACAATAAAGTGTAAAACAAGAACATTGTGCACTTTTGCAACCATTAGTAGGTTAGTCCAAATATGATCAAAAAGTGTATGGAAGTGCATAAATATCATAGCAATATCACACAAAAAGGGCATGGAGCAAGCAGAAATTATAGATACGTTTTGGACGTATCAACATCCCCAAGCTTAATTCCTGCTCGTCCTCGAGTAGGTAAATGATAACAAGCATAATTTCTGTGGTGACATGCTATTAACCATATAAGAACTTTTCACAGTCACATGACAAGTACTTACTAAGACAATGAATCTGTAGTAATTAAGTTGCCTCATGAGAAAATCACAAAGAACTGAAAGTTTTACAATATGATACTGAAACACTCAATAGATTTGTAGTGAGCATGGTGTGAAAATATGACAAAGTGATATCTCGCTTGCCCCCTTTATTGAAGCAAAACATAAATGCAGGGGCACCTCCAAAGTTTAAGTGACGACTAGATACAATGATTTCAGAATAAACGATATCATAATCATGCAAAAGACAATGGTACTTTGGGACAATGCACACTACACTCAGAATGACAATCATGCTTTCAATAGTTGGTGCTTTAAAGAAAGAAGGTGGAGACTCTCGAACCGTGGCTTTTGATGGCAAGGTTGAAAACCCGTGGTCGGAAACAAAAACTAAACATGTACCAGAGCTCTTGGTTTTAAAAACAGAGGTATTAATTTTTTTAGATATGCATGTTTCGTCAACGAATGCTAGCAGATAACTTAATTACTTCTTGAGCTGGACAAGTTTCGAGGAACGGCTCCCGAATGAGGACGATCACATCCTCTTAATCTCCTTTGTTTATCACTGCCAAAGTTTTCTGATTTCTCATGAACAAAGCGTGAAGGAGGGTTTGTTTGTTGTATTATTTTTAATGAGTCGGGCGCACTCTATGCCACTTCCTTCTCGTATTATGGGTTTGCACATTAGACATGCAATCCCGGGGTGAAGCTTGTCCAACTTAAAAAGATCATGAATTAACTACTACTTCCTTATGAGCTAAAACAGAGGCACAAAATAGGAATGCTTTTTTTTGAATAATTTCGATATGGTACATGAAAGTCTTCGTTAGGAATGGCAGGTAAATACCATGTATAGGAAGGTATGGTGGACTCATATGGCATAACTGGTTTAAAGGATTTTGGATGCACAAGCAGTCAGTCCGCTTAGTACAGGTGGAGGTTAGCAAAAGACTGGGAGCGACCAACTAAAAGAGCAATGACGGTCATAATTATGTAGAGCGACAAAGCAACATTGAATCGGGCATGGAAGTTATATCGCTACTCAGAAATTAAAGATCATCAAGGCTTGACAGACTTTCTTTTTAGTCTTAAATATGCGTGAGCATACGCCAAGTCAATCAAAATAAATTCTCGGAGGAAGATAACACTAAACCATACCACATCATAGGCAAACAAATCATGTTGGTACTCCAATAACACATTGGGAACCCCCCAGCTTTTTGAGACTAACCATAAGAAAACATGAACTACTAAGCACCATTATGCACATAGTATTTTATCATAGACATATCGACCAGTGCAACAGAAGCCAACTCTCTTAACAAGATAAGCATGATACTAAAGAGAGTTCCAGCGACCAACTAAACAAAAGCTCTTTAAAAAGATAAGTGTAACACCCCAAAAAATTTAATCTTGTTTTATTAATTAGAATTTTGTCAGAAAGATTTATTTTCCATTTTCTGGCTTTTCTATTAATTTCAGAGCTACTTCTTTTCTCTGGAATTTAATTTTTTTTTTCCCTTTTATCGGAAACTTTTGGATAATATTGAGGGGCTTGAATGCTTTCTGAAAACATTTGATTTTGTGGGTATGCAAGTGGAAGCATTTTTATAATACTTTTGCCAAGCATCAATTCTTTTAAAATGGCTTTTCCATTCTTTCAAGGGCTCCCATTGCACTGCAACCTATTTAAATATTTCTTTAAAAATTCCACCAAAATTTGGAGATGACAGTAGATGCATATAACTCATTTTTATGCAAAAATCCAGCTTTGTGTTTTATGAATTTTGAGCAAAACATCCTCTTTTTCATTCTGGTCCAGTTTGGTATTTTGCACTGCAACCCTATTTTAAATCCCTCTAGTGATCTTGGGATCTTTCCTGCTATTAGTACTTACTACCAAACCCTTAAGTCCAGGATATTGGACCCATTTGAATAATTTTGGTCCATGCAATAATAGCCTACATTTTCTGTCCAGATTTGGTTTTCTCAAAAACTTGCACTAACAAGTTTCTGGTTTTGCCAAACTAACCTTGCCACCATCACCTACACCTAAAGAGATCCCAGTCTCGTAAGTTTGGAGTCCAGAAAGATCTCCTAGGTGGCCTTGGCATATTGTCAAACAGCTGACATGCATGACCAGAATTGGCATGCTCTAAACTTTGTATTAGAAATTTTCCTTCCTGGACAAACCAACATGTCCCCTAGCCTCCTTTTGCCCACTAACCTAACCCTGGGTAGTTCCAACAGCACCAGAGCTTTTTAGGTCACCCTAGCATTTCATCGAGCACGTGGTGGGCATGCCGAGAGCACGAGCAGAGCGTGCGTTCTGCACGCGCGCGCGCCCGAGCCGCCGCGTCGTGCCCCTGGCCCTTGCTCACCTGCAGAGACACGCCGCCCTCGTCCACACGTCGGAACCCTCCAAGCCAACCTCTGGCACCCGTCAGCGCCGCCACAGCGAGCCCCTTGGCGGCTAGCCTTCGGCTACAGCTCGCCGTACCATGGCCGGCGCCGCCCAAACCATACCCGCTCGCCAGCTGCCTCCTTGTGCAGTGCCTCGCCCGTCCGCAAGCTCCTGACGCCGTCCCCGACCTCGACACGTCGCCCTGCTAGCTACAGAACGGCGGTACACCGGCGTTCTTATCCGCAGCCGCGGGAACCGACCTCCCCCGCCTATAAAAGGAGCCCCGGACTCGTCCAGACACTCAGGCGACCTCAGGACATCTCCCTAGAGCTCCCGTAGCCAGCAATCGTCGGAGAGAGGCCATCTTCCTCGTCTCCGGTAGCTTCGGCCGCCGCCGCATCCCAGTGTCGTGCGTCGCAGGCAGAGCTTCCCACGCCCATCCAATACCACCATGCGCCTCCCCTAGACCACGCGGAGCTTCCCAACCCCTCAAACACGACCAAGAACCGCCGTAACTCGAGTCCCCAATTCCTCCCGAGACGCCGTCCGCCGCAGAGCTCGCCGCCGGCGAACCCCTTCGCCCCCGAGACCCTTTCGACCACTGGGAGGATCGCCCTGGAGCGGCGGATCCTTTCCCACCCTCGGATGGCTCCTAGGAGCCGTCGTCCGCCGGCGAGGATCGTCGGGCCTCCACCCAGGCTCGGCCGCGGGAGGAAGGAGAAGGGCGACTGGTCAAATATGACCAGTGGACCCAAGGGCCCCACCCGTCTGTGACTCCAGGCTCGGCTGAGCGTTTTAAGTGAAAGCGTAAACCCTGCAGTACGTCTTCCTTTTCCCAAAAGCGTATTCTATTTCGAACCGTTTTCCTTTTCTGTTTTAT
This sequence comes from Secale cereale, assembly GCA_902687465.1. Classification (NCBI taxonomy): domain Eukaryota; kingdom Viridiplantae; phylum Streptophyta; class Magnoliopsida; order Poales; family Poaceae; genus Secale; species Secale cereale. Next base: position 409,978,355 of record LR738710.1, read on the forward strand.
TTAAAACCAGATTTTGACCAGGACTTTGACTGGGCATATCTTTTTAAATAAAACTCCAAATGAGTTGATTCTTTTTCCTACCTCTCTCAAATTTCACCTAGTTTATTTTAAGATTTATTTCAAAAATAATTAGGACAACTTTTTGTACTGTTTTTAAAGTATGTGTTAATTTGAATATTTTCAAAAATAGGAATTTGGAGGGAAGATCAAAACTTTCAAAAGTTTTGGAGTGCACCTCACCTCTCTGCACCTTGAAGGCAAGCAGCTTGAACTCCATTATGACATAAGCCGTGTGTTGTTTGCTAGAACATATGAACTCCATCAATATGCTAAAATGGAGTAGCGTTATTTCATGTAGAAGTCATACTCTTGCATATCCGCATATGGTGAAAGTCTTTTCTGTTATATGTGTGATATTGGTGACAGTAGCCACTTCTCATGCCACATGTGCCTGGTGACAGTTCGGATGGAGTCCGAAGGAAGATTGTGTTCCGGTGAACACAACCGCGTGACGGACATCTCGTTGTGGCGAGAATGTGCCGTGAGGCATGATGGGGCATGATGAGTGGTGACCTTGTCAGGAAAACTGTGGAAAGTATCGGTTGTGCTAACCATGCAGGGAACACACAGCCTCCTGAGTCGACCATAGATCGAGTCTTGTTCCAGTAACCCCCATGCTTGTTTTCGTACTACCACTTGTCCCTGCCGCGGGCAGGGTACGGTTCAGTAAGTTGTCAACCCCTTTCTTGGCACACACCGTACAGAGAGGCCATGGTGGAAGATACCGGGTGCATCCGGTAGGCATGCCACATGGTCCGGGGGCATGGGTGTTTCCGGTTGGGGCCGAGAGGGGGGCACCCCTTAGTAGCGCGTGATATAAATTTTGATCCCATGCTAATCGAGGTTGTAGCCTCCCCGCTTAGAGTTTGCTTAATAAGTGTCATGGGTGATTCCAGGCACTGGTAAGTTAAGCTGGTGTGTGCTGGTTGGGTGTGTTTTCAATTCAAAGACCGTAAGCGGAATTAGTCCCGGTGGACTAAAGGAATCCGTTACTCGTGGGTAAAGAGTACACCCTCTGCAGAGTTTATATCTATTCGAATAGCCGTATCCGCGGTTAAGGACTACAGTCTGGGAAGGGTCAAGTGTCGATCTTAGTGTCGGTCTTCGGAGGAAAACTTCTAAACCAAAATATTGATCATGACGTGTGACGAATGATGATTGTGATTATTATTATTGTGGACTAACCATTTATATTGTTGTTGAATTGTTGAGTATCCCTGGGATGGTTCTACCTCCTGGATATTCCCTGTGATTATTCTCATATAAGCCCTTTATGTGGTGTCGCTCAGACGCCCGACTGCGGCATGCTTGTTATTTATTTTCCTTATAAGCCCTTTATGTGGTGTCGCTGAGACGCCCGACTGTGGCATACTTGTTATTTATTTTCCTTATAAGCCCTTTATGTGGTGTCGCTGAGACGCCCGACTGTGGCATACTTGTTATTTATTTTCTTTATAAGCCCTTTATGTGGCGTCGCTCAGACGCCCGACTGAGGCATGCTTTATATTATTATCCTTTCGAGGCATCACTTCAGACACCCGATCGGTTTATTTTATCTTCATTCGCTGATTGCTTATTCCTGTTTAGTACAAATGACCTGCTCATGTGCATCATGAATTTTATTTTGGGACTGACTAAGTGATCATGGATTATTTCAGTGCATGATTATCACCTGTTATGTTATACCTGTTTTCATGATGTTTGCGAGTACATTCAAAGTACTCACTGGCTTGTCCCTGGCTATTGTCTTGGCCAGATTTCTTGCTTGGAGAGTAGCACAACGACGACAGCCCCGGAACCTAGGCAATGGAGATAGCAGACGCGCGAAGATAGGAGTTATCCAGGTCAGCTGTTCCTGTGGGAAATGGAGTCCCATAGACGCTAATGATCCGCAAACCGCTTCCGCCATCAACCATTAGAAAACTTTTGTTGTACTCATGGACCAGAATGGTCTTGTACTACATATTTTATATTTTGCTTGGAATATCTGTAGCAAGATTGTGTCTCATCAGCTAACAGTAATCCTGGGGCTGGTGAGCACAAGGACCATTGACTGGGAAATTTATATCCCGGAAAACCGGTCCTGACAACCTTGGTATCAGAGCCAGGCTGACCATTGGCTAATCCTATCTTGGCCGGGTCGATGAACCTAGGATTAACTCACCCACCAGACCTTAACCTCACCAAAATCAAGCCTATCCTACCCGATAGCCCACACTGTGACCCCGACAGCTTTTGGCAGTCGGTGCCCAACCTATCAGACTAGCCCAGTAAGCTACACACCCGTGATCGACACCTGAGTTGCCCCACACGCAAGTGTGCGAAGGAAGACTCCTTTTTCTTTATAGATATGGAGCGTTTACCCAACCGACAACCACAGTAATACATCGCATTTTGCGATATATATATCTGTGACAATGACCCCGACCACCAGAGAACAGAACCAGCAATTAATATTGCCACCACAACACGACACGTCATCCTGCCCAGATGCTATACATAAGGCCACTCCGTGACCTTACCAAGCATCCCTCGCCATGTGCACTGCCTTCACAGCCAATTATTTCTCAGGTCGCACCTTGGGATTCATATAAAGACCCCAGATGCAACCCAGGGGGATTTTTGTGAGATTTTGACCACAGTACCATGGGTTTTCTCCAGCCATCCTGGCACAACCTGTTCAAATTGAGGGTCACTCTCATATTATACAGCCAGGCACACCCCGCAGGTAGACCCAAACCAAGACCCTACGGAAGTTCCCTTCATCGGGAAAATCCATGCCCACTCCAGTAATGACCATAAAGATCGCTGCTTATGGAGCGGTTACCTATCTTCAATTCATGGTGCCCTATGCCAGTGAACGTGGCTATTATTATTGCCCCGAATAGTGCAGCAACCAGAGAAGCCGCATCCTTTCCCTACACCTGAGAAGAGAAAGGTCCGATGCTAAATAAGCTGGTGCACTATCTCATCGCTCGAGAGCGCTTGACCCAGCAAGTGATGGATTCTCTCCAGACCCTTGCTGTGTAAAACCCTAGTCGCTATTAGTAGACCCCCTGAGGCCAGACTAAGAGAGACGCATTTTGTGAGTCCCCCATCCACTCCCAGTAGGCGAAGGATATATCGCACTGCAGGGAATAATTCCTCGTGAAATATAGCTTATTACCTGAACCGTCAGCACCGTGGTTATATCAGTTTGTGTAGAAATTGATTGCTTGTTGTGATAACTGTGTTGTGCTTAAAAACTTTCTGTATTAGTATATTGCATTGGTTGAAGTTGTTTCTTGTGATTACAAAAAAAAATTGATTGTTTTTTTTTATTATAGCAAATTTCCTAGTAAGGTTTTTCTTAAGAGACCACTGCCATGAAAAATGTTTTCCTTAATAAAAAAAAATTTGTTTTGCATGCCCTCTCGTTATATAACTCACAGACCACGTGCACGTAATGCAAGACCCCGCGCGCTTTTATCACCTAATCAATTATCTCCCTAATATACCACAGCTGCACATTAGTCAGCAATTTTTACTACAACCCCGTCCTATCATGCGTGTGGTGTATCTGTTTTCATGTGACGGTTGCCGCGTGATGCGAGCAATCTTTTTACAAAATACGTTCTTAGCAAATCTCGAGGACGAGATTTTTCTTAAGGGGGGTAGTGTTGTAACACCCCAAAAAATTTAATCTTGTTTTATTAATTAGAATTTTGTCAGAAAGATTTATTTTCCATTTTCTGGCTTTTCTATTAATTTCAGAGCTACTTCTTTTCTCTGGAATTTAAATTTTTTTTTCCCTTTTATCTGAAACTTTTGGATAATATTGAGGGGCTTGAATGCTTTCTGAAAACATTTGATTTTGTGGGTATGCAAGTGGAAGCATTTTTATAATACTTTTGCCTAGCATCAATTCTTTTAAAATGGCTTTTCCATTCTTTCAAGGGCTCCCATTGCACTGCAACCTATTTAAATATTTCTTTAAAAATTCCACCAAAATTTGGAGATGACAGTAGATGCATATAACTCATTTTTATGCAAAAATCCAGCTTTGTGTTTTATGAATTTTGAGCAAAACATCCTCTTTTTCATTCTGGTCCAGTTTGGTATTTTGCACTGCAACCCTATTTTAAATCCCTCTAGTGATCTTGGGATCTTTCCTGCTATTAGTACTTGCTACCAAACCCTTAAGTCCAGGATATTGGACCCATTTGAATAATTTTGGTCCATGCAATAATAGCCTACATTTTCTGTCCAGATTTGGTTTTCTCAAAAACTTGCACTAACAAGTTTCTGGTTTTGCCAAACTAACCTTGCCACCATCACCTACACCTAAAGAGATCCCAGTCTGGTAAGTTTGGAGTCCAGAAAGATCTCCTAGGTGGCCTTGGCATATTGTCAAACAGCTGACATGCATGACCAGAATTGGCATGCTCTCAACTTTGTATTAGAAATTTTCCTTCCTGGACAAACCAACATGTCCCCTAGCCTCCTTTTGCCCACTAACCTAACCCTGGGTAGTTCCAACAGCACCAGAGCTTTTTAGGTCACCCTAGCATTTCATCGAGCACGTGGTGGGCATGCCGAGAGCACGAGCAGAGCGTGCGTTCTGCACGCGCGCGCGCCCGAGCCGCCGCGTCGTGCCCCTGGCCCTTGCTCACCTGCAGAGACACGCCGCCCTCGTCCACACGTCGGAACCCTCCAAGCCAACCTCTGGCACCCCTCAGCGCCGCCACAGCGAGCCCCTTGGCGGCTAGCCTTCGGCTACAGCTCGCCGTACCATGGCCGTCGCCGCCCAAACCATACCCGCTCGCCAGCTGCCTCCTTGTGCAGTGCCTCGCCCGTCCGCAAGCTCCTGACGCCGTCCCCGACCTCGACACGTCGCCCTGCTAGCTACAGAACGGCGGTACACCGGCGTTCTTATCCGCAGCCACGGGAACCGACCTCCCCCGCCTATAAAAGGAGCCCCGGACTCGTCCAGACACTCAGGCGACCTCAGGACATCTCCCTAGAGCTCCCGTAGCCAGCAATCGTCGGAGAGAGGCCATCTTCCTCGTCTCCGGTAGCTTCGGCCGCCGCCGCATCCCAGTGTCGTGCGTCGCAGGCAGAGCTTCCCACGCCCATCCAATACCACCATGCGCCTCCCCTAGACCACGCGGAGCTTCCCAACCCCTCAAACACGACCAAGAACCGCCGTAACTCGAGTCCCCAATTCCTCCCGAGACGCCGTCCGCCGCAGAGCTCGCCGCCGGCGAACCCCTTCGCCCCCGAGACCCTTTCGACCACTGGGAGGATCGCCCTGGAGCGGCGGATCCTTTCCCACCCTCGGATGGCTCCTAGGAGCCGTCGTCCGCCGGCGAGGATCGTCGGGCCTCCACCCAGGCTCGGCCGCGGGAGGAAGGAGAAGGGCGACTGGTCAAATATGACCAGTGGACCCAAGGGCCCCACCCGTCTGTGACTCCAGGCTCGGCTGAGCGTTTTAAGTGAAAGCGTAAACCCTGCAGTACGTCTTCCTTTTCCCAAAAGCGTATTCTATTTCGAACCGTTTTCCTTTTCTGTTTTATTTAAAACCAGATTTTGACCAGGACTTTGACTGGGCATATCTTTTTAAATAAAACTCCAAATGAGTTGATTCTTTTTCCTACCTCTCTCAAATTTCACCTAGTTTATTTTAAGATTTATTTCAAAAATAATTAGGACAACTTTTTGTACTGTTTTTAAAGTATGTGTTAATTTGAATATTTTCAAAAATAGGAATTTGGAGGGAAGATCAAAACTTTCAAAAGTTTTGGAGTGCACCTCACCTCTCTGCACCTTGAAGGCAAGCAGCTTGAACTCCATTATGACATAAGCCGTGTGTTGTTTGCTAGAACATATGAACTCCATCAATATGCTAAAATGGAGTAGCGTTATTTCATGTAGAAGTCATACTCTTGCATATCCGCATATGGTGAAAGTCTTTTCTGTTATATGTGTGATATTGGTGACAGTAGCCACTTCTCATGCCACATGTGCCTGGTGACAGTTCGGATGGAGTCCGAAGGAAGATTGTGTTCCGGTGAACACAACCGCGTGACGGACATCTCGTTGTGGCGAGAATGTGCCGTGAGGCATGATGGGGCATGATGAGTGGTGACCTTGTCAGGAAAACTGTGGAAAGTATCGGTTGTGCTAACCATGCAGGGAACACAAAGCCTCCTGAGTCGACCATAGATCGAGTCTTGTTCCAGTAACCCCCATGCTTGTTTTCGTACTACCACTTGTCCCTGCCGCGGGCAGGGTACGGTTCAGTAAGTTGTCAACCCCTTTCTTGGCACACACCGTACAGAGAGGCCATGGTGGAAGATACCGGGTGCATCCGGTAGGCATGCCACATGGTCCGGGGGCATGGGTGTTTCCGGTTGGGGCCGAGAGGGGGGCACCCCTTAGTAGCGCGCGATATAAATTTTGATCCCATGCTAATCGAGGTTGTAGCCTCCCCGCTTAGAGTTTGCTTAATAAGTGTCATGGGTGATTCCAGGCACTGGTAAGTTAAGCTGGTGTGTGCTGGTTGGGTGTGTTTTCAATTCAAAGACCGTAAGCGGAATTAGTCCCGGTGGACTAAAGGAATCCGTTACTCGTGGGTAAAGAGTACACCCTCTGCAGAGTTTATATCTATTCGAATAGCCGTATCCGCGGTTAAGGACTACAGTCTGGGAAGGGTCAAGTGTCGATCTTAGTGTCGGTCTTCGGAGGAAAACTTCTAAACCAAAATATTGATCATGACGTGTGACGAATGATGATTGTGATTATTATTATTGTGGACTAACCATTTATATTGTTGTTGAATTGTTGAGTATCCCTGGGATGGTTCTACCTCCTGGATATTCCCTGTGATTATTCTCATATAAGCCCTTTATGTGGTGTCGCTCAGACGCCCGACTGCGGCATGCTTGTTATTTATTTTCCTTATAAGCCCTTTATGTGGTGTCGCTGAGACGCCCGACTGTGGCATACTTGTTATTTATTTTCCTTATAAGCCCTTTATGTGGTGTCGCTGAGACGCCCGACTGTGGCATACTTGTTATTTATTTTCTTTATAAGCCCTTTATGTGGCGTCGCTCAGACGCCCGACTGAGGCATGCTTTATATTATTATCCTTTCGAGGCATCACTTCAGACACCCGATCGGTTTATTTTATCTTCATTCGCTGATTGCTTATTCCTGTTTAGTACAAATGACCTGCTCATGTGCATCATGAATTTTATTTTGGGACTGACTAAGTGATCATGGATTCTTTCAGTGCATGATTATCACCTGTTATGTTATACCTGTTTTCATGATGTTTGCGAGTACATTCAAAGTACTCACTGGCTTGTCCCTGGCTATTGTCTTGGCCAGATTTCTTGCTTGGAGAGTAGCACAACGACGACAGCCCCGGAACCTAGGCAATGGAGATAGCAGACGCGCGAAGATAGGAGTTATCCAGGTCAGCTGTTCCTGTGGGAAATGGAGTCCCATAGACGCTAATGATCCGCAAACCGCTTCCGCCATCAACCATTAGAAAACTTTTGTTGTACTCATGGACCAGAATGGTCTTGTACTACATATTTTATATTTTGCTTGGAATATCTGTAGCAAGATTGTGTCTCATCAGCTAACAGTAATCCTGGGGCTGGTGAGCACAAGGACCATTGACTGGGAAATTTATATCCCGGAAAACCGGTCCTGACAATAAGCATGGAAACTAAGAGCTGAACATGATAGCAGCTATTGAAAGACAAAGAACACACACAGCAAGGATAGACATGAAAATTCTATGTTGTGCTCTAGGTTGAAGTGGAGCGTGTTTCTCTCCCACACAAAGAAAGCTGAGTTCCAACTCGTTATGAACAGCAAGCAAAGCTAAAGAAAACTAAAAAGGAAACTAAAGCAAGACGCTCCAAGCATAGCACATAACACATGAAGTGATAAAAATATAGTGGAACGAAAGACGAACTGATAATTGATGATGGAGAAGGGGATGCACGGGGGCATCCCCAAGCTTAGACGCTTGAGTCTTCTTGAATATGTCTTGGGGGTGCACGGGGGCATCCCCAAGCTTGAGCGTTTGACACTCCTGAATCTTTTTATCATCTTCCCTCGCACACTTGAAAACTCCCTTCATACATAACTCATCATAATCTGATTAGCGAGGTTAGTACCCTTAATAAAATAATTGTTCCTTGCTGGAAATAAGGATATTCTTGAAGGTCTACTGTTTCTCAAGAATGCCAAAAGGTTTTTGCAAAGAAAAAGCAAGCTCAAGGTTTGCAAAATGAAGGAAAGGCAAAACAGGACAGAATCTGTGAAAAACAGACCAGCAGGTAGTAAATGATTTTTTCGGGGCACTTCTGTAACTCTAATCAAAAAACTCAGAACAGACGCCCGAAAGCCAATTGTATAGAGCACGCTGTCGAAAAACTTCAGACCAAAAAGATGATCTGGTGATTTTATACGAATTTTTCTATCCAAGGACAGAATCTGTTTCCTGGACAGCACGTCACAACTTTTGAACTTTCTTGCAATCAGAGGCTACACTTGGCACAAAGCTGAAAAGTAAAGATACAATGATGATGATGCTACTGTAGTAACAACATCAAGACACAACAAAAAAGCAAAATAAAATTTTATTCATTGTGGGCTGCCTCCCAAAAGCGCTTTCTTTTATGCCTTTAAGCTAGGCATAAGACTTTAATGATGCTCTCGTAGGAATAAGAGTTGAAGAACAAAAGAGAGCATCAAGAAGAAAATACCAAACACATTTAAGCCTAACATGCTTCCTATGCATAGGAATATTGCAATAGAATAATTCATTGAAGCACAAAGCAATAAGCATAGGAAAGCAAAACAAGCATAACTTCAAAATATTCACCATAAAAAGAGGAAACTTCTTATTATTAAGATATTTAGAACCATGTCTCCCTCTCTCAATATAAATTTCAGTGGCATCATGGATGAACTCAACAATATAACTATCACATAAGGCATTATTTCCATGATCCAAAAGCATAAAAGTGTCATTACTCTTCATATAAGCAAAATCTTTCTTATTAGGAATAGTGAGAATAAGACTATCATAACCATCATGGTAATCATCGTATTTAGGAGGCATATCATAATCATAATAAATTTTATCCTCAATAGTAGGTGGACTGAAAATATCATATTCATCATTGTAATCATCATATATAGGATGCATAGTATCATCAAAGTAAATTTACTCCTCAAAAGTTGGGGGACTAAAAATATCATGTTCATCAAACGTGTCATCCCCAAGCTTAGAGCTTTCCATGTCATTAGCAATATTGATATTAAATAAAAACATACTAATAACATCACCACCATCATGATTGTTACGCAAATAATAAAGTTCCAAAGATTTTTTAATTTTCTCTTCGAACACATCATGTCCAAGTTCAAGGTAGAGCTTATAAAGCTCTCTCATATTTTTGTTGTTTTCCATTAAGCAAAACTAGTGAAAATAAAAACAAGAAACAAAAAGATTTAATTGCAAGATCTAAAGATATACCTTCAAGCACTCACCTCCCCGGCAACGGCGCCAGAAATAGCTTGATGTCTACACACGCTTCTACTCTTGTAGACTATGTTGGGCCTCCAAGCGCAGAGGTTTGTAGGACAGCAGCAATTTCCCTCAAGTGGATGACCTAAGGTTTATCGAACTCGGGGAAGTAGAGGTTGAAGATGGTCTCTCTCAAGCAACCCTGCAACTAAGATACTAGAAGTCTCTTGTGTCCCCAACACACCTAATACACTTGTTAGATGTATAGGTGCACTAGTTCGGCGAAGAGATGTTAAATGGCAAGTGATATGGATGGCAAAACAAAGTAATATAAATCTGTAATAAAAAGTGCAGCGAGCAAACAAGTGGTAAACGTGAGCACAAATGGTATTGCAATGGTGGAAACAAGGCCTAGGGTTCATACTTTCACTAGTGGCAACTCCCAATAACATTAACGTAATCGAATCACATGATATTTCCCATAAAACATGCAATGGAGACGCACCCGGAGGTCATTCCTCCGTGGTCAAGAGAGGACGAGAATTATGTAGGGCTACAAAAGCACACCTCAAAGCTCGTAGTTCTCAATCTAAGGATTTCCCAATGTCACCGCGGCCATCCAAAGAGAGTTCCACAATCACCACAACATATCTAAAGGATAGTCAAAGACAAGCACCAAGAGACTCTCAATCTTCAATCAACACACAAGAGAGGAAATCACTCATGAAAATATGTTTCTAATCCATGTCCAATAGACCGCTGTCACCTTGGTCTCGGGGATTATACTAGATAAATACAAGTGAGTACATCAATCCTATACATAGAGGAAGGGGAAATATCATGGAATCTCCCTAGATTAACATAGCCTATGATCACAACGAAGATCACATCATGGGAGAGAGAGATAACCACATAGCTACACGTACGAGCCCTCGGCCCCGGAGAAGACTACTCACACATGGACATGGTGAGGAGGAGGTTGATGATGGTGTTGATGGAGAGGTGCAGCCCCGTGATGAGGCGGCGGCCGGCGGCGGCTACGGAGGCAGCGGCGGCGAGGAGGAGACGGCGGCGGCCCTAAGGGGCGGCGGCGGCCCTAAGGGGCGGCGGCGGCCCTAGGGGGCAGCGGCTCCTTGGCCCCCCTTCTTCCTTGTGGATGGTGCTGCAATGGTGCTGGTCCTCCCCTCCAAGACGGCGGCTTGGGAGGAGGAAAATTCGTGGCCCTCGGTGACCTAGGTTTCCTCTCTTTATATAGACTCTCGGATTCCCGTCATCAGATTTCGGGCCTCAGTAAACGGGCTTTACTCGGCCGTCCGGACTCTGATTTGGACGAATTTTATATCCAGAAGCATTGCCTCAAAATTCCCCACAACTTTCGCAACTAGACTTTTTCCGTTTGACGTCGTCTTCGGGCCGGAACGTGACCATCATTGAAAAACGTTCTCAGACAGATTTCAGGAAAGTCAGAGACCTACTCCAATATGACTCCTTTTGCGTTTTTGTCAATTTCCAAGTAATTCCTACACAATAAAGTGTAAAACAAGAACATTGTGCACTTTTGCAACCATTAGTAGGTTAGTCCAAATATGATCAAAAAGTGTATGGAAGTGCATAAATATCATAGCAATATCACACAAAAAGGTCATGGAGCAAGCAGAAATTATAGATACGTTTTGGACGTATCAGCCGCTAGCCGCCGTGGCTAACCTGACGGTGGCGCTATGGAGCTTCAGGGGTGGCTCTGTGGCGAGGGAGGGGGCGGGTGTACTGGCTGTGCGAGGGGAGTGGCCAGAACAAGTGCGGGGCATCGGTAGTGGGACACGGTGGCTCGGTGCGCGCCTGCAAAACGTGCGCTCTGGGCGCGCCCAGAGCACGCACGCTGCGTGTTCGACGCAATGCCAGGGCGTGCTAGGGGATTAGGATGAGGCTGGGATTAGCAGGCCTGGATTAGGGTTAGCTAGGAGCTTAGTGGACATGCTGGTTAGGCAAAGCAAGCTGGTCCAATGCACAAACCAGAAACTATGTCAAAACTGACCATGCACACAAGTTGTTTGACATAATTCCCTATGCCTCTAGGCAATTCTTTGGGTGGCAAAAATCTCCAGACCAGTGTCTCTTTAGATGCAGGTGAGGATGGCAAGGTTTGTTGGTCAAATCTAGAAACTTGTTAGTGCAAGTTTTGCAGAGCTTCAGTTCTGGACAGAAGGTAATGGCATTATTTCATGCACTTAAAATTCCTCAATGTACCCAATCTCCTGGACTTAAGGGTTTTGCAGGGAGGTCTATAAGTAGGAAAAAGAACCATGGGTAAAAGAGCAAGTAAAAATATGGTTGCAGTACGAATCATCAAGTTGGACCAGAATGGAAATGAGGTTGATTCACTCAAATTTTTCAAAGAACATCACTGGGTTTTTGCATAAAGTTGAATTATATGCATCTACTGACCTCTCCAATGTTTGATGGAAATTTTGAAGAAGTATTTAAATAGGTTGTAGTGCCAAATTGCCCACTGGACCAGATTTGAAAACTTGGGGCAGAGTTCAAAATATCCAATAAGTGAAATATATCTTTACAAAAAGGTGATTAAAAAACATCACATGATATCCCCAAATTTTGGTTGAAATTTTAAATAAATTTATCAAAGGGTTGTAGTGCAAATAGAGCTCCAAAACTAATGAAAAATCACATTAAGGAATAAAGCCCACAGAGAAATAATTATGCCAATAAATCCACTGATAATAGAAATGTTTTTCTTGAGGGGATAAATTTGTCCAAAAATATATTTGGAAAGTTTTCACTTGGGGTAAAAACTCAAGAAAAATCAAAGAGAGGATGGTACTGTAATCAAAGCAAAACCCAAAAACGAAAAATTAAATTTCCTGGCAAGATTTTAATGGACAAAATCATGTTTAAAATTTTTGGGGTGTCACAACACTACCCCCCTTAAGAAAAATCTCGTCCTCGAGATTTGCTAAAAGCTGTTTTAAGAAAATATATGCAATAAAATGTGGCTGTAGTGAGAGGGCAATAAGTGGTGTAAAACCATAGTGTGGGACACTGGCGCTGCGTGGAGAAATCCACGGTTAGGGGAAAAACGAGGGATTTCTATGCTGAATACAGTAAATTTAGAATAAATTCTAAATTTCTAAAATACGCTGGTGGGTTGGTTTACCTAGGTTTTTCGACCTGGCTAGGATAGGAGTAGCCAACGGTCAACCAAGCTCTGATACCAAGTTTCTCGGGACCGGCTTTTCGGGATATTAATTTCCCAAAAGCGGCCCTTGTGCTCAACAGCCCCAAGATTACTCTTAGCTGATGAGGCACCAACTTGTTATAGAAACTCCATGCAAAATACAAGATATGTAGTACAAGACGATTCTGGCCTATGAGTACAACAAATGGTTTCTAGTGGTTGATGGCGGAAGCGGTTTGCGGATCATCAGCGTCTATGGGACTCCATTTCCCACAGGAACAGCTGACCTAGATAACTCCTATCTTTGCGAGGCTGCTATCACCATTGCGTAGGTTCCGGGGCTGTCATCGCAATGCTCCTCTCTATGCAAGAAATATGGCCAAGACAATAGCCAGGAACAAGCCAGTGAGTACTTTTGAATGTACTCGCAAACATCATGAACACAGGCATAATATAACAAATGATGATCATGCTCTGAAATATGCCATGCTCACTACGTCAGTCACGAAATAAAATTTATGATGCACACAAGCAAGTTATTCATATAGAACATGAGTAAATAACCAAGAATAGAAAGCAAGCATGCCGCAGTCAGGCGTCTAAGCGACACCGCAAAAAGGGATTATAAAGTGAATAAATAACAAGCATGCCACAGTCGGGCATCTGACCGACGCCACATAAAGGGCTTATAAGTAATTGAAATAACAAGCATGCCACACTCGGGCGTCTGAGTGACGCCACATAAAGGGCTTATGAAGAATAAATCACGGTGAATATCCAGGAGGTAGAACCGTCCCAGGGATACTCATTAATTCAAGTAATACAAATGGTTAGTCCACAATAATAATAATCATAATCATCATATATCACAGGTCATATTCAATGTTCTGGCTTAGTAGTTTTTCCTCCGAAGACCGACACTAAGACCGACACTTGACCCATCTTAGACTGTAGTCCTTAACCATGGACACGACTATTCGAATATATATAATCTCTGCAGAGGGTGTACTCTTTACCCACGAGTAATGGATTCCTTTAGTCCATCGGGACTAATTCCGCCTACGGTCTTTTTAGTTTAAAACATGCCTGACCGCACACACCAGTCTAACTCACCGGTGTGTGGAATCACCCTTGACACCTGTTAAGAAAAACTCTAAGTGGGAAGGCTACAACCTCGAGTAGCATGGGATCACAAACTTTATACCACGCGCAAACTAGGGGAGCTACCCCTTCGGCTACAAACAAAAACACCCATGCCCCCGGACTAGGTGGCATGCCTACCGGATGCCTCTGGTATCTTCCACCATGGCCTCTATGTACGGTGTGTGCTAGGAAAGGGGTTGACAACTTACTAAACCGTACCCTACCTATGGCAGGGACAAGTGGTAGCACGAAACAAGTATGGGGGTTACCGGAACAAGACTCAATCTATGGCCGACTCTGGAGGTTTAGGCATCACCTGTATGATTAGCATAACAAATATATTCCACGCCAATAGGTTCACCACCCATCATGCCTCATCATGCCTTCACTGATCTCTTGCGTCACCGTGAGGTACCTTTTTCACGATCATACTTCATCCATGACAAAGCTTCTCCCTGAAGTTTGCCCGGACCAGCTTAGGCATACGTGGCATGAGGCAGTAACCACTTCACATGTATATCACATGATCACAACAATTCAACTCCTCATCAGATGCATTCATGCATGTCTTGTCATCATATGCAAAACTCATTATTTCATAAACATAGCTTACTACTCCTAGCAAGCACTCATCAAAATATCATATCTGGTGTTCAAGATGCTTGCCTTCAAGGTGTCGAGAGGTGAGGTGCACTCCAATACTTTTTGAAAGTTTTCTTCTCTCTGCATCAAATCCTATTTTAGAAAATATTCAAATTAACACATAGTTTAAAAATAGTACAAAAAAGTTGTTTGGAAAATTTTCAAATAAATATGAAAATAAACTAGACAATATTTGGGGAACCACAGAAAAAGAATCAAGTCATTTGGACTTATATTTAAAAAGTTATAGCCAGTCAAAATTTGAGTCAAACTTTATTTTTAAAATAAAACAGAAAAAGAAAACGTTTCAAATAAGAATACGCTTTCGGGGCGGGGGAGACGTACTTCTGAGGTTTACGCCTTCACTTAAAACACATGGAGGCGGGGCTATGTCACTGACAGTGGGTCCCTTTGGCCCACTGGTCAGGTTTGACCAGTCGTCTCTCCCTCCTCTTCCTCTGCCCGAGCGGAGGCAGGACTCCGGCTATCGTCACCGGCGAACGGAGGCTCCTCGAGGGAATCCGAGGGCAGGTATGGGCCCGCCAGACCGGGGCGGTCCTCCCGGTGGTCATTGGGTCGTCGGGGGTGGAGGGAGTCGCTGGCGGCGAGCTCCGTGGCGGAGGAGGCTTCGGTGGATTTAGGGGCTCGGTCTGTGGAGGTTCCTGGCTGCGTTTAAGAGGCTGGGCAGCTCCGCACGATCAAGTGGAGTCGAACGGTGGAGTCGGCAGGCCCGGGAGGCTTTGGATGCGCCAGAATGGACCGGAACGAGGCAGCGTCCGAGCTGACCAGAGATGGAGAAGATGGCTTTCCGCTGGCGATTGCGGGCTAGGGGAGCTCTAAGGGGGTGGCCTGAGGCTGCCTGAGGGCTTAGACGAGCTCGGGGGCCCCTACTTATAGTGCGGCTAGGTCGATTCGCGGCAGACGTGGATAGGATCGCCAACGACCGCCATTCTATAGCAGCAGGGGGACGTGGCGGCGATGAGCGCTTGCGGACAAGCTTCTGGATGAGTTCAGACTGCTCTAGAGGGCAGCTGGCGCACGCGTGTGGCTCGGGCGGCGCCGTCCGGGGCAGGAGCCCACTATGGCTGGCCGCTAGCCGCCGTGGCCGACATGACGGCGGCGCTGTGGAGGTTTAGGGGCGGCGGGGGAGGGGGCGGGTGTGCTGGCTGTGCGAGGGGAGTGGCCAGAACGAGCACGGGGCGTCGGCAGTGGGACGCGGCGGCTCGGTGCGCGTGCGCCCAGAGCACGCACGCTGCGTGTTCGACGCAATGCCAGGGCGTGCTAGGGGATTAGGATGAGGCTGGGGATTAGCAGGCCTGGATTAGGGTTAGCTAGGAGCTTAGTGGACATGCTGGTTAGGCAAAGCAAACTGGTCCAATGCACAAACCAGAAACTATGTCAAAACTGACCATGCACACAAGGTGTTTGACAGAATGCCATGTGCCTCTAGGGAACTCTTGGGGTGGCAAAAAGCTCCTGACTAGTGTCTCTTTAGATGTAGGTGAGGATGGCAAGGTTAGTTGGTCAAATCTAGAAACTTGTTAGTGCAAGTTTTGCAGAACTTCAGTTCTGGACAAAAGGTAATGGCATTATTTCTTGGACTTAAAATTCCTCAATGTACCCAATCTCCTTGACTTAAGGGTTTTGCAGGCAGGTCTATAAGTAGGAAAAAGAACCATGGGTAAAGGAGCAAGTAAAAATATGGTTGCACTACGAATCATCAAGTTGGACCAGAATGGAAATGAGGTTTATTCACTCAATTTTTTCAAAGAACATCACTGGGTTTTTGCATAAAGTTGAATTATATGCATCTACTGACCTCTCCAATTTTTGATGGGAATTTTGAAGATGTATTTAAATAGGTTGTAGTGCCAAGTTGCCCACTGGACCAGATTTGAAAACTTGGGACAGAGCTCAAAATATCCAATAAGTGAAATATATCTTTACTAAAAGGTGATTAAAAAACATCTCATGACATCCCCAAATTTTGGTTGAAATTTTAAATAAATTTATCAAACGGTTGTAGTGCAAATAGAGCTCCAAAACTAATGAAAAATTACATTAAGGAATAAAGCCGAGAGAGAAATAATTATGCCAATAAATCCAGTGATAATAGAAATGTTTTTCCTGAGGGGATAAATAAGTCCAAAAATATATTTGGAAAGTTTTCACTTGGGGTAAAAACTCCATAAAAATCAAAGAGAGGATGGTTCTGTAATCAAAGCAAAACCCAAAAATGAAAAATTAAATTTCCTGGCAAGATTTTAATAGACAAAACCATGTTTAAAATTTTTGGGGTGTCACAAGACCCTCAAGGGAGACCTGGTCGAGGCCTAGAAAAATGCGGAGGATGAACGAGCTCAAGGATGCTATCAGCAAATGTGAGTCCTTAGAGCGCAAACTGTCGGATCAAAAATCCGAACTTGCTAAGGCTCTCCAAAATGCTTCGGAGGCCTGGACTGAAGCTCAAAACACTTGTTGGGAGATCTAGGAGGCTAGGAAAATTGCAGTTGGTAAGGCCTTTAATATGCAGAGCAAATTTGTGAGGAAGAAATACATTTTACTGACCCGGATTTGGACTTCCTCAGTGGCGTTTGCAGACCTGCCCCGGAGTGTTGCCGATGCTACGGAGTTCTTCCAAGCCGAAGAGGGGAGCTCAACAGAAAAACAGTTCTACCGCAGTATCTTGCGCCTGAGCATCCTGTACCCCTCAGCGACCAGCTGAAGCAGTTGTCTGAACTGCATAATGTGGCCGGATTGGCCATGAGGGATTTTATAATCCGTTTGTGGCCTGCCGAGCCCATACCCAGCAGCTCCTTCGGGCTTGTGAGGCGGCTGATCAGTGCATGCCCTCGGCTTGATGCCATGAAGCGGTCAGCTTGCATCGAAGGTGCGCGGATGGCCTTCGCCCGCGTCAAGGTACAGTGGGCAAAGATGGATGACGTCAAGCTCGCAACCGAGGGGCCGCCCACAGGCAAAGATCACCGCACGCCGGAGGGGGTATTTTAATGATGTCCTAGAGGGATCCCGCATTGTAGAGGGCCAGTGTTCGAAGGACATTATTTTTGGATGAATGTGTTCGTGTTGTCCAATCCTGCATTATGAAAACAAGGGTTATGTATGTTTTGTCATTTTGTTTTTATTTGAAATATTTCCTCCTGTGTGACCGTTTACAATATCTGAGGGTTGGCCAGTCGTCGGCTTCAGCCCCCATGTAGACAGTACGGGGGTGTTCGGGATAGCACCTAAACACACTTGTCCCAGCGATTCGGTCCGTAAAGGAGGTGTTAGTGCGGCGAACCAGGCAATCGAACTATATGGCTTTATCACTCTTACTTAGCCATAGGAGTTTTATAATAGAAGTATAGGCGCAACCCCTAGTATAGTTCGATTATTGGAACTTGAGTGTTGTAGACGCCCGGTCGGGCGAACGCCGGCCCATCGCTTATCGCGGAAAAATTCTCAAGAGATTTGTAGTCACTGGATACCTGACCAGCTCTCGCAGCATCATGCCAGTTAGGTTTCGGCTTTCTCTACTTAGGTGTTTGATAGGATGAACTGGAAACACAATCGCAGTAGTTCTCCCTTTACTACCTTAGCCGAACAAGCGGAAGGTAAGGTGGTAACCAGAGGAGCCGGCAACCCAACTATTGACCAAAGACATGATTCAGAGCCAATGCATATAATGCTATATTCGGGACATCGAATTGCACTGTAAAAGTGTTCGGGATTTGTTTAGTAATAAGAAGATGTACGTGGCTTAACGTAGCCCCCATTGATTTATGTCGTACTGAGGCGTACGTGACAATCCGACAGAAACAAGGAAACATAGATTAAAAGATAGGCCGATAGGTCAGGCTAGGACATGTTTCCATTATAGTCTGATTGATATGTCAAAACGTATTGGTACAAAAAGGTGCACAATGCTATTTTACATGTCGAGCACGGGGGATGGCTGTGCGCGGGTTTTTGCAAATGGTCGAGGCGGTCTTTAGAGACCCTGTGAGATACTCTGTCGTGCTCCTTGTCTCCTTGTTGTATTGTCCTTCGAGAGGATCACCACTCACCGTTGTCAAGATAGGCCTTGAGAAGAGGCCGGAAAACCATTGAAAAGGTGACGCGGGTTGTATGGAACCTGAAAAAAGATAGAAAAACTAAAAGAAAAAAAGGAAAATGGGTGTCCGGATATGGTCTAGCCGTATTGTCGACTTTATCCTTATTGTGCCTCCGTCTTTGCCCATGGTATTTTTAGTGCATATTTATGTATGCGTGGCACGTAGGCTGTGATTCGGTTGGGGCTGAGATGGACGCCTAATTGCTAACTGAGATCCTGACGAGCTAGGGTGTCGCTCTGCGGTGTAGTCCGGACTCGTTTAGTAGAGTCCGGGGGTTTGGCCACCGATGTGGTGTTTGGCTTGATAAGGCTGCCCTGTACTTCAGCTGCCAGCACCGCGGTGTGCTCCTTGGTACGGAGGGAGCGTTCCATGTTTCTCTTGACTGTTATAACACCACGGGGGCCAGGTATGTTGAGTTTGAGGTAAGCATAGGGCGGGACCGCATTGAAGAGAGCGAACGTAGTTCGTCTGAGCAGTGCATGATAGCCACTTCAGAAGGGGACGATGTCGAAGATCAAGACCTTGCTTCAGAAGTTGTCCGATGAACCGAAGACGGCCTCTAATGTGATTGAGCCCGTGCATCGGGCCTCTACACCATGTATTACTCCTTAAAGGTAGTTTTGGTGGGCTTGATCCTTGACGGATCAATGCCCATCTCGCGGACTCTTTCCTGATAGAACATGTTAAGGCTGCTGCCGCCGTCCACGAGGACTCGCGTGAGGTTGAATCCATCAATGATTGGATCGAGTACTAATGCGGCCGAGCCTCCGTGACGGATGCTGGTCGGATGGTCTCTACGATCAAAAGTGATTGGACAGGCTGACCATGGGTGGAATTTAGGGGCGACTGGCTCTATCGCGTAGACGTCCCTTAACGCGTGCTTGCTCTCCTACTTGGGGATGTGGGTGACGTATATCATATTCTCCTGTTTTTGGTGGACGCGGCTCGTCGTCATCGTCGTCCTCGCTGGGTGACCCTTTCTCCCTTTGCTCTGTATTTAACTTACCGGACTGTTTAAAGACCCAACAACTTCAGTTGGTATGGTTGGCAGGCTTGTCAGGGGTGCCATGAATCTGGCAAGGTCTCTCGAGTATTCATTCCAAGCTAGATGAGACCTTTATGTTTCTTTTGAATGGCTTCTTCCGCTAACCGGACTTGGAGCCACTGAATCCGGCGTTGACCTTCGTGTCTTCGGTATTGTCATTATTGCTGCAGTGCCTGTGTTTATTTCGTCAGGGTCTTCCGTTCTTATTCCTGGCTTTGGAAGTGCCCTGCTTGCTCGTGCTATTACCACTACGGGCTAGCCAGCTGTCATCGCCCGCGCAAAAGTGGGTCATGAGCACGGTGAGGGCCTCCATGGACTTCGGCTTCTCTTGGATGAGGTGTCGAGCAAGCCATTTATCATGAATGCTATGCTTAAAGGATGCTAGGGCTTCAGCATCTGGAAAATCGACAATCTGCGGACTCTCCGGGCTGCTGCATGATGTGGCTGAGGTCATCGGCATCTGGAAGCCGGACATAGGTGGCTTGGAAGTTGTCTAAAAAGGCATCCTCCAGGTCTTCCCAGCATCCAATGGAATTTTCTGGAAGGATGTTTAACCAGTGTCGAGCTAGCCCCTTGTGCTTTAGGATAAGGTATTTGATGGCGTGTAGATCGTCACCGCGAGCCATGTGAATGGGGAGAAGAAAATCTTCAATCCAGACTGCGGGATCTGTTGTGCCATCATATGATTCGATGTTCACGGGTTTAAACCCTTCTAGGAACTGGTGCTCCATTACCTCATCGGTGAAGCATAGGGTGTCGTGGAATTGTCACGGCATATGTCCTAGGGTAAGGACTTAGTCGTGAGGCCGCGCATCTATGTAGTTGCTTGAGAGGGGTTGAGCGGAACTGAGAAACACAACACAAGACAAGGGTTTGGACAGCTTCGGGCCCCGGGAAACATCATCCGGTAATAACCCTACATGTTGTTTGAGGCTAGGTCTCATTATGATCTTCGTGGTGTCGCCGGTAAACCGGCTCTTTGTGTCTAGCCCTAGAAACTTGTGAGAACTTCCCCCTCTTTGGGGAGCCCTGCCCTCCTTATATATGTTAAAGGGGCGGGTTACATGACTAGTCCTAGTAGGATTAGGATTGCTTTATTACAAGGAGTCCTAGTCTTGCTTCCTTTGTAAGAGAATATTCCTTATGCTTTCTTCATAAACCGGCCCACCATAACATGAACCGGCCTTCTAGGCCTTGGGCCTTGTCATCCGTGATCCGCCAGCCAGGTTACCAGTGAGTGATCTTATTCAGGCAGGTTGCTTGTAAACCGTCTGGTTAGGACGGATCGCCAGTGAATCACCAAGTGTAAACCGGGTCTCAAGTAAACCGCCAAGTCCGGCCGGGTCATATTTCCGGCCGGTTCATACCGCGGAGTATATCCCCGACATTAGCCCCCAGTTTATCTTGGATTTATCCATGGTAAACTTATGCTGCAACACAAGAACAAATTTGATAGGTTGTGCTCCGGGTTAAGAATTCTTGTAAACCGGCTCTTGACCATCCGTAAATCCTTGTCCTTCTTCTAGAAAATCCGGGTCAACAAACCAGCTTCATAATCAACTTGCTTGTAGAAAAAATATTGCAAATAAAGAATCCATTTGACTCGACCTTCAATGCTCTGACTTAATAAAAATATTAGTCTTCAAATATTTAATTGATATCCAGCCGGTTTGGAAATGTAGAACTTGCCGGTTTATGATTACCACCATTGCTGGGTTATAAAAACTGATGATTCCAGGTCATAACTGTTTATAGACACCGGGTTATGATTGTTTCCAACACCAGGTCACAAAATTAATCTTCCTGATTTGTCCAAAACTGAGAATTAGAAAATGTTCCTCCTTTATATCCATATTACCTGTAGCCCCCAAGTCTTAAGAAGAGAACATAGTGATAGCTTAAGACTTTTTTCAATATAAATGTTGCAATCTTGAAGAAATCCAGATTGTTCATCCTAGTCACTAGTAAAAACTGAATATTCCACATATGTAGCCCCCAAGTGCCGGGTTGTCATGCTTGCATCAACCTGGGACTTGTAATTTGCATAATGCTCAAAAACTTCAATCAGTGTAGCCCCCAAGTGCCGGGTCATTATGCAATAATGAGCAGGGACTTTGTAAATATAATCATTGAAAATAACATTATATAATGTAACTTCCATCGTGGGGTTTGAACCCACATCCACAACGTTAAGAGCAGTGGACCCTTCAATATAATGGATTAATACTTGTGTACCTTGAATTGTTGACAGGAGCGATTGGTAGCCCCCAAGGGCCGGCTCAATATGATGTGATGAGTCGGGTCTTCAATAATGTGAGCAAAAAATAACTTTGCATTAGCCCCCAAGTGTCATGGTGCATGCTTGCAGCGTCATGAGACTTGTGTATTTGATGTAATCTCAATTTGAATAATGTAGCCCCAAGTGCCGGGTTGTAAGCCTGCAGTGACTCGGGACTATTCCTTTGTAAAATAAATCATACCATTGACAATATGATATCTATTGCGCTGAAGCGACTTTGAAAACCTCAATCATAATATTGGTTATAGATAACCATAATAAACATCAGCCATGTTGGCTATTTAAAGTTTTGAAGAATATAATCCGGTTTGAAGACTGGTTCCAGTGATATTTGATCACAACCAGGCCGGGTTAATAAACACCGGTCATTATTTTATCTCATACTGGCGAATTATAGTCAAAGGCAGGCCGGTTTAATAAACATCGGTCATTATCTGTGTCTGCATGAATGAGGCTAAAAGATGTCCTCTGATTAAGTGTGCCTGACGACCTTAATCCGGTAGGCATAATTGAAAGTGTAGATGCTGATGAGGCTCTTGGCTCTCTTGGCGTTTGCCTGATGACTGTTCTGGGTTATGATAAACGGCGATTTAAATCATGCTGGTGTTTATGACCCAGACTTTAAACTCATGCTGGTATTCATGACCCAGACTTTTAACTTTGTAGATATGTGGTCAACTTTGAAGTTGCCCAATTCCGGATCAATAAACTTGGTTAACCACAAAAACTTGTAAAATCGCAAAACAAAGCATTTTTTGGCAAATAAGACCATGTAGTCGAGGGTTTATGCGAGCTGCCAGGCTCCAGGATTTTTGTGAGCGGCCTTTAAGCTCTAGGCATTTTTTTAAGAGCGGCCTTTCAGCTCTTGGCTTTTCACGAGCTGCCAGGCTCCATATTTGAGGCTTCTGATTCGAATACGATCAGTAAACCGGACCAAAGGGGTTAAGCTACGATTCGAATGCGATCATGTAGCCCCCAGTGGCCTTGAGACTTTGCCGATCAATGGATTCGAATACGATCCAAGGCGTACCCAAACGGGGTTTGAGCTATGATTCGAATACGATCATATACACTGGACCAAAGGGGTTAAGCTAGGATTCGAATACGATCACATAGCCCCCAGTGGCTTTGAGATTTTGCCGATCAATGGATTCGAATGCGATCCAAGGCGGACCCAAACGGGGTTTAAGCTATGATTCGAATGCGACCATATACACTGGACAAATGGGGTTCAGCTAGGATTCAAATACGATCGCGTAGCCCCCTAGTGGCCGCAGAGGCAGGGCACCTATATGGGAGTTCCGCTTGTGTGGCAAACCTTCTTTGGTTCCTCATATAATTGTCCTGCATGTCAAAATAGATTGATCAAAGCATCTTGTTTTCTTGATGAAAATAATATACATCAAGAGAAATAGATTCTAGATGGATATCACCTAATGTACTTGGACCTTATGATCCTCATCGGTGTCGGTTAGCCAAACCGGTATGTTGAATAGACCGAATCGCAGGGCGGACAGTAAAATGACCGCAACATCAGTGGCAGCACAGACATATGAATCGGCCGCAGTTGTAAACTAGCGCAGATAAGCAAGCCGTCCTCCGCGTTGTAAGCGGATGCGTGAACCGGCCATCCGTTCAACGGGTAGTGTGACACAGAGGAAACGCCGTTGTAGAATATTGCCAGCGCGTGCTTTATTCCCGCAGTAGAATAATAATTTTACCTGTATATAAAAACACCAATAGGGCAGTGTAACGGTGCTCAGAGGAATTAAAATGTCCTGATAAATATATAGGAGGGATAACACCTGATTTGCTCGAACAACAGATGGGTCGGTCGGCGCTGACAGGCTAGTTGTCCTCCGCGTTGTAAACCGGTGTGGTCGCAAGAGATGGCCACGGCGTTGCAAACCGGTGCGGTCGCGAGAGACGGCCACTGCATTGCAAACCGGCGCGGTCACGAGAGACGGCCACGGCATTGTAAACCGGCGTGGTCGCGAGAGTCGGCCAAGGCGCTGTAAACCGGCGCGGGAATCCGTGGAATAACGACGACCACTTGTGTCGAACGATGTTTGGCGGGACTCCACCTCCATGGTATAATACTATTTTATAATGAATAATTTTCCTGCATATAAAATACAGCAGGCCGAGGAAATTTTTGCTCAGATGAATTAATGTGTATTAAAAATAAATAGGATAGATATCACCTGATTCGCCTGGAGAATAGATGAGCCGTCCGCGTATTGATGTAAACGCAGCAACGGGGGTAGCGACTCGCACGTGTATCCGCTGGGCCGATTTATGAGGACGGGTGCGGCACCGGCGTGTTAATGTAGACCGGACCGCATAAGCGGTGGCGTGCGCACGTCTATTGGCGAGGGAGTCAGCCGCGGTGTTGGAGACCAGTGCACGTGGGTGCAGACAGACGAATCAGCCGGCGCGTTGATGTAAACCGGACCGTGACACGCATGTAAAGCCGCGCAACACAACTGAACATGCATACGGGGCATACCACCACCCGTTTTATTTTTAATAGACGTCCTGCATAAAAAATATTACATGCGAGAGTAATTGTTCTCGGATGAATTAACACGTACTGATAAAATACATATGGGAAAAATAACACCTGGTATTGCCCGGATGAACGCGGACGCTGGTACATATTTTTCTTCCTTGATGGATGGACTGGCCAAGTTATAGAAAATGTTGTTTTGGTCAAACGATGCATCCTTTGCTTGATACTAGTTCTACTATGTTGAACCGGGGCATATCCACACAGCACCGCCCCGCAGAAGTCTTTTGGGATTTGGCCCGTGTGTGTACCTAGACTGAGTACTTGGATTGACGGGAAGTAGCAGCAATATGGCCTCGTAATAGCTATAACGGTGTTGATTAGATAAGACAAGCAGTAAAAACACCAGCAGCGCCTGAGCTCCTTGGGACTTAAAACTTCCATGTCGTGCGGGTGCTATGGACAGAGAACATGTGCCGTGCTTCTTGAATCCTTGGTAGTGGGTTATGGAAATCAATCCAGTCTCGGCGTCGCGCGACAGCATCCCAAGAAATATCCGGTTTTGCTGGTTTTCTCATCGAAACAGTCCTCCTCCCTTTTTTTAATCTGGCGGATCAGCTTACTGGCAGTAGATACATACCGATCTGACGCAGTCGTACGGCAGCATAATTCCTGTCGGGTCTTGGTGATTCACGGCTGTAGCGGCAAAAAATTGATTTCCAACTCGGATTCGACGGATCGCGTTGCTTCAGCGATGCACAGAGAAAAAACGCCAAACCCCCAAGTCTTGGCGAAGAATGTAGCCGGCTCGGGCAACAGGGCCGTCCCAACCCGGCAGCAGGGGCAGCTGAAAGAAGCCGCAGCCGACTCGTGGCGCGGCAGAAGAATAGTCTCAGGCCGAAGAATAGACACGCAGGGCTGGCTTGTGGGAAGTTTGCAGCGGCGAAGACCATCTGGGCGATCACGGCGGCTCAGTAGCGAAGGCAAGTCCGTGTCGACGTCTACATCTTCCACCCGGGTTTTTTTTACTGATGATCCTGGGGCTGACATACAGTCAGCCTGCGTTTGCAGCAGTTGTCGGAGTAGCCCATAAATAAAGTGCCTTTCATCACGTGCTATTGGAGTACTTTTTTGGAAGCTTGCATACGTACTAGCACCTCGAGCCGACGCACACCATTAGCACTTGAGGCAACGTGGTAGTTCACATGGGAAAATTACTGGTCGCTGCCTCAGGACTTGATTATTGGACCAGAGGGGATGTAGTAGCAGTCGGATACGGACGCCGTACAGGTTGATACTGCAACGTATTTTTTTTTCCTTTTTTGGCAACCTCGACTTGCGATTTGACCACTTTCCAAGCGCACGTCTTCGATGCCTGCGCTTGATTGATCTTGTGCACGTCTTTTATCTGCAGTAGAGGCGGCGCTGTACTCAAAGCCACCTTAATTTCTGTTGATCCTTGTACTATCAGCTCCGAAGCTAATTCCGATCACAAAATATGAATTTGCTGGCTCTTCTACATCTAACAAATCGCGTACTTCTCAATCCTTATAAGAGATCCCTCCAAGAACTCAACACCACCGTGCGCAGGCCCCACGGTGGGCGCCAACTATCATGGAATTGTCACGGCAAATGTCCTAGGGTAAGGACTTAGTCGTGAGGCCGCGCATCTATGTAGTAGCTTGAGAGGCGTTGAACGGAATCGAGAAACGCAACGCAAGACAAGGGTTTGGACAGCTTCGGGCCCCGGGAAACATCATCCGGTAATAACCCTACATGCTGTTTGAGGCTAGGTCTCATTATGATCTTCATGGTGTCGCCGGTAAACTGGCTCTTTGTGTCTAGCCCTAGAAACTTGTGACAACGTCCCCCTCTTTGGGGAGCCCTGCCCCTCCTTATATATGTTGAAGGGGTGGGTTACATGACTACTCCTAGTAGGATTAGGATTGCTTTATTACAAGGAGTCCTAGTCTTGCTTCCTTTGTAAGAGAATATACCTTATGCTTTCTTCATAAACCGGCCCACCATAACATGAACCGGCCTTCTGGGCCTTGGGCCTTGTCATCCGTGATCCGCCAGTCGGGTTACCAGTGAGTGATATTATTCAGGCAGGTTGCTTGTAAACTGTCTGGTTAGGATGGATCGCCAGTGAATCACCAAGGGTAAACCAGGTCTCAAGTAAACCGCCAAGTCCGGCCGGGTCATATTTTCGGTCGGTTCATACCGCGGGGTATATCCCCGACATAGGGGGTGTGCGGCGCTTCTATATCGGGCCACGTCACGGCGCAATTCAGATGAAGTCCGTGTGCACTTTTCGACCTGGGCGTGGTTTTGCTTATTGCGCTAGGATTGGTAACTGTCCTCTCGTGCCGGTGCACGCCCCCGCGATCCGTAAATGGATCTGGTCTGCTCGTAGGTCGTACGTGTATCCCCGAGCGGTTGTTTCTCTGCCTTTATGGCGAGGTGGTGCAGGCTGGTATTCGGCTTGAGTTGTAGTTCTGTCCCGGTCGCCTGGCGGTCGGTTAGGTTCGTCATCTGCATTATGCACGGGTGGTACGGGCTCTGGCACCTCCTCGTCGAATTGAGGGAGCAGCTTACGCATCGGATAACTTTTTGCTGGGCATTCAAGGCCGTACTCCTCGGCTGCTAGGACATCAGTCCATCTGTCGTTGAGCATTTCTTGGTCAGCTCGGAGCTGCTGCTGCTTCTTTTTTAGGCTTCTTGCCGTATCTTGTTCAAGAGGTTCTTCTGGCATGATAAAGTCTTTGTCGCCGAGGCTCACGTCATCCTCGGAGAGTGGCAAATAGCTACTATCTTCCGAGTCTTTGCTCCCTGCTTGCTCGCCAGGGTCGACTTGCCCCTCCTCCCGATCATCCTGTTCAGATGTTGGTTCAATGGGGTCTTCTTGTTCTTTGGTGTGTTCTGGAGTATCATTTTCTCCCATGCTGGTATCGCTCTCTTTTCTGTGGCACGATTTAGTGCGGTGCCGCCGACGTCGACGCTTCGGCGGTATCTCAGGAGGTTCTTCCTCGACTGGATCCTTCTTATTATCGCCATCACCTTATTAAGGTGTGTCCACCATGTATACATCGTATGAGGAAGTGGCCATCCAACACACGGTAAATGGCGGGTTTGGGGCCTACTCCTCTCTGGCATCGTCATCTATACTGTCGATGTATTCGAAGGTGTAGTCAAGCATGTCGGTTATATCCTCGACAGTGGCTATAAAGTGGGTGGTGGGTGGGAAGTAAAGTTCCCTATTTTCAACCCCTAGTCCGGGCTGGGCGTAATGCGGAAGTGGTTCCTCTTTGATAGCGAAGGGTCGCATCAAATCCAGAGGCTCATTTAAGAGTGAGGTTTGGAAGGGGACCGAAGTTCCTTGGCCGAGCTCGCAAGATGCGGACTTCAAGAGTTCGGAGCTAGTGTCAGGAGAAGAGTCCAACTTTGTGATAACTGCCAGCTGCGCTATCCTCTCTGGCTCTCCAGTGTTGAGCTTTATGGTCACAGATTGTCTGGCGGGCTCGAGACTCCCGTCTTCGGACTAAGTGACGCACTCTGGATCTCATGCCGAAGCGGTGGCTGGAGCCGCGAACCCTTAGTAGATCAAGTCTCCTCGGATGTCAGCGACATAGTTCAGATTTCTAAAACTGATCTGGTGACCAGGGGCGTAGCTGTTGATCTGCTCCAGGTGACCAAGCGAGTTGCCACGCAGCGCAAATCCGCCGAACATGAAGATCTGGCTGGGGAGAAAAATCTCCTCCCTAGCAACGTTGTCGTAGATGATTGATGAAGCCATCGAGCCTTTTGGCGAGGACACAGTGGAACTCTCAATGAAAGCACCACTCTCGGTGTCAAAACCGATGGATCTCGGGTAGGGGGTCCCACCTGTGCGTCTAAGGATCGAAGGTGACAGGAGGCAGGGGACTCTTTGTTTTACCCAGGTTTGGGCCCTCTTGATGGAGGTAATACCCTACTTCCTGCTAGATTAACTTTGATGAGTATAGGGGTTACAAGAATTGATCTACCTCGAGATCGAGATGACTAAACCCTAGATGTCTAGTATGTATGATTATGAATGCCTCTACGGACTAATCCTCTTGTTTATATAGACATCGGAGGGGCTAGGGTTGTACAGAGTCGGTTTACAAAGAAAGGAATCTTCATATTCGCATGCCAAGCTTGCCTTTCACGCCAAGGAGAGTCACATCCGGACACGGGGAGAGTCTTCCATCCTGTATCTTCATGGCTCGTTAGTCTGGCCCACGTTACGTAGCCCGGACGCCCGAGGACCCCGTAGTCCAGGGCTCCCTCAATGCTCAAGACAGACTTCAAATTCACTACTGGGTGGAGGACGGATGGAAGGGTACCCTGGAGCACCCAGTGGTTGACCCAGCGATGCATAGAGAAGGGCCATGACATCTCGAGGAAAGTAGCAACCAACCACGAAGAGACAGATGGATACACCTTGACCGGAACGTGCAGCCGCAAGTCACTATGGGCTCTGACTGGGTCGACCCTAGGCGTGACTATAGACGGACGGTACCAATAGATGTAGAAGAATGGTAGGAAATGGATGGGTACCGGCAGTGGCCCAAAGGAACTCTACGGAAGACCGTGTTTCATTCATCCCGTCTTCAGACACCAATCAGTGCGAGGACATAAAGGAGGGAATGATTCTTGCGCTAAAGTACACACAACTCTGTAGAATGAAATCTAATCGATTAGTCGTGTGCCCGATTACGAACAACTGAGCCTCTGGAATCAAAGTTATTCAGAAATCTCAACACCAAACATATTAATCAATTATTGGGTTATAAATGGTTTCTGGTATGAGACACTGGTTGGCAGAATATAAATGGTTTCTGGTATGAGACACTGGTTGGTAGAACCATCTCAATAACAACCAATATTTTGTAGTAATTGCAAGCAAGTCCTTTTGGTGTAGGAAAAATTGGCTTTTTCGCAAAAACTTAAACTTAGAGCCCCACAGCCAAATTGCATATAGTGTTAGTATTTGATTGTTATTCTCTCTCTATGAATTGCTAGAATATTCAACATGCTGACCTACACGGCTGCAACGTATAATGTTGTAGAGGATTTGTTCGACCAGGAGTGAAGCTACGATCCACGCTCGGTGATTGTCCTTTGGAGTCAGATGGACTCGCTTATCGTCTACGCTTCTGCATTAGTTTTTCTCATGAGTTGGCCTTTGGCTGAATTTATTATGATGTAATAAAGACTCTATATGAGAATCGTGTAATAAATCAGGTTTGATTGAGCTTTGATATTTTCATCAATGTACTATTTTAGCCAACATGATCTTGGGATGGTACAGATACACAGGGAATTCAAATTTTTTGGGTTGGGTCTCTACATCGGGCGCATTTGTCGTATCATCCGGGCCGGGGTCTGGATCGTTTG
This sequence comes from Secale cereale, assembly GCA_902687465.1. NCBI lineage: Eukaryota > Viridiplantae > Streptophyta > Magnoliopsida > Poales > Poaceae > Secale > Secale cereale. Next base: position 410,008,314 of record LR738710.1, read on the forward strand.
GGTTGGGGCTGGATTGTCTGGGCGGCAGTCCGGATTATCCAGGCAACTCTAGTCTTGCCCTTTTTATTCTCCGTCTTCAGGTATGTCTTCCTCTTCTGACTCGCCTTTCTCCTTAGCTTCTCCATGGCTAACTCCTTGGTGCTTGAGTATGCAAAGTGTCTCTGTTTGAGGTAGTAGCCATGTCTCATGTGTTTCGTAGAGGAATTGGGAGAGGAGTGATGTCACGTCGGTTTTGAGAGCTCTTGCACGAGCACGTATCATGGGTCCGCTTGGCACTTGGTGAGACAATGGTAGGTCCATGGGGATGACCTTGGGATGCTCTGCATCATCTCCCTCGTGGGAAAGATCTGACCTTGGATCGAAAACCTCATCACCAAGGAAGGGAGGGAGATCCTTGACGTTGAAGATATCACTCACATTGTACTTGTCGCGTGGAATTTCCATCTTGTAGGCATTGTTGTTGTAGCGTGTGAGCACTTTGAAAGGTCCGTCGGCTCGTGGTGGTAACTTGGAGTTGCACTCGTTGGGGAAACATTCCTTGCGAAGGTGTAGCCACACAAGATCTCCAATGTCGGATACCATGGGGTGCTTGTTGTTGATCTTGGACACGAGTCATTGACCTTGATGCTCGATGGTGTGCCTTGTTTCTTCGTGCATCTTCGTGAGATAGCTTGCTCATGCAGTTGTGTCCATGTTGATGCGTTCTTGTAGTGGTAGAGGAAGAATGTCCAATGGGGACAAAGGGTAGAAACCATAGAAGACTTCGAAGGTGGACTTGCCGGTAGTAGAATTTCTTGCGAGGTTTTAGGCATACTCGGCGATGGGCAACCATTTCTCCGACCCCTTGATGTTCTTCTTCATCTACACGCCAAGGAGAGTTGATAGCATCCGGTTCGTGACCTCCGTTTGGCCGTTAGTTTGTGGATGGTATGCCGAAGAGAATAGGAGCTTGATTCCGAGCTTGGTGCAAAGTCTCTTCCAAAATTATCTTAGGAACTTGATGTCGCGGTCCGACACAGTAGTCTTGGGCACTCCATGTAGACGCAAAATTTCACTACAAAAGAGAGTTGAAACAGGTGAAGCATCGTCTATCTTGTTGCATGGCATTAAATGTGCCAACTTAGAGAAACGGTCCACAACAACAAACACAGAATCCTTTCCATTTTGAGTTCTAGGCAAACCAAGCACAAAGTCCATACGAATATCTTCCCATGGGTGCTACGGAATATGAAGCGGCATATAGAGACCATGTGATTGAGCTTTAAACTTAGCTTTGCGACATGTCGAGCATCGGTTGGTGAAGCATGAGACGTCACAGAATATCTTGGGTCAAAAGTAGTTCTTGGAGAGCGTAGCGAATGTCTTATGGCGTCCAAAGTGTCCCATAAGTCCTCCATGAGCCTCTTGCAAAAGTAACAAATAAAGAGAAGACTCAGGAATACATAGTTTGTTAACTCTCATTAGATAATCATCTTTGATGTAATAGCTTTCCAAATATGTATGTGTCAATCATTTGGCATATGGAATAGCAAAAGTAGTGTCATGCGCATACAAGTCTTCTATGTGCTCAAAGACAATGACAGTCAATTCAAGTTGATTAACAAGCATGCCATTGCCGGAAAGCGATTCCGCCACAACATTCCCCTTGCCTTTGATATACTTGATAACATAAGGAAATGACTCAATGAATTCACTCCACTTAGCATAACGCTTGTTCAACTTAGTTTGACCCTTAAGGTACTTAAGTGTTCCATGATCTCTATGAAGAATGAACTCATGAGGGTGGAGATAATGCTCCCAAACATGCAAGACTTTCACTAAAGCATATAACTCTTTGTTACATATGGGGTAGTTAAGTTGCGCTCCAGAAAGTTTTTCACTAAAATAAGCAATGGGACGCTTCTCTTGCATCAACACACCATCTATGCCATTACCGCTAGCATCTCAATGTACCTCAAAAGATTTATCAAAGTTGGGTAATGCAAGCAAAGGGGCATGCGTAAGCAAATTCTTAACCTCATTGAATGTGGTATCTTGTGATGGTCCCCAAAGAAAAGGTGCATTCTTCGTACTCAAATCATGTAAAGGGGAAGCAATGGTGCTAAAATCCTTCACAAAGCGACGATAAAGTCCATCTAATCCAAGAAACCTACGCACTTGTTGCAAGTTTGTGGGTTGGGGCCAAGTTTTAATATCTTTAATCATGGTTTCGTCTACATGCACACCCTTAGAAAAGACAACAAATCCTAAGAAAACATGTTTGTCTACACCAAATTTGCATTTCTCCATGTTAGCATAAAGGTGTTCCTTCCTAAGAGTTTGCAAAATGGCTCTAAGGAGTGTGACATGATCTTCTAGAGATGCACTAAACACAAGAATGTCGTCAAAGTAGACCACAACAAAGATGCCAATATAGGGTCAAAGGACAAAATCCATGACTCGCATGAAAGTATCGGGTGCTCTCGATAAGCCCATAAGCATAAGAAGCCATTAATACAAGACAAATTATGTCTTAAATGCAGTTATGCACTCATCACCCTCTTGTATGCGAATTTGGCAATACCACTCTTAAGGTCAATCTTAGAAAAGATTGTTGCTCCGCTAAGCTCATCTAGCATTTCATCTAAGTGTGGTATGGGGTGACGGTATCTAACGGTGATAGCATTGATGGGACGACAATCAGAACACATGCGATATGTACCATATTTCTTGGGAACAAGGATTACCGGAACGACATATTGGTTCATGCTTTCTCGTAAATGGCCATTGTTGATGAGTTGTTGAACTTGCCGTTGGATCTCCTTGGTTTCTTCAGGTTTGATGCGGTAGGGTGCTTTCTTAGGAAGAGGTTCTCCGAGGAAGAGGTCGATGCGGTGTTCAATGCCTCGAAGAGGAGGTAGATCCGGAGGTAGCTTGTTGGGAAATATGTCTTGGAATTCCTACAACAAATGAGACAACACTAAAGGTAGATATAGTGAGGTGTTAGGTTGTTCCGCTTCACCTTTGCATAAGAGCACAAAGTGAAGTACACTCAATTGGTTCTCACACACTTCTCTCATCTCTCTATTGGTAGCGAATAACACTAGATCGTTGTTCTCATTCATCATGGAGGCACTGAATTTAAGATTGTGGCTCCCACTCTCCTTTTGGTGGGGCACTATATCACTATTCTATCCACGATGGGTGGATGTTTGCTTGTCAGCGATCATTTGACTTGGAGACATAGGTCGTAGCATGAACTCCTTACCCTTCATCTTGAATTTATTGTGATTGGTACGTCCATTGTGGATGACGCTGCGGTCAAATTGCCATGGCCATCCAAGAAGAAGGTGGAAAACAGACATAGTTACCACATCACAGTCCAAGGTGTCCTCATTGGTGCCAATCTTCAATGAAACTTGCATGGTGTGCTCAACTCGAATGGTGTCGGAGTCTCTAAGCCATTAGACCTTGTACGGGTGGGGGTGCTTCATCTTGACAAATTGTAGCTTGTCGTGTAGCTCTTCACTTGCCAAGTTGTGGCAACTTCCTCCGTCAATGATGACCTTCACGGAGCTTCCATTGATGTCCGCTTTGGTGTGGAAGATATGGCAACATTGGTCCTCATATTGTTGGGTTCGAAGTATCAAGATCTTGGGGACAATGAGAGCGGGGCTCGGATCATTGTCACAAAATGTTTGATTGTCTCCATCCTAATTCACTTGACGATGCATGGCCACATGCTCAAGGGCTGCCATTTCTTCATCGCTCATAGATTCATAGGTGCCACCATCAGTGATGATCATAATTCATCTTATTTGACACTCATAGGACTTGTGGCCTCGTCCTTGACATTTGAAGCATTTTATGGAGCTCGTCTTGGAGGTATCGTCAGTTGGAGTTGTAGATGATACGGCTTGAAGTTGCTCGTAGTAGGAGGACGACTTGATGATGTCGAAGTCTTGTAAGTAGACTTATCGCTGGTGCTTGTAGAAGGTTTGGTTGAAGCAGGAGGCGCCAAAGTCGTTGGAGCTTGAGTGTGGGAGGTGTAGGTCTTGCAAGGGTACTTGGAGTACTTGTAGTCCTCTTGCACTTGTCACTCTGCCTTGGTAGCTTGTTATACTAACTCGATGAGGTTGGAGTAGGGTTGGAAGTCAGCGATTTTCTTGATAGGATGGTTGAGGCCATTCAAGAATCTTGCCATAGTTTGATCTTCATCTTTTGTGACATTAGCTCGAATCATTGCAATCTCCATTTTCATGTAATACTCTTCGACGGACTTGGTGTCTTGCTTGAGGAGTTGCAACTTCTTGAATAAGTCGCGGCTATAGTGTGTTGGCAGAAAGCGCGCTCGCATGACATCTTTCATTTGGTTCCAAGTGGTGATAGGTGGCTCACCTTTTGCTTCTCATCTCTCAATGACTTGCTCCCACCAAGTAAGGACATAATCTTGAAACTCATGAGATGCCATGGCGATATTCTTCTCGTCATCATAGTTGTGTAGACGAAATATCTTGCCGCCTTTCAATGCCCATGAGAGATAGTCTTCGAGATTATTGCTTCCAGAAAACTTAGGCATGTTGAACTTGAGCTTCCCATAGCATTGCTCTTCATTTTGCGTTTGCCTATTGTGAGGACGTTCTGGACGCGGAGGATTGTCAAGTTGCTCTTGGCATGGATGATTCCCATTGTCATGTTGTTCTTGACAAACTTGTGGTTCTTGTCGAGCTTGTGGAGCGTGGCGGTGCAATCGTGCTTGATGTCGCATCTCTTGTAATTCATCACGAAGTGCTTCTTCTTCTTCACGAAGGCGTCAGCTTCACTCAGCGCTGGATCTAGTTGCGTCTTGTAGGGCACATTACGCTTCAAGAGCATGTCCTTCGCGACGTTGTTTTTATTGAAGTAGGGTGTCGGCGGCTTGCTCTTCTTGGCGTTGGCGTTGGCGTGCTTGTGCTTTCTCAAGAGTAGCTTGGTTTTGTCGGTGACAACATTCTTGCTCTTGTTAATCGTTGCCGTGTAGAGGATTTCGGTTTGCTTGGCGGTCTTGGCGTGCGGCTCGACGAATTGAGTTTGATGTCGGTGTACTTGAACTGGTGATCGAGTCATAGGAATGTCGACTCGAGTGGCGCCGTCTTTGGGATGACAAAGTTGAAGAAGGTCGATGGATCATCAAAGTTCGAAGCTATTCCATTTGAGCTATCATGTTGGCATTGAAGTCTTCCAAGTGGTTCACAAGAGTGGTGTCAAAGTACTGTCTTATTCTCTCTTTGGGATGCCTCAAGTCAGTGGTGAGGAGCTCAATGCTCTCGTTCATAGCTTCATCCTCTTGATGTAGAGCTCGTTGAACACCAAAAAGGTGAACGTTGGTGACGTAGTTGTTCGGTTCTTGAGGGTCGTCGAATAGCGGGTTCGAAGATGTAATGGGCCTATCTACCATCGGAAGCAATTATGTGAGTGGGAGAAAGGAAGAACTAGACCGAATGTACCTTATCCGATGTCGCAGATGGATAAATGATCACTCAATAGTGTAGTAAGGAAATATCACAATTGGCACTGGATCTTGTCAATTCTCACACCTACACAATTAAATCCTTTGGAGGAGGTCGGTGAGGATAGTGGCACAAAATTAATGCAATTTGTTAGCAAGACTCAATGATGTTGAAAATGATTCACAAATTTGCAAATGCAACAAGTATACCAATAGCAATATGGAACACATGGAAACACATGTACGGATAGATAAATGTGGTTTTGCAACCAAGGATTGAGCGAAAAATGTGGAATTCACGGAAAATGCTCTTGTCGCACAACACTAGAGGGACGCAAGCCGATTGTTCAATAGGCGGATACGAACTTGTGCACCACCTATAAGAGACAAAATGTAGCTGTCACGCCCAAGATGCAATTCTATCTTGATCACTAGATAAAAACCTGTGATTGAGGCACAACCGCACTTCGGGCGCTTAGCAAGATGCATATCATTACATCGTGCCATTACATAAATACATGGTGATGCGGAGCATCCCGAGGTCATCCCCATGGACCCTCCATCGCCTCACCAAGTGCCTCAAGGACCAATGACACGTGCTCGTACTACAGCTCTCGAGACCGAGGTGACGTCACTCCTAGCACTACTTCCATACGAATCTTGCGAGACACGGTTACTACCTCAGACGGATGTGTTTTGTGTACTCAGGTGTGAAGAAGACCACATTGGAGATGTGCGTGAAGATGGACAAGTCCCCAAGCTCACGGATTAGGCTTTGCATCGAGAAGGGCTGAAGAAGGCTCCTGGCCTCGGACATCCGGCCCCCTGGCCAAACAACTACAGAAGGCCACCAGTGGCCGAGGCTACAGGGCCCGGACATCCCGCCAGGCCCCGAACATCCGGCCTCGGGCCCGGAAATCCGGCGCCACTCTACAGAAGCCACTCGAGACTCGACCCCTCCAGCACGGACATCCGACCCCTCGCCCCGGACATCCGGCGACCCGCGAAGCCCCGGACATCTGGCCCGTCGCCCGGACGTCCGGCCCCTGATTGCCTGCGCGCATCCCTTTGGGCCGTGGCCCGTGTATCCCTTAACTACGTACTCTATATATACTCCCTTCCCCACATATTTTAGGGTTAGCTTTTGGATAGCTCATCATAGACCTTTGTGGTTCCACTCCTACGAGATTGCGGCCTCTTCGGAGAAGATCCACCTCAGATTCATGGCCTCCACACCGGAGAAGATCCCAAGGGATACCCAAGACCTCCTCCGGGAGAAGACTATCTTTGTACCACCGTTGTTGACTATGGATCGTGTATCTTTATGTGTATCGTGGATCTAGCACCTATGTGACCATATTTGTGTTGATATGAGTGTGTCCCCTCGTGTTTTACTCCGTATCTTCTTTGTGTTCTCCGTGTTCATCGTGGGATAACCTCCTTTCGTGAAAGATCTGCCGATTAGGGTTCCACCCTACATCATATTATGGTATCAAGAGCCATGGTTTCTCACGAAATTGGAGCCCCATACCTAGTTTAGTGATCATATTATGGTATCATGAGCATAGGTTGACCACGAAATTGGAGCCCCACACCTTGTTTTCTAGGCTTGTTTTTGTTGTGTTCTTCCTAATTTCGAAAATTCCCCACAAAAAGAGCCCCAAATTTTTTTGTGATCTATTGATTTGGCAAGATTTTGTTGACTTTGTTCCATGGATTTGCTATGCCACGAGTGGATCTAGCTTTTCCCCATCTTTTCCCCAATTTTTCTCCGCAAATTCCGACGAATTTTTGGCCCGAAAATCACCGTGTGCAAGGAGTTCATCACGACCTCTGGCACCCCGGACATCCGGCCCGTGCCCCGGACATCCGGCCCGAGGTCCGGACATCCGGCCCCTGGTCCGGACATCCGGCCTTCCGCAGCCAAAACCCCCCCCATCCACTCCACCTTACACTTTCCACTGCCATTTTCGTTCGGTATCCCACCAAACCTTCCGCATACCACCACCACTTCCGCAACCACCATCGCTTAACCACTCCGAGTTTGAAAAGTTTGTCTCACATTGTCTTGCATACTTGAGTTTAGTTTCACCGTTTCCTTGGATGTTTAGGCTACCTTGGAACGGCAAGACTTCGACAACACTACCGCTCAACTTCGGCAAGGACGGTAACATCGACGACACCTTGTTCATTCTACCTTGCAATTGCATTGTCACCCTATGGACCATCTTTGCGTAGCTTTCCCTTTGAGACTAGCCATCTGAGTATTGCCAGGCCACGACACTTGTGCACGTTAGTGATAGTCATAGATATTGCATACTACATCATCATATCTCCGTGTGACACAAGAGTGTCTCGCATACACAATAGCTACCTTGATCTGAGAAGCATGCATAAGTGCCCGAAGAAAGAGCTTACAAGCTTTTAAGCAGAAGAGCCACCACAAGCTTATAAGCAAAAGGAAAATAGCATCATACGCCTTGCATCGAACGAGATCATATATCATAGCAATAGAATCTTGTGCTAAAGCATCGGCACATCATACACTCATAGCATACTTGTGATAGATAGTCGTTACGTTTTGCCTCTTATAGGTCGTGCACAAGTGCATATCCGCCTATTAAGCAATCGGTTAGCGTCTCTCTAGTGTTGTGCAAAACGAGCATTTTCCGTGGTTTCCACATTTTCGCTCACCCTTGGTTGCACAACCACATTTATATATCTGTGCGTGTGTTCCGTGTGCTACTTTGCTAGTGATCTACTTGTTGCATGAGCAAATTATGAACCATTTTCAACATTTTTGAGTCACTTTGACAATTGCATTGAATTTGTGCCACCATCCTAACCAAGCTCCTCTCAGAGCTTTACTTGTGTAGGTGTGAGAATCGACACGAAGTGCTACCAATAGTGCTATTTCCGGGTTACATTATTGAGTGATCATTGATCCATTTTCAACTTCGGTTAAGGTACATTTGGTATTGTCTTCTCCTTTCTCCCACTCACATACTTGCTTGTGATGATGGATTGGCCAAGTACATCTTCGAACCCGCCTTTCGACGATCCACAAGAAGCGAACAACTACGTCAGCAAACTACATCTCTTCGGTGTCCAACGAGCTCTCCATCAAGAAAGTGAAGCTATGCACGAGTACACTGGTCAAGTCGCCGAGGACGCGCACCAATTTGAAGCAAGAACAAGAGAGCAATTCGACATCATCAACACCAACATGTCTACCCAATTTGACGAGCTACGGACTTTGATAGTCAATCGACGTTCTTCTTCCACATCGTCTCAAAGACAAAGCCACTCAAGTCGACATACCGACTCCACGGAAGGCTCAAGTACACCTACATCAAACACTCTTCGTCAAGCCGCACGTCAAGCTCGACATGACAACCGGAATCCACTTCATGACAAGAGTTCACAAGAGCTATTTGAAGAGCAAGAAAGTCGACATCGCCAAAACCAAGCTACACTTGAGCAAGCACGAGAACGGCAATGACTACGCCAACAACAACAAGAGCGAGCACGTCAATACCAAGAAGAACAAGTTGCCGAGGCTAACCGTCAAGCACAACAAGATCGAGAAGCTCAAGCTCTTGAGGCGCAACGAGCATTACATGATGCACATCGCAATGTGGTAGCTCGCACTCGACACACTCGTCAAGAAGAGGATTTCATTCGCGATGAGATGCAAGAGAGGGGCCACCAACCAAGAATGCAAGACGTAGTTCCTCCTCAAGTACGACAAGAGCAACAAGCCCAACAAGAACCACAAGCTCGGCAAGTACACCATGACAATGGACATCTACTACTCCAAGAGCAACATGAGATTGCTAATCATCCCAATCAATACCGCCCTCCCAATAGGCAAGGCAACAATGATGAGCATCACTATGGAAAGCTCAAGTTCACCATGCCAAAGTTTGCCGGAAGCATTGATCCCGAAGACTACCTCTCATGGGCATTGAAGGTTGATAAGATTTTTCATCTTCACAACTTCGATGAAGAGAAGAAGATCGCAATGGCCTCCCTTGAGTTCCAAGACTATGTTCTCATATGGTGGGAGCAAATCATAGAGAGAAGAGAAACAAAAGGCGAACCTCCTATCACTACTTGGGCTCAAATGAAGGAAGTCATGAGAGCACGCTTTATGCCGACACACTACAACCGTGACTTGTTCAAGAAGCTACAACTCCTCAAGCAAGGTACCAAGTCGGTTGAAGAGTACTACAAGGAGACGGAGATTGCCATGATATGAGCAAACATCACGGAAGATGAAGAGCAAACGATGGCGAGATTCTTGAATGGACTCAACTATCCTATCAAGAAGATTGCGGACTTTCAGCCATACACCAATCTCCTCCAGCTAGTACACCAAGCAACCAAAGCGGAGCGACAAGTTCAAGAGGACTACAAGTACTCCAAGTTCACCTCTAAGAACTTCGGCTCCTACAACCAAGCTTCAACGACTTCGGCTACTCCTCCTACCTCTACCAAGCCATCTACAAACTTCGGCGACAAGTCAACCTACAACAATGCGACTACATCAAGTCGGCCCCCTTATACCAACAATTTCAAGCCAAGAGCTTCATCATCTAAAACTCCAACCGAGGACAACTCCAAGACGAGTTCCATCAAATGCTTCAAGTGCCAAGGGCGAGGCCACAAGTCATTTGAGTGCAAGACCGTTCGCACCATGATCATCAACGATGACGGATCTTATGACTCAATAAGCGACGATGAGATGGAAGCCCTTGAGCATGTAGCAATGCATCACCAAGTGAACAAAGAAGAAGACCATGAAGTGTTTTGTGGCAATGACTCAAGTCCCAATCTTGTTGTCTCCAATGTCTTGACACTCCAACACCAACAAGATGACGACCAACGATGTCATATCTTCCATACCAAGGTCGGCATCAATGGACGCTCTGTCAAGGTCATCATCGATGGAGGAAGTTGTCACAACTTCGCAAGCGAAGAGCTATGCAACAAGCTACATTTGGTCAAGACGAAGCATCCTCACCCCTACAAGGTCCAATGGCTCAACGACGCCGGAATTCTTCGAGTCGAGCACACCGTGCAAGTCTCTTTCAAGATAGGCGCCTACGAGGACACTCTTGAATGTGATGTGATCCCCATGTCCGTGTGCCACCTTATTCTTGGACGACCATGGCAATATGATCATGGAGTCACACACAATGAACGGTCCAATCACTATAGTTTCAAGATGAAGGGCAAGGAATTCGTGCTACGACCAATGTCTCCAAGTCAAGTAGCCACCGACAAGCACTTATCTACAAACCATCGTGGAGAGAATGGTGAGAGAGTGAGCCACCAAAAGGAGAGTGAGAGCCACAAGCCAACTATGAGCGACTCCACGATGAGAGACAAGAAGCAACTAGTGCTATTTTCCACCAAAAGTGAGATAAGTGAAGTGTGTCAGAACCCATCGAGTGTCTTTCACCATGTGCTTTTATGCAAAGGGGAAGCCAAACCTACTAACACTTCACCACCTCTATCTTTAGTGTTGTCTCAATTGTTGCAGGAATTCTCGGACGTCTTTCCCGATGAACTACCTCCGGGTCTACCTCCACTTCGCGGAATCGAACACCGCATCGACCTCATACCCAGCGCACCACTTCCAAACAAGGCTCCTTATCGCGTCAATCCCGAGGAAACCAAGGAGATACAACGACAAGTGCAACAACTCATCGACAAAGGTCATGTACGTGAAAGCTTAAGCCCTTGTGCCGTTCCGGTTATTCTCGTGCCTAAGAAAGATGGAAGTTTTCGCATGTGCTCCGATTGTCGACCTATAAATGCAATCACCGTTAGATACCGTTATCCTATCCCACGCTTAGACGACATGCTTGATGAATTATGTGGTGCCACCATCTTTTCGAAAATTGATCTTAAAAGTGGTTACTGCCAAATTTGCATTCAAGAGGGTGATGAGTGGAAAACGGCTTTCAAAACCAAGTTTGGATTATATGAGTGGCTTGTTATGCCAATGGGTCTATCAGAAGCACCCGGTTCATTTATGCGTCTTATGCATTTTTTTCTTCGACCCTACATAGGTGTCTTTGTAGTGGTCTACTTTGATGATATCCTTGTTTTTAGCAAGTCGCTGGAGGACCATGTGACACACATCCGTATGGTTTTACAAACCCTTCGGAAAGAGCGCTTATATGCTAATATGGAGAAATGCACTTTTGGCGTTGACAAGTTCGTCTTCCTAGGATTTGTTGTTTCTTCACAAGGTGTTCACGTTGATGAAACTAAAATTGAAGCAATTAAAACTTGGCCTCAACCAACGAATCTCATGCAAGTGCGTAGTTTCCTTGGTGTAGCCGGTTTCTACCGACGTTTTGTGAAGGATTTTAGCACTATTGCTATGCCTCTACACGCTTTGAGCAAGAAGAATGCACCCTTCATTTGGGGTCCTTCGCAAGACACCGTTCAATGAGCTTAAAAGCTTGCTTACACACGCACCACTTCTAGCCCTACCAAACTTTGATAAACCGTTTGAGATCCATTGTGATGCTAGTGGTACCGGCATAGGTGGCGTGCTTATGCAAGAAAAGCGCCCAATCGCATACTTTAGCGAGAAGCTATCCGGAGCGCAACTTAACTACCCCATCTATGATAAAGAGCTTTATGCCTTGGTGAGAGTTTTACGTGTTTGGGAACATTATCTTAGACCTCATGAATTCATTCTTCATACGGTCCATGAGACTCTCAAGTATCTCACGGGTCAAACTAAGCTGAACAAGTGTCATGCTAAGTGGAGTGAGTTCATTGAGTCTTTTCCCTATGTCATCAAATACATCAAAGGCAAAGAGAATGTTGTGGCGGATGCGCTTTCCCGCAAATGCATGCTTGTTACACAACTAGAGTTGAATGTTATTGGCTTTGAGCACATAAAAGAATTATATGAGCATTCTTCGCAACTCCGTATGCTAAGTGTTTGACTCACACTTCTTGGGAACGCTACTACATAAAGGATGGATATCTTATGAGAGCTAATAAACTTTGCATTCCCGAGTCTTCGCTTCGTTTGCTCCTTTTGCAGGAATCTCATGGAGGAGGACTCATGGGATACTTTGGACGCGACAAGACATTTGCTACGCTCTCAAAGAACAACTTTTGGCCCAAGATGCTCCGTGACGTCTCACGCCTCGCCAACCGATGTTCTACATGCCGCAAAGCTAAGTCCAAAGCTCAATCTCATGGTCTTTACATGCCACTTCCTATTCCATACCATCCATGGGAAGACATAAGCATGGACTTTGTACTCGGGTTGCCTAGGACTCAAAATGGCAAAGATTCTGTGTTTGTTGTCGTGGATAGATTCTCTAAAATGGCTCATTTCATTCCTTGTAACAAGATCGACGATGCTTCACATGTTGCAAATCTATTTTGTAGGGAGATCATTCGTCTACATGGAGTGCCCTAGACGGTCGTGTCGGACCAGGACGTCAAGTTCTTGAGCTACTTTTGGAAGACTCTATGCGCCAAACTAGCAATCAAGCTCCTCTTCTCTTCGGCATACCATCCACAAACCGACGGCCAAACGGAGGTGACGAACCGCACACTTTTGACGCTTCTTCGCGTGTTGATCAAGAAGAACATCAAGGAATGGGAGCAATGCTTGCCCATCGCCGAGTACGCCTACAACTGCGCAAGACATTCGACTACCGGCAAGTCCCCCTTCGAGGTCATTTACGGCTTCAACCCGTTGTCCCCATTGGACATCCTACCTATACCGCTACAAGAGCGCATCAACATGGACACAAGTGAACGAGCAAGCTATCTCAAGAAGGTGCACGAAGATACAAGGGCAATGATCGAGCGACAAGTCCATCGTCTTGCCACCAAGCTCAACATCAACAAGGCACCAATGGTGTTCCAACCGGGGGATCTTGTTTGGCTTCATCTTCGCAAGGACCGTTTCCCACACGAGCGCAATTCCAAACTACTACCTCGTGCCGACGGACCCTTCAAGGTGCTAGCAAGCTACAACAACAACGCCTACAAGATCGACATCCCACGAGACAAGTACTCCATGAGCGATACTTTCAACATCAAGGATCTATCTCCTTTCCATGCTGATGAAGATTTCGATCCGAGATCGGATCTTTCCCAAGGGAGGGGAGATGATGCGGAGCATCCCAAGGTCATCCCCATGGACCCTCCATCGCCTTACCAAGTGCCTCAAGGACCAATGACACGTGCTCGTGCTAGACCTCTCGAGACTGAGGTGACGTCACTCCTAGCACTACTTCCATACGAATCTTGCGAGACATGGTTACTACCTCAGACGGATGTGTTTTGTGTACTCAGGTGTGAAGAAGACCACATTGGAGATGTGTGTGAAGATGGACAAGTCCCCAAGCTCACGGATGAGGCTTTGCATCGAGAAGGGCTGAAGAAGGCTCCAGGCCCCGGACATCCGGCCCCCTGTCCCGGACATCCGGCCCCTGGACAAACAGCTACAGAAGGCCACCAGCGGCCGAGGCTACAGGGCCCGGACATCCGGCCTCGGACCAGGAAATCCGGCGCCACTCTACAGAAGCCACCCGAGACTCGACCCCTCCAGCCCGGACATCCGGCGACCCGCGAAGCCCTGGACATCCGGCCCGTCGCCCGGACGTCCGGCCCCTGATTGCCTGCGCGCATCCTTTTGGGCCGTGGTCCGTGTATCCCTTCGCTCCGTACTCTATATATATTCCCTTCCCCACATCTTTTAGGGTTAGCTTTTGGATAGCTCATCATAGACCTTTGTGGTCCCTCTCCTACGAGACCGCGGCCTCTTCGGAGAAGATCCACCTCGGATTCAAGGCCTCCACACCGGAGAAGATCCCAAGGTATACCCAAGACCTCCTCCGGGAGAAGACTATCTTTGTACCACCGTTGTTGACTAAGGATCGTGTATCTTGATGTGTATCGTAGATCTAGCACCTGTGTGACCGTATTTGTGTTGATTTGAGTGTGTCCCCTCGTGTTTTCCTCCGTATATTCTTTGTGTTCTCCGTGTTCATCGTGGGATAACCTCCTTTCGTGAAAGATCTGCCGATTAGGGTTCCACCCTACATCACATGGAGATACAACAAATCGTACAAGTCACATGAATACAACAACATCAATACAAGGCATCTGACTATGGATGCAAACATGAAATGCACAACGACATCCATCTGCTATCCCAGGCTGCCGACCAGGAACCTAACACAAGACTGACGAAGTAGAAGAGGAAAGAACTCCAACACAAGAACATCGCTCTCACGTCAAGTCATCGGAAACCTGCACCTGCAACTGTTGTTGTAGTATCCGTGAGCCACGAGGACTCAGCAATCCCATAACCATGTGTATCAAGACTAGCAAAGCTTAATGGGTATGGAGAGGTTAAGTGGTGAGGTTGCAGCAGCGGCTATGCAAAAGTATTGTGGCTAACTTATGAGTACAAGAATAAGATGAGCATCTACGCAAACGGTCGCAAACTAGTAATGATCGCTATAGATCATGTTCTACCTACGAGTCAAACATAACCCCACCGTGTTCTCTTCTCAAAGTGAAAAGAGAGGGTCACAGTTACTCACGCGGTTCGTGTGTTTTATTTCGTGTCCTCTGTCAAGTTTTCTACAACCGAACATTAACAAATTCCAATCTGCCACATAACCACGGGCACGGCTTTCGAAATATCATAACCCTGCAGGGGTGTCCCAACTTAGCCCATCACAAGCTCTCACGATCATCACATGTAAAATAATAATATTACCCCTTATCTTAGGGACAATCCGATCAGACTCCGAATCCCGATGCACAAGACATTTCGACAATGGTAAAACAAGTTCAACAAGACCTCCCGGCGTGCCGACACCCTGATAGTAGCCGCGCACATCTCGTCTCAGGCAACGTCCAGATGAGCACTACATACAGCAACCGAAGACCCCAGATAACTGGGTGGCACCGCAAGTAGCTCTAGTTTGGGACCAACACCATCAGCACTGGCCCCCCTGTTGTAGAAGAATCCTCGGGTAGCGCTAACTCCCTATGAAATTAATTAATTAATTAAGTTTTTATATGTTGCAAATTAAAAACCAATGTTGGGCCTTGCTGGAGGAGTTTTATTCAAAGACGAATAGTCAAGGGGTCCCCATATACCCAATCACGTTAGGAACGCAAAATCAAGGAGCATAACTTTGGTTTATCGGTTCTTAAGGCGGCAAGAGTGGAACAAAACACCGAGTAAAAGGCCAAGCCTTCCACCCATTGCCAAGTATATAGGTGTGTTAATTTAATTAAAAGATATTGTGATATTCCCAAAACCCAGATCCAACCTAGAGCAATCTTCATCTTCACCTGCAACTAACAACGCTATAAGAGGGGCTGAGCAAGCGGGTAACATAGCCAAACAACGGTTTGCTAGGAGGGTGTGAAAGGTTAGAGGTTTCATGGCAACACGGAGAGAGGCTGACAATAAATGATGGGTAGCGCGGCATATAACGATAGCATCGAGACAACTAGCATGGCAATGATAGTAAAGGTATCGAAGGTGACAATCATCTTGCCTGGAATCCTGCAAGGAAGAAGAACGAGTCCATCAAGAAAATGAAGAAGATGCCACGGAGTCAAACCAAGTGTAGTCGAACGAATTCTCACGATCGCAACGAAATATGAACTAGCAAAAAGAAGCACACAACATGGTAAACACACCACTCGAGAACATGACAAGATGCAAAATGAAGTATGATGCAAGACAAGTTTATAGGATGCAAAACATGGCAAGGGATGATGCATACAAGAACATCACAACAAGGCAAGTTTAAATGAGGACGGAAACATCATATAACAATTCCGGTAAGTCCTCATATGCAATTTCGAAATTGGTCCAGATCTGAACAAACCTTAAGTTAAAGTTGTTAAAAAGCAAGTTAACATGCACCATGATGATCTACTCGAAATTCTAGTCAAGTTACATATAAAATTCATTTAATTCGGAGCTATGGCCTAGAAGATATGAGCAAAACAAGTCAAGCATGGCAAAGATGCAAGATGCACCCAAACAACAAGTAAACACACCCCAAACAGGTATTTAACATGTTATTATGCATCTACATGCAAAAACACACAAGTTTCATATAGGACACGCTTAAAACGGAGCAACGGTTCATCACATACACATGAAACAAGATATAACAACAAGCTGTCCAAAAACAGCAACATGGCACTTAGTTGACATCAAAACAACATGATACAACAACATTACATAGCAACAAAGGGCATGGCAAGCATGTACATGTCCATCACTACAAGCATGACCTCTGAGCTACTACCAAACATCACTACGACATGCTCAAAACATCATGGCAAGATTGCAAAAGATAACAGATTCTCAGATTTAGTGAAAATAAACTAGAAATGTCAGCAACAATGACAAGTAGGCATGTTTGCAAGCTTGTGCAACTCATCTCAGAGCATATCATGGCATGTGAATATAACCAACAGCAAGAAGACATGCTAATGAAGCTACTCATAGCAAGAACATGGTCATAGGATGCATAGATCACTAGCAATTCACATGGCAAAACTAAACTTATTGTTAACAGGCTGACAGAAACATTTTATAGCAACTTCATAGCAAGAAATAAACAAGCTACAGCAGGCCATATATGCAAACAAGGGCATGGTTGGATAGAGCATAACATGGAAAATAAGACATGATCATTGGACAACCCAAAACATTCATGGATTTGAGTGGGGCATCATGCAAACATGGCATCAAGTTATAACAGTTTCAGACTTAGCAGTTTTCAACAAGTGTAAGAAAACAGCCAACATCGAGTAGAACACTTTGCAAGCTCGTTGCAATCACCACAAGGCATAACATGAAAAGTGGATTGCACCACAGAGAAGATGACATGATTGTGCTTCTAAAACATATTGACATGTAGCTCAAACAAAAATCACACATAAAGATAAGAAAAAGACAAAACAACATCTCATAAAAAGTTTCAGCACTTAACAGCCACATGCACTTTTGCAACAGAGATAAACATGGCAATATGGCACCTAACATGAATGCAACAGCCACCATCATGTAGAGCACTTCACAATGAACATTTTGACATATCATACACTCCATTTGGACCAACATGCACAAAGTTGTGACCTCTCAAACATGCTAACGTAATAACAGTTATCAGCAGTTTATAACAATTAGCACTTTTGAATCGATGATTAGGGCATCAAGATGAACTCAAACAAGCATGCCACAGTACAACAATATGAAGAGCATCACACGACGAACATTTTGTCATATTACATGCTCAATTTGGATCTACGTGCATAAAGTTAATATATGCACAAGAATGCATCAAGATAACATATTCCAGGGACTTAGCAGTTTTACACTCAAAAAACAGAGCGGCATATACTAAAGCGTGCACCAAGCGGGGTTTAGCGGCGCTCACCACTGGGCCTGGCCCAAGAAGAAGAAGAGGCAGCCGGCTGGGCCGGACGGAGGTGGGTCGGGGCGCTCGAGATGGGCCAGCGGCTGGGCCTTGGCAGCGGCGCACAGAGGAATGGGCGGCGGGGACGCAGAGGGGCACGGGCCCGCCTTGGGTCGAGCGGGCCATGGCGGTGCGGGGATACGGGCGCGGGGCGGTGGCCAGTGAGGAGCTGCCACGTGGCAGCGGGAGGTGGAGCGGACACGTCCGGCGGCAAGGTGGACATGTCCGGCGCGCGGAGGAGGAAGAAGCTAGGGTTTCGTCCGCAAATTTCGGGGGTGGGTGCTATTTTATAGGTAGAGGGAACTAGGAGTGTCCAAACAAGATGTGGTTTTCGGCCACGCGTTCACCATCCAACGACAGAGAGCACGGAGGAGGTTGGGATGGGCTAGCGGGCTGTTGTGGAAGGGTGCTAGGCCAAAAGAGAAGGGGCTTCCGACGGTTAACGCGGTCAACCATTGGGGCATCAAACAGACTCTGAATGCGACGAAATTTGATAGGCTGTCTACCTATGCTATAATAAGACCACACGCCAAGTTTCATCCCATTCCGAGAACATTTTCCGGCCACTCATAAAATAAATATTCGGAGGTACCGCGGGCGCATGTAAGTGTGTCTGGGCTCAGAACGGACAACGGAGAGGACGAGTGGACTCGACGGGATGCAAGTTTTGGAAAGATGCTGATGCAATGCACACGATGACATGGCAAAATACAACATGCAAGCAAAAGACATGGCAACGACGACGAATAACTAGCTGACACCTGGTGCATCGGTCTCGGGGTGTCACAACACTCCCCTACTAACAAGAGATCTCGTCCCGAGATCATAGGAACGAGACAAAAGAGGAGACAGGAAGAACAAAGTTCTTCTTGAACAAAAGATTGAAACAAAAGAACCTCGAGAGGTTGGGCCACTTGAAGGAAGAATACAATGGAGATGAAAGAGATTGTGAAGCTCCGGTAAAACGAGTAACAAGGCATAAGACGAGAATCAAGAGTTAAGTGACAAGAGAGACATTGAAACCTATCTGGTTAAGCGGGATAAACAAGGAATAAGAACAAGAAAATTTAGATAGCACTCCGGGAAGGAATATGACTTGAACTTGAGAAGATGGAATAGTGCTTGACAAAAGAGAGAACACAATGCCTCCGGAAGAATTGAGAAGAATGGAAAAGAAGATGAATAATTTCTCCACGAATGAGTTGAAAGAGCATCTTCAAGAGAAAGACTTGAACAGAGTTGTTCAGAAAATCAACACCAAAAGAGTAAGCTTGTTGTGGACTTATGGAAATCATCCCAAAACTTGGGGTGATATTATGCCACAACCAAAGTATTGATGAGCTGAGAATAGCGAAGAATGCAAAACTCCACTTCAAAAGAATACAGAGGATTATTTGCACTTCAAGACGCGAGGAGAAGAATACTTGAGCTGCTCCAGAAGAATTTTAGAGAACACTTGAAGAATGAATTATATCATGAAGAATCACCATGAAGAACTCTTGTAACAGAAGGATGATGATAGGATGAAAATAATAAGAATAAGTCCTTGCGATGATTTAGGTGGGGTTCCGACGAGATGACCGACGAGTCTTTAAACTTCGAAAAGAAAAGATGAAAAACACTTGGGACTAGAATTTATTCATCAAGAACAAATTCCGAAGGAAGGGATTAATCAACTTCACAAAGAAGAATAGGAATTATGTTATGCTTATCCTCCACCAATAAATTGATGAGTAACTATGGACTTCCATACTACTTATTCGCATTGAAAAAGATTAAAGATGTATACATCGCAAACTTGCGAAAATCTTCATTAACCATCGGTAGGATTGGAAAACAAATGAATCGATTTGTAGACCAGGGAAAAGAAATCTTGAACGAACCACCATAAGAATTGAAACCGACTGAAGAAAAGAACAAACCACCGGGAAAAATTGAATTGAGTGAATACAAGAGAATGAATCGCCGGGAAGAGTAAAGCACCTGAGGGAATTTAGATACGAGAGAACGAAGAGATCACGAACTGATTAAAGAATACTTGAACGTAGCACCGGATGAATGTGAGACGAACGAAAATACATCAACGAAGAATAGTTGGAGGACGAAGTTGAGAACTGAGAACGAAGCGATGTTCTAAAATGATGGCCTTCAGAGGAACACAATGAAAAGAATTCATGAAATACTCCGGATGGTTAAGGAAAAGAATTTATGACAACGGAATAATTCGAGAGGATAACATGAAGCTAAAATGGACACGGTTTAAGAGAAAATCTTCTTCGGTCTTCAAATGACGACGAGGAACACCACCGAAATTATTGAGATACTCTGGAAGAATGAACATAGGAAAGGTTGAACCAATGATGAAAAGAATTAAAAGCGATCTTGGAGAAGGCACATGACTGATGGAATCCATACTTACGTGACACTTTGTAAAGAATATGGGAGCTACTCCGGAAAAAATTAGAAGAGTCAGGTAAGATCCTGGGAATAAACCTGTGGGTTATGAGCCCACCAAAGAGAAAACACCGTTGAAAAAGGATTATTCGAGTGAGAAACGATGCACCGGAACGTTTAAAAGACTCGAATTAGGTGACAACCTCGAATAAATTAGAACATAGACGAATCTCCTGGAATGTATTCGGAACTCCGGGATGACTAAATGGCGAGAGGCGTACAAGGGGAAACATTCGAGCCGAGGGAAATAATATGATGAGCACCGAATACACATTGAATTGGAACCACCAGATAAGAAAATAGATGAAGAATTTCGAACGAGAGGGGAATTCATCGTAGAAGAAAAGAGATGAAGGATGACGAACTAGCCGAGAATACACCAGTTGAGATAATTGATGACAGAAAGCAAAGACTTCACACGGGTAGGATGGATACTCGATTAAGGACTCCGGCTCCGAAAAGAGAAGGGGTGGGCGGGTGGGAAAAGAAAGACAACTTCAGAAGGGGAAACAACAATGGTTGGAAAGAACCGAGGATTGAAGCAAAAGACGAGGAGGGTCAAATCGACTTGACGAGAGATGCACCAGATGAAAAGAGCAGACATCACAACGATCGGAAAACTAACTGTGTGATCCTAAAAAAATTGAAGGGAAGAGGATTAATTCAAAACACCTGCGTCAAGATTCCTCACCAGATCAACAAAGGGGCTGAGGAGTAAAAGAATTCCTACTCTCCGATATAACTAGACTCCGAAAAAATAGTTTTTGCTAGACTCGACAACGGCCAGACTATGATCAATCAAGGGGGCTTCTATGGTCGGTCGAGGCTCTGATACCAACTTTTCAGGTCAAAGATGCGATTATATCCCAATCACGAGTGTGTCACGTGATCGGGATAGAATCGCATGTTGGGCCTGACAGTAGCGACCTCCTATCACAAGTATGCTATGTATGCATGATGTTCCGGTGCTTTAGCACAAGATTATCCAAGATGATCGGATATGACAAAATTTTGTATGTAATGTGGTATGATGCTATGTCTCTTTATTACAAGCTTCTTTGCGTTTCTTTTGCTTAAAAGCTTTTTGGATCTTTCCGTCTTGAGCTCTTTTGCTGGCCACTTATGCAAACAATGTTCGAACCAAGATAGCAATTGTGTATGCAGAACACTTGTGTGGTACACCAAGATATGATGATATAGGAGTATGCCATGTAGATGATGATCACTAATGTGCACAAGTAGCGTGGCCCGACAATACTCAAATGGCTAGTCTCGATAGGAATGTTACACAAAATGGGCTATGTGGTGACAATGCAATGGCAAGGGAGTACTCAAAGTGTCGTTGATCTTACCGTCGTCGGTATGTCGTGATGAGCAAGGAAGGACAATGTGAGTGGGACAATGTCGATGTCGAGACCATGCCAAAGATGTGTGACAGTGTTGTCGGAGATGCACCATCCCTAAGTAGCCGAAACACGTTAGGAAACGTAAACCACAACTCCAATTCTCAAAGCACAAAATGTGACATACTTGTCGGAGTTGGTAGCGGGTAAGTGGTGGTACGGTTGGGTATGTCGAGGGTTTAGCGGAACTGGGAGGGTGCTGGTAGAGGTGGGTATGCGGTGGAGGAAGTGGTGGAGGAGAAAAACCACAGAAATGCAGTTTCGTTAGCCGAAGCCGGATGATCTGGGCGAGTCCTGATAACCAGGGTCAAGGTCCGGATGATCTAGGAAGGTCAACTGCGCTCGAGAGGCACATGATGAACTTGAAAAATTTTGGGGGGGGG
Source organism: Secale cereale (assembly GCA_902687465.1). Lineage (NCBI taxonomy): Eukaryota > Viridiplantae > Streptophyta > Magnoliopsida > Poales > Poaceae > Secale > Secale cereale. The sequence continues at coordinate 410,030,536 of LR738710.1, forward strand.
GGATTCGCGGATTTTGGGCGGATTTTGTGGTGGAAATGGTGGGAAATATGTAGTTGCACTTGCAACATAGCTAATCCATACATCAAAATAAAAAAACTACATCAAACCAACAAATCAAAAAAAAAATTAGTACATCTATTTTTGTGGGGAATTTTCGAAATTGGACGAAAAACAACAAAATTAGGCTAGAAAACAAGGGTAGGGACTCCTCATTTGTGATCAATCAAGGCTCATGATACCATAAGATGTGGGGCTAACACGGCTTAGGCCGATCTTTCACGATTGGAGGGGATTCCCACAAAGAACAAGAGTGGGAAAACAAGAGGAGAATGATAGAAAACAGTCAAATCAACACGATCCTATCACACATGCTAATAGAGGCGAAGGTGTCCCGTCTTTCGATGAGATGGTGATTATCATTTTCGGAGGAGTAGACTTTGACGATCCGTCTATGAATGTGTGAAGACGTCGCGCCTTAGCAATGACTAAACCAACTCCAAGAGGTTATTGACCATGCTGGAGCACGATCAAACTGACAACGAGGGTCTATTTCCTGCAAGCAAATGATGAATAAGCAAGAAACTGAGATTGCAATATGGATAGTGTGAATATAAGGGGAAATCTTTATTGATCAAGGTGGGGTTATGTGACGTCTTTGTTTGGTCGTTAAACACAAACGAAGTATGCGAAGTTGCAGCTATGGCGAACTTTAATCTAAACAAAACCCAAAGTCTAAATGACGCCCTAATTGATGTATATATGGAGGAACAGGAGGGGGAATTTCGTGGCCCTTGGAGGAGGGGTTTGAAACTAAACCTAACCCTTATTTCCCCATACATACGGACTCTAAAAAGAGCCTATGCTAAAGTATTTCCAAATTACATGGGCCTGGCCCAATAATAAGGTGACGCAACACCTATACTAGCCTCTGGACAAAATTTATGAAGTGGCATCTTGTATATTTCGTCCAAGGCTTCATGCACTCATTATGGTGGCTTCAAAGTCCTGAAATCATCACTTGTAACTTTGTTCTGGCTCCCATTGCGCATGCCATCATCTTCATGATTGATCTTGTTCCAATGTTCATCCTTCTTGTCCAAGTTAGGCCCTTCATTTGTAAGCAAGACAAATGTATCCAATTTAGACATCATCATATTCCCATGAACATTAGAATCTTTACCAAGAAACGATAGTACCTGGTAATTGAATTGGCGCGCACGAGCTCTAGTAATTGGTCCAATATGTATAGCACCAGGGGCTGTGGGTGTAACAATGGTATTGATGACCTCATCATCCTCCCCTTCTTAAAGTGAAGTCGTCCTCGACAGAAGCTCATCTTCCTCACCCAAATAAGGCTTCAAATCTGCAATGTTAAAAGTGGGAGTAACCCTAAAGTCTGCAGGTAGTTCATGTTTATATGCATTATCATTTATTTTCCCTAACACCTTAAAAGTGGGACTAACCCCAAAATCAGGAAACCTATCCTTACGCAAATGTAACCAAACAAGATCTCCAGGTGCAAAGACAACGTGTTTTCTACCTTTATCTCCAGCAAGTTTATATTTAGCATTCATACGCTCAATGTTTTCCTTAGTTAACTCATGCATTTTTAAGATCAATTCAGCATGTTGTTTAGCATCAAATATATCCTTCTCCGAAGATGGAAGAGGCAACAAATCAATAGTTGCATGAGGTAGGAAACCATATACAATTTCAAAAGGGCACATCTTAGTAGTAGAATGCAGCGAACGATTATAAGCAAATTCAATATGAGGCAAGCATTCTGCCCAAATTTTCTTATTATTCTTCAAAACAGCCCTAAGCATAGTAGACAAAGTTCGATTGACTAATTAAGTTTGTCCATCAGTTTGGGGGTGACAAGTAGTACTAAAAAGATGTTTAGTCCCCAACTTATCCCATAAACATCTCCAAAAGTGGCTAAGAAATTTAGTATCACGATCGGAAACAATAGTATTTGGCACACCATGCAAGCGAATAATTTTACAAAAGAACAAATCAGCAACATTGGCAGGAGCATCGCTTTTATGACATGGTATAAAGTGCGCCATTTTTTAGAAGCTATCCATGACAACAAATTTGATATCACTCCCCTTCATTGTTCGAGGTAAATCCAAAACAAAGTCCATAGATATTCCTCCCATGGAACACTAGGTACAGGCAAAGGCATATATAAACCATGAGGGTTGAGTCGTTACTTAGCTTTTGGACATGTAGGGCAGCCAGCAACAAAGTGCTCAACATCCCGTCTCATCTTTGGCCAAAAGAAATGTGTAGCAAGTACATCCTCCATATTCTTCACACCAAATTGTCCTGTTAATCCTCCTCCATGCGCCTTCTGCAACAAGAAAACACGAACGGAGCTAGCTGGAATGCATAGCTTTTTAGCACGAAAACACAAATCCATCATTAACGATGAATATGTTCCATGTTCTCCCTTCTTTACAATTCCGCAATACATCTTTAAATTCAGCATCATGCACATATTGATCTTGGATGGTCTCCAACCAAATATTATAAAGTAAAGTTGTGAAAGCATAGTATAACGATGAGACAATGCATCAACAATAACATTTTTTGTACCCTTGTTGTGTTTACTAACATAAGGGAAAGTTCAATGAATTCAACTTATTTAGCATGTCTATGGTTGAATTTAGCTTGACTTTTAATATGCTTCAAATATTCATGATCATAATGTATAACAAATTCTTTGGGCCATAAATAATGTTTCCTTGTTTCCAAAGTCCGAACAAGAGCATATAATTCCTTGTCATAAGTAGAATAGTTTAGACTAGGCCCACTCAATTTTTCAGAAATGTATGCAACAGGTTTATCATCTTGTAATTGAAAGTGCATTATATTGACTAGAGGGGGGTGAATAGGAGATTATCACAAATTCGTCACTGAGGAAATTCTAGGTGAGTAATTTCCTAAGCAACGAAATACTAGTAGTGGAATAGATACTTAGGTGCATGCATAACAAAGCAGTAGCATAGTCATCATGATGAATTGAAAGCATACACAGAGCACAAGTAGCGTGTAAACATGATAAGAAGGCTGAAGACAAAAGACTGAAGAAATAGGATTGAGGAAATTGATAAAGTCTTTAGTCAAAGTCTTCAAACAATACAGATCATCAACACACGAATGAGAAATTGAAAGGGTTGAGGAAATAGAACCAGTTAGCTCGGTGAACACAATGATTTGGTAGACCAGTTCCAACTATTGTGTCAGTTTTACGCCTGGTTAGGGCGGCCAGGTGTTCAAACCTGAGGACACATAGTCCCGGACACACAGTCCTCACCGTATTCCCCTTTAGCCAAGGTCACATAGACTTCGGCCAATCACTCATGGTAAGTCTTCAAGGTGATTTCCAAACCTTCACAGACTTGGTCACCCGGAGATCCACAATTCCTCTTGGATGCTCTAGACCATTGACGCCTAACCGTTTGGAAGATACACAGTCTTCAAAGGTAACAAGCATCAGTTCCACACATGAACAATCTCTTAAGTGATGCTCAATCACTTTGGGTTTTAGGTGTTGCAGTTTAGGGTTTTTCCTCACTTGATGATTTTCGCTCAAAGTCCTCGGAGGATGGGTTGCTCTAATGACAAGTTTTAGGTTCTCTCGGAGCAGCCAACCAGCTAGTGGTTGAAGGGGCATCTATTTATGGCCTAGGGAGCAGCCCGAAATGATAAGACATAAATGGCCTTCAATGATATATGACCGTTAGGTGGATAGGATATTTTGGGACAGCTAGCGCATAGCACAACAATGGTCAGAAATTTGTGCTCTCAAATTCCTTAGGGCCAGCATGTTCCTTACTTGTAGGCAATCCGCACTAGCCAATTCCTAACTCCTCAGTCAGAACAAATTCCTCCGAGAACAGAAGAACTTCGTCTCTGTCACTGAAGAAATAGACTGAACTGTATGAGATTTGCAATGGCTTCACTCGAAAGGGTTGGGTAGTGTAGGCTTTGAGATGAGCATCACTCAGAAATGTGTTTCCTTAGTTTTACCTCGATCCCCTTTAACAGTAAGGTGTTTCCTATGTGTGACACCCCGAGACCGGTGCGCCAGATATCAGCCAGTTATTCGTCGTCATTGCCATGTCATCTGCTTGCGTGTTGCATCTTTGCCTTGTCATCGTGTGCATTGCATCAGCATGTTTTCAAAACTTGCATCCGTCCGAGTTCCCTCGTCCTCTCTGTTGTCCGTTCTGAGCCCAGACACACTCACACATGCCCGCGGCACCTCCGAATATTTGTTTTATAAGTGGCCGAAAAATGTTCTCGGAATGGGATGAAACTTACCGTGTGGTCTTATTATAGTGTAGACATGCCGCGTGCCAAATTTCATCGCATTCGGAGCTCGTTTGATAGCCGTTAAATATAGCGGCACTAGTAGTCGGTTAATTCGTTGGACGTTTTCGGTCTCCGAAAACCCTGCGGGCTTCTTTTCCCTGCTCTCCTCGCAGCCCGAGACCTCTCCTACACAGCCCACTAACCCCTCCTAGGCCCAGCCTACCCCCCCTCTCTCGACCTAGACAGTCCGATCGAGATCGGAGGGTCAAAAAACCCCTCCTAACCCCTCAAACCCTAACCCTGCCTATATAAGGAAGGCTAGACCTTCCTAATCTGGAACCTACCCCCCATCTCCTCATTTTCCGCGCCACCCAACCCGCAGCCGCCACCTCCACCTTCCAGCCGCCTTCCTCCCCTTGTTTTCCGCTTCGGCCGCCCAGCCACCACCACTTGGCAGTCCGCCACGGGCCGCGCCGCTGCCAGCTTCGCCCCTCAGCCAGTGGCAGAGAGCCACGTGGCCTCACCACCTCATTCCACGGCCTCTCCGCGTTCCCTTGTCAAGCCCCCCTACCATCGGCCTGCGAGGCCCAGGCGCAGCCCGCCCCGGGCCCGAACCAGGCCGCGCGCCCGAGCCGCGCCCGCGCTTCCCTCCGTCGTCTTCCACCCGCTGCCGCCGCGACGAACCTCGCTTCCCCAGCCGCCCGGCCTTTGCTCCGCCGCCGACCGGCCTCGCCGCCCGTGACCTCTGCCTCCAGGCCGGACCCCCACTGCCTTTTCTCTTCCCTATCTCCTTCCTCCCTCAAGCTCTCACCTAGGGCCATGGCCGTCGCCGTTCTCGCAGAGACCGCCATCGCTGGAGCTTCACTGGTCGCGCCGTCGCCGAGAATGGAGTCCCCGAGGCTAGATCCGCAGATGCGGCCCCGGGATCCGCCCCCTCCGGCCCTCCCACGACCGCCGCCTCGCCGGTGAGCCGCCACTGGCGCCGGACCTCACCTTTGCCCGCGCGCCGGACATGTCCGGAGGAGCCCGGACATGTCCGATGTCTTCCTCCAGCGTGCCACTGCTAGGTGGGCCCATGCACGCGCCACCGACGGATACGCCCGGGCAGGCACGGACATGTGCACCCGAACCCTGAGGTCTATTTTTCTCTAAGTCCCTGAAATGTGTAAGTTTTGTTGCATGTTTGAGTGGCTGTAACTTTTTGTGTGGTGATCCAAATGATGCATCTAATATGTCAAAATGATAGAGGTGATATGCTCTTCATTTTGTTCCACTGTGGCATGCTTGTTTGAGTTCATCTTGATGCCCTAATCATCGTTGCAAGAGTGCTATATGTTTAAAACTGCAGATAACTGTAATTTTGTTGCATGCTTGTGGTGATGATAACTTTGTGCATGTTGGTGCAAATGGAGTGTATGATATGTCAAAATGTTCTTTGTAAAGTGCACTACATGTTGGTTGATGTAGCATTCATGTTAGGTGCCATCTTGCCATGTTAATCTCTGTTGCAAAAGTGCATGTGGCTGTCAAGTGCTGAAACTTGTTATGAGATGATGATTTGACTTGCTCATTGCTATCGGTGTGTTTGTCTTCATGTCACATGTCTATATGTTTTAGAAGCACAATCATATGGTCTTTGTTGTGGTGCAATCCACTTTCCATGATATGCCTTGAGGTGACTTAAACAAGCTGCCAATGTTGCTGTTTTATACTTAGTGAAAAAATTGCTAAGTCTAGAATCTGTTAAACCTAATGCTATGTTTGCTTGATGCCTCCCTCAAATCCATGCATGTTTTATTATGTCAAATGATCATGTCTTGTTGTCCATGTTATGCTCTATCCATTCATGCCCTTGTTTGCATATATGACCTGTTGTAGCTTATTTATTTCTTGCTCTCAAGTTGCTACAAATGTACCTGTTAGATTATTATCAACATGATCAATTTGGTGAAGCTTGTTGTTATTGATCCATGCCTCCTATGGAGTTGTTCCAATGGAGTTTTTTGATGTATGCTATGTCTATTACATGTCCATGCTCTTTATATACTTAGGCCCCATTCAGTATACAGTTTAGAGAAACAGAGGAATGTAAAAAAGTACAGGAATGCAGTAGGCTGTACAGTGCATTCCTCCGGTTCTCGAAATATAGGAATAAGAAACTAAAGAATTTTTCGGTTCACAGGAACTTGTTCATAGAGGTGAGTAAAGGAACCGTACAACTAATGCAGCAGTATATTAGTTTATTCCTCCAGGAAGCGCTGCATGCTGGTTTGGCTTCTGTCACACCCATGGGAATGATATTTCTTTATTCAGCCTGCGCCGTGATTGCCTCGGGCCTCCGCCCAAAAATGAGCCCAGACCAGATTTATATTTTCCTGTGAAATGGCCACTATTTGAGGAACTTTCCACAGGTACGCTGTAGCCGAATCCTTTGTACCGAACGCCATCGAAGGAAATGTAAACTATGGAATGGATATTTCTCTGGAAATACTAGAATTCCCGTGAAGCGAACGCACCCGTAGTAGAGTTGATATGCTTGTTGTTTTGTGCCTCTGAAGGCAGCATATTGATGATGTTTTTGCCTACCTAGATTTTGACCAAGTCTGGATAAATTAATTGCAACTTGCCATGCTTGGTTAACTGTGTTCCAGCAAGTTTTTGGGTGTGCTCTAAGTTCATGCTCTTAAGTATCATGTCTATTTCACATCCATGCTTCTTGTTATCATGTTTGAGTGTTGTAGCATATATATACCTTGCTCCAAAGTTGCTATGTTGCTGATTTTTGGACAGCTTGTTGCTATATATTGTTTCGTGTGTATATGTTGATCCGTTGCTCCGTTTTGAGCGTGCCCTATATGAAACTTGTGTGATTTTGCATGTAGAAGCATAATATCATGTTTTTTTCATGTTTGGAGTGTGATTTCTTGATGTTTGGGGTGCATCTTGCACCGTTGCCATGCTTGACTTGTTTTGCTCATATCTTTTAGGCCGTAGCTCCGAATTAAACAAACTATATATGAAACTTGACTAGAATTTCGAGTAGATCATCATGGAGCATGTTAAATTGCTGGTTAACAACTTTAACTTAAGGTTTGTTCAGATCTGGACCAATTTTGATATGTGTATATGAGGACTTACTGGAATTAGTATATGTTGTTTCCGGCCTCATTTAAACTTGTTGTTTTGTGTTGTTCTTGTGTGCTTCATCCCTTGCCATGTATTGCATCATATAGTCTTGTCTTGCATCATACTTGTTTGAGCATCTTCTTTGTTCTTGAGTGGTTTGTTTACCATGTTGTGTGCTTTCTTCTCGCTAGTTCTTTTCCGTTGCGATCATGAGGATTCGTTCGACTATACGTGGTTCGTCTTCCAGGCTTCTTCTTCGTCTTCTTCATGGATCCGTTCTTCTTCCTTGCGGGATCTCAAGCAAGCTGACCATCACCTTGGATACCTTTACTACCATTGCAATGCTAGATGTCTCGATGCTATCGTTATATGTCGTGCTACCCATCTTTTATTATCAGCCCCTCTCCTTGTTGCCGTGAAATCTCTAACGTTTGACACCTTCCAAGCAAAACCGTTGTTTGGCTATGTTACCTGCTTGCTCAGCTCCTCTTATAGCATTTTTAGTTGCAGGTGAAGATGAAGATGTTCCATGTTGGAACTTGATGCTTTGGGATTATCACAATATCTATTATTATTATTAACACACCTATATACTTGGCAATGGGTGGAAGGCTTGGCCTTTTGCTCGGTGTTTTGTTCCACTCATGCCACCTTAGGACCCGATAAACCGGCGTTATGTTCCTTGATTTTGCGTTCCTAACACGGTTGGGTATATCGGGACTACTTTACAGTTCGTTTTGAATAAAACTCCTCCAGCAAGGCCCAACATTGGTTTTAATTTGCAACATAATAAAAACTTAATTAATTAATTGCATAGGGAGTTAGCGCTACCCGAGGATTCTTTCTACATTGCAGGGGGGGCTACTGTTGATGGTGTTGGTCCCAAACGGGGGTCCTGCGGGGCTACCACGGGGAAACTCGAGGATTGGCTCCCGTACCATCACCCATCCGGTCGTGGCCTGAGATGAGATACGCGCGGCTACTATCAGGGTGTCGACATACTGGGAGGTCTTGCTGGACTTGTTTTACCACTGTCGAAATGTCTTGTGCACCGGGATACCGAGCCTGATCGGATTGTCCCTAAGATAAGGGGTAATATTATTATTATCTCTACTGATCGTGAGAGCTTGTGATGGGCTAAGTTGGGAAACCCCTGCAGGGTTATGATCTTTCGAAAGCCGTGCCCGCGGTTATGTGGCAGATTGGAATTTGTTAATGTCCGGTTGTAGAAAACTTGACAGAGGATCCGAAGTAAAATACACGAACCGTGTGAGTAACCATGACTGTCTCTTTTCACTTTGAGAAGAGAACACGGTGGGGTTATGTTTGACTCGTAGGTAGTTCAGGGTCTTTAGCGATCATTACTAGTTTGCGACCGTTTGTGTAGATGATCATCTTATTCTTGTACTCGTAAGTTAGCCACCATATTTTGCTTAGCCGCTGCTGCAACCTCACCACTTAACCTCTTCCTACCCTTTAAGCTTTGCTAGTCTTGGTACCCATGGTTATGGGATTGCTGAGTCCTCATGGTTCACAGATACTACAACACTAGTTGCAAGTGCTAGTTTCCGATGACTTGACGTGAGAGCGATGTTCTTTTGTTGGATTTCCTTCATCTTCTTCAGTCTTGGGTTTGGTTCCTGGTCGGCAGCCAGGGATAGCAGATGGATGTCATTGTTCTTTTCATGTTTGCATCCGTAGTCGGATGCCTTGTATTGATGATGTTGTATTCATGTGACTTGTATGTATTGTTGTATCCCCCATGTATGTATGAAATGGTACGATGTAATGATATCCATCTTGCTAAGCGCCCGAAATGCGGTTGTGCCCCAATCACGTATGTGTCACGTGATCGGGATAGAATCGCATCTTGGTCCTGACAAGTTGGTATCAGAGCCTCGACCGACCATAGGATCCCCCTTGATTGACCATAGTCTGGCCGTTGTGGAGTCTAGCAGAAAACTTTTTCAGAGTCTAGTTATATCGGAGAGTAGGAATTCTTTTTACTCCTCAGCCCCTTCGTCGCTCTGGTGAGGAATCTTGACGTAGGTGTTTTGATTACTCCTCTTCCCCTTCAATTTTTTTAGGATCGCGGTTAGTTTTTTGTTCGTTCCGTTGTCTGCTCTTTTCATCTGGTGCATCTCTCGTCAAGTGGATTCAACCCTCTTCTTCTTTGCAAGTTCAGCCTCAGTTCTTTTCAACCGACAGTGTTTCCCCGTCCGATGTGGTCTTTTCTTTTCCCACCTGCCCACCCTTTTTCTTCTCAAGCCGGAGTCCTTAATCGAGTATCCATCCTAGTCGTGTTAAGCCCTGCTTTCTTTCATCAATTACTTCATCTGGTGAATTCTCATCTCGTTCGTCCTTCTTCATCTCTTTCTTTTCCGGTGGATTCAACTCATGTATTCGGTGTCGTTCATATTCTTTTCCCTCGGCTCGGATATTCTCCTTGCTCGTTTACCTCTCGCCATTTAATTGTTCCGGAGTTCCGAAGGCATCTTAGGAGATTCGTTTGTATTCTAATTTATTCGAGGTTGTCACCTCATTCGAGTTTTTCAATTGTTCCGGTGCATCATCTCCTTTTCGATCCTTCCAACGGTGTTTCTCTTCAGTGGGCTCATAACCCACTTGTTTATTCCCATGATCTTACCTGACTCTTCTAATTTTTTCGGAGCTATTCCCAAATTCTTTTCAAGTGTGACGTAAGTATGGATTCCATCAGTCACGTGCCTTCCGAAGATCATTTTCAAAATTCTTTTCATCATTGGTTCAACATTTCTTCTTTTCGTTCTTTCGGAGTATTTCACGAATTCTTTTCTTTGTGTTCCTCCAAAGGCCATCATTTCAGAAGATTTCTTCGTTCTCAGTTTTCTACTTCGTCCTCCAAATATTCTTCCATAATGCCTCTTCATTCGTCTCACATTCGTCCGGTGCTTCCTTCAAGCATTCCTTAATCAGTTCGTGATCTCTTCGTTATCTTGTATCTAAATTCCCCAAGTGCTTTATTCTTCCCGGCTTTTTATTCTCTTGTTTTCACTCGATTTTAATTCTTCCCGATGGCTCATTCAAGATTCTTTTCTTTGTCATCATATCAATCCATTCATTTGTTTTCCAATCCTACCGGTGTTTCATGAATATTCTCGCATGTTCTCGATATATCCCTCTTTAATTAATTTCATCGAGAATAAGTAGTATGTGAATCCATTGCTTTCATCAATTTAATAGATGAAGGATGAGCATACCATAATTCTCATTCATTCTCGTCAAGTTGATTAATCCTTTCCTTCGGAGTTTATTCTTGATGAATAAACTCTAGTTCAAGTGCTTTAATCTTTTCTTTCCCGGAGTTTAATAGTTTCCCAGCCTTCTCGTCGGAACCCTCGTCTAAATCTTCGCAATGATTTAATCTTATTATTTTCGTCCGTCATTTCTATAACATCATCCTTGTTGTTACCGGAGTTCCTCATGGTGGTTCTTCATAAGATAATTCATTCTTCAAGTGTTCATCAAATTCTTCTGGAGCAGCTCAAGCATTCTTATTCTTTTGCCTCTCGAGTGCAAATAATTCTCCGTATTCTTTTGAAGTGGAGTTTTGCATTTCTTCATTCTCATCTATCAGTACTTTGGTTGCGGCATAATATCAACTCAAGTTTCGGGATGATTCCCATAAGTCCACAACAAGCTTATTCTTTTGTTGTTGATTTTCCCAACAACTCCGTTCAAGTCTTTCTCTTAGAGATGCTCTTTCAAATTCATTCGCGCTCGAAGTTGTTCTTCTCGTATCCGTTCTTTTCATTCCACTCTTTCAGTTCTTCTGGAGGCATTGTCTTGTTCATTACATCATGTTTTTTATTCCATCTTCTCAAGTTCTTGTTCCGGTCCATTCATGTTCAACGGGTGTGCTATTTCTTTCAGTTTTAGCCGGAGTGCTGCCCGATTTCCTTTGTGGAGATTCCTTTCTTTCTCTTATTAACCGGACTGGTTTCGAAGTGATTCTTGTTCCTTCAGCTCTTGTTTCCTGCCTTTCAACCTCCTTGATTCTCGTTGTATTCCTTGTTCCTCTTGTTTAACGAAGTCTTTGCAACTTTGTTCATCTTCGTTGTATTCTTTCTTTCAAGTTGTTCAACCTCTCAAGGTTCTTCGGTTTCACCTACTTCCGTTTTTCTCTTCCGTCTCGTTCCTATGATCTCGGGACGAGATCTCTTGTTAGTAGGGGAGTGTTGTGACACCCCGAGACCGATGCGCCAGGTGTCAGCCAATTATTCGTCGTCATTGCCATGTCATCTGCTTGCGTGTTGGATCTTTGCCTTGTCATCGAGTGCATTGCATCAACATGTTTTCAAAACATGCATCCGACCGAGTTCCATCGTCCTCTTCGTTGTCCGTTTTGAGCCCAGACACACTCACACGCTCCCGCGGCGCCTCTGAATATTTATTTCATAAGTGGCCGAAAAATATTCACGGAATGGGATGAAACTTGGCGTGTGCTCTTATTATAGTGTAGACAGGACGCCTGCCAAATTGCATCGCATTTGGAGCTCGTTTGATAGCCCAACTATTAAATATAGCGGCACTAGTAGCCGGTTAATTCGTCGGACGTTTTCGGTCTCCGAAAACACCACGGGCCTCTTTTTCCCTTCTCTCCTCGCAGCCCGAGACCTCTTCTACACAGCCCACTAACCCCTCCTAGGCCCAGCCTACCCCCTCTCTCGACACGGACCGTCCGATCGAGATCGGAGGGTCCAAAAACCCCTCCTCACCCCTCAAACCCTAAGCTTGCCTATATGAGGAAGGCTAGACCTTCCTAATCTGGAACCTACCCCCCTTCTCCTCATTTTTTGCGCCACCCAACCTGCAGCTGCCACCTTCCCCCCTCGTTTTCCACTCCGGCCGCCCAGCCACCGCCACTTGACAGTCCGCCACGGGCCGCGCCGCCGCCAGCTTCGCCGCTCAGCCAGTGGAAGAGAGCCACGAGGCCCCGCCACCTAACCCCGCACCCTCTCCGCGTACCCCTGCCAAGCCCCGCTACCGCCAGCCCGCGAGGCCCAGGCGTAGCCTGCCACGGGCCTGAACCGGGCCGAGTGCCCGAGCCGCGCCCGCGCCTACCTCCATCGTCTTCCTCCCGCCGCCGCCGCGACGGACTTCGCCTTCCCAGCCGCCCGGCCTTTGCTACAGCGCCGGCCGGCCTCGCCGCCGGTGACCTCTGCCTCCAGGCCGGACCCCCACTGCCTTCTCTCTTCCCTATCTCCTTCCTCCCTCAAGCTCTCACCTAGGGCCATGGCCGGCGCCGTTCTCGCAGAGATCGCCGTCGCTGGAGCTTCACCGGTCGCACTGTCGCCGGGAATGGAGTCCCCAAGGCCAGATCCGCTGATGCCGCCCTGGGATCTGCCCCCTCCGGCCCTCCCACGACCGCCGCCTCGCCGGAGAGCCGCCACTACTGCCATGCCTCGCCTTTGCCCGCGCGCGCCGGACATGTCCGGAGGAGCCCGGACATGTCCGACGTCTTCCTCCAGCATGCCACTGCAAGGTGGGTCCGTGCACGCGCCACCGTCGGACACGTCCGGGCAGGCATGGACATGTCCACTCGAACCCTGAGGTCTATTTCTCTCTAAGTCCCTGAGATGTGTAATTTTTGTTGCATGTTTGAGTGGCTGTAACTTTTTGTGTGGTGATCCAAATGATGCATATAATATGTCAAAATGATCGCGGTGATATGCTCTTCATTTTGTTCCACTGTGGAATGCTTGTTTGAGTTCATCTTGATGCCCTAATCATCGTTGTAAGAGTGCTATATGTTTAAAACTGTAGATAACTGTAATTTTGTTGCATGCTTGTGGTGATGATAACTCTGTGCATGTTGGTCCAAATGGAGTGTATGATATGTCAAAATGTTCATTGTCAAGTGCACTACATTTTCGTTGCTGTAGCATTCATGTTAGGTGCCATCTTGCCATGTTAATCTCTGTTGCAAAAGTGCATGTGGCTGTCAAGGGCTGAAATTTGTTATGAGATGCTGATTTGACTTGCTCATTGCTATCGGTGTGTTTGTCTCCATGTCACATGTCTATATATTATAGAAGCACAATCATATGGTCTTTGCTGTGGTGCAATCCACTTTCTATGATATGCCTTGAGGTGACTTAAACAAGCTTGTAAACATGCCATGCCAATGTTGCTGTTTTATACTTAGTGAAAAAACTGCTAAGTCCGGAATCTGTTAAACCTGATGCTATGTTTGCTTGATGCCTCCCTCAAATCCATGCATGTTTTAGTATGTCAAATGATCATGTCTTTTTTTCCATGTTATGCTCTATCCATTCATGTCCTTGTTTGCATATATGACCTGCTAGAGCTTATTTATTGCTTGCTCTCAAGTTGCTACAAATGTACCTGTCAGATTATTATCAGCATGATCAATTTGGTGAAGCTTGTTGTTATTGATCCATGCCTCCTATGGAGTTGTTCCAATGGAGTTGTTTGATGTATGCTATGTCTATTACGTGTACATGCTCTTTATATACTTAGTAGAGTTGATATGCTTGTTGTTTTGTGCCTCCGAAGGCAGCATCGTGATGATGTTTTTGCCTTCCCAGATTTTGACTAAGTCTAAATAAATTTATTGCAACTTGCCATGCTTGGTTAATTGCGTTCCAGCAAGTTTTTGGGTATGCTCTAAGTTCATGCTTGTTAAGTATCATGTCTATTTCACATCCATGCTTCTTGTTATCATGTTTGAGTGTTGTAGCATATATATACCTTGCTCCACAGTTGTTGTGTTGCTGATTTTTGGACAGCTTGTTGTTATATCTTGTTTCGTGTGTATGTGTTGATCCGTTGCTCCGTTTTGAGCGTGCCCTATATGAAGCTTGTGTGATTTTGCATGTAGAAGCATAATATCATGTTGTTTTAATGTTTGGAGTGTGTTTGCTTGATGTTTGGGGTGCATCTTGCACCGTTGCCATTCTTGACTTGTTTTGCTCATATCTTTTAGGTCGTAGCTCTGAATTAAACAAACTTTATATGAAACTTGACTATAATTTCGAGTAGATCATCATGGAGCATGTTAACTTGCTGGTTAATAACTTTAACTTAAGGTTTGTTCAGATCTGGACCAACTTTGATATGTGTATATGAGGACATACCGAAATTATTATATGTTTTTTCCGGCCTCATTTAAACTTGTTGTTTTGTGTTGTTCTTTTGTGCTTCATCCCTTGCCATGTATTGCATCATATAGTCTTGTCTTGCATCATACTTAGTTGAGCATCTTGTTTTGTTCTTGAGTGGTTTGTCTACCATGTTGTTGGCTTTCTTCTCGCTAGTTCTTTTCCGTTGCGATCGTGAGGATTCGTTCGACTACGCGTGGTTCGTCTTCGAGGCTTCTTCTTCATTTTCTTCATGGATCCGTTCTTCTTCCTTGCGGTATCTCAGTCATGATGACCATCACCTTGGATACCTTTACTATCATTGCCATGCTAGATGTCTCGATGCTATCGTTATATGTCGCGCTAACCATCTTTTATTATCAGCCCCTCTCCTTGTTGCCATGAAACCTCTAACCTTTGACACCTTCCCAGCAAAACTGTTGTTTGGCTATGGTACCCGCTTGCTCAGCCCCTCTTATAGCGTTGTTAGTTGCAGGTGAAGATGAACATGTTCCATGTTGGAACTTCATGCTTTGGGAATATCACAATATCTATTATTATTATTATTAACACACCTATATACTTGGCAATGGGTGGAAGGCTTGGCCTTTTGCTCGGTGTTTTGTTCCACTCATGCCACCATAGGAGCCGATAAACCGACATTATGTTCCTTGATTTTGCGTTCCTACCACGGTTGGGTATATGGGGACCCCTTGACAGTTCGTCTTTGAACAAAACTCCTCCAACAAGGCCCAACATCGGTTTTAATTTGCAACATAATAAAAACTTAATTAATTAATTGCATAGGGAGTTAGCGCTACCCGAGGATTCTTTCTACATTGCAGGGGGGGCTACTGTTGATGGTGTTGGTCCCAAACGGGGGTCCTGCGGAGCCACCACGGGGAAACTCGAGGATTGGCTCCCGTAGCATAACCCATCCGGTCGTGGCCTGAGACGAGATACGCGCGGCTACTATCAGGGTGTCGACACACCGGAAGGTCTTGCTGGGCTTGTTTTACCATTGTCGAAATGTCTTGTGCACCGGGATACCGAGCCTGATCGGATTGTCCCTAAGATAAGGGGCAATATTATTATTATCTCTGCTGATCGTGAGAGCTTGTGATGGGCTAAGTTGGGACACCCCTGCAGGGTTATGATCTTTCGAAAGCCGTGCCCGCGGTTATGTGGTAGATTGGATTTTGTTAATGTCCGGTTGTAGAAAACTTGACCGAGGATCCGAAGTAAAATACACGAACCGTGTGAGTAACCGTGACTATCTCTTTTGACCTTGAGAAGAGAACACGGTGGGGTTATGTTTGACTCGTAGGTAGTTCAGGATCTTTAGCGATCATTACTAGTTTGCGACTGTTTGCGTAGATGCTCATCATATTATTGTACTCGTAAGTTAGCCACCATATTTTTCTTAGCCGCTGCTGCAACCTCACCACTTAACCTCTTCCTACCCTTTAAGCTTTGCTAGTCTTGATACCCATGGTTATGGGATTGTTGAGTCCTCGTGGCTCATAGATACGACAACACCAGTTGCTGGTGCAGGTTTCCGATGACTTGACGTGAGAGGGATATTCTTTTGTCGGAGTTCCTTCTTGTTCTTCAGTCTTGAGTTAGGTTTCTGGTTGGCAGCCTGGGATAGCAGATGGATGTCGTTGTTCTTTTCGTGTTTGCATCCGTACTCGGATGCCTTGTATTGATGATGTTGTATTCATGTGACTTTTATGTATTGTTGTATCCCCCATGTATGTATGAAATGGTACGATGTAATGATATCCATATTGCTAAGCGCCCGAAATGCGGTTGTGCCCCAATCATGTATGTGTCACGTGATCGGGATAGAATCACATCTTGGGCCTGACACTATGACTCAAGAAATAGAAAATGGAACAATGAAAACAAAAGTCTTCATGCTTCATAATCCTCGCATTAATATCCAAGTCTTCAAGGACACACCAATTTCCTCATTTTCAAAGTCTTCAAGAAAACCAAAGTCTTCAACTAAAGACATACATTGTTTGGGGTCGACTTTCTTCGTAAATATCAAACTCCTCAAAGACTTGTATAACCTGTGTACACTCACAAACACATTAGTCCCTTAACCTATAAGACTTCAATACACCAAAATCACTAAGGGGCACTAGATGCACTTACAATCTCCCCCTTTTTGGTGATTGATGACAAATAGTTCAAGTTTTCAACGGGGATAACAATATAAAGTGTAACTACTGATATTGAGGAATTTGATTGCAAGATATAGAAGAACTCCCCCTGAAGATGAGCATATTTGAGGATTTTTCGTGAGTAGCAAATGCACATTGTAGAGTAATATCATGCAGATCTCCCACAATATCTTGTAATTCATACACGCATTTAACATATTATTTGAAGAATTTGAAATGCATGATGAAATATGGTGTCTGAAGAAATTTAGCATGCATGCATTAAGGTACTTGAGGAAATAAGCATGCAGAAAGGAGTTCAAAAACTATCAGACCACCATCGGACTTAAGTTTACAACTCATCAGAGCAAACACCTCAGAAGAGCAAGAGTCGTAACTTAATGAAAATATAGCCCAAATATAAGACCCACTTGAAGACTAACTCAAATTTCTCCCCTTTTGTCATCAAATGACCAAAAGGGACGAAAAAAGAGGACTAACGCCCCTGAAGAATATCATCATGTTGTCGATGGAGGAGCGTCTGCGTTGTTGGGGTCGTCCATTGAGCTAGGGCCTGCCGCGGTGTCGTCCAAATCTTCAGCTTCATCCGTCTCACGCGATGAAGAAAATGAACTTGTAACCAACTAAGGAACTTTTTCCTTCTTGAATATCTTCGAAGGTGGCTGAAAACAGTCAAAGTCCTGTTGAAAGTCCATCTCCTTAAGTTCTTCATCACTATAGAGATGTGAAACAATAGCCCAAGTGCGATCGAAGGTTTCATGCGCATAGTAGTGATTCTTCTTCATTGATTTTTGTGTGATTGTCATTTTCTGAAGAATTGAAGCAAACTGGCGCTTGACCCACTTGTGATTTCGATCGACCTTCTGATGAATACTTAAGATAAGCTCACAATCAGTCATCACTCGCGGAACAGTGGCTTGGGGAATATGCTTTGAAGCTTTTGCGACAGAATCTTGGGTTGCAGAGTCATCATTGGTGGAATCGGATGCAGCTTTGCGAATCTGACCATCCAATGGACGCATACCTTCATCAATAACATCAGCTTTGCCTTTTCCATCAACTAAGGAAATAGTCCATTTGAGGACTTCAATAGGAGGCAAATAGCTGAGGTGATTCTGACAATCTAGCTTGTAGTTGATTGAAGACCTTGTTCTGATGAATTTCATGATGTAGGGAGCATAAGGCTTCAACTCAAATGGTGATACTGCAACATTCGCCAAAGTCCTCATGAAGAAATCATGGTAGTTGATGGGAATCCCATGCATGATATTGAACATCAGATTCTTCATGATGCCAACAACGTCTTCTTCTTCATATTTGTGGCCCTTGATTGGACTGAGGGTTTTGGTCAGAATGCGGTAGATTGTCCTTGGCACATACAATAATTCCTTCACAAGGAAGGTGGTTCTTGGAGGTTGGCCAGCCCTCAAAGGCTTCATCATGACTTGAATCAGATGATTTGGAAGTTCAGGTTCATCATACATCAGTCTTCATAAGGAGAACTAACTAGGATGACATGAAGCAATTCAGAGACTAGGGCTTTGTATTGAGTGTTATCTGTCATCCAGTCAAGCACCCATGAATTGATATCGGCAGCATCACTAGTGTGGTGCAGAGTGGCGTAGAATTGAAGAATGAGTTCTTCATTCCAATCGCGTATGTAAGAGCAGAAACTCAGAAGCCCAACTTCATGAAGAGCATTCAGGACTAGCTCAAAGCAAGGGATAGACTCCATGTCAATATGAGGAATTTGACGATGTTCAAATACCTTGTCTTTGTCAAACAGGAGTGAAGAATAGAAGTTCATCTGGCTTGCTGTCTAGAACCTCTTGCATCTAATTCTTGTTGAGTCATAGGGATTGAAGTCAGTGAAGAAATGATGCTCAACAAAGAAATCATCAGCCTTGAATTTATGCATGTTAGCATAAGGGTCATTCTGCTTGGGCTGAAGATTAACAGTTGATGAGTTTGCAGCTTCTTGATTCAAAAGCTTTGGAGTTGCTGCCTGAGGAATTGTAACTTCAGGTTCTTAAGCAGTGGTTTGTTTCTCCATTTCTTTAGCTGTTGCAGCTCGAGCTTCTACAGGAATAGACATAAGAGAAGTTGGACATTCTTCAGAGACCATTTGAATTTCTTCATTTTGCACGGGGGACTGAGGAACTTGATGAAGTGGGGTGGTCAAAGGTGAATTGGGATTAGTGTTTTCCAAATAGTCATCATTGAGCATAGGAGTTGTAGAACCAATGTCCACATCTTCATCTTCTTCTTCCAATTCCTCAACGCATGCCTCTTTAGTTGTGAACTGAGGCATGGGTGAGGATACCATTGGTGTTGAAGGGATCTCTTCCGCTTCAATTTCATCATCCAACTGCTCTGAAGAAGCAGTAGAAAGATTCTCTTCATCCAAGTCATTAGGTATGACATATTCTTCACCAAAGGGAACAACTTCCTTTGATGGCACTATTGAGATTGGAATAGCCTCAATGGGGTTGGTGAAGGAGCTTGACAAAGTCCTCACTTTCTTGGGAGTTGAGGACTCTATAGTTGATGATGATTTCCTTTTCTTCCAAGTTGCCTTCTCCGTAGCTTTGGTTTTCTTCACTTCGGAAGCAGAAGGAAGTTGAAATTCTTCAATGTTGAAGACTTTGCAGGAGGAGCAAATGAAATGGGTTCAATTTCTTCAAGCACGACTGATGCAGTCACCCTGGCATTCTCAGATTCTTCACGTACTGCAGCAGATTCTTCAGCAGGCCTGGGTTGTTCTTCAGGCGTAACATTTGAGGTTGCCCAGGCAATTTCTTCAGGAGTTGCATTTTATTCAGCAACCCTGGCAGTTTCAGTTTCTTCAGTAGCTTAATTGTCAGGTGTGCTTTCTGTTTCTTCAGTCAGGTGAATTTCTTCTTACGAGGAAGTTGCACCAGTGAGCTTGAGGGACTTGGTGAGCTTGACGAATCTGACTTTGGCTCCCAGCCAATGAGCACGGTATTTGTAAAATTCATCACTGAGGCCTTTGATTTCAGTTTGCAGTTTTACAAGGTCCTCATGAGACATGTTTACAACATTTTTCGGGAGGAAACGTTCTTTCTTATATTGGTCCTTCTTGGTTTGTCGGGCTTGTTCAAACTTCCATTTTTCCTCACCAATGAAAGCAGCCAGCATGTGACTTTGTCCAAGAGTGAGGTTCATATCAAGAAGAGGTGCGCTAGGATCCTTGTGCCAAAGATCAATATAGTCCAGGATCTTCTTTGGATCCAGCATGAGAGGCACATAACTACCCTTGGCTCTAGCGGCCTTCATTTGCATATCTCTGATGATTTCAGCAAGTTCTTCATCATCAGCTTCATCTTCATTATATGGTACTTGGAAAGCCACATTCTTTTGAGGACTTGCCTCTTTCCTCGTCCAGTAGTGTTCTTCACTTTTAGAAGAGTTGGACCAGGTGAATATTGTGGTGGAGATGTTGAACTTGCAAAGGCTCCTGAAGCAATTGAGAATCATGCAGTCCGTTGACATGTTGCAAGGTGCGTATATGTTGAGGACTTTGCAGCAGCAGCCGAGGATTGTGTTGCAACAGAGGGGATTGGCACAACCCATGAAGAAGTTCCCTGAGGAATTTGTCCTAGGGGCTTTGACTTAGAAGAGCTAGGCCATGACGGCATTGCTATTGAGGAACTTGGTGGTTTCACAGCAGATTTCTTCAGCATAGCCTTCTCGGGCTTATTGGCAGAGGCTTCAGTAGCAGCAGCAGTGTCTTCATTGAATTTCATCACTTCTTCTCTAACTGGCCTTTGAAGTTTAGCTTGGCACTTGGCCCATTATTTGGAAAATTCCTCACCGCGTCTGACGCTTATGGGATCAGCTATTTGGCCAGCAGCCAAAGGAGGTCTTGAGCAATGAGGGTTAACAGCGAATATCCTCATGTACTTGGGAGTAACATAGTGATATTCCCTCCATTCCTTTGCACATCTCCTCTCAATTCTCTGGATGCGCACTCTGTGCTGATTCTTGGTCTCTTTGCCATGAATTTCTTCATCAGGAGTGCAATAATCAGCATAGATATCTTCAGGGATTTCAAAAGCAGTGTTGGTCTCAGTTCTCTTGCCTCCCTTCTGAGTTCTCTTTCCTTGAGCCATTTTCCTCGCTTGGGGATTTTGAACAATTGAAGTTTCTGAGGAAGTGTGTAACTTTTCTTCAAAGAATGCTGCAAATGAGTTAAGTTGATTAGAACCTAGAGATTAAGCAGCATACATTTGTACCTGTGAATAGAATATAGGTGCAAAGAATTTTGAGAGGTCATATGCGTTCTTAGGATTTTTTCAAAAGAATCAGGTTTAAGGAATTTGACCATGGGAGTCTAGAAGAATTTCACTAAGCGTTCTTGTCTTAGGTTCCAGAGTTGTAAAGATTATAAATCCACAAAATTTAGGAATCAAGAAGAAAAACACAGCTTAGAGAAGCAAATCAAGAACATAATGACTTAGGTGTTTTGGTAGTGGGAAGTTGAAGAATAAACACCTTTTGAAGAAATTGTGGAAATCATGAGAATCAAAGAAGGACAGTAAAATTAGATTTTAATTACCCTTAATGAAGAACACAAGGAACTAGGATTGAAGTTGGAGAAGCTCGTCGGTCTAGATCTCCCACTCCCTAACTTGGCAGAGGGAGACAACTACGGCGGTGGCGAAGTGAAGATTTCCGCGGCCAGCGCAAGTACGACGACGAGAAGGTCGAGGAAGTGAAGCTCTTCCTCACCGGCGTCGATGGATAGTAGAAGTGGCTCTAGGTCTGAGAGCTTGAGTGAGGGACAGGTCGAGCGGAGTAAATGAGGTAGGAGAAGGGAAGGGGGTATTTATAACCAGGGTGAAAAACTCCCCGTCCGAAGAATTTGGATGAATGTGTGCCCGCCCTTTGCTATCCTAGCGACATGTGTCACCCACGTTCTGAGTAGTTTAATCCGTCATGGGATGTGGAATAGTTCGACCGGAAAAAGCCGAAAATTTGGATAATAATTTTTTTAACATTTCATTCACAAATTCCTTAGCTGTCACGGACACAGTGTAGATTTTGAATGGGTTTCAAATAGAACGCACATGAAGAATTTGTGAATAGACTTGATTGAGTTAAGCATAGAGTGGGAATGGGTCCGATCACATTCACTTAGAGGACAAATCAACTTGAAGAATTAGCAATAAGTGAATGCTGTAGAGGACATGAAAACTCAATATTGGGCACAGCATGAACCAGTCGCAATGTACTTAGCTTCAGCAGTGGAGAGTGATACACAGTTCTGCTTCTTCGAGGACCAATATACTAACGATCGTCCGAGGAAATGGCATGTGTCGGATGTAGACTTGCGATCCACTTGATCACCAGCATAGTCAGAGTCAGAATATCCAATGAGATCAAAATTAGAGCCCTTGGGATACCATAATCGAAGTGTAGCTTATGGTGTATCGAAGAATGTGCTTCACAGCCTTATGGTGTGATTCCTTTAGTGTAGCTTGAAATCGTGCACACATGTAAACACTAAGCATAATATCTGGCCTAGATGAACAAATATACAATAAAGAGTCAATCATGGAACGGTATACCTTTTGATCAAAATCTTTACCATTTTCGTCGGTGCAGAGATGGCCATTTGTGGGCATAGGGATTTTGACGCCTTTGCAATCTTGCGTGCCGAATTTCCTCAGAACATCCTTGAGGTATTTCTCTTGAGATATGTTGACAAATTTGAAGACCTAAGAAGAATTTCAATTGTCCCATCATGGACATTTGATATTCTTCACGCATCATGTAGCCAAATTCGTCACTGTAACGTTCATCGGTACAGCCAAAGATAATATCGTCCACATCGATTTGATCCACAAATAATTCATCATCATATGATTTGGTGAAAAGAGTTGGGTCAAGTGAACCGGTTTTGAAGCCTTTCTTCATGAGGAATTCCTTCAAAGTATCATACAAAGCCCAAGGGGCCTGCTTGAGGCCATAGAGGGCATAGTTGAGTTTGAAGACTTTGTCAGGATGTTTAGGATCTTCAAAACCTAGGGGTTGAGCAACATATACTTCTTCATCAAGCTTACCATTGAGGAATGCACTTTTCACATCCATTTGATATAAGATGATATTATCATGGTTAGCATAAGGAAGCAATATGTGAATAGTTTCAAGTCTAGCAACAGATGCAAAAGTTTCATCGGAGTCAATTCCCTCAACCTGTGTGTAGCCTTGAGCTACGAGACGAGCCTTATTCCTCACCACAAGGCCATTTTCATCTTGCTTGTTGCGATAGATCCACTTGGTGCCTATTATATTGTGGTTCCGAGGATCTGGTTGCTTGACAAGTTCCCACACATGGTTGAGCTCAAATTGATGAAATTCCTCTTGCATAGCTTGAATCCACTCAGGTTCCAGAAATGCCTCATCAACTTTAGTGGGCTCTGTGATAGAGACAAAAGAAAACTGCCCACAAAAGTTAGATAAGTGAGAAGCCCTTGAGCGGGTGAGAAAACCTAGTGCATTGATGTCGTTGATGATTTTCTTAATCTACACTTTTTTTGCCACTCGAGGATGAACTGGTTGATGACTTTTATTTGGCTGAGCATTTTCTTCTGTAGTTTCTTTAGGTGCACCAGTATGATTTTCTTCATGGTCTGGAATGACTTCTTCACCAGGTTCTTCAGTGGGGATGATATCCTCAGTAGCCTTTTTTGACAAAATGACTGTAAGGGAACCCCTATAGTATAATTGGTGCAACAAACCTGAATTGCATGTATCATGCCTTGAACCTGGGTGGATAGGACGACATCAGTCCCTTCCCACCACTCGGCTATGCCTTAGTCTGCGATCCTAAGTAGCCTTGAACCTAATGGAATCCTCAGGAGGTATTTCACCAGTCACAGGAGGCAGATGCTCTCTTTGCAAGGCATTAGTTTCATTGAACCGCACATCTACAGTTTCAACAATCATGTGAAGATGATTGATGAAGATTCTCTAGGTGTGCGAGTCCTTTCCATAACCAAGCATGAAACCTTCATGTGCTTTCAGTGCAAATTTTGAACTATGATGAGGATCTCTAACCCAGCACTTAGCACCAAAGACTTTGAGATAAGTCACATTGGGTTTCTTGTCAGTGAGGACTTCGTATGAAGTTTTCTTGAGGAGTTTGTGGAGATATACCCTGTTAATGATATGTCACGCAGTATTGATAGCCCCAGGCTAGAAACGGAGAGGCGTCTTGTATTCATCAAGCATAGTGCAAGCCTTCTCAACAAGAGTCCTATTCTTGCGCTCCACAACGCCATTCTGTTGAGGAGTGTAAGGGGCTGATAGCTCATGAGTAACACCAAGTTCATCAACATAGTCATCAAGACCAGTGTTCTTGAATTCGGTCCCATTGTCACTCCGGATATGCTTGATCTTCACACCGAAATTCGTCGAGGCCGTTAAGGAAAATCGCTAGAATATTTCATGCACTTCATGTTTAAATGTGATGATATGCACCCACATATAATGAGGATAGTCATCAACAATAACAAATCCATATAGAGATGCTGCATTTGTGAATGCAGAATAATGAGTCAGGCCGAAGAGGTCCATGTGAAGCAATTCAAAAGGATGAGTGGTATTCATGATAGTCTTCGAGGGCTGCTTGGATTTGGTCATCTTTCCAGCTTCGCAAGCCCAACAAAGATGATCTTTGAGGAATTTCACACCCTCAATGCCAGTGACATGTTTCTTCTTCACAAGTGTGTGCAAGTTCCTCATGCCAGCATGACCGAGTCGTCGATGCCATAGCCATCCTTCTGAAGCTCTTGCGAGTAGAAATGTGGCAGGATGTGGTCCTGTAGTGAAATTAACAATATACAAGTCTCCTATCCTAAAGCATTCGAAGACTTTGGAATTGTCAAACTCTGAGACTATAACACAACAATATTTGCCAAAGACAACAGCCATATCAAGATCACAAAGCATTGAGATAGACATGAGGTTGAATCCAAGAGACTCGACAAGCATGACTTTGGCCATGTGTCAATATTTTGGGATTGCAACCGTACCTAGACCCAATACCTTGCTTTTTCCTTTGTCCGCATAGGTGATATGCTTCGGATGAGATGGAAATAAAGCAAATTCCATCAATGTGTTCTTGTCACCGATCATGTGATTCGTACATCCACTTTCGAGGACCCACTCAGTAGCTTTGAGAGATTCATCCTGTAGATGAATTAGTGCATCTTACAAACTCATATGCTACATAGTGAATAATATGACATCAAATTCATCATAATGAATTTCATCAATAAGAGCAATATATGTAGTAGAATGAGGATGTGAGAAATGAATGAATCATTTCTTCATGATTAGCTTGCGTCCTTTCAAGAATTCTTAGGTCTCCAGCAAATTCTTCATATGTTTAAGTTCGTGTGGAGACCTGACCCTGCATGAGAGATTATTTCTTTTCTTCACCACCCACATATGGAGGGGTGGCAAAGAGTTCATCATTCTGTGATCTCCATATGAAAAAGGTGGCATTGAAGCTAGTGCATTTCGTTTCATAGGCGAGGGGTTAGAGTAAGAATATGAGTAAGCAAAGAAATTCTTCGAGGACTTCTGAACATAAAGATTTTCAGAATGATGCACATATTCATAACCCTTAGACTTTTCCTGCAAAACAGAAGCATTAGCATAATGATGTTCATACGAGGAATTTGGTCCATACGTGGACTTGGATCCATCTGAAGATTTTTATCCATATGAATAATTTGATCTGGGTTCCTGTTCCTCAAAGGTGGTGTCATGAGGACATTCACTTGAAGATTTTCAAGATACCTTTTGGGAACCCAGATTTTCTTCATAGGGGGACCATTCTTGCAGTTAGTTCCAACATATCTAGCAAATACTTCACCATTCTGATTTATGAACAGTTTATGGCTGGAGTCAAATGACTCATCAGATGAATGTGAAGATTCACAAGTAAAGCTAGATAAGGTAGATGGATCTACAATAGGTCCTTTTGCGGCAAACCATGAGGTTTTGGATACTGCTCAGGTTTCCAGTAAGTCCCATCAGCATTGAGTTTCCTTTCAAAGGCAATACCCTCTTTTCTATGGTTCCTATTCAACATCTTCTTTTTGAGCACATTGCAAAGAGTCTGATGACCTTTGAGGCCTTTGTACATGCCTGTCACATACAATTCCTTCAACCCTGCATTTTTGTTAGTTGCATCAGCGGTTTCCTCAATTCAGGAAATTGTCACCACAGAAATAGTTGAAGAATTTGCAGCAGTAGAATTATTTGAACTTTCAGGTGAAGAATTAGCAGTTTCACGTTCGATGCATTTCAAACATGATGGAATGAATTCTTCCTGAGCGGAATTGATCTGTTGAGCAAGTAATGAATCTTTTTCCTTGTGAAGATCTCCATAACTCACCCTAAGCTTTTCAAGATCTAGCTTTCTTTGAAGAAATTCATAAGAAGGCATCTCATGATCGGTTACGAGCGTGTTATGAAGACATTGAAGGGTATCAAACTTAGACCGTAGTCTCTAAAGATTATCAGTCAAGATTTTAGTTCAATCCAATTCTTCACCCAACAGGTCATCGCTTTTGACTAGCTGATTTTGAACCTTTTCCAAAGTCTTTTGTTGTTTAATGGCAATATTAGCAAGTTTGGAATAGCTAGGTTTGAGGATTTCATCAGATTCATCTTCACTAGAGTCAGAGGAGGGACGTTTGAGTACCTTGGTACCTTTTGCCATGAAGGAGTAGGTGGGAAGTCGTTGTTGTTGTTGTCAGCATTATTGGGGAAGTTATTTTCCTCAGTGTGCAAGATGGACTTGCAGATGAATGCGGTAGCGAGGGCTAGTATCGCCACACCAAAGTTTGACTCCTCAGATTCCACATCTTCCTCATTTTCTTCAGATTCAACTTTTGAGTCAATTTCCTTGCAAATGAATGCCCGAGCCTTTGAAGATTTTTGTGGAAGGAAAACTTTGAAGATTTTGATGATGAGGACTTTGAAGATTTCTTCTTTTTCTTTGAGTCATGTGAGCTATCATCCTTGTATTTCTTCTTCTTAGATTCCTTTGCCCACTGAGGACAATCAGTGATAAAGTGACCAGGTTTCTTGCATTTGTGCCAAGTCCTCTTCTTGTAAACACGAGATGAGGAATCTGATCTCACGTTATCACCTCTTGAAGATTTTCCAAATTGACCACGTCTTGAGAACTTGTAAAATTTTCTCACGAGCATTGCTAGCTCCTGGCTTAGTTCTTCTGGATCACCAAGGCTGCTATCAGAATCTTCTCCTTCAGATGAGGAAACTACCTTCGCCTTTAGTGCACATGATCTTCCATAGCTTGGACCATAGAGATCTCTCTTTTCGGCTTGTTGGAACTCATGAGTATTCAATCTCTCAAGGATATCAGCGGGATCAAGTGACTTGTAGTCTCCACGTTCTTGAATCATCTGTGCCAGAGTGTCCAATTAGGAATCAAGTGATCTCAGCAATTTCTTCACGACCTCGTGGTTAGTGATGTCTATAGCACCAAGTGCTTGAAGCTCATTTGAGATGTCAGTGAGGCGATCGAAGGTTTGCTGAACATTTTCTTTGTCGAGTCTTTCGAAGCGGTTGAAGAGATTGAAAAGAACATCAACTCGAGAGTCATGCTAAGTTGAGACTCCCTCGTTGACCTTGGATAGCCAATCCCAGATTACCTTTGTTGTCTGCAAGGCACACACTCTACCGTACTGCCCTTTGCTCAGATGGCCACATATGATATTCTTCACTTGATAGTCGAGTTGCTTGAATCTCTTCACATTAGCAGCGTTCACAAAAGGTGAGATTGAGGGAACACCATTTTCCACAATGTACCAGAGATCATTGTCAATTGCCTCAAGATGCATGCGCATCTTGTTCTTCCAGTAGGGGTAGTCTGTCCCATCGAAGGTAGGACACCCAGCTGACACTTTGATCATGCATGCAGTCAACATAACAAAAACTCCAGGTGGTTAAACCAAAATCACACAGAACAAAGGAGTACCTTGCTCTGATACCAATTGAAAGTACGTTATATCAACTAGAGGGGGGTGAATAGGAGATTTTTACAAACTCGTCACTGAGGAAATTGTAGGTGAGGAATTTCCTAAGCAACGAACTACCAGTAGCCGAATAGATACTTTGGTGCATGCACAACAAAGAAGTAGCATAGTCGTCATGATGATTTGAAAGCATACACAGAGAACAAGTAGCGTGTAAATAGTATAAGCATGCCGAAGAAAAAAGACTAAAGAACTAGGATTGAGGAAATTGAGAAAGTCTTCAATCAAAGTCTTCAAACAGTACATATCAAGTTCATCAACACATCAATGAGGAAATGAAATGGTTGAGGAAATAGAACCAGTTAGCTCGGTGAAGACAATGATTTGGTAGACCAGTTCTAACTAATGTGACAGTTGTACATCTGGTTAGGGCGGCTAGGTATTCCAACCTGAGGACACACAGTCCTCAGCATATTCCCCTTGAGCCAAGGTCACACAGACCTCGCCCAATTACTCATGGTAAGTCTTCAAGGTGACTTCCAAACCTTCACAAACTTGGTCACCCTGAGATCCAAAATTCCTCTTGGATGCTCTAGACCATTGACGCCTAACTGTATGGAAGATCCATCTTCTTCAAAGGTAACAAACGTCGGTTCCACACAAGAACACTCTCTTCAGTGATGCTCAATCGCATTGGGTTTTAGGTGTTGGGGTTATGGGTTTTTTCACACTTGATGATTTTCGTTCAAAGTCGTCGAAGGATGGGTTGCTCGAATGACAAGTGTCAGTTTCTCCCAGAGCACCCAACCAGCTAGTGGTTGAAGGGGGCGGCTATTTATAGCCTAGGGAGCAGCCTGACATGATAAGACAGAAATGGCCTTCAATGATATAGGACCGTTAGGTGGATAGGATATTTTGGGACAGCTAGCGCATAGCACAACAATGGTCATAAATTTGAGCTCTCAAATTCCTTAGGGCCTTCATGTTCTCACTTGTAGGCAATGTGCACTAGCGAATTCCTAACTCCTCAGTCAGAACAAATTCCTTCGAGAATAGAAGAACCTCGTCTTTGTCACTGAAGAAATAGATTGAATTATATGATATTTCCAATGGCTTCACTCGAAAGACAAAATCTTCAAGGTCACACCAATTTCCTCATTTTAAAAGTCTTCAAGAAGAGCAAAGTCTTCAACTGAAGACATACATTTTTAGGGGTCAACTTTCTTCGTAAATATCAAACTTCTCAGAGACTTTTATAACATGTGTACACTCACAAACACATTAGTCCCTTAACCTATAAGTCTTCAATACAACAAAATCACTAAGGGGCACTAGATGCACTTACAGTAATAACACACCTCCAAATCTAATTCCACTAGCATCACATTCAAGCTCAAAAGCCTTATTAAAATCAGGAAGTTGGAGTAATGGAGCATGTGTCAACTTATCTTTCAATACCGTGAATGCTTCTTCTTGTGCAGTATCCCAAACAAAAGGCACATCCTTCTTTGTAAGCTCATTGAGAGGTGCAACAATGGTGCTGAAATCTCTCACAAAACAACTATAGAAACCAGCAAGTTGAAGAAAACTCCTCACTTATGTGACCGTCTTGGGCTGCGGCCAACTCTCGATAGCTTCAATCTTGGCTTTATCAACTTCAATTCCCTGTGGAGTAACAACACAGCCAAGAAAAGATACTCGGTCGGTGCAGAAGGTTCACTTTCCAAGATTACCAAACAAACGTGCATCATGTAGATCAATAAAAATAGCATGTAAATGTTCCAAATGTTCCTCCAAAGATCTGCTATAAATAAACATATCATCAAAGTAAACTACCACAAATCATCCAATGAAAGCACGTAAAATTTCATTCATTAATCTCATGAAAGTTCTAGGTGCATTAGTTAACCCAAAAGGCATGACTAACCACTCATATAATCCAAACTTAGTTTTAAATGTTGTTTTCCATTCATCTCCCAATTTCATACGAATTTGATGGTATCCACTATGCAAATCAACATTGGAGAAAATAGTAGAGCCACTTAATTCATCAAGCATATCATCTAACCTAGGAATATGATGATGATAACGAATAGTAATATTATTAATGCCTCTACAATCAACACACACACGCGATGTACCATCCTTTTTTGGCACTAGAATAATAGGAACAACACAAGGACTAAGGGATTCACGTATATAACCTTTATCAAGTAACTCATGTACTTGATGCATAATCTACTTCGTCTCATCTGGATCGGAGCGGTATGGTGCATGGTTGGTTAGCAATGCACCAGGAATTAAGTCAATCTGATGCTCAATCACTCAAATAGGTGGTAATCCGGTGGAAGGTCTTGTGGAAAGACGTCAGTGAACTCCTGCAAAATGTTAGTCCTAGTAGGAGGCAAAGAGGAAGGCACGTCCTCGAATGAAAATAATGCCTCTTTGTACACAAAAGCATAGCAAACAGATTTGCTGAAATCAAGATCATCAATATCAGATTTGGTGGCAAGTAAACAACCACTTTTCACTTTAATTTGAGATGCAACATGAGATGATGGTTTGTTATTAGGCTTCATTTTTTGTTCAAATTCTTTTGCCACAATCTGATTGTCACTCTTATTTTTCTCCTATTTTGATTTACTAGATCGATGAATATCATCTTTCAAAATTGAATCAGGAGTCATAGGAAGCAAAGTAATATGCTTATCCTTATGAACAAGAGTATAGTGATTGTTTCCACCATGGTGTACAAAATTTTTATCAAACTTCGATGGTGTACCAAGTAATAAGGAACATGCTTGCATGGGTACCACATCACAATCAACATAATCAGCATATATAGCTATACTAAAGTGCACACGAATAGTACGTGTTACCTTAACCTTGTCGCTGTTGTTGAACCATTGGATGTAGTAAGGATGTGGATGTGGTCTTGTGGTGAGAGACAACTTCTCCACCATCTCCATGCTAGCAAAATTATTGTAGCTCCCTATGATGACGCGAACCAAATATTCCTTCACAACTCCCTTTGTATGGAACAAATTGTGCCTCTGGTTTTTCTCAGCTTGTGTGACCTGCACACTCAAAACACGTTGAGCAACTAATCAGTCATACCTGTCAGCGTCATCAGCAGCCATGTAATGCGTCTCTTGTTCAGAATCATCTCCAGCGTGTTCTTCACGTGTAATAAGAGTCAAAGTCTCCTCATATAGTCACTAGCGGACTCATACCCACCATCCTCCGTAGCAATCATGACACACTGTGATTTGCATTCCCTCGCAAAATGAAATCTTCCCTTACAATGACGACAAATAATATCACTTGTGTGCCCTATTGATGCCATGGATGAAAATGAGCTCCATGCAGGCCCGGTGGGTGTGCTCTTGGCAGATAGTGGTGATTGTGCCTGCTTTCTTGTATCATGGCTGGAGATGGGAACTGACGGAGGTGCCGGTGCAGCAGAATGTGTAGAAGTAGAAGACGCACGCGGTGTCCATGATGAAGGTCGACCTATAGAAAAGTTAGTCCGCGCCAATGCATGTCGATCCTGCACTTCACGTTCAGCTTTGGAAGCAAGATGGAATAAACGAGTGATATTATTATACTTTTTATACTCTTGAATGGTCTAAATCTCTCCGTTTAAGCCACCCATAAAACGTTCAAGCACAACTTCATTATCCTCAACAACACCACATCTAATCATGCCAGTTTGTAATACCTAATACTCCCTCCGTTCACTTTTATAAGTTGCTTCAGACAACTGAAAGCAGGATGCTTTGCATGTTGTCTGAAATGTCTTAAAGGACTTATAAAATTGAACAGAGGGAGTAAGATTCTTCAACATAATTTTTTCCTTGCCTTAAACGCTGCAAATTTTGTAGTAGTCCACGTTGATAATATGGTGGAACCCAACGAGTATGCATATCAGTTTCCAAAGCAGCCCAAGTAGTTGGAATATTATTCGGATATAATCTACGATGTTCAGACCACCACACACATGCAAAACTAGTGAAAGCACAAAGAGCAGCAGCAACACGTCTCTCCTCGGGATATTCTAAACATGTAAAACGTTGCTTCGTTTCTAACTCCCAAGTAAGATATATATCAGGAACATGTGTACCCTCAAATTGTGGAATATTCAACTTTAGTTTAGGGATGTGGTCTTGATCTCACACCTGATGTGGTGGTGCAGCCCTACCTTTGTGATGATAAGCATGAGGACGACCTGGTGGCGGTGGTGCTTGTGGTTGCACGTAGTTCTGGTTTTGATCAACCTCATCCTCATAATAGTCTTCCTCGGCAGCATCAGCCATAGAAGCATCAACAGTAGGTGCAGCGACACCAGGAAGTTGGTCGGGCCCAAGGGGTATGTGCTGCGCTCGTCCTACTGTATCTCGACGTGGAGGTGGTTGTTGATGTTATTGCAATAGTGCAGCAGAGGCGGCTGGTGGTTGTGGTAGACGCGCGAGAACTTCATTGAACTTGGCATCTAACTTGGTGTCAATTGTCCTCTCAATGTCATCAATCCTCTCAAGTGCCTTTCCAAAGTTGGCCATCACTTCTTCCACCTTTTGACCCAACATTTGCTGAAATTTATCATGATGCTCCTTCATCATGATCTCCCAGTCAATCTTGTTGGCTTGTGATCCAGCCATGGTTAGCAGCTATAGAAACACACAATAATATGATCCTACAGACTACTAGAAAGTGGTAGTGGTGGGGCACTACTGCAGGATGCTGCTAATGCGACACTACGATCAGAGACCCTTCGACGAAACTGTGTGTGATGCAATAATCGCAAACGGTGGTATAAAAAAACAGTCAAAATAGGTGCAAAACATTTGCGATGAAGGATGCATCAAACACGGTTTAGATTTTAGTTGTGTGTGCGATGCAGGGCATACAGTGCAGTTCAATTAACTATTTGCGATGAGGAGGAACAAATGAAACTGGTAGCCAGATGAAAGTGTGTGCGATATACATCATACGGTTCACTCAGATGAACTATTTGTGATTAGGCAACACAAAATAAATGGTCGGCCAGATCAAGGTGTGTGCGATATATGGCATGCGGTTCACTCGGATGAACTGTTTGCGTTGAGACAAGAGAACAAAAATGGTTCAATATGACAAGATGTGTGTGATACGCAGCAAACATGTCTGTAATCAGAAATGTGTGCGAAGACATATAATAACACAGACGATTTCTGCTAATAAGACGTGTGTGTTGTGCGATGGGATTGCATACAGAACAATAACATATATAGACACACACACACACACACTTATAAGGACATGGTTGCATAACCAAATTAACCATCCAATTACTTACATAGGTGGCTACAACAACCATGGCATTTGCACACACCAAAGTAAACTATTACACGCATAATTACATAGGTGGCTATTACACACATGAAATTTCCACACACCAAAGTAAACTATATATTATATGCATGATTAACTAGGATAAACGATCATCTAATCAGCATTTACTTTTGTGATGCTTGCTCTGCTTGTGGTTCGATCCAGCCTCGTCGATTTGGGTAACAAGGCACTTCCTTATGTCAATGATCCGCCTGTGCATCTCGTTGCATGTGTACACGCTCTTGGCCACAAACCTGAGGTGAGGTTCACCCAATTGCCGCATCCAGGCCCCATGCCAGGATACGGTACATGTTCTGTTGGCATCCTACTTCATCATTTTCGTAGTATGGGTCGATGATGGCCGAGGCGAGTTCAACTAGGGAATCCTTCTTCGTGCTGCCCCAGACCCTGTAGTGCTCACGTATTTCGACAAGGTTCTTACATGCCAACCCCATAACCCTGAGCGCTTTTACATCGTCGGTGGTTTCCACCATAGCGAACTTGTAGTCGGTGTTGTTGACAAACCTGGCGAAACAGTCTGAAGGCCCTGTGGTCATGTAGTAGTGTTAGATGTGGGCATGATGGCGCACGCACAACTGGGCGACGACAACCTTTTGATGTATGTTGGGACAACCGACAGCATACTGGAGGTTGATGCCGACCACCTTGTACTTGTCTCGAGCAAGCAACTGCTCAACGATGTTGACGTAGTCATCCACAACGGTCGGTTCCGTGGTGTACACCACCGAGAGATCCGTCTCCCTCACGTGGGTCTCCGCTTTATGCTTGCCGAGCTCTATTGGAGCGCCGCTCGACATCCCCTCTCTATGTGTCATTGATACGTCTCCAACATATCTATAATTTTTGATTATTCCATGCTATTATTTATGATGTCTTGGATGTTTAATGGGCTTTGTCATACACTTTTATATTATTTTTGGGACTAACCTACTAACCCAAAGGCCCAGTCCAGATTGCTATTTTTTTTGCCTGTTTTAGGGTTTTACAGAAAAGGGATATCAAACGGAGTCCAAACGGAATGAAACCTTCGGGAGAGATATTTTTGGAGAAAATCACGCACGGGAGACTTGAGAACCACGGAGTAGGGGCCACGAGGTGCCCATGAGGGTGGGGGCATGCCCCCCTGCCTCGTGGATCCCTCGTGAGGCCCCCGGTGCCCTCCTTCCTCCTATATAAGCCTACGTACACCGAAACCATCAGAGCAACAGAGAAAACCCTAGTTCCACCGCTGTAACCTTCTATTCCCGTGAGATCCCATCTTGGGGCCTGTTCCGGAGCTCCGCCGGAGGGGGGATCCATCACAGAGTGCTTCTACATCATCATCATCGGCTCACCATGAGTAGTGAGTAGTTTACCACAGACCTTAGGGTCCATAGCTAGTATCTAGATGGCTTCTTCTCTCTCTCTCTCTGGATCTCATTACAAAGTTCTCCTCGGTCTTTGAGGAGATCTATTCGATGTAATCTCTTTTTGCGGTGTGTTTGTCGAGATCCGATGAATTGTGAGTTTATGATCAAGATTATCTATGATAAATATTTGGTCCTTTTGTAAACTCTTTATGTGTGCTCATAATATCCTTGCAAGTCTCTTCGAATTATTGGTTTGGTTTGGCCTACTCGATCTATAGTTCTTGCAATGGGAGAAGTTCTTGGCTTTGGGTTCAATCTTGCGGTGTCCTTTCCCAGTGACAGTAGGGGCAGAAAGGCACGTATTGTATTGTTTCCATCGACGATAAAAAGATGTGGTTTATATCATATTGCTTGACTTTATCCCTCTACATCATGTCATCTTGCTTAAGGCATTACTCTGTTCTTATGAACTCAGTACACTAGATGCATGTTGGATAGAGGTTGATGTGTGGAGTAATAGTAGTAGATGCAGGCAGGAGTCGGTCTACTTGTCTCGGACGTGATGCCTATATAAAATGATCATGCCTAGATAGTCTCATAATTATTCGATTTTCTATCAATTGCTCGACAGTAATTTGTTTACCCGCCGTAGAATATCGCTATCATGAGAGAAGCCACTAGAGAACACTATGGCCCCCGGGTCTATTCTCAACATATCAATCTACACTTACTTTACTTTTTCCGCTTTTACTTTCTGTTCTTATAAAAAAATACCAAAAATATAAACTATCATCTCTATCAGATCTCACTTTCGTAAGTGACCGTAAAGGGATTGACAACCCCTTATCGCGTTGGCTGCGAAGTTCTTATTTGTTTGTGTAGGTGCGAGGGACTCGCGCATGGTCTCCTACAGGATTGATACCATGGTTCTCAAAAACTGAGGGAAATACTTACGCTTCTGTGTTGCATCTCCCTTTCCTCTTCGAGGGAATACAACGCAAGCTCGAGAAGTAGCAAGAAGAATTGCTGGCGCCGTTGCCGAGGAGGCTTACGCAAAAGTCATATACAAAGTACCTATCACAAACCCTTATCATTCGCATTACATTTTTTTGCCTCTCATTTTCCTCTCCCCCACTTCGCCCTTGCTGTTTTATTCGCCCTTGTTCTGCCGTGTGTTTAACGTTCGCTTGCCTCTTGTTTGCTTGTGGTGCTATGTGCCCTCTATTAACTTGCATATTCCCTTGGTAAATTATGGATCCTCATCCACTTGCTAATCTCTTTAAGAGATCCAATTATGTTGAACCAATTGCTAGTGAGTTGTGTGCACATGATAATCTTTATGGGGTTTTGCTTGAAATTTATGAATCTGAAAATTGTGAGGAATTGTTAAAAGAAAAAGTGATTCATGTTAGCTCCTTAAATAAAAAGCATGATCGCAATGATGTTACTATAAATTCTATTGATGTCAATTGTGCTAATAATATGCAATACCCTAAGCTTGGGGATGCTATTATTGCTATGTCCACTACTTGTTGCAATGATCATGATTGGGGTGATTCTTCTTATGATCTTGGAAATTTATTTAGTCCCCATGATGAATATGAGATTGATAATAATGTTTGCAATAATATTGAAAGTGGGTTTGGAAGAGTGTCAACTTTAGATCCCACATATTTCGAGAATGTTCAATATTATGAAATTTTTGATAAAAGTGGGTTTGGAGAGGTCTTGACTTTAGTTAATTTTGGTCCCACTATTTTGAAAGAGTGTCAACTTTGCATGCATGTGGATGATGTTGAGAATATGTTATGTGATAGCAATATTGTTAAATTTGCTTATGATCCTACATGCAATTATTACGAGAGAGGAAAATATGGTCATAGAAATCTTCATGTTACTAAATTACCTCTCGTTATGTTGAGATTGCTATCGTTCCTTTCTGCTTCCTTGCATATGCTAGGTTTTGCTCGCCTTGCTAATTTGTTTGCTTATAAGATGCCTATGCATAGGAAGTATGTTAGACCTAGATGTGTTTGTCACATGTTTTATGATGATCTCTTCGTGCTTCAATTCTTGTCTTTCATGTGAGCATCTTTGAATTCTCAAGCCTATCTTAATGGCTATAAAGAAAGAGCTTGTTGGGAGGCAACCCAATTTTATATTTTTTGTTTTTATTGCTACTGGGGAATAAATATTGCATCTAGCTGCTGTTTAGATGTGGTTTTGTGTTTTGTTTAGTGTTTGTGCCAAGTAGAACCTTTGGGAAGACTTGCGTGAAGTTTATGTGATCTTGCTGTGAAAAACAGAATCGTTAGCGCTCGCTAGAATGGTCATCAGATTTTACTGGAGCGTGCTATTTATTTGATTCTTTCTGCAGAGGATTAATTTACGAATTCCTCACTTTTACCAATTTAGTTTGAATTTTTTGGAGTTACAGAAGTATGCGAAACCTGCAGATTACTACAAACTGTTCTGTTTTTGACAGATTCTGTTTTTCGTGTGTTGTTTGCTTATTTCAATGCATCTTTGAGTAATATTGGGAAGTATGAACCATAGAGAATTTGGAATACAGTAGGTTTAACACCAATATAAACAAAGAATGAATTCATTGCAGTACCTTTGAGTAGTGGTTTGCTTTCTTATACTAACGGAGCTCACGAGATTTTTGTCTAAGTTTTGTGTTGTGAAGTTTTCAAGTTTTGAGTATTGCTTTGATGGACTATGTAACAAAGAGTAGAAAGGGCCTAAGCTTGGGGATGCCCAAGGCACCGCAAGTAAAATTCAAGGACAACCAAAAGCCTAAGCTTGGGGATGCCCCGGGAAGGCATCCCCTCTTTCGTCTTCATCCATCGGTAACTATACTTGGAGCTATATTTTTATTCACCACATGATATGTGTTTTGCTTGGAGCGTCTTGTATAATTTGAGTCTTTTCTTGTTATTTTGCCACAATTATCCTTACTGGATACACCTATTTGAGAGAGTTAAATATGGCCTAGGAATTGATAGAACACTCTATGGGCTTCACTTATATCTTTTGAGTTGAATAGTGTTTGCTCTAGTGCTTCACTTAGAGCACGGTGGTGATAATATTTTCAAGAAATTGTTGAACTCTCATGCTTCACTTATATCCTTTTGAGAGTCTATTAAAACAGCATGGTAATGTGCTTAGGCTATAAAACTAATATTCACATGATAGACATCCAATATCAATGTAGTAAAAAAATTCACACTAAGTGCATTGAATATGATGAGAAGTTGGATGCTTGATAATTGTTTTGAGATATGAGGATAGTGATATTAGAGTCATGCTAGTGGAGTTATTATGAAATTGAGAAATACTTTTGTTAAGGTTAGTGATTCCCGTAGCATGCACGTATGGTGAACCGCTATGTGACGAAGTTAGAGCATGAGGTATTTGTAAAGTGCCAACCTTTGTGTGGAGGTCGGGGGCGCGCGATGGTTTAATACTACTAACCTCCCCCCTAGGAGCATGCGTTGATTGCTTTGTTTTGATGACTCGTAGATTTTTGCAATAAGTATATGAGTTCTTATGACTAATGTTGAGTCCATGGATTATACGCACTCTCACCCTTCCACCATTGCTAGCCTCTCTTGTATCGCGCAACTTTCACCAGTACCATACACCCAGTATATATCCTTCCTCAAAACAGCCACCATATATCTTCCTCAAATAAGCCACCATACCTACCTATCATGGCATTTCCATAGCCATTCCGAGATATATTGCCATGCAATTTTCCACCGTTCCGTTCATATGACACGCTTCATATTGTCATATTGCCATGCATGATCATGTAGTTGACATCGTATTTGTGGCAAACCCACCATGCATAATTTTTCATACATGTCACTCTTGTTTCATTGCACATCCCGGTACACTGTCGGAGGCATTCATATAGAGTCATACTTTGTTGTAGTATCGAGTTATAATATGGAGTTGTAATGAAAGTGTGATGATCATCATTATTAGAGCATTGTCCCATGGGAGGAAAGGCTAAATCAATAAAGCCCCTCCGCAAAAAAGGGACAGGCGAAAGAAAAAAAGAAAAGCCCAAAAAAAAAGAAAAAAGAAGAAAGAAAAAAAAGAAAAAGGGACAATTGCTACTATCTTTTTTTCCACACTTGTGCTTAAAAGTAGCACCATGTTCTTCATGATAGAGAGTCTCATGCTTAGTCACTTTTATATGTTAGTGGGAATTTTCATTATAGAACTTGGCTTGTATATTCCAATGATGGGCTTCCTCAAATGCCCTAGGTCTTCGTGAAAAAGCAAGTTGGATGCACACCCACTAGTTTCTTTTGTTGAGCTTTCATACATATTTAGCTCTAGTGCATCCGTTCCATGGCAATCCCTACTCACTCACATTGATATCTATTGATGGGCATCTCCATAGCCCGTTGATACGCCTAGTCGATGTGAGACCATCTCCCTCCTTTTTGTCTTCTCCACAACCACCTCTCTATTCCACCCATAGTGCTATGTCCCTGGCTCACGCTCATGTATTGCGTGAAAGTTGAAAGGTTTGAAAGAATAGAGTTTGAAAACAAGTGCTTGTCTGAAATCGAGGTTGTGCATGATATGAATATTTTGTGTGATGAAGAGAGAGCATAGCCAGACTATATGATTTTGTAGGGATAACTTTCTTTAGCCATAGTATTTTGAGAATACATGATTGCTTCGTTAGTATGCTTGAAGTATTATTATTTCTTATGTCAATATAGACTTTTATCTTGAATCTTTCATATCTGAACATTCATGCCACAATTAACAAATTACATTGTAAAAGTATATTGGTTAGCATTCCACATCAAAAATTCTGTTTTCATCATTTACCTACTCGAGGACGAGCAGGAATTAAGCTTCGGGATGCTTGATACGTCTCCAACATATCTATAATTTTTTATTGTTCCATGCTATTATTTATGATGTTTTGGATGTTTAATGGGCTTTGTCATACACTTTTATATTATTTTTGGGACTAACCTACTAACCAAAAGGCCCACTCCAGATTGTTGTTTTTTTGCCTGTTTTACGGTTTTACAGAAAAGGGACATCAAACGGAGTCCAAACGGAATGAAAGCTTCGGGGGAGATATTTTTGGAGAAAATCACGCACGGGAGACTTGAGAACCACAGAGTAGGGGCCACGAGGTGCCCACGAGGGTAAGGGCACGCCCCTGCCTCGTGGACCCCTCGTGAGGCCCCCGGTGCCCTCCTTTCTCCTATATAAGCCTACGTACCCCGAAACCATCAGATCAACAGAGAAAACCCTAGTTCCACCGCCGTAACCTTCCGTTCCCGTGAGATCCCATCTTGGGGCCTGTTCTGGAGCTCCGCCGGAGAGGGATCCATCACGGAGTGCTGCTACATCATCATCATCGCCTCACCATGAGTTGTGAGTAGTTTACCACAGACCTTCGGGTCCATAGCTAGTATCTAGATGGCTTCTTCTCTCTCTCTGGATCTCAATACAAAGTTCTCCTCGGTCTTCGAGGAAATCTATTCGATGTAATCTCTTTTTACGGTGTGTTTGTCGAGGTCCGATGAATTGTGAGTTTATGATCAAGATTATCTATGAGAAATATTTGGTTCTTTTCTGAAATTTATGTGTGTGCTCATAATATCCTTGCAAGTCTCTTCGAATTATTGGTTTGGTTTGGCCTACTAGATCTATAGTTCTTGCAATGGGAGAAGTTCTTGGCTTTGGGTTCAATCTTGCGGTGTCCTTTCCCAGTGACAGTAGGGGCAGAAAGGCACGTATTGTATTGTTTCCATCGAGGATAAAAAGATGGGGTTTATATCATATTGCTTGACTTTATCCCTCTACATCATGTCATCTTGCTTAAGGCATTACTCTGTTCTTATGAACTCAGTACACTAGATGCATGCTGGATAGCGGTCGATGTCTAGAGTAACAGTAGTAGATGCATGCACGAGTCGGTCTACTTGTCTCGGACGTGATGCCTATATACAATGATCATGCCTAGATAGTCTCATAATTATTTGATTTTCTATCAATTGCTCGACAGTAATTTGTTTACCCGCCGTAGAATATCGCTATCATGAGAGAAGCCACTAGAGAACACTATGGCCCTCGGGTCTCTCAACATATCAATCTACACTTAAAGGGATTGACAACCCCTTATAGCATTGGCTGCGAAGTTCTTATTTGTTTGTGCAGGTGCGAGGGACTCGCGCGTGGTCTCCTACTGGATTGATACCTTGGTTCATAAAAACTGAGGGAAATACTTACGCTACTATGTTGCATCTCCCTTTCCTCTTTGAGGGAATACAATGCAAGCTCGAGAAGTAGCAGTCATCATGGGTGTGCTTGTTGTCTTGTGGGGTGCGATCGAAAGGTTGAAGAGACTAAGGTTATAATGGCCACGGGAATTGAAGGGGGAGCCGGACGGCCTGGAATATCAATACGCCCTGATGGCAATTCTAATTTGCAGCACGAAACTCCATCGTGCCGCATGTAACTGCACCGCATTGCTACGGGCACGGCACAACCGCATGCATATGGAGGCCCCCATGTGATCATGCGCAGGCCCAATTGCTGGCAGAGCACTCGTGGGGGGATGTGAGGAGAGCGCTTTGCGGTCGCCTCAACGGCGAGCAACCATATATATGCATATAGCGGTTGAACACGCAAGGAAAGGCTGTCCACAAGCCGAGCGCGGCGACGGACGCGAGCAGAGCGCGCCCGGCACCTAATAGCGAGCACAATGCACTGTGGCACCTAACGACGAGCAGATCTTGCCGAGGGACGTGAGCAGAGAGCGCCACAGTGATATGTGGCAAATAAGACAAATTGTGCGAGCGATGTCGGAGACATCAAGCATGAATCAGATTGGAGTTGCGTGTGCGATAGGTGGCATACAGTTGATTCATCCGAGCTGTTTGTGATGGAATAAGCCATGTGTGCTGTGGGCAAACGCTTGCCGCTATATAACCTTAAATTTCACGAACAAAATGTTAATTCATGTTACAAAAATTATATAACTGGAAACTATGTTCATATACGAATCCAACGATATAACCTTTGGTGACATGCATTCTTATTGTATTAGTTAAATCCTACTTATAAACCAGGACGGGGGTATAGTAGGTAATTAAATCACAAACATTTCTTTATTAATCATATCTGTACATGTCCTTTCGTCCTCCTCTCACATGTCTTGTCACCCCGCTACCGTAGACAGCTTCGAGCGCAAGCTTGTGCAGCGCATGGGGGCGTTCTTTTGGCCAAACGGTGATGAGCCTGTTCCCGCGCAAGCTTCCCGCCCGACTCGGTGAAATCCTCCAAAACCCCAATGCTTACCATCCTACTATATGAACCCTTACGGCCGGCCAGTCCTGCGTCGCATTTCCCCTCCCTCCTTGTAGCTTATCTCGTCTGCTTCTTCCACAATCGCCAATGGCACCGGTCAGTCGTCATCGCTCAGCCACTCCGTCGTGATCAGAGAACATCACCAGCTCGGAGACTACACCACAGCGGCGGTGCAGTCCCCGTCTTAGTGTAGTGCGTGTGGCGTCCCTGTTGGGTTTGCGCGGAACACCCACCACATGCTCCGCCATTGCTGCCCGTCGGCAGCTGTTGCCAGCCGCCGTTGTCACCACACTACCGTCGAAAGCCAGGGCCATCGCCCGCTCCGCCGCCGTGTCCTAAAGGCGGTAGCTGGCCATCGTGGCCGCCACCCCACTACTGGCCACTGTTGCCATCACCCACTCAGCCACCATAGCCCGAAGGCAGGAGCTAGTGGTCATGGCTG
Source organism: Secale cereale (assembly GCA_902687465.1). NCBI lineage: Eukaryota > Viridiplantae > Streptophyta > Magnoliopsida > Poales > Poaceae > Secale > Secale cereale. The sequence continues at coordinate 410,072,899 of LR738710.1, forward strand.
CCACCCCATCATCGGTTGCCGTGGCCGGCAGCCCACCGTCGACCGCAGGGATCATCACCCGCTCCGCCACCGCCGCCTGAAAGAGGGAGGCAGAGGCCTGCACGTGCGTCAGCGACCTTGCGTGCTGCATTGAGTTCCTCCAGAACGAGGAGGAGAGCCTCGTCGAGCACGCAAAGAGCCTTACCGTAGCCGTGGCTGCAGCACACGCTAAAGCAGAGGCGAGGAATCAAGAGATCTATGAGAAGTCCGGCTGCTTTGAGAGGGGTCGTCTGGAGCGGCAGAGGGTGTTCGAGGTTTGTATCGCAGAACGTGTAGTAGCGGCATGCACCGTATTGCAGTTGTCCAGCTCGTCGATAGGCTCCTCCTCCTATTCCTCTTACTGAGCGCGCTCGGCAGAGGAGAGGCTACCAGAAGTAGTACAAAGCCCATCCGTAGTAGTAGTAGTAGTAGTAGTAGTAGTAGTAGTAGTAGTAGTAGTAGTAGTAGTAGTAGTAGTAGTAGTAGTATTTAGGGGATATTTTGTTTAGTTCATCTGACTATAGATGTGGTGGAACTATACAACGTACTTAAAATTAGCTAGTATATACATTTGAACTAGCTATTTCAGTACGTGGTTGGCAACAATTGGGGAAAATTTTGGTCAGTTCAGCTGTCGAGTTGAACTGCTTGTATAAATTAAGAAATACTGCTTAATCTATGAATGTAATCTATACTTAATTACTGAATTTTAGTTGCAAATATTAGATAGTGCTTGTGATTTTTAGCTGCATATTTTGACAAATCGCAGTGTTACAAGGATTGACAAATGGCAATGTTACTAGTTCAACAAATGTCAATCTTTCTAGTTTGACAAATGGCAATATACCCAATATGACAGATGCAAATCTTACCAAATTGTCTCTACGTGGTTGCCCATGGGTCATCCGAAAAAAATGTTTGCGTTGAAGGGAGGTACAAATCCTGCTTACCAAATTTTCTCTTGGGTTAGCGCCGAAGTCTCACTTTGCATACCTTATTCAATTAAACAGTTTGCGTTGAAGAGATGCACAAATCCCGTGTGACGAATTTTCCCTTGGCTTACTGCGGAAGACCATAGCTCTCACTTTGCATACAAGTGTTCTATCTAAAACGTTCGCGATGAAGAGCTGCACAAATCCTGCTCGGCACATTTTCCCTTGGCTTACCGGGGAAGCTGTTAGTTACATACGGGTGTTCTATCTAAAACATTTGCTATGTTACAGTGGCAGCTATTTGTTTCAAAATTGTAACGCCCCGGACACACCCGCCGGTGGTCGTTACTCCTGGCGGAATCTAGACTGGCCCCACAAATCAATACTAGTCTTTTCTGCGCACTTTGTCCTCACTCATGCGCACCCGGGAGCAACTTCCCGGTCGGTCACCCATCCTGAAACTACTCCAAGCTGAGCACGCTTAACTTTGGAGTTCTATCCGAATGGGCTCCCGGAAAAGAAGGAATTCCTTATTTATATGAGTAGTCTATCATCCCTATTAAGACAGGCCATCACATACACCCTCACTCAGAGGAACCGACGTCCTCGTCGGGCCACAGGAACGTTCCCTCTTGGCACAACCGTCTGTGCTTCCAGGACAGCACATGTGCCATGCCGTGTGCCACGACGGGTCACAAACGTCATGCACAACATGACTGCAAACTATCCGCAAACATCCGTGTAACCGCGAGGGTCGGCTCTGATACCAACTTGTAACGCCCCGGACACACCCGCCGGTGGTTGTTACTCCTGGCGGAATCTAGACTGGCCCCACAAATCAATACTAGTCTTTTCTGCGCACTTTGTCCTCACTCATGCGCACCCAGGAGCAACTTCCCGGTCGGTCACCCATCCTGAAACTACTCCAAGCTGAGCACGCTTAACTTTGGAGTTCTATCCGAATGGGCTCCCGGAAAAGAAGGAATTCCTTATTGATATGAGTAGTCTATCATCCCTATTAAGACAGGCCATCACAAAAATGCCTTTGTTGGCTATTATTCAAGTGCGCCTTTTCTAAAAATGGATAAGAAAAATACCATAGCATGTCGGGTGCCATTCCATGATAGCATGCCAAGTTTCATGAATTTCAGACTAGTTTTGGATTTACTAGAATTTAAAAACAAAGTATCTCGACATTTTGCCGGCAATCAATAGTGCCCTGGTGTTTGAAATTCATTCCCATTTCTTGCATGGGAACTAAGCATGCACCCAAGGGCACATATTTGTTTTTTCAACCAATTTATATGCACGGGAGCATGTGCATGTAGTTCAAATTTGAATTATGCACATAAAATGCTTAAAAAACCCAGTTAATGTATCAAAATGTCCAAACGAACCGCAAAAAATGCCAAAATTTAATAAAACACTCCTGTTGTTCTATGTTGACACTAATTGTTTTTAAAGCAATAAAAGGCAACAGATATCATTTCGTCCGCAGAGGTGCCACGTTCCCTACCGAAACCATCAGGCTTCTTGTGAGAAGCTTTGGTTTGTGAGAAGCTTATACCCAAACCTGCCCCAAATGGGACAAATTTTTTGCCACGACATGTTGATGCCGCTCTATGATAGCATGCCAAGTTTCATGAATTTCAGACGAGTTTTGGATTTACTAGAATTTAAAAACCAGGTATCTCAATGTTTGCGGCCGAGTGACGGTGGCAGGGTGTTTGGCATTCATTCCCATTTCTTGCATGGGACCTAAGAATGCAACCAAGGACACATATTTGAATTCTCAACCAATGTATATGCATTAGAGCATGTGCTTGTAGTTCAAATTTCAATTATGCACATAAATGCATTGAAAACACAATTAATGTATAAAAATCTCCAAATGAACCCTGAAAATTTCCAAAATTTAACACAACACTCCTGTTGTTCTATGTTGACACTAGAGAAAAAATTGAAATCAAGAAGAGGCAACGGATATCGTTTTGTCCAGAAAGGTGACACGTTCCCTACCGTAACCATGAGGCTTGTTGCGATAAGCTTTGGTTTGTGAGAAGCTTATACCCCAACGTGCCCCAACTGGGATAATATTTTTACCACTGCATGTTGATGCCGTTCCATGATAGCATGTCAAGTTTCATGAATTTCAGACGAGTTTTGAATTTAATAGAATTTAAAAACCATGTATCTCAATGTTAGCGGGCGAGCGACGGTGGCAAAGGTGTTTGACATTCATTCCCATTTCTTGCATGGGACCTAAGGTTGGAACCAAGGACACACTTTGATATTTCAACCCGTTTATATGCACTGGATCATGTGCGTGTAGTTCAAATTTGAATTACACACATGAGTGCATTGAAAACTCAGTTAATGTATGAAAATGTCCAAGCGAACCCTGAAAAATCCCCAAAATTGACACAACACTCATGTTGTTCTATGTTGACACGAAAATAAATTGACAGTTTGAAGAGGCAACAAATATTGTTTCGTCCCCCAAGGTGGCACGTTCCCTACCGAAACCATCAGGCTTGTTGTGAGAGAAGCTCTGGTTTGCGAAAAGCTTATACCCAAACCTACCACAAATGGGAAAATATTTTTACCACGACATGTCGATGATGTTCCATGATATCATGTCATGTTTCATGAATTTCAGACGAATTTTTGATTTACAAGAATTTTAAAACCATGTATCTCAATGTTAGCGACCGAGGGACAGTGTCAAGGTGTTTGACATTCATTCTTATTTCTTGCATGTGACCTAAGATTTAAACCAAGGACACACATTTGATTTTGCAACCCGTTTTTATGGACTGGAGCATGTGCTTGTAGTTCAATTTTGAATTATGCACATAAATGCCTGGAAAACTCAGTTAACGTAAAAAAATGTCCAAATGGTCCCTGAAAAAAATCCAAAAAATTAACACGACACTCTTGTTGTTCTATATTGACACCGGGAAAAATGAAAGGAAGAAGAGGCGACGGATATCGTTTTGTCCACAAAGGTGACACCTTTCCCTAACAGAACCATGAGGCTTCTTGTGAGAAGCTCTTGTTTGTGAGAACCTTATACCATAACCTGCCCCAAATGGGACAATAATTTTTACCCCATCATGTTGATGCCGTTCCATGATAGCATGGCAAGGTTCATGAATTTCAGATGAGTTTTGTATTTACTAGAATTACAAAAGCAAGCACCTCAACATTTGTCGGAGAGCCATGGTGCCCTTGTGTTTGAAATTCATCCCCATTTCTTGAATGGGACATAAGCATCAACCCATGGACACATATATCATTTTACAACCCATTTTGGTGCACCGGAGCATGTGCATGTAGTTTAATTTTGAATTGTGCACCTGAAATGCCTAGAAAACCAAGTTAACGTATAAAAATGTCCGAACGAACCCTGAGTAATTCCAATTGTTGCAGGTTCACTGCAGATAAAGGTTATAGCAATTCAAAGACCATCCTTCGTAGTTGTGACCCCATTATGTAATTCAAATCAAGATTAAAAATAAAGTAGATCACACACAATTCATTATCACCAACCCTCTCAGCGGCAACACAAAATATCTTGGAGCACCGTCGGAGTATAGTACGCATACGGATTACGCGAGAAGGTGCGTCAGCTACAGTCCACAACTGGCGTGTCAGGCACACTAGCTCGCTCCCCAAATATCATTTCACTGTTCAGTCATTGCCGATGAAAGATGGGGACATGGACCCACTTCATGAGGGCAACTTCGGCGGCCCACTCCGGCGAGAGTGCAGCTGTAGCCTCTAGGTGCGTGCTAACAGGCTTCGTGAGCGTGGCCGGAATCTGTGTCCGGGCAGCCAAGGCAGCCCAAACGGCCGCCACTGCTTCTCAAGTGGCAGCAGCAACATCTGCCTCGGGGATAGCAACTGACGAGAGTGGCACAACATCTGTTCTTTCCGCAGCAGCGGCCGTAGCCCTGTTGGAGGCCGCCCATGACCATGTTGAGGCCACCCATGCCCAGATCATGGCGGTCACCACACAAATCGAACGAAGCTTCTCCAACAATGGTCGGCAACCAACGGCCGAAGACTTCGCAATCGCCGAGAGAGATCGAGCAGCCATCCGTTCCTGCGCGGCATAGCTTCCCACAACAGAGCCCGCCCAAGCCAAGATCGCGGCTGCCCACACCAACTCATGGCGGCCTATTCCAAAGATATGGTGGATGCGGATGGCGAGATGCTTGCCGAGTATGGTGCGATGGATTCCATGGATCCCCTTCCCCATGAAATCATCGGGCGTGAGCTAGACATGGACGAGGCAGCAGAGATTGACGAGCACCAGCCATAGTAGTACTCTTTGTTTTGTTTAATTAAGAGCATCGATCTTTAATTTGTTAGATTAATGTTTAGGTTAGCTAGCTCTATTTAATTGCTGAAATTGCATGATTAAGAAGTGTGGGTGTGTTGTAGTCTCCTTTGTGTACGCAAATAATGCAATGACGTGGATGACCACTATAACCAGGGAAATTCGAACCAAAAAATTTCACGTTCAAACTCATCACACATGGGTTAAGCTATATGAATTTTTTGTGATGTTCACATATCGTACACAGTGCTAAATAAGGACCCATGGGCCAATCTTCATCGATATCTCCGTCAATGAGGAGTAGCTTGTCTTATTCGCTCACTATAAGGACCCATGTTCAGTTTGCTAGCTACCGCCTTTCCTTAAAAAATCTAGTGAATTGTGGTATCTACTTTTACCATGCAATCTGTTGCACTAGTGCATATGTTCTACATGTCATGCAATGTGGTTCTGAATTATGAACTATTTGGTTAATTAGTTGTCGTGTTCAGTTAAATGTTAGGTTCAATTCTGCAAATATGATGTTCAATTCTTCAGGGTGCAATTTTGTATTGTCTTCCATGTGAGAAATAAATCGCATTTTTCTTTACAAAATACATGAGAAACTAATATAATTGCTATATTTCCAAGTTGTCAAGCATGCCTGGTTTGGTTAACTGTCTGATCTCTAGTATGTTATACATTGTGCAATGTGGTGCTCAGTTAACGTTTGGTTCATTTGTTGTGGTGTTTAGTTAACTGTTTGGTTCAATTCTACAGTGCGATGTTCAATTGTTGTGGGTGCATTCTGTTATTGGATACCATGTGAGAAGTAAATCAAATTTGGTTGTACAAAATACATGATAAACAAATACATTTGATATATTTCCAAGTTGTTAAGCATGCTTGGTTTGGTTAACGGTCTGATCTTCTATTAGGAGTATGTTATATTGTGCAATGTGGTGCTTAGTTAATGTTTGGTTCATTTGTTGTGGTGTTTAGTTAACTTCTTGGTTCAATTCTGCAATGTGATGTCCAATTGTCGTGGGTAGAATTTTGTATTGTTGTGCATGTGAGGAATAAATCAAATTTGGCTGCACTTAATACAAGAGAAACATATACAATTGCTATATTTCCTAGTTCTTAATCATGCTTGTTTGTATAAATGGGTTTTCCATGTGGCTTACACTAATCCGATGAATCTGCAATGTGCTTATTTTTCATCAACATATTTTACTAATAGCATGTGAATCCTCACTTAACCTGATCACTAACTACCTTATATGTGTGGCAGGGAAACAATGGGAAGCATTGAGGTCTACAATCGAGGTTTGCACATGCATGGTCCTTTGTATATAGCACATTATTGTGCAATTACAGCAACCATTCTAATATTTAGGTTTTTAACAATTTGACCGCGCGGCATGCCGACACCCTAATAGTAGCCGCGCGTATCTCATCTCAGGCCACGACCGGATGGGTGATCATACAGGTAATACCACATACGTCGGGTTTCCCCAAGGCGGCCCCGCATAGCCCCCAGTGTGGACCAACACTCATGCGGAGCACTGGCCCGGGTTGTTAATTAAGTCCACGGGGTAGCTAGTCCCTATGCAAATTTTAGTTGTTAGGAAAATGGAGTACCAATGTTGGGCCTTGCTGGAAAAGCTTTAAACAGAGCGAATTATCAAGGGGGGGCCCATAAACCCCAACCGTGTTAGGAACGCAAAATCAAGGAACATAACACCGGTTTATCGGTTCCTAGGGTGGCATGAGTGGAACAAAACACTAAGCATAAAGGTTTAGCCTTCCACCCATTACCAATATATAGGTGAATTAGCTTAACTGGTATATATATTGTGATATCCCAATAACAAGTTCATCATGGAGCAACCTTCAAATCTTCACCTGCATTTAACAACACTATAAGAGGGGATGAGTGATGCGTACTTAGCCAAACAACGGTTTGCTAGGAAGGAGGTTAGAGGGTTTCATGGCAACAATAGGAGGGCTGACAAACAGGAATAGGCATCGAGGCAATATCTAAAGAGCAAGACATCTAGCATAGGCAAAGATAGAAGTGATCTCTGGGAATGGTCATCTTGCCTAGTAAGTCGCCGGTGGGATCGTAACCTTGCTCCTCAAACTCAGCCTCGTAAGGAACCTCGAACTCTGAATCGGCTCCCGGCTCTACCCAACACAAGAATACAACAACGACACAATATCAAACACGGTGCAATGCACAATCAACATGATGCAAGTCATATCAAGGGATGCGAGTATGATGTGCATATGCATGAGGAAGCTCTTGAGCCTAAGAAGAAGATGACGGAAATGACTTCATCTTGGGCAACTAAGCAAGCCATTGGATAGAGGGGAAGATTTCGGTTGAAATCGATATAAAGATCACCGGAAACGGATGCACGGTTTGCAAATGACAAGCAAAACAAGATTCAAGCAAAACTGCAGTTTACAGCAACATGGCATCTTTGGAGCAAGAAATAATTATGCTACAGCACCCAACCATGGAGACAAAGGGTATGGATGTGAAATAGACATGATACATAACAAGCATGAACTTAGAGAACACCCAAAACCTTGCTGGAACAAAATTAAATAAGCTTGTCAAGTTGCAATAAATTTACAGAATTCTTAGACTTAGTGAAAATTACAAGGGATGGCAGAATTACAATGAATATGCATATTTGCAAGATTGTGCAACTCAACTCAAAGCATAAAATGACATGGGAATATATCCAACAGCAAGAAGACATATTTGAGAAGCTACTCAAAGCAATAACATTCTCATAGGATGCATAGAACACTAGCTACACTCGTGGAAAAACCGAACTTGTTGATAACATGCTGACATATACACTTAATAGTCACTTGAGAGCATGAAAACTACAAGTTACAACAAGCCATCATGCAAGCAAAAGGCATGGCAATAACATACATACAATGCTCTTCAAGAATAAGCATGTGGCTACTTCTACAACATACTAGAACATGTCCCAAACACCATGGCAAAAATGAAGTTTATCCAGACTTGGCAAAATCTGGGCATTCCGTCACAAACAGTTTATAGCAACTTGAGGGCCTCATAATAACAAGCTACAGCATGGCATCATGACAAACAAGTGGATGGATATCTAGAGCATAACATATACTTCAAGGAACACCCACTGGACAACTCCTAACATGCACAACAAAGACGGTGGCATCATGGATACATGGCATAAGAATTAACAGATTCACACTTTGCAGAAGTTTAACATCATGATGACATGTTAACAAGCTTGTTGCACTCATTTCAACACATATCATGACATGAAAATGAAACCATCATGTAAAGCACATTCCCAAGAGCAAAACTCATGTTGACACCTAGCTCATATGACACATGGATTAATATGCACAAGCAAGACAAAACATCATCTCATAACAAGTTCAGAAACTTATCATCCAAATGCACTTTTGCAACAGAGATAAACATGGCAATATGACACCTAGCATGAATGCTACAGCGACCATCATGTAGAGAACTTCACAATGAAGATCTGGACATATCATTCACTCCATTCGGACCAACATGCGCAAAGTTACTAGCTCACGAACATGCCAACAAATTTACACAGACAACAAGTGCTGAAATAGTTTCATCACGAAGCACTCTTGTCACAAAGATTAAGTCAAAAAGATGAACTCTAACATGCATTAAAGTGATGCCAACATGTAGAGCACGGCGAGACAAACATTTCGACATATCATATGCGCAAAACGGAGCACAGAGCACAAAGTTATCATGTGTCAAAGGGGACAAGAAAATTACGCAAATCTGGGACTTAGTGGGATTTATACCTCACGAAAAGTCAACCCGGGACGGGGATGTCCCGGGACGGAGAGAACCGGCGGGGACGGGGGTGTTTGGATCGTTGCACTGGTGGATCTGATCCAAAAAAACCAGATCGGGACGGCGGCGGCTCCGGCGACTGGAGACGAAGGGTCGGCAGCGGCCGACGGCTGGGTCGGCGGCGACCTCCGGCCGGAGCGGCGGACAGAGACGGCCCGCGGGCGGCGGCGAGCGGCGAGGCCGGCGGTGTTGGAGCGGCCGACGAGGTCGTGGCGCGGCGGCCGTTGCACCGGCGACGGCGGAGGAAGGGCCTGCGACGGTCGTGCGCGGCCCGGGGTGGCGGTGGCATCACACGCTCGAGGCGGCGACGGTCGGGGCCACGCCGGCGGAAGCTTGGCGGCGGGGAGCAAGAGGCGAAGCGGCTTGGGTGGTGGCGAAGGCGCTGTGGGCCGAGATGGCCCGATCCGGGCCCCGGCGGGCCGGCGGCGCGGGGGCTGGGCTGCCATGTGGCAGGCGAGGAGTGGTCGTGGGGTGGCGGCGGACGCGTCCGGCGCCGGCGGACATGTCCGGAGCGCTAAGGAGCTGCGGGGCAAGGGGAAAAGGAAAAAAAAGGAAGAACTAGGGTTTCGCCCGAAAATGGAGGGGATGGGGCCTTTTATAGGCATAGGGAGCTAGGAAGGTCCAAATGGGGAGCGGTTTTCGCCCACACGATCATGATCCGACGACCGAGAGGATGGGAGTGGTTGTGTTGGGTTAGTGGGCTGTTGTGGCGGGGGTCTTGGGCCAAAAGGAAGAGGAGCTTTTAGCCCACGAGGTTAACCGTTGGAGTATCAAACGACCTCCAAATGCGATGAAACTTGACAGGCGGTCTCCACGTACTAAAAAAACAACGCACGAAAAGTCTCACCTCATTCTGAGAATGTTTTTCGGCCACATACAAAAGAAGCACTTGGGGGGTGCCACGGGCACGTGTGTGAGTGTCGGAACTCGAAACGGACAACGAGAAGAGACGAGCATGACCGAGTGCAAGTGACAACACGAATGCAATGCAATGCAGATGATGACATGACATGGATGATATGCACACACGCACGCGGAAAAACGAAGAAACCCAAAATGAAGGAAGAGCCCAGAATGGAATTGATGAAGTCAACGTTGCATATATTACCATAAATGGAAGGTATCACATATGGGGTGTTACAAACTCTCCTCCACTACAAAAAGGTCTCGTCCCGAGATCTAGGACTAAAATAAGGTAGGATACTTGGAACGGAGAAGATCTTCTTGTTCCCATGTAGCTTCTCGGTCGGTATGGTGTGACCACTTCACTTTCATGAATTTGATGGAGTTGTTGCGGGTCTTGCGCTCAGTTTCTTCAAGGATAGCAACGGGTAGCTCACGATAAGACAAATATTTTTGAAGATCAATCTCTTCGAATGGAATGGTGCGTTCAGGTGTCTTGAAGCACTTGCGGAGTTGTGACACATGAAACACATCGTGCACATTTGCAAAGTTGGAGGGAAGCTCGAGTTGGTAGGCTAGACCGCCTCTCTTGCCAAGAATCTTGAAAGGGCCCACGTATCTTGGAGCAAGATTGCCTTTGATACCAAACCTCTGAGTGCCCTTCATGGGAGAAACACGAAGATAGACATGGTCTCCAATGTCGAAAACCAAATCACGATGCTTGCCGTCATATTAGCTCTTTTGACGCGATTGCGCGGCTTTGAGATTCTCACGTATGGCTTTGGACATTTCTTCGGCTTCTGAGATCAAATCATTTCCAAGGAGTTGACGTTCACCAGTCTCGGACCAGTTGAGAGGGGTACGACACTTTCTGCCATAGAGGATTTCAAAAGGAGTTTTGCCTGGACTTTCTTGGAAGCTGTTGTTGTAGGAGAATTCGGCAAATGGAAGGGAAACTTCCCATTTCATACCGACGGAGATGACACAAGCTCTTAGCATATCTTCAAGGATCTGGTTCACTCTTTCGACTTGACCACTAGTCTAATGGTGAAACGCAGTGCTGAAGCGAATTTTTGTGCCCATGGCTGACTGAAAAGAATTCCAGAACTTGGAGGTGAACAAGCTTCCACGGTATGAGGAGATCACTTGAGGAATGCCATGCAAAGAAACAATTCTGGAGGTGTACAGCTCAGCCAGCTTAGCTGCGTTGATGGATTCTTTGACTGGAAGAAATTGAGCTACTTTAGTTAGCTTGTCAATCACCACAAAGATAGCATCATTTCCCTTCTTGGACTTGGGAAAACCGGGGACGAAATCCATCTCAATGTGATCGAATTTCCACTCTGGAATAGGTAGAGGTTGAAGGAGTCCGGCTAGACGTTGATGTTCTTCCTTCACTCTTCTACAGACATCACATTCATTCACGAATTGGGCAATCTCCCTCTTCATGAGGTCTTGGTACATATTGGAACTTCCTGGATGTATCGAGAGAAGTGAGTCATGTGCTTCGTTCATTATGAGCTTCCTGAGATCACCTTTGGGAACCACAATCCTGTCCTCAAAGAATAAGGTGTCTTTCTCATCAACGCGATAGCACTTGTACTTGGGAGTACCCTTAGCAATACCATGTTTCACTTTCTGCACCATAGCATCACTTTGTTGGGTCTCACGGATTTGATCTTCCAAGGTAGGAGCAACTATAATATTTGCAAGAAAGCCTTGCGGAACGACTTGGAGGTTGAGCTTCCTGAAAGATTCACAAAGTTTAGGCTAGAACAGTTTGAGAAGGAGACTGTTGCAATACGCGTTTCTGCTCAAGGCATCTGCAATGACATTGGCCTTGTCAGGAGTAAACTCAATGCTTGGATCGTACTCTTGAATCATCTCAACCCAACGAGTCTGGCGAAGGTTAAGGTTTGGCTGAGTGAAAATGTACTTCAAGCTCTTGTGATCTGTGAAGATGTCCACTTTTCTACCCAACAGAAGGTGTCTCCACGTGATCAAGGCATGTACAACTGCTACTAGCTCAAGATCATGTGTGGGATAATTTTTCTCATTTGGTTTCAGCTGACGTGAAGTGTATGCAATAATCTTCTTGTCTGGCATGATAACACCACCAAGACCTTGCAATGAAGCATCACAAAATACATCATAAGGTTTAGACTCATCCGGAGGAGTAAGAACCGGAGCAGAAATGAGCTTCTGTTTGAGGGTATTGAATGCCACATCACAATCAGGAGTCCATGAGTATTTGCCATTCTTCTACAACAGGTTGGAAAGAGGCTTGGCAATCTTGGAGAAGTTCTCAACTAACCTTCTGCAATAGCTAGCGAGACCAGGGAAGCTTCGGAGTTGCTTGACATTCTGAGGAGGTTCCCAGTTGACAATAGCTTCAACCTTCTCGGGGTTCACAAAAATGCCCTCGGTAGAGATAATATGGCCCAGATAGAGGAATTTATCCAACCATAATTCACATTTGGAGAACTTCGCATAGAACTTGTGTTCACGGAGCCTGTCGAGGACAAAACGGAGGTGCTTGGCATGGTCTTCTTCATTCTTGGAGAATACTAAGATATCATCCAGATAGACGAGAACAAATTCATTGGTGTAGGGGTTGAATATGAAGTGCATCATCCGAGAGAAAGTGGGTGGAGCCTTTGCAAGCCCGAAAGACATGACCGTGTATTCATAGGAGCTATAGCTTGTCCTGAATGCGGTCTTGGGAATATCCTCTTCACGGATACGAATCTGATGGTAACCCCTTCGGAGATCGAGCTTCGAGAACACCTTTGCTCCTTTGAGCAGCTCGAACAATTCATTGATATTGGGGAGTGGGTACTTATTCTTTATTGTCTTCTTGTTCAATGGCCGGTAGTCAACGCAAAGGCGTTCCGTGCCATCCTTCTTCTTGAAAAATAGAACACCACAGCCCCAAGGTGAGGTACTAGGCCTGATTAGACCCATACGTTCTTGCTCATCGAGTTGTTTCTTCGGGTCCGTCAACTCATCAGGAGAAGGCTTGTACGAACGCCGACATGCTGGCTCGGTACCGAGTTCAAGTTCAATGACGAATTCAACTTGACAATGGGGAGGCATGCCTGGAAGCTCTTCGGGGAAAACATCCTCATATTCACGAACCACCAGAATATGAGAAATGGCATTAATCTCGCCCTTGTCATTGAGAGAGAATAGCCTGATTGTGTTATCTCGAGCTGCGAAGATAATCGCGTCTTCGTCAGGATGAGTTAGCTTGACCTCCTTGTTTGCACAATCAATATTTGCATCATGCTTGGAGAGCCAATCCATCCCAAGAATAAGATCAATGTCGGAGTTGCCGAGAACAACCGGAGAAACCAGAAAACTGTAATCACCCATATGAATAGATATGTCCAGAGCAAACACGCTAGAATGCATTAGTTTTCCCGGAGAAACAATTGATAACTCCCTTGGTAAACTTTTGATGTCAACATTGTGCTTTTATGCAAAAGGTTGAGACATGAAAGAGCATGATGCACCCCAATCAAACAAGACTTTAACAGGAATTGAGTTAACCGGAAGATTACCAATTATCACACCTGAAGAATTCTCTGCTTGAGCTGCAACCATCAGGTTCACTCTTGCTGACTTGGGATTGTGCTTGACAATAGCATTGCTGACAGGTGGAGGAGGCGGAAGGCGCCTTTGAGTACACCTGTTTGCATAGTGACCCTTATGGACACACTTGTTGCAAGTAACTTTTGAAAGAGGCCGATGGTAAGGACCACTTGATCTTGAAGCTTGGAACTGAAGCTTGGACTGATTGCTTGGGTTGGGTGGGTGGGAGAATACACGACCACCTAAGTCCTTGCTGTTGCTTGGAGGACGGAGCACTGGAGGAGGCGGTAGCCAGAACTTCTACTGCTTGGCAACCACTTGAGAAGAAGAGGAGGAGTGAACAGCATCTCTAATCCTCTTTTTGGAAGATTCAGACTTGAGCTGAGCTGCCTCTTGCTTGAGAGCCATCTGTAGAATTGGTCAAATTCATCCGGCTCGAACAAGATGAGAGCAAGTTGGAGTTCATCTTTCAGACCACCTCGGGACTGATAAATCTTGCTCTTGGCATCGGGGATGTCTTGCTTCGCATAACAGGCAAGATTATGGAACTTGACATTGTATTGATAGACGGACATGGTGCCTTGCTTCGGGTTGTGGAATTGCTCACATGCCTTCAATGACACTGGTTGGAATGTGGTGAGAGCGGAAATCTCTACAGAAATCAGCACATGAGATCTCACGACCACCTATGGAATCTTTGTAGTGTTGCCACCAATCAGCAGCTTCATCTTTGAGATGGAAAGTGGCAAACTTGACATAATCCTCGGGCCTCACGTTACTGCATTCAAAGTGCTTTTTTATGTCTATGATCCAATCTTCAGCATCCAGCGGGTCCACAAAGTAACTGAATGACTTCGGTTGGTTTGCCAAGAATTGGTTCAGTGTCGCAAAGTGAGGTTGATTGAACAGATTGCCTTGGCCTTGGTTCCCATGATTGCCTTGATTTGTTTGGTTGGCTTGAAAGTTCTGCATCATCTACATGAGCATCTGAGTGTTCTGGTTGGTTGGTTGCATAATTTCTCTCCATGCCTCAAACAGAGGAGGAGGGGAAGGAGGACGTTCAGGAGGACGCTCTTCTTCGCCCTCTTGGTTAGGGTTGGGAACTTTCTTGGGAGCCATCCTGAATATGATGACAACTGTTAGCCATTGATGCAAATAGATAAGTTGAATCAACGGCTACATATTTGCAACAAAAAATCTTCACAATGAACATTCGAACAAAATGAACGAATTAATTCCACAATTTATTGGTACAACAATCTTGTCGAGAAGCCACTTGGGAAACAACAGATAAAATAAAAACAACAAGGTGCAGATGGAACAAATACATGATAGAAGTTTCATCCCACATGTTCGTGCTGAATGCCCCATGGAACGTGTTACAAAGGGTGTTGCACTCCCTGGATCAACATAGCCAAGGACCCTTTAAGATGCAACTCCCAATTGGAACATCGCCCATGAAACCTCTTCACTCGATGTTGAACCCCAAACCTCATACCATGCACTCGTTGGAAGAATGCCTACGAACTACTTGAAAAACCCACCTATTAATTCCCGAAGCTTTCCGGTTATGCAATCTGGTGTTGGGGATACGGGGGAAGCACCGCGCACTCAACTCTAAACCTACATCCAGCTGTATCCATCCGTCAACACATAACCAGTCATCCTCGGAAATTGTTTACCTCGGACTTTCGAAATGCATCCGCTATACTAGCTGTGGCAATACTCCCGAACTATCTCCCCAGTACTGGCTGACGTCGGGGTTATCTTACCACTAACCGCATAGTAGAGTTTTCGATGTCGGTCGTCTTAAGTATTCTAGAACCGCTACGATGCATTTGTGACGACAACACCTCGGAGCTCAACTCCCCGGGACACTGCCACAACCCCTAAATGACAGGAGGTATGGAGAACAATGTTCTCATCACAAAGATATGGGAACAATCCAAACAATACTCGCGTGATCCTAAAAAAAAATTAGTGATTTTTTGAGAGTAGAGGAGATAGAACAACGTTAGGAGTCCTCACCAGAGCGATCAAGGGATGAGGAGTAAAAATAAATCCTACTCTCCGATATATATATATAGGACTCAAAACATTTTTTTGTGTGCCTAGACTCAACCGTCAAAGATTCGATCAATCAGGGGGCTCCTAGGTCGGAGAAGACTCTGAATACCAACTTGTAATGCCCAGTATGCGGCTATGTCCCCCACGTGTCGAGGCACGACTTAAGCACATAAACGCATACTAGAATGATCTCAAGTATGGTATCTTTGCACATCTCATGTAAAATTCAGGGATGAAATTGTAAAATGATAGTTGGCTTACACTCGACACGTCACACAATGAATACAATAACATACATCATCCAAATAACATCAGGGTCCGACTACGGACGAAATCCAAACGAGAAAGATACAATAAATAACACAAGCCCGGATGCTCCTAGTAAGAACCACTACTGATCGTCGGGATAAGACACATAGTAACATCCACGGTCTTCGTCGAACTCCCAGTGAAGTTCTGGACCATCTCCTGCATAGGTCTCAGCGGTACCTGCATCTGGTGTGTGTTGAATCTGTGAGCCACAGAGGACTCAGCAATCCCGTTCCCGGGTATCAAAACTACCAAAGCCTTAGGTGTGGAAAGGTTGTAAACAAGGTTGCAGCAAGCACTAAGCACTAGTTTACGAGGTTAGAGCGAGAAGAGAACAAGTGCCAATGATCGCCAAGTTGATCAAGAAGTGATCCTAGCTACTCACGATCAAACATAACCCCACCGTGTAAACTTCCCGAAGCCCATCGGAAAGAGACCATCACGGTTACTCACGCAGATAGTGTATTCATGAATAAGGTGTCAAGTTATCTACAACCGGATATTAAAAAATTCCCATCTGCCACATAACCACGGGCACGGCTTTCGAAAGATCAAAACCCTGCAGGGGTGTCCCAACTTAGCCCATCACAAGCTCACGATCTTCGGAGTCGCAACTCCAAAGTAGGAAGACCCGAGTATTCTTGGAATCTCGTGCTCAAGATATGTCGACAAAGGTAAAACTAATCCAGCAAGACCTCCCGGCGTGCCGACACCTTGATAGTAGCCGCGCATATCTCGTCTCAGGCCACGACCGGATGGGTGATCATACAGGTAATACCAGATACCTCGGGTTTCCCCAGGGCGGCCCCGCATAACCCCCAATTTGGACCAACACTCATGAGGAGCACTGGCCCGGGTTGTTCATTAAGTCCACGGGGTAGCTAGTCCCTATGAAAATTTTAGTTGTTAGGCAAATGGAGTACCAATGTTGGGCCTTGCTGGAAAAGCTTTAAACAGAGCGAATTATCAAGGGGGCCAATAAACCCCACCCGTGTTAGGAACGCAAAATCAAGGAACATAACACCGGTTTATCGGTTCGTAGGGTGGCATGAGTGGAACAAAACACCAAGTAGAAAGGCTTAGCCTTCCACCCATTAACACTATATAGGTGAGTTAGCTTAACAGGTATATATATTGTGATATCCCAATAACAAGTTCATCATGGAGCAACCATCAAATCTTCACCTACAACTAACAACGCTATAAGAGGGGCTGAGCGATGCGTACTTAGCCAAACAACGGTTTGATAGGAAGGCGGTTGTAGGGTTTCATGGAAACAATAGGAGGGCTGATAAACAGGAATAGGCATCGAGGCAATATCTAAAGAGCGACACATCTAGCATAGGCAAAGATAGAAGTGATATTCGGGAATGGTCATCTTGCCCGGAAAGTCGTCGGTGGGATCGTAACTCAGCCTTGTAAGGAACCTCGAACTCCGAATCGGCTCCCGGCTCTACCCAACACAAGAACACAACAATGGCACAATATCAAACACGGTGCAATGCACAATCAACATGATGCAAGTCATATCATGGGATGCGAGTATGATGTGCATATACATGAGGAAGCTCTTGATCCTAAAGAGAAGATGATGGAAATGGCTTCATCTTGGGCAACCAAGCAAGCCCTTGGATAGAGGGGAAGATTTCGGTTGAAATCGATATAAAGATCACTGGAAACGGATGCACGGCTTGCAAATGACAAGCAAAACTACAGTTTACAGCAACATGGCATCTTTGGAGCAAGAAATAATTATGCTACAGCACCCAAACATGGAGACAAAGGGCATGGATGTGAATTAGACATGATACTTAACGAGCATGAACTTAGAGGACACCCAAAACCTTGTTGGATCACAATTAAACAAGCATGGCAAGTTGCAATAAATTTACAGAATTCTCAGACTTAGTGAAAATTACAAGGCATGGCAGAATTACAACGAATATGCATGTTTGCAAGCTTGTGCGACTCAACTCAAAGCATAACATGACATGGGACTATATCCAACAGCAATAAGACATATTTGAGAAGCTACTCAAAGCAAGAACATGCTCATAGGATGCATAGAACACTAGCTACACTCGTGGCAAAACCGAACTTGTAGATAACATGCTGACAGATACATTTTATTGTCATTTGAGAGCATAAAAATAACAAGTTATAGCAAGCCACCATGCAAGAAAAAGGCATGGAAATAACATACATAACATGCTCTTCAAGAATGACCACATGTCTACTTCTACAACATACTAGAACATGTCCCAAACACCATGGCAAAAATGTGAAGGTTTATCCAGACTTAGCAAAATCTGGGCATGCTGTCACAAACAGTTTATAGCAACTTGAGGGCCTCATAATAACAAGCTACAACATGGCATCATGGCAAACAAGTGCATGGATAGCTGGAGCATAACATATACATCAAGGAATACCCATTGGACAACTCTAAACATGCACAACAAAGACGGTGGCATCATGGATACGTGGCATAAAAATTAACAGATTCACTTAGCAGAACTTTATCATCATGATGACATATTAACAAGCTTGTTGCACTCATTTCAAGACATATCATGACATGAAAATTAAACCATCATGTAGAGCACATTCCCAAGAGCAAAACTCATGTTGACACCTAGCTCATATGACACATGGATTAATATCCACAAGCAAGACAAAACATCATCTCATAACAAGTTCAGAAAATTATCAGCCAAATGCACTTTTGCAACAGAGATAAACATGGCAATATGACACATAACATGAATGCTACAACAACCATCATGTAGAGCACTTCACAATGAAGATCTGGACATATCATTCACTCCATTCAGACCAACATGCGCAAAGTTACTAGCTCACAACCATGACAACAATTTTACACAGACAACAAGTGCTGAAATAGTTTCATCACGATGCACTCTTGTCACGAATATTAAGTCAACTAGATGAACTCTAACATGCATTAATGTGATGCTAACATCTAGAGCACGACGAGACGAACATTTTGACATATCATATGCGCGAAACGTAGCACGGAGCACAAAGTTATCACATGTCAAAGAGGGCAAGAAAATTACGCAGATCTGGGACATAGTGGGATTTATACCTCACGAAAAGTCAACCCAGGACGGGGATGTCCCGGGACGGAGAGATCCGGCGGGGACGGGTGTGTTTGGAATGTTGCACTGGTGGATTTGATCCAAAAAAACAGATCGGGACAGCGGCGGCTCTGGCGACCGGAGACGAAGGCGAGGCGGCGGCCGGCGGCGGGGTCAGCGGCGAGCTGGCCGGCGGCGACCTCCGGCCGGAGCGGCGGCCGGCGGCGGCGAGCGGCGAGGCCGGCGGCGGTGGAGCGGCCGACGAGGTCGTGGCGCGGCGGCCGTTTCACCAGCGGCGGTGGAGGAAGGACCGGCGACGGTCGGGCACGGCCCAGGGCGGCGGCGGCGGCGGTCGGGGTCGCGCTGGCGGAAGCTTGGCGGTGGGGATCGGGAGGCGAAGCGGCTCGGGTGGCGGTGGAGGCGCTGTGGGCCGAGAGGGCCCTCCCCGGGCCCCGGCGGGCCGGCGGCGCGGGGAGGGTCGCACGGTGGCTGCGTTGCCACGTGGCAGGCGCGGAGTGACTGCGGGGCGGCGGCAGTCGCGTCCGGCGCACGGAGGAGCTGCTGGGCACGGGGAAAAGGAAAAAAAAAGTAAGAACTATGGTTTCGGCCGAAAATGGAGGGGATGGGTCCTTTTTATAGCCATAGGGTGCTAGGAAGGTCCAAATGGGGAGCGGTTTTTGCCCACATGATCACGATCCGATGACCGGGAGGATGGTAGTGGTTGTGTTGGGTTAGTGGGCTGTTGTGGAGGGTGTCTTGGGCCAAAAGGAAGAGGAGCTCTTAGCCCATGAGGTTAACCGTTGGAGTATCAAACGACCTCCAAACGCGATGAAACATGACAGGCGGTCTCCACGTACTAAAACAACAACACACGACAAGTCTCGCCTCATTCCGAGAATGTTTTACGGCCACATACGAAAGAAGGACTCGGGGGTTCCACGGGCTCGTGTGTGTGTCGGAACTCGAAACGGACAACGGGAAGAGACGGGCATGACCGAGTGCAAGTGACAACACGAACGGAATGCAATGCACATGATGACATGACATGGATGATATGCACACACGCATGCAGAAAAACGAAGAAACCCGAAATGAAGGAAGATCCCAGAAAGGAATTGATGAAGTCAACGTTGCATATATTACCATAAATGGAAGGTATCACATACGGGGTGTTACAGAGCAAGTGATAGAGCGCTGAGCGGATCGAGGTGAGACACCCATCACAACTCGGACACAAATGAAAGATGCCATGCGAGCCCGCTTTGTGCCAACACACTACAATCAAGATCTCTTCAAGAAATTGCAACTCCTCAAGCAAGGCACAAGGATGGTGGAAGAATACTATCAAGAAATGGAGATTGCCATGATTCGAGCTAATGTCAAGGAAGATGATGAACAAACGATGGCACGCTTCTTGAACGGCCTCAACCTCACTATCAAGAAGATTGCAGATTTCAGCCATACAGGACTTTCTCGAGCAAGTTCATCAAGGGACCAAGGCGGACCGACAGGTCCAAGAAGACTTCAGATACGCCAAGCTCACTTGCAAGACTTCTAGCTCATACACTCAAGCGACTACAACTCCGACACCTCCTACATCGCGAGCATTTCCAAGCACCAACGACAAATCGATTTCCAAGCAAGTGATACCCTCTTCAAGTCGTTCAACGACAAGCTCATACAAGTCTAAGACTTCATCCACACCGGCGCCACAAGATGACCCCGTCAAGACAAGTTCTATGAAGTGCTTTACATGTTGTGGCCGAGGACACAAGTCATACCAATTCACCAATCGGCGCACAATTATTGTCAGCGATGATGGCACATACGACTCCTTGAGTGAAGACGAGATGGAAGCAATTGAACATGTGGCTATGCACCACCAAGTGAACGAGTATGAAGATCACCAAGTCTTTTGCGACAACGACTCAAGTCCCGCTCTCGTCATCTCCAAAGTCTTGACACTTCAGCAACAAGAAATGAAGATCAAAGATGTCATATCTTCCACACCAAGGCGGGACTCCAAGGGCGTTCAATCAAGGTCGTCATCGACGGAGGAAGTTCTCACAACTTGGCAAGTGAAGAACTTTGCTCCAAGATCCAACTCATGAAGAAGAAGCATCCCCGTCCCTACAAGGTGCAATGGCTTAGCGACTCAGGCACAATTCAAGTGGAGCATATGGTGCAAGTTTCTTTCATGATCGGCGCATCTGAAGACACCTTTGAGTGTGATATGGTTCCTATGTCCGTGTGCCATCTCCTTTTGGGAAGACCTTGCCAATATGACCGTGGAATGCAACACAATGGACGGACCAATAAATATAGATTCAAGATGAAGGGCAAAGAGTTCGTGCTACGACCTATGACACCGAGCCAAGTGATCGCCAACAAGAAACCACCCACCCATCATGGAGAGAAAAGTGAGAGAGTGACCCACCAAAAAGAAAGTGAGCGGCACAAGCCAAATTCGAGTGCCTCCACGATGAGCGAAAAGAGAGATCTAGTGCTTTTAGCCACCAAAAGTGACATGAGAGAAGTGTGTGAGAACCCATCGCGAGTAGTTTGCTTTGTCCTCTTGTGGAAAGGTGAACCGGAAAAATCTAACACTTCACACAATCTACCTCTAGTGTTGTCTCCTTTGTTGTAGGAATATCAAGACATGTTTCCCGATTAGCTACCTCTAGGTCTACCTCCTCTACGACGCGGCATTAAACACCGCATCGACCTCATCCCGGAGCACCTCTTCCTAACAAGGCACCTTATCGCGTCAACCCCGGCGAAACCAAGGAGATCCAATGGCTAGTCCAACAACTCATCGATAACGGCCACATACGCGAAAGCTTGGGCCCTTATGCCGTTCTGGTAATACTTGTCCCCAAGAAAGATGGTACTTACCGCATGTGTTCGGATTGTCGTACCATTAATGCTATCACTGTTAGACATCGTCACCCAATCCCATGTTTAGATGACATGCTAGATGAGCTTAGCGTAGCCACGATTTTCTCTAAAATTGATCTTAAGAGTGTCTATTACCCAATTTGCATACAAGAGGCCGATGAATGGAAAACAGCTTTTAAAACCAAGTTTAGTTTATATGAATGGCTTATTATGCTATGGGTTTATCGGAAGAACCAGAAACCTTCATTCGTGTCATGAATCATGTGTTGTGGTATATTTTGATGACATCCTTTTATTTAGCAAATCGCTTAAGCAACATGTCACACACCTTCACACCGTTTTGAAACTCTTCGCAAAGAAAGGCTTTATGCTAACATGGAAAAATGCAAATTTTGTGTTGACAAGCTAGTGTTTCTAGGATTTGTCGTGTCTTCTAAGGGTGTGCATGTAGATGAAACTAAAATTGAATCAATTAAAACTTGGCCCCAACCCACCTATTTGCAACAAGTGCGTAGTTTCATAGGCCTCTCCGAGTTGCATCAACAATTTGTGAAGGACTTTAGCACCATCACATCTCATTTACATGCTTTGAGCAAGAAAAATGCAGCTTTTGTTTGGGGACCATCTCAAGACACCGCTTTCAATGAAATTAAAAACTTGCTTATGCATGCACCTTTACTTGCCTTACCAAACTTTAACAAACATGTCGAGATACTTTGTGATGGTAGTGGTAATGGCATAGGTGGTGTGTTAATGCAAGCAAAGCGTCCAATTGCGTACTTTAGTGAAAAACTATGTGGAGCGGAACTTAATTACCCCATATATGATAAAGAGCTTTATGCCATAGTGAGAGTTTTCCATGTTTGGGAACACCATCTCCACCCTCATGAGTTCATTCTACATACCGATCATGAAACTTTGAAATATCTCAAGGGACAAACTAAATTAAACAAAATACATGCAAACTGGAGTGAGTTTATTGAGTCTTTTCCTTATGTCATCAAGTATATCAAAGGGAAGGAAAACATTGTAGCGGATGCCCTTTCATGCAAATGCACGATTGTTACAAAACTTGAATTAGATGTCATTGGCTTCGAGAATATCACAGATTTAAACGAGCATGACTTTACTTTTTCTATTCCATATTCTAAATGTTTGACGCATACATCTTGAGAGCATTATCATATCTCAAATGGTTATCTTATGAGAGATAACAAACTATGCATCCCTGAGTCTTCTCTTTGTTTGTTACTTTTGCAAGAGGGTCATGGAGGAGGACTTATGGGACACTTTGGAAGCGCCAAGACTTTTGCTACGCTCTCTAAGAACCACTTTTGGCCAAAGATGTTCCGCGACGTGTCTAGATTCACCAACCGATGCTCAACATGTCACAAAGCTAAATCCAAAGCTCAATCTCATGGTTCATATATGCCACTTCCAATTCAAAACCACCCATGGGAAGACATTAGCATGTATTTTGTGCTTGGCTTACCTAGAACTAGAAATGGAAAAGATTCGGTATTTGTTGTTGTGGACCGATTCTCTAAAAATGGCATGCTTTATTCCTCGCAACAATATAGATGATGCTTCACATGTTGCCAATCTCATTTGTAGGGAAATTCTACGTCTACATGGAGTACCCAAGACAATTGTGTTGAACCGAGACGTCAAGTTCTTGAGCTACTTTTGGAAGAAATTATGCGCCAAGCTCGGCATCAAGTTACTCTTCTCTTCGTCCTATCATCCGCGAACAGACAGCCAAACGGAGGTCACCAACCGAACACTCTCTATACTTCTTCGAGTCTTGATCAAGAAGAACCTCCAGGAATGGGAGGAATGCTTACCCATCGCCGAGTACGCCTACAACTGCGCAAGACATTCTACTACCGGCAAGTCCCCCTTCGAGGTCGTCTACGGCTTCAACCCGCTGTCCCCATTGGACATTCACCCACATCCACTACAAGATGGCACAAACTTGGACGCAAGAAAACACGCAAGATACCTCAAGAAGATGCATGAGGATACACGTCAAGTGGTCGAGCTTCAAGTACAACGCCACGCGACCAAGCTCAATGCTAACAAGACTCCTATGGTGTTCAATCCGGGTGATCTAGAATGGCTACATCTTCGCATGGACCGATTTCCTCAAGAACGTAAGTCCAAGCTTCTACCACATGTTGGCGGCCCTTTCAAGGTGTTAGAGCACTTCAACAACAATACATACAAGATCGACATCCCATGCTAGAACTACAATGTAAGCGACATATTCAACATCAAGGACTTGTCAACTTACCATGGGGATGAAGATCACGATCCGTGGACGGATCTCTTCCAAAGGGGGTGGGAGATGATGCAGAGCATCCCTCATCTATCCCCATGGTCTCTACTTCAACTACACAAGCTCCAAAAGGACCCAGGACAAGATGTAGGACACTTGCATTAGAAACCAAGGTGAATTCCTTCCTACTCGATACCTGCATAGACTCGAATGGAACTTAGTTGCCACCTCTCCAAAATACTCTATCTGCCATTAGGTACAAAGAGAATCATCACCAAGAAGGAGGAGAAGGACCCCAAGGCCATGAACATGAAGGAGAAGTCCAAACTGCTGCTGGACAGAAGGTCCCAGGTGACCCCATGCACATGGGCCCCAAGACCCCGTGCCCACGGGCCTCCCAGACTGCTATGATGTCGCACCCCATGCGCACGGGCGAGTACCTTGCACACGGGACCCCCGTGCACGTGGGCCTCAGACCCCGTGCGCACAGGCTGCGTCAGGTCTTTGGAGACCGCGTGCGCACGGGCCCAACTTACCCTGTGCGCACGGGCCCCCCAGGATGGCCAGATATAGCTGGGCTTTTGGTCCTCCTATTCATCCCTCTTCATCTCCTACCTCCCAATGGGCTATATAATATGCATCTAGGACAAGTGTTAGGGTTAGCAAAGTATATTGAGACATTTGAGAGCTTTGCTACCTGTATCCGCTCCATCCAGGAGAGTCAAGACCTCATAGGAGATGAATCCTTGTGGATTACAAGACCTCTTTATCAAGAGAAGGATCCCCATCATAGGATCATCAAGACCTCATCTCTCTATGGATTTGGGAAGAACTTTAACTTTGTGTACTTGTTTCCTTGGATTGGCCTTGTATACTTGAGGATCTCGTGTGTGTTCTCCTAGTGGATGTGTGATTTGTGGTTTGTTTGAGTGATTTATCATGTGTTCTTCCTCTTTTTGCCATCCAAGTGTGAAAAGATCATCACATAAGGTTCCACCCTACATCAAAACCAAAAATAAAAAGAACTCGAATGTGATGGATATATGATGGTAGGATATGGCAGCGATGGTGGTATATGGCAGGGGTGGTGGTATATGATAGCGATGGTGGTATATGGATACAAATCGGTGGTGGTATATGGATACAGATCGGTGGTGGTATATGGCAGGGGTGTCGGTGTAGAAAAATAGGGGCCCTTTTTGTACCCCTTTACTTGTGCATGGGCAGTTGTAGCCACACCTGTAGCCACGCTGCCGGGACCCCGATCCTAAGTCACACCGGTCTAGCATGTAACACACCATATCACTTTGCGGCCTCACGCACGGTATCCCCACGGGTGCCACCTTACCTGGCCCGGGACCGTTTGCTCATTTTGGCTCACGTATATGATAGTGTCGCTAGCATCCATATGATAGAGAACCCGGGCCGACATGACCAGTTATAAACCAAAAGTGGCACTAAATTACAGAGACAGGCATACATGACCCATCAACGAACGTGTCGGTCATCAACGTATGAACCCAAGTCGTAGCAAGCTACAAGGACTTAAAGGAACAACGTGTGACATTTCCCCTAAGGGATAGACACGGGAACAAAAAAGGACACATGCCGGTCAGCCTAAGTGTTCCGGAGCAGTAGCAAGCTACCAAGGGTCAGTGGAAGCACTAGGAGACATTTCCCTGTAAGATAGGCTACCAAGGGTAAACAACTAGGTGTCGGATCCCACACATACCAAGCATTTCAATAACATACACACAATATGCTCGATATGTGCAAATACAACATGGCATCACAACAAGACTCTAAGAAACAAAGTATTTATTCATTAGGCTCCGAGGAGCCAGATACTACAAACATGGTCTCATGACCCAACATTCAGAGCATACAAGCAACAAGCGGAAGCATAACATGTCTGAGTACAAACATCTACAAATGAAAAAGGCTGAAGAGCCTGACTATCTACAACACTCGTCCAAGATCATAGCAGAAGTAACAAGCTACTTGTCGAAGTCCAAGCGGAACTACTAGAGAGACAGAAGTCTCATCTGCAAAACATAAATTAAGCAAACATGAGTACAAAGGTACTCAGCAAGACTTACATCAGATCCTATCATACATGCATTAGTATCAAGAAGGCATAGTGGGGTTTAGTTGCAGCAAGCCAACTTTGACTCAGTGGCTAACCTGTACTACGATTGCTGGTAACTTTTGAGGTGGCGCACACAAGTCCACTAATCACCACCAAATACACCACTATGGATTCATCCCCGTCTCCCTACGAGAAGGCCATCCATAGCACTCACACTTGTCTTGAGTATTTTAGGGTATCCACTTTCAGTTGTCTATGTACCACGTAAGCATCCAAGAAGTCCATAACAGTGGACTCGGCTATTCGAATAGATCATGTTAACCCTGCAGGGGTGTACTTCTTCACACACGCTCTCGCCACTTACCACCATGTACACGACGTGTATCTCGGCAACCTTCAAGCGAAAGCCTAGCGAGGGTGTCGGCCACGACCTGACTAACCACACAAGACTCTAGTCCAGGTTTATCGTCTATTCGGGTTCCATCCGCAAGGGAGTCCGACCGAGGTTTCCATCACGGCCCCAAACGATGTGTACAGGGTTCCCGAGCCCACCATCGGGGTGCCACTCGGTACACCGGGCCACGTGTGCCTAGTTTGTCCCAAGCCCACCCTGCCGGGTGCCACTTGGTAGAGAAATAACACTACCTACAAACACTAGAAACTAGTTGCGACTCCTGGACAGAGATCAAGTTGATTAATAAGCCGAGAAGGCACTTAAGCATTCCAATGTGTGGTAGTAGCTAGTCATTGGACAACATACACAGAATTCGGTGCTTAAGGATGGTTCCAGTGAGACAACCCACCATGTACTCCTACATGGCCTCTCACCGCTACCTTTACCAAAACGTTTTCACACACTTAACGCTCAGCCTCAGAACATATCACTGCACTCCAATTCATTCCCAATGAATCAGACCTGACACACTCTAAGCACTAGCAAGCAAGGCATGGTAAGAACAGAACATGGCTTCAATCAACTCCTACACATGCTAGTGGGTTTCAACTATTTACTGTGGCAATGAAAGGTCATGCAGAGGAATGGGTTCAACTACCGCAGCATCAAGTAGCAGTTGAATCGTTGTTGTCCTAATGCAATAACAGAGAGCAGGAGCGAGAGAGTAGGATTGTATCGGAATGAACAAAGGGGTTTTGCTTGCCTGGTATAACAACGTGTAGAGCACTGCTCCTCTGACAGGTACTCTGGAACGGTCTCCGGAGCTGGACCTATCGAGAAGAACGGTGCCGACAATCAAACACAAGCATATGCAACAATATGATGCATGAACATGGCATGAAGATGTGATGTTATTTGAGCAAATGCAACTAGCATTTTATTTGGTTGAATTCCATTTGAACCAAGGGTTCAAATGCAACTCTAAAATAAGCATTTTTAAATGCCATTTATGTGTTTTCATATATTCAGTAGGTATAACTTCATTTTTCATGCATGAAAATGGAACAGATGGATAGATTGAATTTTTCGAATAATTTTTCATATATAAATTATTTCATTCTGAGCTACGGTTGAATTTCTGTGATTTTTTGAAGATTAAACCAATTTCTGAAATAAATAAATCATTTAAGATTTATTTAAATTCCAGAACTGGAATACTGCGTCAGCATGACCCAAGCATGACGTCAGCAGCTCAACCAGGCAGACCAGAGTCAAACCTGACAGTGGGGTCCACTGGTTAGTGACTCAGTTAATTAACTATGTTAATTAACACTAAACTAATCCTAACAAAATGTCAGCAGGGCAAGGCCCACAAGTCAGTGACTCACTAATTAACTAAACTAATTAACTAACCTAATCTGGTCAACTAACTCGAGGGGTGGGGCCCACCTGTCATTGACCCAGGGGGTCAAATCCCTGGTCAACCCCGGTTACCCACGCCGGCGGCAGCAAACGCGGCGGAGGGCGTCGGGATTGGGCCCCCGGCGTCCAAATGGACGGTCGAGGCCATCTGCAGGCTGCGGAGGCTCGTCCGCATCCATTTACGCCAACGGGAGGTTGCGGGGGCGCCGGAGTAGGCCGGACCGAAGCTCGCGGCGGCGCCGGAGTTCGGGCCTCGTCGGAAACGGTGCTACGGGGCACGGGGAGGCCAGCCTAGGGGCTCTACGGCCTCCTGGCGGTGTGGGAACGCGGAGACGCGCCAAGTTGCAAGCCGCGGTGGCTCTGGCCACGACGGAGAGGAAACACGGCGGCGCAACCGATTTGGTCCGGTGGGTGGCATGGATACGGCGTGAGAACGGCGAAACAGAGGGCGGGGTTCGAGGGAGAAGCTCACGGCGATCGCAGCGGTGCAAGCGGAGAGCTCAGAGGAGAGCCGGGGCGAGCAGGGCGGCGGAGGGGATCTCCGGCGGCCGGCGATGAAGAAGATGGCGGTGGCAGCTCCTCAGGGCATCCGGCGACGCGTGACTCGTCGGAGAGGACGGGGATGAGGTGGCGGAGCTCTCGGGCACTTTGGCTGGGCGTGGGGTAGCCTGTGGCCACGGCAGCGGCGAGCGACGGCGACGGCGGCGTTCGGGGGTGCGAGAGAGAGACCGAGGGAGAGGAGGGGAAACCACGGGAGAGTGCGACAGGGATCCAGTGCGTCGCGTGGCATCTTCCAGGCGTCCAAAGCGGCGAGGGAGAGTGCAGGCAGGCAGGAGTCGTGGCGCACTCGCCGTGCGCGCGCGTCGGCCACGCGCCTCGCCTACTGGCGCGAGGAAGACGACAGGGGAGGGCAGGTGGGCTGGGCTGGCCAACTGGGCCGGCCAGACCGCACAGTGCTGGGCCAGCACAGGTAAGGTTTATTTCCCTTTTTTGTTTTCTTTTCTAATTCTGACACTTGTTTCGATTTTAAAGAAAATCATTTAAAATATTCTGACAATTGTGCAGGGACTAGAAGGAGTATTCCAAAGCCCCACACAAAATCCAGAATTATTGGACATATATAAAATATATGAGCAAACGGGGTACTCTCGATATGTGAGGTAATCTTGGAGATCAAGCGTTTCGTGGTCCACTCAGCGGATGGGATCCGAGAAGCAACGCCTAAGTTGAGAGACGTGGAACACATCATGTATTCGAGAAAGATGTGGGGGTAGTTCCAACTAGTAGGCAACCTTTCCTCGTTTAGCGAGAATGCGAAAAGGGCCAATGTAACGAGGAGCCAACTTGCCCTTGATACCGAAACGATGGGTACCCTTCAAAGGGGTAACCCAAAGATAAGCTTTGTCGCCAACATCATAAGCCACTTCCTTATGATGACGATCATACTGGCTCTTTTGACGAGATTGAGCTGATTTCAAATTCTCACGAATGATGCGAACTTGATCTTCTGCTTCCTGGATCATATCCGGTCCAAAGAATTGTCTTTCACCAGTTTCTGACCAGTTCAAAGGTGTTCGACATCTTCGTCCATAGAGTATCCCAAAAGGAGCTTTCTTGAGACTGGATTGATAGCTATTGTTATAAGCAAACTCGGCGAAAGGAAGACATCTCTCCCAATCCATACCGAATGAGATAACGCAAGCTCTAAGCATGTGTTCGAGAATTTGGTTGAGCCGTTCCACCTGACCACTTGACTGAGGGTGGAAGGCGGTACTGAAGGAAAGATGGGTGCCCATGGCAGTCTGGAAACTCTCCCAGAAATGAGAAGTGAAAAGACTACCATGGTCTGAATTGATTTCTAGCGGAACACCATGAAGTGACACTATTCGAGAATATACAAGTCAGCGAGCTGACTAGAAGTGATACTCTCTCGAACAGGTAGGAAGTGAGCCACTTTGGACAGACGATCAATGACTACGAAGATAGCATTATTCCCTCTCTTGGTCCTGGGAAAGTCGGTGATGAAGTCCATACCAAATTTATCCCATTTCCACTCAGGAATAGCTAAGGGCTGAAGGGTGCCTGCAGGTCTTTGATGTTCTGCCTTAACGCGACGACAAACGTCACATTTAGCAATGAACTCAGCAATTTCTCTCTTCATCCTAGTCCACCAGAACCTCTGGCGTAGGTCCTGATACATCTTAGTACTACCGGGATGAACCGTGAGAGGAGATTCATGAGCCTCCTAAAGGATCAGTTGTCGCAGATGTTGATTCTTGGGAACCACCAAGCGATTCTCAAAGAACACAACACCTCGATCATCCATAGAGAAACAACCACCAACTCCCTTCTTAATGTTTCTCCTGATGCGGGTAACACCCTTATCAAACTTCTGGTCAGCAATGATCTGATCCTCAAGGTTAGGTTTCGCCACCAAGGTAGAAAGGAATCCGTGAGGAGCAATGTGAAGGTTAACCTTGCATAATTCCTCATGGAGAAGTGGTTGGCCCTGCTGCAACATGAGATTGTTGCAATATGACTTACGACTTAAAGCATCAGCCATGACATTGGCCTTGCCTGGGGTGTAAGTAATCCCTAAGTCGTAATCTGAGATCAAATCCAGCCAACGTCTTTGTCTAAGGTTCAAATCTGGCT
Organism: Secale cereale; assembly: GCA_902687465.1. Classification (NCBI taxonomy): domain Eukaryota; kingdom Viridiplantae; phylum Streptophyta; class Magnoliopsida; order Poales; family Poaceae; genus Secale; species Secale cereale. The sequence continues at coordinate 410,103,796 of LR738710.1, forward strand.
GGGTGAAGATATAATTGAGACTCTGGTGATCGGTGTAGATCTTGCAACGATTACCAAGAAGGTAATGTCGACATGTCTTAAGTGCATACACTACAGCTGCAAGCTCCAGATCGTGTGTAGGATAATTTTCCTCATGTGGATGCAACTGTCGAGATGCATAGGCAATCACATGACAATCCTGCATAAGAATGCAACCTAGTCCCTGTCGTGAGGCATCACAATAGATAACAAAGTCCTTAGAGAAATCCGGTGGCACAAGTATGGGAGCAGAAGTCAGGCGTCTTTTCAGTTCCTGAAAACTGTGCTCACACTGTGGGGACCACTCAAACTTTTTATCTTTCTTGAGAAGTTCCGTGAGAGGTTTGGCCACTTTAGAGAAGTTTTCAACAAAGCGGTGACAATAGCTGGCTAGACCAAGGAAACTCCTAACTTGTTTAACTGTTTCAGTTGAGTCCAATCAAGAACGGCCTGAACTCTCTCGGGATTGACAGCAATGCCCTTACCAGAGATTACGTGGCCGAGATAGGTCACTTCTGGCAACCAAAATTTGCACTTGGAGAACTTGGCATAAAGGCGGTGCTCTCTGAGTTTTTCCAACACAAGTCTAAGGTGTTCGGCATGCTCTTCCTTGTTCTTCGAGTAAATAAGAATATCATTGAGGTAAACCACGACAAACTTGTCTAAGTACTCCATGAAGATCGAGTTCATCAAGCGGGAGAATGTGGCTGGAGCATTGGTTAGACCAGAAGACATGACAGTGTACTCGTACTGACCATAACGAGTGACAAAAGTCGTCTTAGGAATGTCTCCATTTCTGATCTTAATTTGATGGTAGCCTAACCTCAAATCCATCTTGGAGAAGACTGAGGATCCAGCGAGCTGATCATATAGGTTGTTGATCCTGGGGAGCGTATACCTGTTATTTATCGTGACCAAATTAACGGGACGATAATCTACAACCATCCGTTCCGTGCCATCCTTCTTCTTGACGAAGAGGACGGGGCAAGCCCAAGGAGAAGAAATAGGACGGATGAAACCCTTTTGCAAGGACTCATCAAGTTGTTTCTTAAGCTCAGCTAATTCTAGGGGTGCCATCTTGTAAGGTCTCCTAGAAATTGGAATAGTTCCTGGGATAAGATCTATGCCAAACTCTACATCCCTGTCAGGTGGAACACCTGGTAGTTCCTCTGGAAAGACATCCGGAAAGTCACGGACTACCGGGATATCTTCAAGGTCTGGAAGGGGGCTGGCATTAAGAGAATAGAGTTGACGCTTTGCAACTCTAGTGGAGACAGTGACTATCTTGCCAGATGGGTGTGTAAGCTGAACAGACCTAGTGTAACAATCGATCTTGGCATGATGAGCTGTCATCCAGTCCATACCCAAGATGATGTTAATATCTGAAGACTTGAGGGCTATGAGTGAGGCAAGGAATACAAGTCTGTCAACAAGGATTCGATTACCATGGTTTATTCTGGTAGTTTGCCATCTAGACCCTGGGGTTTGGATTTCAAGCGGAGTTGGCATATCACAAAATGACATGTCGTGCAAACGGGCATAGCCTTCAGAGATGAAGGAGTGAGATGCTCCGGTATCGAAAAGAACCGAAGCCGGATGGCAATTGACAAGGAGTGTACCAAGAACGACATTTGGATCATCATGAGCGTCTTCAGCTGAGACGTGATGCACACGTCCATGTTTAGTGGGAGCTGAATTGGCACTGATCGTTTTGCGTGGTGACTTACCACGAAGAACGGACTTCTCGGGCTGAGGTGGAGCAAGACTGGCCTGAGAGCAGTCACGTGCATAGTGTCCTGGCTTTCCGCATGTGAAGCAAGTCCCTGAGGTAGGTCGTGGACCCGCAATGACAAGCGGTTTACCAATAGGCTTGGGTGGAGCATAAGACTGAGCTGGATGAGGCACCTCATAAGATAGCCTCGGAGAATATCTTTGTGGAAGAGCGGAGTTTGGAACCCAAATCCGGCGCTTCTGGGAACTAGTACCGGAACAAGATCCCAATTCACGGGTGTGCTTACGAGACTCATCGTAAGTGAGCTGAGCGGTCTCCGCATTGATGGCCTGGTTCACAAGAGCCTGGAATGTATTGCAATGAGGCAAGTGAAGATCACGACGCAGCTTGGGGTTGAGACCTTTCCGGAACCTAGCCTGCTTCTTGGCGTCCGTGGACACTTCTTCTGTAGCATAGCGGCCGAGGTTCTCAAACTCTCTACTGTAAGCATCAACAACCATCTTAGCATGGGTAAGACTACAGAACTCTTCTCTCTTGCGATCAATGAGAGCTTGAGGAATGTGATGCTCGCGAAAAGCCTCAGTGAAATCTCTCCAGGTAGGAATCTGGCCAGCTGGAATCATGGCCTCATAGTTCTGCCACCCAAGACTAGCAGGACCTTCCAGGTGATAAGTGGCATAGATGACCTTGTCCTCTTCAGCTACGTTTGCAGAAAGCAGCTTGTGAGTGATACTACGGAGCCAGTCATCTGCATCGAGCGGTATCAATGGGATGATGGAAGGTGGGTGGTTTCAGACGAATGAAGTCATGGATGGTCGCTGACTCTTTGCATTGATGTGTGGTGTTCTCCTCAATACATGCCAACAAGCGGTTAGACTCTCGCTTGTTCCTCTCCATCTCTAGCATGACCTCTGCCAACGAAGCTTGGTCGGGAGGATCCTCCTCATCCCTACCACCTCCGTGGTTCTTTCTACGAGCAACTGAACCTCGGGTAACTGACGACATCCTGAGAAATGAAACCAAGGCCGGAATCAGCATCAACCAGGCTGTAGAAGATAGGACAAGAAATGGATATCTCTCGAACTACTAGGATAATTCCGGCAGCATAACGGCAGTAAAATGCTCAAAATGAGACATCCTGCTAACAAAGGGTAGTACCATACTCAACAACATCACTCAAGGTTCTGTGATAGTACTAAACAATCTACACGGGAAGAACTTGAAACAGGAGTATGACTCTCATCAAACAATCCTATGGAACTACGGAATAGTAACACATGATCCTGATAGACGGAAGAGAAGCCTAGTTCCTTAACCCCGTAGGAAAGATAAGATGACTCAGATGAGAAGGGCATAAGGTACAAGGAGTAAAAAGAGCCTTACGTTCCTTCCCACAATCAATTCCCTTACATAACTAAGGAATTTCTAGACTAAACTTCGACCAGTTTGGCTTGGTAATCCTACAGGCAGTCAGGCTCTGATACCAAAGCTGTCGGGACCCCGATCCTAAGTCACACCGGTCTAGCATGTAACACACCATATCACTTTGTGGCCTCACGCACGGTATCCCCACGGGTGCCACCTTACCTGGCCCGGGACCGTTTGCGCATTTTGGCTCTCGTATATGATAGTGTCGCTAGCATCCATATGACAGAGAACCGGGCCGACATGACCAGTTATAAACCAAAAGTGGCACTAAATTAAAGAGACAGGCATACATGACCCAGCAACGAACGTGTCGGTCATCAACGTATGAACCCAAGTCGTAGCAAGCTACAAGGACTTAGAGGAACAACGCGTGACATTGCCCCTAAGGGACAGCCACAGGAACGAAGAAGGACACATGCCGGTCAGCCTAAGTGTTCCGGAGCAGTAGCAAGCTACCAAGGCTCAGTGGAAGCACTAGGAGACATTTCCCTGTAAGATAGGCTACCAAGGGTAAACAACTAGGTGTCGGATCCCACACATACCAAGCATTTCAATAACATACACACAATATGCTCGATATGTGCAAATACAACATGGCATCACAACAAGACTCTAAGAAACAAAGTATTTACTCATTAGGCTCCGAGGAGCCAGATATTACAAACATGGTCTCATGACCCAACATTCAGAGCATACAAGCAACAAGAGGAAGCATAACATGTCTGAGTACAGACATCTACAAATGAAAAAGGCTGAAGAGCCTAACTATCTACAACACTCGTCCAAGATCGTAGCTGAAGTAACAAGCTACTTGTCGAAGTCCAAGCGGAACTACTAGAGAGACAGAAGTCTCATCTGCAAAACATAAATTAAGCAAACATGAGTACAAAGGTACTCAGCAAGACTTACATCAGATCCTATAATACATGCATTAGTATCAAAAAGGCATAGTGGGGTTTAGTTGCAGCATGCCAGCTTTGACTCAGTGGCTAACCTGTACTACGATTGCTGGTAACTTTTGAGGTGGCGCACACGAGTCCACTAATCACCACCAAATACACCACTATGGATTCATCCACGTCTCCCTACGAGAAGGCCATCCATAGCACTCACACTTGTCTTGAGTATTTTAGGGTATCCACTTTCAGTTGTCTATGTACCACGTAAGCATCCAAGAAGTCCATAACCGTGGACTCGGCTATTCGAATAGATCATGTTAACCCTACAGGGGTGTACTTCTTCACACACGCTCTCGCCACTTACCGCCATGTACACGACGTGTATCTCGGCAACCTTCAAGCGGAAGCCTGGCGAGGGTGTCGGCCACGACCTGACTAACCACACAAGACTCTAGTCCAGGTTTATCGCCTATTCGGGTTCCATCCGCAAGGGAGTCCGGCCGAGGTTTCCATCACGACCCCAAACGATGTGTACAGGGTTCCCGAGCCCACCATCCGGGTGCCACTCGGTACACCGTGCCACGTGTGCCTAGTCTGTCCCAAGCCCACCTTGCCGGGTGCCACTTGGTAGAGAAATAACACTACCTACAAACACCAGAAACTAGTTGCGACTCCTGGACAGAGATCAAGTTGATTAATAAGCCGAGAGGGGCACTTAAGCATTCCAATGTGCGGTAGTAGCTAGTCATTGGACAACATACACAGAACTCGGTGCTTAAGGACGGTTCCAGTGAGACAACCCACCATGTACTCCTACATGGCCTCTCACCGCTACCTTTACCAAAACATGTTCACACACTTAACGCTCAGCCTCAGAACATATCACTGCACTCCAATTCATTCCCAATGAATCAGACCTGACACACTCTAAGCACTAGCAAGCAAGGCATGGTAAGAACACAACATTCCCAACATATCACTGCACTCCAATTCATTCCCAATGAATCAGACATGGCTTCAAGCAAGCTAGTGGGTTTCAACTATTTACTGTGGCAATGACAGGTCATGCAGAGGAATGGGTTCAACTACCGCAGCATCAAGTAGCAGTTGAATCGTTGTTGTCCTAATGCAATAACAGAGAGCAGGAGAGAGAGAGTAGGATTGTATCGGAATGAACAAAGGGGTTTTGCTTGCCTGGTATAACAACGTGTAGAGCACTGCTCCTCTGACAGGTACTCTGGAACGGTCTGCGGAGCTGGACCTATCAAGAAGAATGGTGCCGACAATCAAACACAAGCATATGCAACAATATGATGCATGAACATGGCATGAAGATGTGATGTTATTTGAGCTAATGCAACTTGCATTTTATTTGGTTGAATTCCATTTGAACCAAGGGTTCAAATGCAACTCTAAAATAAGCATTTTTAAATGCCATTTATGTGTTTTCATATATTCAGTAGGTATAACTTCATTTGTCATGCATGAAAATGGTACAGATGGATAGATTGAATTTTTCTAATAATTTTTCATATATAAATTATTTCATTCTGAGCTACTGTTGAATTTCTGTGATTTTTTGAAGTTTAAACCAATTTCTAAAATAAATAAATCATTTGAGATTTATTTAAATTCGAGAACTGCAATACTGCTTCAGCATGACCCAAGCAGGACATCAGTAGGTCAACTAGGCTGACCAGAGTCAAACCTGACAGTGGGGTCCACTGGTCAGTGACTCAGTTAATTAACTGAGTTAATTAACACTAAACTAATCCTAACAAAATGTCAGCAGGGCAAGGCCCACAAGTCAGTGACTCACTAATTAACTAAACTAATTAACTAACCTAATCTGGTCAACTAACTGGAGGGGTGGGGCCCACCTGTCATTGACCCAGGGGGTCAAATCCCTGGTCAACCGTCGGCTAACACGCCAGCGTTTAGCCGCCGGCGGCAGCAAACGCGGCGGAGGGCGTCGGGATTGGGCCCCCGGAGTCCAAATGGACGGCCGAGGCCATCTGCAGGCCACGGAGGCTCGTCCGCATCCATTTACGCCAACGGGAGGTTGCGGGGGCGCCAGAGTTGGTCAGAACGAAGCTTGCGGCGGCGCCGGAGTTCGGACCTCGTTGGAAACGGTGCTACGGGGCACGGGGAGGCCAGCCGAGGGGCTCTACGGCCTCCTGGCAGTGTGGCAAACGCGAAGACGCACCAAGTTGCAAGCCGCGGTGGCTCTGGCCACGGCGGAGAGGAAACACGGCGGCGCAACCGCTCGGGTCCGGTGGGTGGCATGGATACGGCGTGAGAACGGCGAAACAAAGGGCGGGGTTCGAGGGAGAAGCTCACGGCGATTACAGCGGTGCAGGCGGAGGACTCGGAGGAGAGCCGGAGCGAGCAGGGCGGCGGAGGGGATCTCCGGCGGCCGGCGATGAAGAAGATGGCGGTGGCAGCTTCTCAGGGCGTCTGGCGACGCGTGACTCGTCGGAGAGGACGGGGATGAGGTGGCGGAGCTATCGGGCACTTTGGCTGGGCGTGGGGTAGCTTGTGGCCACGGCAGCGGCGAGCGACGATGACGGCGGTGTTCGGGGGTGCGGGAGAGAGAGCGAGGGAGAGGAGGGGAAACCACGGGAGAGTGCGAGAGGGATCCAGTGCGTCGTGTGGCGTCTTCCAGGCGTCCAGAGCGGCGAGGGAGAGGGCAGGCAGGCAGGAGGCGTGGCGCACTCGCCGTGCGCACGCGTCGGCCACGCACCTCGCCTACTAGCGCGAGGAAGACGACAGGGGAGGGCAGGTGGGCTGGGCTCGCCAACTGGGCCGGCCAGACCGCACATTGCTGGGCCAGCACAGGTAAGGTTTCTTTCCCTTTTTTGTTTTCTTTTCTAATTCTGACACTTGTTTTGATTTTATAGAAAATCATTTAAAATATTCTGACAATTGTCCAGGGACTAGAAGGAGTATTCCAAAGCCCCACACAAAATCCAGAATTATTGGACATATATAAAATATAATAAAAAAATATATCCAATGCAAATATTTATTGCATTAATTCCAAAATCCCAAAATAAATATTTATGAGCTCCTGAAAATTTTATCTCTAACCAATATTTTCAGAGAGCAACATGAACATTTTCTTCGACCTTTTTGGAGCAATTTATATCTGGGTCATTTCCAACGATAATTCTGAGGCTTTCACAAGTCCTCAATTCAATTTCATTTGAATTTTAAACATGATGCAAACATCAAGACTAGCCTAGTGCATACCAGAACTAGGGTTGTGACACACGCTTGGCGGAGTAGAGGAAGGAAAAGCACAAGACTGCCAAGGCAACACTCAAGGAGGGGAACGAAGAACGGAGGGGCAAGGTGGAGTCCCCCCCCCCCCGCCAACACCCTTGCCGGGGCGGCCTACATAGCCCCCGCAAGAGTCTTGCCAGGGCAACTTGCCCAATGCAAGCAAGGCCGCCACCCTTGGGCCTAGGAGCTTTGACACCATCAACAACGTCAAGACCAAAATTCAGGGCCGCCTGCATGGTGGCATGCAGTTCTTTGTGAAGCCCAAAGGCCTGCGAGTCTAGATGAGGACCAGAAGACAAGGACGACCAGCAAGAGCCTTGCCGGGGACGACGAAGACCCCTGGCAAGATCCTTTCCGAGGAAAGCCATGAGACCCCGGCAAGACCCTTGCCGCGGGCGTCTGCGGGGCCACAGCCAGCCCGCACCCGCCAAGGTTTCGCTGCCTGGCGCCCACTCCTGCGCGACAACCTACCGGTAATTGGACAAGCGCATGTGTGGCAGCATGCAGCTTCTGGGCCAACTGATCAAGCACATGTGTGGTGGCTTGCAGGTCCTTGTGAACACCCTGCCACCGTACAAGCACAGCAACCAGCAGCCAGCGTGGCGCTGCATGCCTCGTCACCTTAGACGCGCGTCAGAGCGAGAGGAGGCGGCGACGGGCGAGACAAGCTCTGTTGCCATCCCCGATAAAGCTAGAGGACATATAGGCGGTGCAATAAATGCGTTTGTCCTATGATGTCAGGCAATAAACTTGTACACGGTAGATACTTTCCACCTCCTGTGTGCCACTATGGCGACCCCTTTGTCATATAAAAGGAGGCCCGAGGCGTACCGAGGGAGGATTCAGAATTTTTGGATACGCATGCATAGTAGCCAGTTCGAGAGCTCAAGAACACCAAATATACACAGACAAGTAGGACAAGGGTTTTACGCAGCACTTGCGGCCCGAATCTGGGTAAAAATTCCCACGCGTTGATCGACTAGACCTGCTCTTGGGGCAGCGCTACGCCCCGCAAACTGTAGTAGGGGTCCCCAGGATCCCATAGGTGTCGTTTCCCCAACATCTTTGGCGCGGCAGGGAGGGGGCGCTAGGCTGTGCAAATGTGGCGTAGGAGTTAGTGCATCCACTCCTTCATCGGGATGGCCCCAAAGAAGAAGACGGTGGAGGAGGTCAAAATCAGCCTCATCTCTTTGGTGTCGTCAGCCGGGCGAGCGGTGTCATCTGTAGCCGCAACAACCATTTGCATGGCGACGAAAAAGCTAAGTCACACAAAAACTTGAGCAATTTCCTTCCTATAGGGTTGTTTGCCTCGAAAGATCTTGCTCCTTGTATGGAGATCCTGCATGCAAGGGAACCTTTTCGCTATTGGCAACGCCCTTGTTCTGTTTCGAGTATGCTCAATAGTTCAAGCGGCTGCGCCGAGAACGGCAAGGTGGCTTGCCCGGCAGCAAGCACCCACGGTAGGCTGCTAAGGATCCGTTCCTCAAAGCGCCACGACACGGGTTTACGCGCCGGAGAGCCTTTCCAACTAAGCGTAGGGTGCGTACATACAAAGAAAGATCAAACAGGAACATAACATGCATTGTTTCAGAATACTACAAAGTTATATTACATCAGCGGTTGTCGCGGTTCTAACTTAAGATGAATTTGTCTTGGGCATGAACTCGCAGCGGCAATGAGAAGCGGGGTGGCTAGTCCTGGCGCTATCCTTCCAAACTCTTGACTCCGTCAACGAAGCTGGTGATGGGCTCGATACGCTCCTCGAGTGCCGTGAGGTCCACTGTAGCGACCAGACATCAAACAGTCTGATCTCTGTGCATTATGTCATCCCTGGATCAGTAATGCTGACACGCACAGTATTTGAAGGATTTATAACAGAGTAGCAATCACACACTTATTACATCGATAGTTCCAACGGTGAACTTATTACAATAAAAATGTCTTAAGGCCATCTAACACGATAACAGCGGAAGGCTTGGAAGATAAGTGAGTCCATCAACTCCAACGGCATCACTGAGTATAGAACCACGACCTATAAGGCACCTTACTCATCGTCTGAAAAGTCTGCAACATGAATGTTGCAGCCCGAAAATGGGTCAGCACATGGAATATGCTGGCAAAATAACACATAGAGAGTAACAAAAGTAAAGCTATACTATATGCAATATAGCTGGTGGAAAGCTCTATGGTTACAGTTTTTGCGTAAAGCCAATTTTTTCCTACTTCAAAGGAATAGAATTTAATTAACTATCATGGTAGTTGAAACATCGTTGAGAAGATAGACATCCTCTCAACCCCAATTAATAAATCATCATTAAACCCAACAATATTAATTAAAGTAACATGATGAGATTCACATGATATCCAGGTACTAAATACTCAAGACGTCCATAACCGGGGACACGGCTAATCAAGATCAGTTTGTACACTCTGCAGAGGTTTGTGCACTTTTCCCCACAAGACTCGGTCGCCTCCGTTTAATTTCTCGCACTTCATGATGTTTGAGAAACGGATGACCGAGACACAGTCTTTCAGAAGTACTAGCACCTTACAAACGGGTGGACCGTACCAACCTACATCCCCTACATCTGCTAGTCCACCACTGTAAGAGTTCGCACAACTTAGTCAACTATGCTAGAGCCCATAATAGCATTGTGGCTGCACACGGAAGTTTCTAGTATGAATAATCTCATTATCCCTTTGAGCCTGGGTGGCGGTCCAAAAGAAAAACAGGCAATCGCTGGAATACCCAGGTGCCTGAATCCACCCAGATGTGTGTTAAAGTTGCCACCTTAAGTTGAACCATTAATTAACAATATCACATCTGTCATGGATACACTCACCCAATCCACGTCTACGAGCATAGCATGGCCTAACAGCAAACGTAGAAGTAACTCCCAAAGGTTTGAATGTAATGCAGGTAGTAGGTACTAACTCAATCTACTTCCCAGTCCCACATGTTAATTGATCCTACTCATGCAATGTGTGAGGGTTTGACAAATGCAATGAAAACTGGGTAATTGGAAAGTATGATCAAAGTGTTACTTGCCTTGCTGATGATCCGCAAAACCTAGAGATTCAAAGTAGCAAGCGGCACACTCCGGGTACTCTATCGTAAACAAACAAGCACACAATAAGTACTTAACTAATGCACGGGTAAAACTCGAATAAGAGATCTAACCAGAAAGTTCAACTTAAGAACTCCGGTTTGCAAAAGAATTGGCAAAAGAAAAGCAACGAAAGACAAACGGTGAAAGAAAAACAACTACCGAACTAATCTGGACCTAAGTCCAAATTTAGCAGAGGCAAACGCTTGAGTGACTAGGTTAAATGGAAACAGAATTTCGAGATGAAACTCCAGGCGCTTGAATCGTCTGATTCCGATAAACGAGCGAAAAGATAAACTAAAACAAAGATCGGATCAGAGATCGCAATCAGAAAATAAACTAGAAAAAGAAAACGAATACAGCTTAACAAACGAACGTTCGTCAGCTGAGACTAAGCGACGAACTCGTTCGTTAGAACGAGCGAACGGGTGAACGTTTACTAATTAACTAAACCAGAAAAAAAACAAAAAACCGATCTAATAAAACCGATCTAAAGAAATACCGGCTAGGGTTCTTAAAAAACCAACGGTCTTCTTAAGAGAAAACCGGGCGGCTACCTCGTCGACGACCGGCGGGCGGCGGGCTGCGGCGGGCAGTGTTGGCGGCGGTGGGCAGCAGCAGCGGCGGCGGCATTGCGGCGGCGGCGGCAACGGCGGCGTGCGGCTGCGAGGCGGCGGGGCGGCTAGCTCGCGGCGTCGCGGCGGCTTGCGGCGGCGACTGCGAGGCGGCGGGGCGGTGTGCGGCAGAGGGGGGTGGTAGGGCTGTATATATATAGGGGGGGCTGGTAATATTGACCTGTTGTCTATCGACTACGCCTTTTGGCCTGATCTTAGGCCCTGACTAACCATCCGTGGACGAACCTTGCGGAGGAAACCTTGGGTTTTCGGGGCATTAGATTCTCACAAATGTTTTCGTTACTCAAGCCGACATTCTCGCTTCCGCTTCGTCGACCCCCGCTTTCGCGGTTGCTTCCCTCTAAGGCGGAACACTCCCCTACCGATGCATTTTGACATCCTACAGCTTCGGCAGATCGCTTAGCCCCGTTCATCTTCAGCGCAAGGGCGCTCGATCAGTGAGCTATTACGCACTCTTTAAAGGGTGGCTGCTTCTAGGCAAACCTCCTGGCTGACTTTGCACCCCACCTCCTTTATCACTGAGCGGTCATTTAGGGGCCTTAGCTGGTGATCCGGGTTGTTTCCCTCACGACAATGAAGCTTATCCCCCATCGTCTCACTGGCCGACCTTGACCCCTGTTATTTTCGGGTCATATCTAGTATTCAGAGTTTGCCTCGATTTGGTACCGCTCGCGCAGCCCGCACCGAAATAGTGCTTTACCCCTAGATGTCCAGTCAACTGCTGCGCCTCAACGCATTTCGGGGAGAACCAGCTAGCTCTGGGTTCGAGTGGCATTTCACCCCTAACTAGAAGTGGCAAAAGGCGGCGGCGGCAGCAGTCCGGCTCGGCCACGGCGTCGGCGCTGGAGGGGAAGGCGGCGGCGCGCTGGGCCTGGCTCGGCTGGGCTTCGGCCCAGTCGGGTCGGGTTCCCCTCTTTTTTTTCTAATTACGCTGGCGCTACGAAGAAACAAAACTCTAAAAAAAGAAATAAAAATCTGAAATTGCCAAAACAAATTTTCACCATCTAAATGGAATATTTAGAACAGGATGAACATTTTCTTGGCACTAAAATGCAATTTTTTGAAAACGTGCAAATTTTCCTAATTCAAATAAAACTCCAAATAAAAGTTATTTGATTTTTCTATTAAATCCTCCGTATTTCTTTATTTTTGGGAGAGTCATTTTACTCCCTCTCCCATATATTTATGATAGAAATACTTGAAGATAAAATAAATAAAATCAAATGATCCTATGTTCAAATTTGAGAAACCTCAAATATGAAAATATTGAAATCCCCAACTCTCTCCGAGGGTCCTTGAGTTGCTTAGGATTTTCTTGGATCACGAAAAGCAAGAAAATATGATATGCATTATGATCTAATGTATAACATTCCAAATTGAAAATTTGGGATGTTACATCCACATCCTCCGGAAAGCTCTCAAGCGCGTTGGCGAAGTCGACGCTTGGATTCCAGAATGCCACCTTGGTGGGTACCTTGGTCAGGGCGCCCTGGCAAAGCTTTCGAGCCTCATTGGCCAGATAAGTTACTCGATTGGAGCGGAGCTCCTCCATGGCCTTAAGGACGCGCCCGAAGAACAAGGTCAGCCTCGCGCTGGGGCTTAAGCTCGCTTCCTGGGAGTACTTGAAGTCTGGCATACCCATGACGGATAGCTGCGTGTTTTGCCTTTGTGCAATGTCTATAAGGCCGTTGGTCCAGAGCTGTACCCTGTCCACATAGTCCTTGAGGGTAGCGGCGTCATCCTGCCACAGCTACCTCTCGCCCTCAAGGGCCTTGTTCAGGGTCTCCTCATGGGCCCTGACCTCCGAAAGTGTCCTTTCCAAGGCGTCCAGCTTCAGCTTCAGGTCATTGCTGGAGACATTGGCGTCGTAGAGCAGATTGGTCTTGTGAGAGACAGTGACTTGCAAATCTGCCAGAGTGCTGTTGCTCTTGTCCCTCTCCTTTGTTAGCCTAAAGATCTCCTCCTTAAGCCCCTCCCACTCCAGCTCCAGCTTCTCCCCCTTGTCGGCCTGGGCCAGGGCCATAGCATCAAGTGCATCTTTGTGTTTCTGCTCCAACTCCTGGGTCCGCTGTGCAACGAGCATCTCGATCTCCTCATCCTTGTCGTGGAGCGCGACGGCGATCGCCTGTTCACGAGCAACAAGGTCCTCCTCTTGGGTTTCCACAAGAACTTGTTGCTGCCTCAGGGCAGCTTCGTCCCTGGCGGCTTGTTCCTTCGCCAGCTCCTGGGCCTTCTCGACATCAGCTTGCTTCAGGACGAGCTCTCGCTTGCGCTCATCCAGCTGATCCTGGATGGGCCTCACTTACTCCCGGGCCTAGCCGAACCAGACTTGCGTCTGAGTGAGGCGCTCCTCAAACTCCGCTTCCGCCTTGTCCATGGCCGCCATCCTAGAGTTTGCCTTATCCTGGTGGGCGCGGTAGAGCGCCTGAAGCTTCTGAAAATTGGCCCTCATGGCCCGAAGAAGCTGCTCGTCTTGGGAACCGTTGCGCTGGCACTCGGTTCATAGACAATATGGAGCCCGACGATGGCAAGGATGTCATCCTCAAAAACCCCCCCTTCGCTTATGCCCTGGTGCTTGCCGTTCCTGGGAGGTGGACGGACAGGTCGTCGCCCACCTTCAAGTACTTGCTTGGGGCGGGGGCTGTGGAGGAGGAAGGTTGGTCATTGGCCACCTCCTCCCCGGCGGGCTCCTTGGCGGGTTCCTCGGCAGCAGCGTCGCTGGTCTCCCCGGCAGGCCCCTTGGCGGTCTCCTCGGCAGCAGCCTTGCCGGCATCCCCAGCAGGAACCTCCCCGATCTCCATGTCAGGCCCCTTGGCGGCCTCCTCGGTGGCGGACATGGCGGCTTCCCCAACCGTGATCTTGGTGGCCTCAGCCTCGGCATCCTTGATGACCTCCTGGATGACAGCATCGATGTCCACCTGGTCCGTCGAGGGAGAGTCTGGAAACCAGAAAGGAGAATGAAGTGAAGCCAAGATCAAAAGTTTAGAACAAAGAAAAGAAAGAACATCACATGGCAGAGATAGAGGGATATGGGAAACAGGAAACTTACCCATGCCGGGCCGAGGAGAAGTGGTACCCTCCCCACTAACGTTTGTTGCTGGGACGGAGCCACCATCGCCCATGCTTGCCCCCTCTTCCTCCATTTGCATGGGCTCGGCGGTAGATGCCCTTGCTGGTCAGGCCCCTCTGGGTGGTGTGGTTGACGGGGATGGCGTGTCAAGGGCGGCCCTCAACGGCTCCTGTTGCCGCTCTCCGCCTACGAACCCGGGAAGGTCAGCGCCAAGGCTACACACCCCAACGCCCGTCGACGGGGAATGAAGAATGGACTCACACTGGGGGTTGGAGTGGGGATTGCGCTGATGGCTGTTGTCCGGGCTGATCACCACCAACACCGGCGTGTGCGGAGTGCTCGCCAGGGGCTCGTCGCCCGTCGAGGCTTTGGCCCTCTTCACCGCCCTCTGAGCCAACGTCTCCATGTCACTATGAAGATATAATAAGTCAGGGAAAGACAGCGTAGGCGGAGGGTCAGGAGATGATGAGGGGGAAAGTGCTTAGTCATCCTCCTCCTCCTCTGGCATCCTCTTCCTCTTTGGGCTAAAGGACCTGAGATCAAAATCCGCCTCTCAGGTGGCATCGACAAGCGGAGGAGAAGGGAATGGGGTCCTGGGACGCTTGGATGAGGAAGAGGCGGCGGCCGCGGCCTTCTTCGCTGCCGCAGCCCTCGTCTGGCGCGCGGGCGGCACCTGAGCGTGATGCCGCTGTGTGGTCTTGCCAATCCGGACCGGCTCGCCGGAGCCACCCCCGCTGGCAACCCAAACAGGTTGTCGGGCTTGGCGGCCCTGGCAGCCTTGCCAGCCTTCTCGGCCCTGCCGACCTCGTCGACCCTGAGCTAGAAGAGCCTCTGGCAAAGATGAGCGTGCTGCAACACCGTGAAGTTGTGGTTCAAGCCAGGGCGTAGCCTCATGATGTTGGCCGCATTCCTGAAATCCCAGGCCGGCCTCCCCTTGTTGTGAAGTGGGGCAATCCGGCGGCGGATGAAATCGGCCCCGATCATTTCGAGGGTGAGCCCGACCAAGGCGAGGCGATGAATCCTGGTGGTGGCACTCATGATCTTCTGGTCATCGGCGTCAAGCTCACCCCAGTCCTTGCTGCGGACCGGCGGCTTTCGACGGACCCAGAAGAACTCTGGCGGATCCGTCTCCTCGATCCAACACCACCGGCTTCGCCACTCATCCCAGCTCTCCTTCTGAGCACCCTCTGGGTACGTGCCCTTGATCTAGGGCCTCATAATCCAAGCAATGCTGCCAGAAATGGCGCCCCCTGATACATCTTCAACGTATCTATAATGTTTTATTGTTCCATGCTATTATTTATGAAGTCTTGGATGTTTAATGGGCTTTATCATTCACTTTTATATTATTTTTGGGACTAACCTACTAACCCAAAGGCCCAGTCCAGATTGCTGTTTTTTGCCTGCTTCAGTGTTTTGCAAAAAAAGAATATCAAACGGAGTCCAAACGGAACGAAACCTACGTGATAGATATTTTTGGAGAAAATCACGCACGCGGAGCATGAGAACCACGTCAGGGGATCGAGGGCTGGCCCACGATGGTGGGGGGCATGCCCCCCTTCCCAGGGCGCGCCCCCTACCTCGTGCACCCCTCGAGCATCCCCCGGTGCCCTCCTTCTTCCTATATAAGTCTACATACCCCAAAACCTCCGTGAACAGAGAGAAAACCCTAATTCCACTGCCGTAACTTCTGTTCCCGTGAAGATCCCATCTTGGAGCCTGTTCCGGAGCTCCACCGGTGGGGGATCTATCACAGAGTCCTTCATCATCATCATCATCGCCCATACCATGAGTTGTGAGTAGTATACCACAGACCTTCGGGTCCATAGCTAGTATCTAGATGGCTTCTTCTCTCTCTTTGGATCTCAATACAAAGTTCTCCTCGGTCTTCGAGGAGATCTATTCAATGTAATCTTTTTTTGCGGTTTGTTTGTCGAGATCCGATGAATTGTGAGTTTATGATTAAGGTTATCTATGAAAGATATTTAGTTCTTCTCTGAACTTTTTATGTGTGCTCATAATATCCTTGCAAGTCTCTTCGAATTATTGGGTTGGTTTGGCCTACTAGATCTATAGTTCTTGCAATGGGAGAAATGCTTGGCTTTGGGTTCAATCTTGCGGTGTCCTTTCCTAGTGACAGTAGGGGCAGCAAGGCATGTATTGTATTGTTGCCATCGAGGATAAAAAGATGGGGTTTATATCATATTGCTTGAGTTTATCCCTCTACATCATGTCATCTTGCTTAAGGCGTTACTCCGTTCTTACGAACTCAATACACTAGATGCATGCTGGATAGCGGTCGATGTGTGGAGTAATAGTAGTAGATGCAGGCAGGAGTCGGTCTACTTGTCTCACAATTATTCGCTTTTCTATCAATTGCTCGACAGTAATTTGTTTACCCGCCGTAGAATATCGCTATCATGAGAGAAGCCACTAGAGAAAACTATGGCCCCCGGGTCTATTCTCAACATATCAATCTACATCTACTTTACCTTTCTTGCTTTTATTTGCGGTTCTTGTAAACCAAAAGTACCAAAAATATAATCTATCATCTCTATCAGATCTCACTTTCGTAAGTGACTGTAAAGGGATTGACAACCCTTTATCACGTTGGCTGCGAAGTTCTTATTTGTTTGTGCAGGTGCGAGGGACTCGCGCGTGGTCTCCTACTGGATTGATACCTTGGTTCTCAAAAACCGAGGAAAATACTTATGCTACTGTGCTGCATCTCCCTTTCCTCTTTGAGGGAATACAACGCAAGCTCAAGAGGTAGTAAGAAGAATTTCTGGCACTGTTTTCGGAGAGGCTTACGCAAAAGTCATATACCAAGTACCTATCACAAACCCTTATCCTTCGCATTACATTTATTTGCCTCTCGTTTTCCTCTCCCCCACTGCACCCTTGCCGTTTTATTTGCCCTTCTTCCGCCGTTTGTTTATCATTCGCTTGCTTCTTGTTTGCTTGTGTGTGTTGGATTGCTTGTTTGTCACTATGGCTCAGAACAATACAAATTGTGTGACTTCTCCAATACCAACAACAATGATTTTATTAGCACTCTAATTGGTCCTATTACCGATGCTGAATCTTGTGAGATCAATGCTGCCTTGTTGAATCTTGTCATGAACGATCAATTCTCCGGCCTTCCTAGTGAAGATGCTGCTACCCATCTAAACAACTTTGTTGATTTGTGTGATATGCAAAAGAAAAGGGATACGGATAACAATATTGTTAAATTGAAGTTATTTCCATTTTCACTTAGAGACCGTGCTAAAACTTGGTTTTCCTCTTTGCCTAGAAATAGTATTGATTCGTGGAATACGTGCAAAGATGCTTTTATCTCTAAATATTTCCTCCTGCTAAGATCATCTCTCTTAGAAACGATATTATGAATTTTAAGCAACTAGATCATGAGCATGTTGCACAAGCTTGGGAGAGAATGAAATTAATGATACGTAATTGACCTACACATGGTTTGAATCTATGGATGATTATTCAGAATTTTTATGCTGGCTTGAATTTTTCTTCTAGAAATCTTTTAGATTCGGCCGCCGGAGGCACTTTCATGGAAACTACCTTAGGAGAAGCCACCAAATTCCTAGATAATATTATGATTAATTATTCTCAATGGCACACCGACAGATCTACTAGTAAAAAAGTGCATGCTATCGAAGAAATTAGTGTTTTGAGTGGAAAAATGGATGAACTTATGAAATTATTTGCTGCTAAGAGTGCTTCTTCTGATCCTAATGATATGCCTTTGTCCACTTTGATTGAGAATAACAATCAATCCTTAGATGTGAATTTTGTTGGTTGGAATAATTCTGACAACAATGCTTATAGAGGTAATTTCAATCCTAGGCCTTATCTGAGTAATTCCTCCAATAATTATGGTAATTCCTACAACAACTCATATGGAAAGAAGTTTTCTGAATTTGAAACTAGTGTTAAGGAGTTTATCATCTCGCAAAAGAATTGCAATGCTTTGCTTGAAGAGAAATTGCTTAAGGTTGATGAATTGGCTAGATGTGTGGATAGAATTACTCTTGATGTTGATTCTTTGAAACTTAGATCTATTCCACCTAAGCATGATATCAATGAGTCTCTCAAAGCCATGGGAATTTCCATTGATGAATGCAAAGAAAGAACCGCTAGGATGCGTGCTAAAAGAGAAGATTATATTAAATAGTGTTCTTCTAGTTATCATGAAAATAAAGATGAAGATCTGAAAGTTATTGATGTGTCTCCTATTAGATCCTTGTTTTCTAGTATAAATCTTGATGAAAATAGGATTTGAGATGATTCTGCTTTAAAGTGTCCCAAAGATTCGGAGTTTTTAGATCTTGATGCTAAAATTGTTAAAAGTGGGACTGAAGAGATTAAAACTTTGCATAGTGATGAACCCACTACCTTGGATTTCAAGGGATTCAGTTATTAGAATTGCTCTTTGATTGATTGTACTTCCTTGTTGCAATCCGTGCTAAATTATCCGCATGCTTATAGTCAAAATAAAGCTTTCACCAAACACATAGTTGATGCTTTGATGCAATCTTATGAAGAAAAACTTGAGTTGGAAGTTTCTATCCCTAGAAAGATTTATGATGAGTGGGAACCTACTATTAAAATAAAAATAAAAGATCATGAATGCTATGCTTTGTGTGATTTGGGTGCAAGTGTCTCCACTATCCCAAAAACTTTGTGTGATTTGCTAGGGTTCCATGAGCTTGATGATTGTTCTTTAAATTTGCATCTTGCGGATTCCACTATTAAGAAACCTATGGGAAGAATTAATGATGTTCTTATTGTTGCAAATAGGAATTATGTGCTCGTAGATTTCATTGTTCTTGATATAGATTGCAATCCTTCATGTCCTATTATTCTTGGTAGACCTTTCCTTAGAACGATCGGCGCAATTATTGATATGAAGGAAGGAAATATTAGATTCCAATTTCCATTAAGGGAAGGCATGGAACACTTTCCTAGAAAGAAAATAAAATTACCATATGAATCTACCATGAGAGCCACTTATGGATTGCCTTCCAAGGATGGAAATACCTAGATTTATCTTGTATCGTGCCTAGCTAGGGGCGTAAAACGATAGCGCTTGTTGGGAGGCATCCCAATTTTATGTTTTTTGTTTGTGCTGATGTTAGGGAATAAATATTGCATCAAGCCTCTGATTAGATGTGGTTTCATGTTTTGTTTAGTGCTTGTGCCAAGTAGAACCTTTGGGAAGACTTGTGTGAAGTTTATGTGATCTTGCTATGATAAACAGAATCGTTAGCGCTGGCTAAAGTGGTCTTCAGATTTTACTGGAGCATGATTTTTAGTTGATTCTTTTTGCACATGATTGGTACACAAATTCCTCAAATTTACCAATTTAGTTTGAAGTTTTTGAAGTTCCAGAAGTAGGCGAAACCTGCAGATTACTACAGACTGTTCTGTTTTTGACAGATTCTGTTTTTCGTGTGTTGTTTGCTTATTCCGATGCATCTATGAGTAGTATTGGAGGATATGAACCATAGAGAAGTTGGAATACAGTAGGTTTAACACCTATATAAACAAAGAATGAATTCCTTGCTGCAACTTTGAGTAGTGGTTTTCTTTCTTATACTAACATAGCTCACGAGAATTTTTGTCTAAGTTTTGTGTTGTGAAGTTTTCAAGTTTTGAGTATTGCTTTGATGGACTACGGAACAAGGAGTAGCAAAGGAATAAGCTTAGGGATGCCCATGGCACCCCAAGTAAATTCAATACAATCAAAAGCCTAAGCTTGGGGATGCCCCGGGAAGGCATCCCTTCTTTCGTGTTCATCCATCGGTTACTCTACTTGGAGCTATATTTTTATTCACAACATGATATGTGTTTTGCTTGCAGCGTCTTGTATAATTTGAGTCTTTGCTTGTTAGTTTTCCACAATCATCCTTGCTGGAAACACCTATTTGAGAGAGTTAAATATGGCCTAGAAATTATTAGAACACTCTATGTGCTTCACTTATATCTTTTGAGTTGAATAGTTTTTGCTCTAGTGCTTCACTTATATCTTTTAGAGCACGGTGGTGGTAATATTTTGTAGAAATTGTTGAACTCTCATGCTTCACTTATATCCTTTTTAGAGTATATTAAAACAGCATGGTAATGTGTTTAGGCTAAAGAAACTAGTCTTCACATGATAAACATCCAATGTCAATGTAGTAAAAAAAAATCACACTAAGTGCATTGAATAGAATGAGATGTTGGATGCTTGATAATTGTTTTGAGACATGAGGATAGTGATATTAGAGTCATGCTAGTGGAGGTATTATGAAATTGAGGAATACTTGTGTTAAGGTTAGTGAATCCCGTATCATGCACGTATGGTGAACCGCTATGTGACGAAGT
This sequence comes from Secale cereale, assembly GCA_902687465.1. Taxonomy (NCBI): domain Eukaryota; kingdom Viridiplantae; phylum Streptophyta; class Magnoliopsida; order Poales; family Poaceae; genus Secale; species Secale cereale. The sequence continues at coordinate 410,124,348 of LR738710.1, forward strand.
TAGAGCATGAGGTACTTTTAAAGTGCCAACCTTTGTGTGGAGGTCGGGGGCGCGCGATGGTCAACTCCTACCAACCTCCCCCCTAGGAGCATGCGTTGATTGCTTTGTTTTGATGACTCGTAGATTTTTGCAATAAGTATATGAGTTCTTATGACTAATGTTGAGTCTATGGATTATATGCACTCTCAGCCTTCCACCATTGCTAGCCTCTCTTGTACCGCGCAACTTTCACCGGTGCCATAAACCCACTATATATCCTTCCTCAAAAAAGCCACCATATTGTTCCTCAAAACAGCCACCATACCTACCTATCATGGCATTTCCATAGCCATTCCGAGATATATTGCCATGCAACTATCCACCGTTCCGTTCATATGACACGCATCATATTTTCATATTGCCATTGCATGATCACGTAGTTGACATCGTATTTATGGCAAAGCCACCATGCATAATTTTGATTCATGTCACTCTTGTTTCATTGCACATACCGTTACACCGCCGGAGGCATTCATATAGAGTCATACACTGTTGTTGTAGTATCGAGTTGTAATATCGAGTTGTAATGATAGTGTGATGATCATTATTATTAGAGCATTGTCCCATGGGAGGAAAGGCTAAATCTATAAAGCCCCTCCGCAAAAAAAAAAGAAAAACCAAAAGAAAGGCCAAAGAAAATAGAAAGGCCCAAAAAAGAAAAGAAAAGAAAACGGACAATTGCTACTATCTTTTTTCCACACTTGTGCTTCAAAGTAGCACCATGTTCTTCATTGTAGAGAGTCTCATGTTTAGTCACTTTCATATACTAGTGGGAATTTTCATTATAGAACTTGGCTTGTATATTCCAATGATGGGCTTCCTCAAATGCCCTAGGTCTTCGTGAGCAAGCAAGTTGGATGCACACCAACTAGTTTCTTTTGTTGAGCTTTCATTCATATTTAGCTCTAGTGCATCCGTTGCATGGCAATTCCTACTCACTCACATTGATATCTATTGATGGGCATCTCCATAGCCCGTTGATACACCTAGTCGATGTGAGACTATCTTCCTCCTTTTTGTCTTCTCCACAACCACCTCTATTCCAACCATAGTGCTTTATCCATGGCTCACGCTCATGTATTGCATGAAAGTTGAAAGGTTTGAAAAGATAGAGTATGAAAACAAGTGCTTGCCGAAATCGGGGTTGTGCATGATATGAATATTTTTTGTGATAATGAGGGAAGCATAGCCAACACTATATGATTTTGTAGGGATAACTTTCTATAGCCATAGTATTTTGAGAAGACATGATTGCTTTGTTAGTATGCTTGAAGTATTATTATTTCTTGTATTAATATAGACTTGTATCTTGAAACTTTCAGATCTGAACATTCATGCCACAGTTAAGAGAATTACATTGAAAAACTATATTGGTTAGCATTCCACGTCAAAAATTCTTTTCTTTATCATTTACCTACTCGAGGACGAGCAGGAATTAAGCTTGGGGATGCTTCATACGTCTCCAACGTATCTATAATTTTTTATTATTCCATGCTCTTATTTATGAAGTCTTAGATGTTTAATGGGCTTTATCATTCACTTTTATATCATTTTTGGGACTAACCTACTAACCCAAAGGCCTAGTCTAGATTGCTGTTTTTTGCCTGTTTCAGGGTTTTGCAGAAAAAGAAAATCACGCACGCGGAGCTTGAGAACCACGTCAGGGGATCGAGGGCTGGCCCACGAGGGTGGGGGCGTGCCCCCCTTCCCAGGTCGCGCCCCCTGCCTCGTGGCCCCCTCGAGCGTCCCCCGGTGCCCTCCTTCTTCCTATATAAGTCTACGTACCACAAAACCTCCATGAACAGAGAGAAAACCCTAATTCCACCGTCGTACCTTCTGTTCCCATGAAGATCCCATCTTGGAGCCTGTTCCGGAGCTCTACCGGAGGGGGATCTATCACGGAGTCCTTCATCATCATCATCATCATCGCCCTCACCATGAGTTGTGAGTAGTTTACCATAGACCTTCGGGTCCATAGCTAGTATCTAGATGGCTTCTTCTCTCTCTTTGGATCTCAATACAAAGTTCTCCTCGGTCTTCGAGGAGATCTATTCGATGTAATCTCTTTTTGCGGTTTTTTTTGTCGAGATCCAATGAATTGTGAGTTTATGATCAAAGTTATCTATGACGGATATTTGGTTCTTCTCAGAACTTTTTATGTGTGCTCATAATATCCTTGTAAGTCTCTTCGAATTATTGGTTTGGTTTGGCCTACTACATTAATAGTTCTTGCATTGGGAGAATTGCTTGGCTTTGGGTTCAATCTTGCGGTGTCCTTTCCCAGTGACAGTAGGGGCAGCAAGGCACGTATTTTATTGTTGCCATCGAGGATAAAAAGATGGGGTTTATATCTTATTGCTTGAGTTTATCCCTCTACAGCATGTCATCTTGCTTAAGGCGTTACTCTGTTCTTATGAACTCAATACACTAGATGCATGCTGGATAGCGGCCGATGTGTGGAGTAATAGTAGTAGATGCAGGCAGGAGTCGATCTACTTGTCTCGGACGTGATGCCTATATACAATGATCATGCCTAGATAGTCTCATAATTATTCCCTTTTCTATCAATTGCTCAACAGTAATTTGTTTACCCGCCGTAGAATATCACTATCATGAGAGAAGCCACTAGAGAGAACTATGGCCCCCGGGTCTATTCTCAACATATCAATCTACATCTACTTTACTTTTCATGCTTTTATTTGCTGTTCTTATAAACCAAAAATACCAAAAATATAAACTATCATCTCTATCAGATCTCACTTTCGTAAGTGACCGTATAGGGATTGACAACCCCTTATCGCATTAGCTGAGAATTTCTTATTTGTTTGTGCAGGTGCGAGGGACTCGCGCGTGGTCTCCTACTGGATTGATACCTTGCTTTTCAAAAAACTGAGGGAAATACTTACGCTACTGTGCTGCATCTCCCTTTCCTCTTCGAGGGAATACAACGCAAGCTCAAGAGGTAGCACCCCCTGGCTGGATGCTTTGAGTGAAGTCCTCGCAAAGATGGGCAAAGAAACCATGCACGCCACGGCGTTTGGCGTAAGGTCTAGAAGGCCGAAGACGTAGGTGTGCATGACATCCCTGAGGAAATCTGAGAAAGGGGGGAAGAGCCCGCAGGAGAAGTAATCGACAAAAAAAGGGTACCTATTTGGACCGCCCTTGGCAAAGAAGAAGGTAGGGACGACGCGTGTGGTGGGATGCCCTGTCGTCTCCCTCCGCCAGAAGCACATGAACATGTCCCTGAGGGTGAGCATGTCGACCGTTGGGGAGAAGAGGGCGAACTGGGTCTGCACCTCCGTCAACTCGCTCTCCGGCGCCTCATTCCCCCCGGCGTCCTTAGCCGCTCCCTTGGCCTTGCCTGCCTTGGGTGCCAAGGCGGCTTATAGGGAGCAAGGGAACAAGGGCAATGAGGGTGTGGTGGCGGAAAGCAGAGGCAAAAGCTCTAGTTCGCGCTTGAAGAATAAGAGCGGAATGGCGGTTCCGAGATTGGAAAAGGCGTAGAGGGTGAATGAGCAGCGCCCCTGTGGCTTCCTCTTTTATGGGGAAAACGCAGGCTGCCTCTTTACTGTTCACCACGACGTGACGCAAGCACACTGCAACTGCTCGACGCACGACCCTCACGTCACGCGCCCAATGCGACTCGTGGGGAAGCGCAACTAGCGAAGAAATCACCGCAGTTGTAACTCTGCCACGCGTGACCATGCATCGTTTTGGGCCTGACACAACAACGCGCCGCGCTTATGTGCGGCCTAGGCCCTGGGGCTCCTGTCGGTGTACAAAAGTAGGGGCCTTTTTTGTACCCCTTTACTTGTGCATGGGTAGTTGTAGCTACACCTACGGCCACGCTTGGAGGAGCATAGGAAGGAAAAGCACGAGACTGCCAAGGCAACAATGAAGGCAGAGGCACGAAGAACAGAGGGGCAAGGTGGACTCCCCCCGGCAACACCCTTGCCAGGACGGCCTACATAGCCCCGGAAAGTTTCTTGCCGGGGCAACTTTCCCAACACCAGCAAGGCCGCCACCCTTGGGCCTAGGAGCTTTGACACCATCAAGAACGTCAAGACCAAGATTCAGGGAGACCTACGTGGTGGCATGAAGATCTTTGTGAAGACCAAAGGCCTGCGAGTATAGATGAGGAACAGAAGACAAATACCCCTGGCAAGAGCCTTGCCGGGGACGATGAAGACCCCCGGAAAGATCTTTGCCGGGGACAGCCACGAGACCCCGGCAAGACACATGCTGGGGGCGCCTGCAGGGCCACAGCTAGGCCCGTAACCGCAAAGGTTTCGCTGCCCCACGGCCACTCCTACGCGGCAACCAACCCGCCAATTGGACAAGCACCTGCGTGGCAGCATCCGGCTTCTAGGCCAACTAATCAAGCACCTACGCGGTGGCATGCAGATATTCGTGAAGATCCTTCCACCGGACCAGCACAGCAGCCAGCAGCCAGTGTGGCACTACATGCCTCGTCAGCTTGGACGCGCATCAGAGCAGGACGGGGCGGCGACGGGCGGGACAAGCTCTGTTGCCGTCCCCGATAAAGCTAGAGGACACATAGGCGGCACATTAAATGCATTTTTCCTATGATGTCAGGCGATAAAATTGTACACTGTAGATACTTTCCACCTCCTGTGTGCCACTGTGGCGACCCCTTTGTCATATAAAAGGAGGCTGAAGCATACTGAGGGAGGATTCAGACTTTTTGGACAGGCACGCATAGTAGCCAGTTCGAGAGGTCAAGAACACCAAATATACATAGACAAGCAGGACTAGGGTTTACGCATAACTTGCGGCCTGAACCTAGGTAAAAATTCCCATGCGTTGATCGACTAGACCTGCTCTTTGCGCAGCACTATGCCCCGCCAACCGTAGTAGGGGTCCCTGGGATCCCATAGGTATCATTTCCCCGACAAGGGGTGATGAAGATGTTGCGGTGGTGGCATGACAACTTATGACCAGAACTCAAAACTCTAAAAGACTAGACACTAAGACTAGCAACTTGACACGACGATGCAACCGCAAATTCAACAACGCAAAATACAGAAAAGACTATGCAAAGGCTTAAACTGGTTCGGATATGATGAACTAACCCTAATTTTTTGTGACTTTTTCATGGACTGTAGGTATGAAGAACAAACTCGATTTAAACTACGACAAACTAGAAAATCTCACCGAGCAACCTGGAAATCTAATACCACTTAATAAAGGCAATGGTGTCATGTCTTCCGATGAGATGGTCATTATCATTTTCAGAGGAGTTGACTTTGACGATCTGACTACGAATTTGCGAAGACGTCGTGCCTTAGCAATTGCTGAACCAACTCTGAGAGGTTATTGACCACGTCGGTACACTATCAACCTGACCATGAGGGTTTATTTCCTACAAGAAAACAAAGAACAAGCAAGAAACTAAGATTGCAATCTAGATAGTGTGAATATAAGAGGAAAGCTTTATTGATCAAGGTGGGGTTCTATGACGTCTTTGTCTGGTCCTGGAACACAAACAATGTACGCGAAGTTGCAGCTAAGGCGAACTTTAATCTAAACAAAACCCAAAGTCCAAACGACGCCCTAAGGGTTGTATATATGGATTGTAGGATCGAAAGTATGTCTAGAGGGGGGGTGATTAGACTACTTGACAATATAAAAAATCTGCCTTTTGATCATGCAAAGTTTTTGGCAGTTTCATAATTAAGATCAATTCAAGTAACACCCTACACATGCAATTCTAGAGTATGGGCAGCGGAAAGTAAATTGCACATATAGTAAAGAGAGGTGGAGAAGATCCAACGCAGTTTGGAGACACGGAGATTTTTGTCGTGGTTCCGATAGGTGGTGCTATCGTACATCCACGTTGATGGAGACTTCAACCCACGGAGGGTAACGGCTGCGCGAGTCCACGGAGGGCTCCACCCACGAAGGGTCCACGAAGAAGCAACCTAGTCTATTCCATCATGGCCTACGCCCACGGAGGACTAGCCTTACTCAGGGTAGATCTTCACGAAGTAGGCGATCTACTTGCCCTTACAAACTTCTTGGTTCAACTCCACATCTCAAAGACGGAGGCTCCCAAGCGACACCTAACCAATCTAGGAGGCACCACCCTCCAAAAGGTAATAGATGTGGTTGATGATGATGAACTCCTTGCTCTTGTGCTTCAAATGATAATCTCCCCAACACTCAACTCTCCTCACTGATATGGCTGTGGTGGAAGAAAGGATTGAGTGGAAAGCAACTTGGGAAGGCTAGAAATCAAGTTTCATATGGTAGGAATGGAATGGCTTGATCTCAACACAAGGGTAGGTGGTTCTCTTCTCAGAAAGTGTATGGTAGGAGTGGTAGACTTTCTGATGGCTCTCTTCATGAATGAAGAGGGGGTGGAGGGGTATATATAGCCTCCACACAAAATCCAACCGTTACACACATATTTGAGCAATCTCGGTGAGACCGAAGTGAAACTCGGTCAGACCGAAAGTTCAAATATAGTGAACGTTGGGATTTTCGGTGGGACCGAAAATACCATCTCGGTGAAACCGAAAGTGTAACTGATATGAACGTTGGAGTTTTCGGTGGGACCGAGAAAGAAAACTCGGTTAGACCGATTTGAGAAAAGACAGGAACATGCCAGTATCGGTGAGACCGAAAATGTAATATCGGTGAGACCGATTTGAGCCAAGACAGAAGCTTGCCCATTTCGGTGAGACCGATAATACAAACTCGGTTATTCCGAAATGATGTCAAATGGTTACTGAAGGTCGGCAGTCCAGTTTCGGTGAGACCGATCTCAAACTCGGAATGACCGATTTTTCTAGGGTTTGGAATGTGGCTGAAGTGGTTCATCTCGGTGGGACTGAGTTGGAAGAATCGGTTTGTCCGAGATTACTTATGAGTGTGTGTAGAAGTGAAAGGTGCTGATAGTTGAAGGAGATATATCACTAAGCACTTGAGCAACCAGATCATCAACACAACCTCATCCCCTTTTAATAGTATTGGCTTTTCCTATGGACTCAATGTGATCTTGGATCACTAAACCAAAAATGAAGTCTTGAGCTTTTGCCAATGCTTGCCTTAGCATTTGAGGGGTCCACTTCTTCAGTCATCTTGCCATTCCAATGTGATTGAATTTCCTGAAACATACTTGATAAAAGTATTAGTCCAACCACAAAGTATGTTGTCATTAATTACCAAAACCACCCAGGGAGCAAATGTGCTTTCAATGGATGAAGAGGGGGGGATTTAGTGGCCCTTGAAGGAGGGGACTGAAACCAACCCTAACTCTTGTTCCCCCATACATACGGACTCTAAAACAGCCTATCATCAAGTATTCTGAAATTAGATGGGCCTGGCACAATAATAAGGTGACGCAGGACCTATAATAGCCTATGGACGAAATTTAGGAAGTGGCATCTTGTATATTTCATCCAAGGCTTCATGCACTCATTATGGTGGCTTCAAAGTACTGATATCATCACTTGTAACTCCGTTCATGTTCTCCTTCCGCATGCCATCATCTCCTTGCTTGATCTTGCTCCAATGCTCATCCTTCTTGTCCAAGCTAGGCCGTTCATTTGTAAGCAAGACAAATGTATCCAATTTAGGCAGCATCATATTCTCATGAACATTAGAATCATTACCAAGAAACAAAAGTACCTGGTAATTTAATTTGCGTGTGCGAGCTGAAGTAATTGGTCTAATATGTATAGCAGCAGGGGCTGTGGTTGTAACAATGGTATTGATGAGCTCATCACATGTGCTAGATTCGAACACACAAAGAGTTACATGATCCAAAGACAACAAAGGGAAGATACAAGGTAGGTAGTTTATCCCCTAGAAGGAGGTCTTGAATCCACGAAGGATCTTCCCATGAGGGTTCTTGAATCCACTTGGGAGATCTTTTTCAGAGAGGCCTCGGTCTCCAATGGAGTAGGTAACAAGTGGATGAGCAAAGATCTATCTCTCAAATGAGCTAAACCAGTGCTAACCCTGGAAAAGTGGTGGAGGAGTCATATATTTTGGATAGGGGGCGAAGGGGTACATGGGCCTCGGCCCAACATCATGCACGCAGGCAAGGTCTGAATCATCCGGGTCGGCGTCCGGATGATCCGGATGTGACATGGCGGATGCGGGTGGTCCGGATGTCCACGCTCATTTGGATGATCCGGGCTGGGTTCCGGATGATCCGGCTTCAAGGATCCAACTTTGGGTCTCTTTGGGCGCGTTTACCGGATCATCCGGGCAGGGCGCGGATCGTCCGGGCTCGTTTGGATGATCTGGGCTGGGTCCGGATGATCCGGCTTCAGGGATCCAACTTCGGTTCTCTTCGGGCGCGTTTGCCGGATCATCCGGGTCGGGGTCCGGATCGTCCGGACGGCAGTTTGGATCATCCGAACAAATCCAGTCTTGCCCTATTTCTTCTCCGTCTTTGCGTCTGTCTTCCTCTTCCGATCTGCCTTGTTCCTTAGCTTCTCCATGTCTAAGTCCTTGGTACCTGAGTATGCAAAGTGCCTCAGTTTGAGTTAGTAGCCATGTCTCATGTGTTTCAAAGAGGAATTGGGAGAGGAGTGATGTGAGCTCAGTTTTGAGAGCTCTTGCACGAGCACGTGTCATGGGTCCGCTTGGCACTTGGTGAGACGATGGTAGGTCCGTGGTGATGTGGAGCATCCTACGATCATCCCCATGTACACTTCGACCACTCCCCATGACCCAAGGAGACATAAGACAATACCTCAAGTATACGCCATTGGATACAAGGTTAACTCGCTTTTCTCCAAATCGTCACTATCCACATTGAGACATTGCTGTTGACACCAGATTTTCGCATGGTCAAAACACAATTAAGATGGCATCAAATGGAAAAGTGGTCAAAGATAAAAGTTATGTATCATCAAAAGGAGAAAATTTGATATTTGGGCCATAGCCATCCGATCTCATCTCTAAGGCCGAAGTTGTGTTCGAAGTACTGAGATTTTGTATTCAGAACACTATTCGGTTGATTATGCCCCCAACGCGGCCTCATATGGAAAAATGATCTACACGGATTTTCTTCGTCTCGTCGAAATGATTCATTTTTATATAAAAATCGTCGCAATACGTGTTCGTATGCAAAAGTTAGAGCTATCGGAATGCAGTCCTGTGAGGAGGCGTAATATGACGCGCCCCACCAGACACATGTCTGATGGGTAGCGCGAGCAAACAGATGTTTGTGCGTAAGCGATTTGACCCTCAAAATGACCTCTGATAAAAAATGTTCAACATAAAAGTTGTTTGCCTCGTTGAAACAGCCAAGATAGCTTTTGGGCTCGTTGTCATCCGAGGTCGCTTACCACCTCAAAAAAGACCCGCAAGGTGCAACTAATTTTAAACCGAACAGCTTTGGAAAGTTTGGACAAAACCAATCCGAATTTACTAGGGTTTTGGACATGAATCCAAGCATTTTCCTTGCACGGGTAGTCCAACCACCTCTTATATACCTAAGGGGTGACGGCCGATTAAACAACACACAATCGATCAAATCATCTACCACTTTTTATTTTTTATCTTTTCTCCATAACCCTAGTTCTTTTTCTTCCTCGTTCTTCGTCTGTTCTTCTTGTTGCAGGGCAGCAAACCTCGAGGCCCTATGGGCGATCTGGTTGACCTAGGGCAATCCATAGCCACCGCGCAACCTAATGGGGTCCCTCTCGAGCGTGTGGGGTTTCAGGTCCTCAAAAGCACCCGCCGGATTGCTTGCGTACCGTGCTTCCGGACGGGTCTCCTTCGACGTGAGCTGCAGTGCATCACCCTCGGCGTCGAGGGTACACGGTGACGTGTTCATGCGCGAACAAACTCTTCAGCATGTTCTTGCTACAAAGAGATCATCATCAAGTTACTGCAATCTACAAAGGTAATATGAATAACCAATTCCCGTTTGTAGATTCAAATAATTCATATGTTGTTGCCACATTGCCTAATGAGCATAATGTATCGGCTAGCCCTAGTTTTATCAATCATGCATCTAATTATGTGCAAGGTCCGATGCAAAACAATTTTCATGCCTCAAATTCTTATGATACTAGCAATGTACAACGTATGTATCCTAACTCTCATGCATCGGCAACCCCACAAATCCATATGCCGATGAAGAACATGATGGGTTTGGTAAATCAATTTGAAACACCTCATATTAAAATTTGCAATAGAATACAAGAAAGTGCTTCACCCTTTTCTTCATCGGCAACTAATTTGCAGTATGTGAATCCAACCTTGTTGATGGATGGGAGAATTGGCCATGCTACTAGTAGCTATTCGGCCAGTTACTCTCAATCATCATATGCTACACCTCTTGTTAGTAATTTTGCAACACCGTACGCAATTGTAGATGTTCATAATCCGGCCCCGCACCTTCATGGTCATAGCCGAATAAATGAAAATTTTCCAGGAACACATGTGCCATCATCTAATATTGTAGCATAAAATGAATGCTCTACGCAATTCGAGAATTTGGGCAATACTCACGAACCGTTGCCTAAAGAATCTGAAAGTATTGTGGAGCAATCACTTCTAGAAGCGGTTGTGACTGCGTTAAAAAAGAGCTTGGCACAAAACAAGAGAATTAGTGCTCTTTGCCTTGAACAATATGAAAAGGGGTTGTTTCCTGATTATGCTGCAATAAAGGCTAGAGTTTTGCAAGAAGATGAAATTTCATCAATTAATAGAATTGGTGAGAGAAAATATAGTTATACAGCAGTACATACACCTCTGTCTTCTACAGTAACATATTATACACCCCAACACAATTGCAAAATTTTGGCAACACAAATAATTCATTGCCGAAAGATCCTACAAAATTTGGGGGCAAACTGATCTAGAGTGAGCTGAAATTGAGAGGGGAGTTAATGCTTTGCGCGATAGGGTGCAAGTACTTCGCCAAGAGAGAATTGACAGGGAATTGGCTCAAAGAAAGGAAGCCCTGCCAATTGATAGAATCGGCGAAAAGAATGATGATTTGGAAACTAAAAGTGCTTCGGTAGGAAAGCCGAATCAAGTAGTATATATTTCGAATCTATCAAATCCAAAGAGGCAAGCATCGTTGAGAAAGGGCACGGAAAGCATATGAAAACAACCGTGCTTGATTTATATGAAGTTAATGGAACCTACTTCCTGCCCTATGAGTTTCGTGCCGTAGAAATTGACAAGCCTCAAGGACAAGAGCAAGTAGCCAACAAAGTTCGACTGACAAGGATCTTCAAAGAAATGATGCACGGACTCAAGAACAAGACGATGGCGAGGTGTTGAGGAGCCAGCCAAAGATGGAGCAAGATATTGTTCAAGTCGCACCACCATCATGCTCTCCCAACATATTTGAAGAGATATGCATAGCGAGTAATTTACCTATTTTCATATTTGGTCGCAACTTCATTATTGATGCATCTATAAGAAATATTCTCATAAGTAACTTTGAAAGGCCAATGAAGATGGGCAATTTACTTGTTTGCAATAAAATTGTTATAGAGCTTATGTGTCAACACATTATACCATTCAAACATACTAATAGCGAATTATTATTGCAGACAAAGATTTTCCCATCGCTATTTTTTAAAGTTCATATCTAATTGGGTAGCTTTGCTTGCTACATATTGTGCTTACGGATGGTCTGAATTGAATTATTATTGCAGGCAAAGATTTTCCCATCGCTTCATTTAAAGTTCATATCTAATTGGGTAGCTTTGCTTGCTTCATATTGTGCTTACGGATGGCCTAAACTGAGACATGTATGTTCTAACTACTTTGATTTTAAAAATTTAAAGCCAAAGTTACACTCTGTTGAGAAAACCGATGATAGTATAATTTCATTTTCAAAGACATCGGAGATAGAGTGCAAAACACAATGCATGGCCAAATGGGGTAATTCAAAATCTGAACCATTCATTTGCTTACCTCGAAAGTCGTTATCTCACCAAGATCGGCTGGAAAATAAGAAATATACCTTCAATTCAAGCATGTGTGATCAAATATTTGATTTGTTGCTGAAAAATAATTACATAAGAATTCTTGATCACCATGTTAAGCCATCAATTCATGGACGAATGTATTGTAGGTTGCATCATTTGTTCAAACATATTTTTGAGGATGGCAATATGTTTCACCAAATAGTCAAATCGGCCATTGATAAGGGGCGATTGAGAATTGTTGAAACACCAAAGGTTGACGAGACTATTCCGATTGGTCTTGGTGGCAAAAACTCTTTGCATCGGCTCGTTCAAGCCGATCCATTTCGAGAGAAGGTAAAAACTGTAGGTGACGGGATCAAGCTTTCAAGAAAAGAAGTTGTTAAAGGGCATAATGAACATAATCTTGAGGGCGAAAATTCCATCGAAGTTACAATGAAGACTCCAAGGGCTGGGGCCAGCAAGGAAATCCAATGATCGATGAAAGCAAACCAAAAGAAAACAAAGGCCGAAATAAGCGCAAGTGTAAGAGATCAAAAATCATCTTCGCTGAACTATTGGATAAATATCAAAAGGACAGTTAAGAGAAGAATGCTTATCGTCGAAATCATGCAAAGAAACCAAGATCACCCCCAAGGCGCAAACATGAAGATCGGTGTTGGCAAAGTGATAATTTTAATGCAAGATATTCATATCCTTATTTTGGGCCCCCAATGCCAATGTCGTGGATGCCTCCCTTTGCTCATGTAGATCAATATCCATCAGGGGACATGTATGATACAAGGGCACATTCTCCATCTTAGTTTAGACTATCTCACCAATATTATGCACCTCAGAGAAGATCAACATCTGAACAATTACATGTTAAAGACCGTTTCAATCATAAGGAATCGGTCCAGAGCTCAAGGAAGAAGAAATAGGTGGTCAAGCAAGTTTACCATGTTAAAAAAGATGGTTGTAAGAGTGCAACTTCAGATTTTATCTCAAATGAATAGGAGCCAATTAAAGAATTGAAATTGGATACTAAAGGCAATGAGGCAAGTCAATCAAGTGCCAAATGTGAAGATAAGAAGTTGAGAGTGCAGAAGGTAAAACAAGGATTGCCATTACTTCAAACAAAATCATAGTCGAGGTGCCCACTCGGTTTATCGTATTGACAAAAGAGGGAATTACAAAAGCTTAGTGCACTAGAGTTGAAAAAGAAGAACATGGCATGGGTTCCCAAGAGGAGCAGTCAAAATGAAAATGATGTGCAACCTTCTATTGCAACAAGTGTTACAAAAGTGAAGAAGGGGAAGGATGGAAACAAAAAACAATCAAGCCAAAGGTGTGCATCATCCCATGAAAATTTTCGGTTAGCACATAATCCATATTCATCAAACATGCTGTAACATCCCAAATTTTCAATTTGGAATGTTATACATAGATCATACTGCATTGCATGCTCTTTGCATTTTTGTTGTGGCGTTCCTCGAAAATTCGAAGCAACTCAAGGACCTACGGAGAGAGTTGGGAATTCTACCGTTTTGTATTTGAATTCGCTCGAATATCGGTACGAGGACAGTGTGATTTCAATTATTTTTCTCACCTAAAAATATTTATAAATACACTATATGAGCGGAGATAATATGACTTCTCCAAAATAACACAAATATAGGAGGAAAAATTTTAAAATCACTTTGCGATTTTATTTGCATAGGAAAAATGCGCGTTTTTCAAAATTGCATTTAGGTCCGGGAAAAATGTTCACTTTGTCCTAAATATTATTAGAGGACGGAGAAAATTTATTTCAGGATTTTTGGAGTCCTTTTAGTATTTCTGTCGTTAGTTTTTCGGCGTCAGGACTCTTTTAGAAGAAAAAAAAGGCAAACCGACTTAGGGCCGTATTAGCCCAGGACTCTTGGCTTTATATAGCGCCAGCCCCGGCCAAAGGCAGCAGCCTGCCCGCCTGCCGCCTAACCCTAGCCGCCCCCACCCGCCGCCGCCGCGCCGCCGCCACCTCGTCGCCGCCTCCGCCTCGCCACCGCGCGCTGCCTCCGCCGCCCCGCTGCCTCGCCGCCGCGCTGCCATGCCGCGCCGCCGCCGCCCGCAGGACAGCCGGACCCGCTAGAATCTCGTCGGAGTTCGCTTATTCGAGGTAGTCGTCGTTTTTTTTAAACCGATCGGTTTTTCGTAAACCGTAGATCCGTTTTTTTAGGTTTAGATTGGTTCGGTTTTCTTCGGTTTAGCTATTTAGCGGATGGTCATCCATACGTTCGTTTTAACGAACGCTTTTCGTCCGTTAGCCACAGACAGCGAACGTCGTTCGTTAGCCCGTTTGTCAGTTTTCTTTTTCGGGGATTTATCCGCGATTATTCCGATCGCGATTTCTGCCGTGATCTTGGTTTTCGTTTTTCTTTTCGCTCGAGAGTCGGAATCAGGTGATTCAAAATCCCAGATCTTCGTCTCGATGGCCGCTTTCCGTTTAACCAACTTGAACAGAGTTTTGGCTACTGTAAAACTTGACTTTAGACCAATTAGTAACCGGAGCTCGTTTCTTTTGCAGTTTGAGTTTCGTTGCTTCTTTCGATTTGATTCTTTTTGCAAACCGGAGTTCTTAAGTTGAACTTTCTAGTTAGTTCTGCTCTTTTGGAGTTTTGTTTGTGCATCATTGCTTGTTTTCTTATGTATGTTATTGTTTGCTTGCGATAGAATACCCGGACTGTGAAGCGTGCTACTACGAGTCTCTAGGTTTTGCGAATCGTCAGCAAGGCAAGTAACACTTTGATCATACCTTTTATTACCCAGTTTTTATGCATTAGATCAAACCCTCACACATTGCATGAGTAGGATCTCTTAACTTGTGGGACTGGGAAGTAGATTGAGGTAGAACCTATTACCTGCATTATTTTCAAACCCTTGTTAGTAACTTCTACGTTTGCTTAGGTTGCTATGCTATGCTCGTAGACGTGGTTTGGGTTTGAGTGAAATTGATGTAGGGTGGAACCCTAGATGGCCGATCTTTCACGAAATGGAGGGGATCCCACGATGAACACGAAGAACACGAGGGGAAACACGAGAGAAACACTCAAACCAACAAGAACAAGTCACACATATGCTAGATCCTCGAAACACAAAGAGATACAAGATCCAAGATCAACAAGGGACGATACAAAGGGTAACCGGTTCTTCTCCGTGAGGAGGTCTTGGGGTATCTCGCGGGATCTTCTCCGTGAAGGAGGTCTTGAATCCGTGTGGATCTTCTCCGAAGAGGTGCCGCAGTCAATCTCGAGGAGATGAACCACTAGATGAGCAAAGCTCTAGGTATCAAATGAGCTATCAATAAGCTAACCCTAACTAGGAGGGGGTGGAGGAGTATATATAGTCTAGGTCCACGAAGGGGTAAGTGGGAGAGGGATACATGGGCCTCTGGCCCGTCTCGGCGCGCAGGTAGGCGTCGGATGTTCGGGTCGGGGGCCGGATGTCCGGCGGCTCGCGAGGAGCCGGATGTCTGGGCTGTCGGGGGCCGGTTCTGTAGCTGTTCTGTCGGGGCGCCGGATGTCCGAGGATATTGCCGGATGTCCGAGGCGCACGGGCCGGATGTCTGGGCCGCTGGCCGGATATCCGGCGGCTATTGCACCAGCTTCTTCTTCCTTCTCCTTCCTTTGCTCCCGCGCGTGCTTGGCCTTGGTCCTTCGGCTCTCCATTGTCTCCTTGGGTGTTCCTGAGCATGCACAAGGTCCGCGCTTGAAGTAGAATCCATGTCTCACGAGAAAGTAAAGGGAAAGCATCGAGGAAAGGGATCACCTTGCGTCGAAATGGTGTACATGGGGATGTACGAAGGGTGCTCCGCATCAGAAATCCATGACAGATGTGAGTTGTTAATTAAGGTTTCGACTTAAGGTGGCTACTTGAATACACATCTGGGTGGATTGGTTGCAGGGCACCTGGAGAATCTAGTGTTGTCCTAGGAAATCCCGGGATTCCGTGTGATTTTTCCTATGGAATGCCACCCAGGCTCAAAGGGATAATAAAACTATTCATGCTAGAAACTTCTGTGTGCAGCCACATGCCAATATGGGCTCTGGCATAGTTGAGTAAGTTGTGGGAAACCTTTCCGTGATGGGCTAGCAGATGTAGAGGGATTGTAGGTGTACCGACCTATCTATCCGGTTAAGGGGACCTCTTCGGAAAGACTGTGTCTCGGTCATCCGTTTCTCAAACACCATGCAGTGCGAGAAACCAAACGGAGGCGATCGATTCTTGTGGGGAAAAGTGCACAAACCTCTGCAGAGTGTACAAACTGATCATGATTAGCCGTGTCCCCAGTTATGGACATCTTGAGTATTTGGTACTTGAATTATTGGTTGATCTCATCACTCTATAATTTAAATTGTTGGGATGATGATTACTTTTAATTTGGGATTGAGTTGGAGGTACCTTCTCAATGATTTTCAACCAACATGGTAGTTCAAATAAAATTTATTCCTTTGTTGTAGGGAAAAATTGGCTTTACGCAAAAACTTCAACCTTAGAGCCTCCACCAGCCAAATATGCATATAGTATAGCCTTTATTCTGTTACTTGCATCCTTTGTGTTATCTTGCCAGCATATTCCATGTGTTGACCCGTTTTCGGGCTGCAACATATTACGTTGCAGATTTTTCAGACGAGGAATAAGACGTGCTAGGTCGTTTGTCATGCACTCAGCTATGCCGTTGGAGTTGATGGACTCACTTATCTTCCAAGCCTTTCGCTGTTATTTTGCTAGATGGCCTTAAGCCATAGATTTTGTAATAAGTTCTCCTTGGAGACATTCGATGTAATAAGTGTGTGATTGCCACTTCGTTATAAATCCTTCAAGTACTGTGTGTGTCAGCATTACCGATCCAGGGATGACACTGAAACACAGATACTTCGGTCCATTCGGATCGTGGTCGCTACAAAGATGGTATCAGAGCACACGCTGACTGTAGGACACGACCACTAAGACAGATCCTAGATCACTCTTCTCTGCTCATTCTGACTTCTCTCCATTTTCTACTTCTTTAGGATGGTGGACCCAAGGAACAAGTTCACTCAACCGGATGAAGACACACCCTTTGGACGACACTTGAAGGAAGTCACTAGGTACCTGAACATAGGAATACCAAGTTTTACCGGGACCTACACCGCCACTTTACCGGACGAGGAGCGATGGAGTATACAAGTTCAAATTCCCGGGAGAACCTTCGCACCATCCACTGAGCCAATAGAGTTTTCTTTTGATGCGCCAACCTGGATTCTAGGCAAGAGCATGGCCGCCCACATCACGATGGGAAGGATCGGAGAAGTCTATAAGCAGGAGCTAAAGGACACCATCTACCAGATTTGTGGACGTCGAGATGAGAGTTGGGATGTGATCAGCACCCGGAAGGATATGTCCATTGCAGCATTCATCCAGGAGTTGAATTAGCACATTCGATGACAGGAGCACCAGATGTGCGCTGGGATGATAGAATTGAAGAAGGCACTAAAGAGGAATTTGGAGCTAGAAGAAGAACTTAAGTCTACTCGTGATGGATACAAGGAGGATATGTTGATACTAGTGGAGAAGAATGATGATTTGACAAGGAAGCTAGGAGTATTCATGGGAGATCCAGCACCAGGAGGTGAAGATGAGGAAGAAGAACCCAAGGAAATTCCTCCCGAAGATTACATTATCATCGACGACACGGATTCAGAACCCGATGATAGTAAAGACGAAGACTGTGAAGATGAAGCTGGAGCAGACATCATGGAATCGTCCGCCAATCAATATTTTTAGATGACCACCCTGTGACTAGTAGTTTACCTCCATATATTAGTTTTATAGCACTTTTGTAACGCTAGTTAGATTTGTAAGATCTTGCTTGAAATTGATTGGTGTGATATGATTGTGTTTGTCTCATGTGCATATGGGTAGTGATTTTCCCTTAGACCTCGATTCTGTTCTAATCTCTTCCCTCTACACCCATCAGATGCCTCCAAGACGTGAGCCCGGATTTGAGTTTCCCCCTGAGCTCACCCAGTTGATCCAGAAGCAGAACACCTTGATGCAACTTCTTGTCCAAAACACTCAGAGCAACCAGAACAACAACAACAACCCTCCACCACCACCCGTGGACAACCTGACATGTTTCTTAAGGTTGCAACCACCCGTGTTTGCTAGCAGCATCGAACCAATATTGGCTGATCACAGGCTACGCAAGATTGGAAGGGATTTGACCACCGCCAATTGCTCAGATGCTGAGAAGGTGCGATTTGCCGCACACCAGTTGTCTGGACCAGCCGCAGCATGGTGGGAGAACTACACAGCCACTTTCCCCATAGCCAATGTTACTTGGGAGCAGTTTCAGCAAGCTTTCCGTACTTCCCATGTCTCAACTGGAGCTATGAGCATGAAGAAGCGAGAGTTTCGCATCTTGCGCCAAGGAAACCGTACTGTGGCACAGTACGTGGATGAGTTTAGTACCATATCTCGTTATGCCCCAGATGATGTGGCCACAGACGCCGCTAAACATGAGAGATTTATGGAAGGGCTGAACGATGAGATGAGCGTACAGTTGATGGTGGCAACTTTCAACAACTACCAGGAGTTGGTAGATAAAGCTCTTACAATTGAAGGGAAGCACCAGCAGATTGAAAGCCGCAAGAGGAAGTATGGACAAGGAAGGAATAATTCTGGAGCCCAGCAAAAGCCCCGATTCACTCCGAATTCAGGAGGATATACCCATAACCATGGAATTCCCCACAACCACAATGGCCCTAAGAATGGAAATGGGAATGAAGTGAGTAGTAACCAGAGCCGCCCTACACCGTCCACACCCGCCAAGAAGGATTTCAACCATGTCACTTGTTTCAAGTGCGGGAAGAATGGACATTATGCCAATGAGTGCCCAGAAGCTAAGAATGGGAACAACAATGGAAGCGCCGGGAAGAAGCCCAACCCGTTCAATAAAGGACAAGTGAACCACGTGACCGTGGAGGAGGTAGAAGAGCAACCAGATGCTATTGTCGGTAAGTTTTTGGTTAAGACATTTACCACAATAGTTCTTTTCGATACTGGTACATCGCATTCATACATTTCAAGGGGATTCGTGAATAGACATAGGATGTCCACCCGAGTTCTTAATACCCCCATTTTAGTAAGTTCACCAGGAGCAGAGTATATGGCACACCAAGGATGCTTTCAGACGCCATTGACCATAGGACGCCACACTTTCCCCTCCGACGTAATAGTTCTGGAGTCACAAGGATTAGATGTGATATTCGGTATGGATTTGCTATCAAAGTATGGAGGTAACATCGATTGTGCCAGTAAGTCTATTTTGCTCACCACCCCGGAGGGAAAAGGATTAAGTATGTATCTAGGCATTCGCCTATAAGGACGCAAGTGCATTCTCTCACGGGAGTTGTTCAGGAGGAAGTGCCAGTAGTAAAGGATTATTCGGATGTGTTTCTCGAGGAGTTACCTGGCATGCCACCGGATAGAGATATTGAGTTTTTGATTGAGTTGTTTCCTGGCACCGGACCAATATCTAAGAGACTGTATCGGATGCTAGCAAATGATCTGGAAGGGATCAAGAAACAGATTAAGGAGTTGTTGGAGAAAGGATTTATTCGTCAAAGTTCATCACCTTGGGGAGCCCCAGTGCTTTTGGTCGAGAAGAAGGATGGATCTTTAAGAATGGTCGTTGATTATCGTGCGCTGAATGAAGTGACTATTAAGAATAAGTACCCGCTGCCGATGATCAATGATTTGTTCGACGAACTCCAGGGAGCGAAAGTATTCTCCAAGATAGATCTACGATCTGGATACCAACAATTGAAGATCCGATAGAAGGATATACCTAAGACAGCCTTCATCACACGGTACGGGCTGTATGAGTATACGGTTATGTCATTTGAATTGACTAAAGCGCCTGCCTATTTCATGAGTATGATGAACAAGGTCTTCATGGAGTTCTTGGATAAGTTCGTCGTGGTATTCATAGATGATATTCTGATATACTCTAAGGATGAGGAAGAACATGCAAAGCATTTGCGTTTGGTATTGGAGAAGCTCAGAGAATATCACTTATAAGCCAAGTTTAGCAAATGCGAGTTTTGGTTGAAGGAAGTCGGATTCCTAGGGCATGTTATATTGGGAGAAGGTATAGCGGCGGATCCCGTCAAAGTGCAGGCAGTCACGGAGTGGTTGGCACCCACATCAGTTGGAGAGATCTGCAGTTTTCTTAGACTCGCGGGATACTACCGGAGATTCATAGAAAATTTCTCCAAGATTGCAAAGCCAATGATGACATTGTTGAAGAAGGAGACGAAGTTCGGTTGGACTGAAGAGTGTGAAGAAAATTTCCGGGAGTTGAAGAAACGGTTGACGACAGCCCCAGTGCTGATATTGCCTGATATACGTAAGGATTTCCATGTATACTGCGACGCTTAACGCTTAGGACTTGGAGGAGTACTTATGCAGGATGGAAGAGTTGTTTCCTATGCATCCCGTCAACTGCGACCACACGAGTTGAATTACGCGACGCACGATCTGGAGTTGGCAGCAGTAGTGCACGCACTGAAAACCTGGAGACATTACCTTATTGGAAATCGCTGTGATGTGTACACGGATCACAAGAGTTTGAAGTACATTTTCACACAGAAGGAGCTGAACCTCAGACAGAGGAGATGGTTGGAGCTTATAAAGGATTATGATATGAAGCTGCACTATCATCCAGGAAAGGCCAACGTCGTGGCAGACGGTTTGAGCCGGAAGAGTTATGCAAATACCCTAATAAAAGTGGGATTGCCACAGGAGTTTGCAGAAGATTTCAGCGAGCTTCGTTTGGAGATAGTTCCTAGAGGTTTCGTTGCTACGTTGGAGGTTCAGTCGACATTACTGGGAAAGATACGTGAAGCCCAGAAGGATGATAAGGAAATTGCAGAGATAAGGAAAAGGATGAGTGAAGGAAAATCCAAAGGATTTCGTGAGGACGAACATGACACCTTGTGGTTTGAGGATCGAATCTATGTGCCCAACGACCCGGAGATCAGGAAGTTGATACTGCAGGAAGCACATGATTCGCCATACTCGATACACCCCGGAAACACCAAGATGTATTTGGATTTGAAGGAACGTTTCTGGTGGACGGGAATGAAGAAGGATATTGCCGAGTATGTAGCCGTATGTTATGTATGCCAAAGAGTAAAGGCAGAACATCAGAAGCCAGCAGGATTGTTGCAGCCTATGCCGATACCCGAATGGAAGTGGGAGAAGCTTGGCATGGATTTTATATCGGATTGCCCAGGACTAAGGTAAGATATGACTCGATCTGGGTAGTAGTGGATCGATTGACGAAGGTAGCCCATTTTATCCCTGTGAAAACCACATACACCAGTGCAAAGTTGGCCAAGATATACATGACCAGGTTCGTATGTCTGCACGGAGTTCCGAGGACCATTGTATCAGATAGAGGAACACAGTTCACCTCAATGTTTTGGCATCAGCTATACCAAACTTTGGGAACGAGGCTGGAATTTAACACCGCTTTTCATCCGCAGACCGATGGACTGATGGAGAGAGACAACCAGATCCTGGAGGACATGTTGAGAGCCTGTGCATTAGATTATGGATCTAGTTGGGATGATAACTTGCCCTATGAGGAGTTCTCGTACAACAACAGTTACCAGGCCAGTTTGAAGATGGCACCGTTCGAGGCATTCCGAACACTTTTAATGTGGGATGAAGTTGGAGACCGACAGTTGTTTGGACCAGTCATGATCAAAGAGTCTGAGGAGAAGGTGAAGTTGATTCGAGATAGATTGAAGGTAGCTCAGTCCAGGCAGAAGAGTTATGCAGACTCGAAGCGCAAGGAGATAGCCTATGAGATCGGAGACAGAGCGTACTTGAAAGTATCGTCTCTGCGAGGAGTTAAACGATTCGGAGTTAAAGGAAAGCTAGCCCCGAGATTTGTGGGACCTTACCATGTTTTGGAACGCATGGGAGAGGTTGCCTATAAGTTGGAATTGCCCGAAGGATTGTCAGGAGTGCACGACGTGTTTCACGTTTCGCAACTTAAGAAGTGCCATGCGGAGATGGCCGATGTACCGCTTAGAGACACAGTACCCCTGGAAGCAATTCAGTTGGACAGTGATCTGACCTACGAGGAGAAAGCCTATTAAGATCCTCGAATTTTCGAGCAGAGTTACCCGCAGTAAGGTTATCAAGTTTTGCAAAGTTCACTGGAGTCACCACACAGAGGAAGAAGCCACCTGGGAACGAGAAGATGATCTACGCAAGGACCACCCACACCTGTTCTCTAGCCAAGTCGAATCTCGAGGGCGAGATTCATTCTAAGGGGGGTAGGTTTGTAACATCCCAAATTTTCAATTTGGAATGTTATACATAGATCATACTGCATTGCATGCTCTTTGCATTTTTGTTGTGGCGTTCCTCGAAAATTCTAAGCAACTCAAGGACCTATGGAGAGAGTTGGGAATTCTACCGTTTTGTATTTGAGTTCGCTCGAATACCGGTACGAGGACAGTGTGTCACACACTGCATTTTGTAACATGTTATTTGCATCAGTGAAGCATGAAAATTTGGACCAGCAAATTTTTTTAGCATCATTTGGCTTTTATTTTGAGTTGAGTTTTTCTTCATGTGCTTTTTCATGTGCTCATTAAAGTTAACTATTACCTCTTGTAGAATTCATCTCCATACCCAAAACTTCTGCCCAATGATCATGCCAAGTGTTATATAACGGTATAGTATTTTCTTACAAAATTAATTTGGCCAAAATGTATTTTATAAATTTAGTTTTCCAAAAACCCCTGAATTAAGGTTTGCACTGCAAGTGCTTGATTTAGGTTGAGAAAATTATTTCAAAAGGTATATTTGAGACCTAGTAGTCATAGGACTCCCAGAAACCACAAGAGTATAATTTTAAAAGTTATTTTCCTATATTATTTAAAAGCTTTTTCTTAAGGCCAGAAATGGTCTTTAATAGGGAAAAATTATTTAAGTATTTAAAAAATATTTGCCAAAATTCAGGGAGACTCATAGGATGTCCATATATAAGAGTTTCAACACTTGGTCATGTTCAAAATAATGGGCTAATCCCTCTAAAACCCTTTCTGGATATTTCAAGATTTTGAAATATTTACAAAGGGAATATTCTCCAAAAATTCCAGGGAAATTCTATCATGTCATATATGACATATTTGATGATCTTGCCAAGTCCCATGCCTTGGGAAGCAAGAAAACATTCTCCAAACCCTTCATACCCATTCTGTCCATAATTGAAGTTTGAGCAACTCTACATTGCCAAACTTGTCCAAATGCTCTCAAACTTGGTGCACATGCTAGAAATGCCTAATAAGGCATCTAGACCAAATGGCACAAGATTTGGAGTAGAGCAACTTGATCAGATCACCCCAAAACCCTTTCTGTTCAAATGCAAATTTGAACAACTTTACATTACCAACTTTTTACCTGGAGCTTCAAATTTGTGGGCATGATCAATACCCTAAATGGTGAAACTACACCAAGTGGTGCATCAAGGGGAGATGATTAGCTTGACTCAAACAAGATGAAGCCATTTCTGTTGATTTCTAGGGTTCACCAAAGTTACATTGGCTAGTTTCTTCAAATGAGCCCAAATTTGGTGAAGCGCCCTATTTTCACATGTCATTCAATCCTGTTAAGTGTCATTGCAAGTGGAGGTCATTTGCTTGACAAAACACTGATCAAACACCTTCTGGGTTTTTACTAAAACCCTCTTCTTGGTCACTTTTACCTTTTACCTTGGCCTCAACTTTCTACCACACGTTCATCTAGTTACTAGCTACCTCCAGTAACTTCCCCAAGTCCCCAGCTCCATGATTGAGGGGTAAAAACCCTAGTTCACCCTGCTGGACATCCATTTTCTACCAAGTCACCAGCTCCTCTTCTCTCTCACAGCATCTCCAGAGCATCCAAAGCTTCAAACGTAGTGCTTGCATCACCCTGGACCCCCCAGACACGGTGGACGCGTCCAGAGGGCCAATGGCATGCCATGGCATGCGATAAGGACGCTCCAGAGCGCGCTACAGTGCGCCCACGCACTGTAGCTTCTCCCAATCGCCTGCCCACGACAGCCTCGGGCTCCCCCCTCGCGCCTCTCAACGCGCCTCGACGTCCGCAGCCTCCACCGGTGCTGTCCCCCTCCTCCTGCACCCTCCAGTGGCCGTCGCCACATGCGCACCGGCCGCCCGCGACGTCCACTCCTCGGCCTCGCACGCGCGCGTCGTCTGGAAGCCTCCCCGCTCCTCCTCTCTTCTCTAATGGGCGTAGGGCTCGTCCAGCAACACCACAGACTCACTCCCGTCGCCTCCCGTGCGCTGTAGCGTCGAGCAGAAGCTCGCCGGCGCACAGGTCCACGGGACCTCGCCGTTCCCCTATAAATAGGACCCCCCCGAGCCCTCCACTCAGCACCAACGGCCTCTCCTCATCCCCAGCATCACTCCAGCACCACCCGTTCTTTCCTAGAGAGCCCCAGTGCTCGGGATCGACCGGAGCTCCGCCGCGTCGGGCCGCCGGCTGTCGGTGTACTAAGATAGGGGTACCTTAGTACTCCAACTTGTGCACGGGCAGTAGCAGCTTCCCGCGGCAGGGTTTACCACGTGCTTGCCGGAAACCTTTCTGGTCCCTATAAAACCATTCAAAAACAAAGTATACAAGGCAGAAGATCAAGGCCCCGACAAGTGGAGCTTGCCGGGAAGGCCGTCCCAGGCTCAAGACTATCACATTAGCATAAGACCCTAGCAAGAGGAGCTTGCCAGGAAAACCAGAAGAATGCATCTCAGAAGACATGCCTCGGCACATCATGCGCCCCGGCAGGGCCCGGGGAGCGACAAGCTCCAGGGCCCGGCAAGATCAAGACCCCGGCAAGGTGCTTGCCGGGGGAAGCCTGCGCTGTGTGCCCGTGCTCCAGCTCATCGGCCCACGCGTCGCCCTGGGGCCCTTTCAGGGACGCGTGGCGGATGGCTGTGCAGCCTGGGGGACACGGTGGCACTCCATGGTGATGAGGCTATCGCCGTGGCGAACGGAGACGCACGGACGGGTGCTTTTGGGGTCGACGGTGACGGGCATTTAATGCCCTTGTCCCCCACTGTCAAGTTAGGTGAAGACCACTGTTGACGCACTGTTCATGCACTGTTCTCGCACTGTTACAACTACCACCAAAGTTACATTTTTGCCCTTCTTCTACGTTGACACCTGTCGGTGACCCCTTGAGCTATAAAAGGAGGCCCATGCACAACGTAGAGGAGGTTCGGAACCCAGATAGCTCACTTGCTCGGTGTAGCTCGTTCTTCAAGCTCCCGAGCTCACAAACTCAATACAAACCAAGCAGGAGTAGGGTTTTACGCGTCCGCGTGGCCCGAACCTGGGTAAACTGCCCGCGTGTGCTCTTCGATCCGCTCTTTGTGCTCCCTCCGCTCCCTCACCGCAACGTACAAGGGGCTCCGGTCCCATAGGTGTTCGTGGTGGACAGTTTCCCCCGACATCTTTGGCGCGCCAGGTAGGGGGCGTCGAGGTTGTGCGAACCTGATCCGGCGCTCACGCGGGCGCATTCTTCATCAACCTCTCCAACTTCGTCAGTTTCATCAGCAGCAGCAACATGGCCCCGAAGAAGAAGGCTTCGGAGGTCGCAGGCCCGTCTGCGTCGATTCCCCCGCCACCAGAACCAACGGTGGGTGGAGGAGACGCCGGCGGAAGGGTGGTCGCCGGTGAGGAAACTCACGGCACAGCCAAATCCAAGGACAAGGCGGACGACCGGACCAACTCCAAGGCCTCGGTGTCCGTAGACGCGCCACGTCCATCTCAGCAGACGACAGGCCAGCAGCGCCGTGGTACAGGAGGTACCATCCGCTTGCTGGGCCAAGGACAAACCGGAGGCTCGCGGGAAGCTCAAGGCCATCGTCCTGGTACGAGCAAGACGCGGTCGCCGGGGCGAGACCCTGCTCCTTCTAACCCTGTTAGAAGTCCGAGCATATCTCGCTCCTCGCACCGCTCGCCACCGCTCCCCTCCTCTCCAGCAGAAGCTCTCGCAAGAGCGCAACTGCTCCTCGATTTCCCTCCAGCGGCAGACAAGGCCGAGGACTGGAGGGCGACGATCCAAAGCCTGATCGCCTTCGCCAACAACGACACGCCGCAGCAGCCGGCGACATCGCGGACACGGCAATTCGACCAAGCGAAGGCCGACGGCGACAAGACCGCCGGGGGTGCAACCACCGTGCACTGCCCGCCGCGGAAGCAGAAGACGCCTCCCCGTCGGATTAACGTCGACGACGAATACACAGCGTCGTCGGATCCGCGGGCTCATCGGGACCAGCGCCAAGTCCTTGACGATCGGCGGCAAGAAGATGCTCGAACGACGATCGAGCGCCGGCGAGAAGCCCGGCGACAATCGGATCAACGTGCTGGGACCGCCGTCGACACGGACGCGCCCGGTGAACCAGGCGACTTGCCGTACGCGGCAGGTTGCCCTGCGTTTACCCGTGAGCTGCGGCGCGTCCAGTGGCCCAGCATGAAAAACTTCAAGCCCGACGTACCCGAGAAGTACGACGGCAAGACGCACCCCTCGGAGTTCCTCAGCATCTACACCATCGCGGTGCAGGCTGCCGGGGGGCGCGACGAGAAGATATTGGCCAACTACTTCCCGCTGGTGCTTAAGCCGAACGTCCGTTCTTGGCTTATGCACTTGCCGGAAGGCTCCATTTCTTCATGGGTGGATCTGTGCCACCAATTTGTTGGCGCCTTCACGGGAGGCCACAAACCCCACGGCCAGGAGAGTGATCTCCACATCTTGGCCCAGAAGGAAGGAGAACCCCTGCGCAAGTACATCCAACGATTCAGCCACGTGCAGCACAATATTCCCGACGTCCACCCCGCCGCGGTTATCAGCGCGTTCCACCAGAACGTGCGTAACCGTCGCATGCGGGAAGGGATGGCCATGACCAAGATACGGGATGTCAGCGAGCTCTACGCTCTGGCTGACAAGTGCGCGCACGCCGAAGAGGGGAGGAGACTCCCCGGGGAGGATGCTGGCGCAGGGGGAAGCGACAGCGAGGATGCCGCCACGGCAAAGAAGAGCCGGCGGCGGAACAACAGGAAGAAGAAGAGCAAGGAAGTGCTGGTCGTCGAGAAGTCCGGCAAGGAAGCTCCCGCCAAGACAGCACAGGCTGGCGGCTCCGGCAAGGAGCCTGCCCCTGTGGCGGCGGCCGACAAGCAGGACGGCTCCGACAAGCAATATTGCAAGATCCACCGCACCAAGGGCCACGACCTTTCGAACTGCAAGCGAGTCGAGTACCTCGTAGAGCAGCAAAAAGCTGAATACGAGCGTCGCGACAAGGAGAAGGCTCAAGGTGGCGGAGGAGAGCCAAGCAAAAAGCGGCCATTCAATGGCCGGGGAGGACGCCGCGGCAAGGCCAAGCAGCGGCAAGGTGATCAACCTCCCCGGGGCCGCGACAAGGATGAAGAGGAAGACGACGACATGGAGGAAGGTGATAATAGCGAGCAGGAGTTCCAGAAGGCCACAGAAGTGCTGTGTGTCGACGGAGGCGCCTCTCTGCACACTTCCCACCGCCAACTCAAGCAGTGGGTGCGGGAAGTAAACGCAGCAGAGCCGCCCGTTGAGTCGCGCAGGCTCCTGAAGTGGTCCAGCACGCCCATCATTTTTGATCTTGAGGATCACCCTGACCGCACCACTGCGGTCGGGTGCTTGCCGATGTTGGTCTCACCCACCATCCGCAACCTCAAGGTCACCAAAATGTTGGTTGACGGCGGGGCCGGCCTGAACTTGATCTCCTCAGCTGTGATCAAGAAACTCCAGATCCCAGACGGCGAGCTCGAAGAAACCGGTTCGTTCCAAGGAATAAACCCGGGGAGGAGCAAGCCGAAGGGGAAGATTACTCTGCCAGTGACATTTGGCGGGGAGCTCAACTTCAGGACGGAGAGGATAACCTTCGATGTTGCCGATATCCCATTGCCATACAATGGGATACTTGGACGTCCTGCCCTCGCCAAGTTCATGGCAGCTTCCCACTACGCCTACAACATACTCAAGATGCCGGGGCCGATAAGCGTCATCTCTGTCCATGGCGACAAGAAGGACGCGCTTATCTGCGCCGACAAGATATACCGGGATGCAGCAGCCGCGGCGGAGAGCAACACACTTGCCGCTGAAGCTCCCGGGGGGAAGAAGACCAAGACCAAGTCCGGCAAGTGCTCTGGGGCCGACTCCGGCAAACGCACCTCTTCGGAGTGCTGCGCTGCCGTCGAGGACGTTCCATCGAGCTCCACCGGCAAGTGCAAGAAAGGGATGGCCGCTCCACCGGCAACCAAGAAGGTGTCCGCCAAGGAGGACGGCACTGGTGGTACCTTCACCATCAGTGCTACACTTGATAACAAATAGGAAAGCGCGCTCGTTGCCTTCCTGCGGGCGAATGTCGATGTGTTTGCGTGGCAACCATCTGACATCCCCGGCGTTCCCAGGAAGGTAATTGAGCACAAGCTTACTGTTTGTCCTCATGCGCGACCCGTCAAGCAGAAGGTCAGGAAGCAAGCCGTGGAGCGCCAAGAATTTATTGCCGAAGAGATCAAGAAGCTAGAGGCAGCGGGCCTAGTTAGAGGCGTGATCCATCCGACGTGGTTAGCAAATCCAGTCGTCGTGCGTAAAGCCAACGGGAAGTGGAGACTGTGTATAGACTTCACCGATGTGAATAAAGCATGTCCCAAAGATCCATTCCCCTTGCCGCGCATTGACCAGATTGTTGACTCCACTGCTGGATGTGAGCTGCTCTCCTTCCTTGATGCATACTCAGGCTACCACCAGATTTTTATGGCCAAGGAAGATGAAGAGAAGACTGCATTCATTACTCCATGTGGCACATATTGCTTCATTCGCATGCCTTTTGGATTGAAGAATGCAGGCTCAACATTTGCAAGGGTGGTGCACACTGCTTTTGAGCCACAGATCCACAGAAATGTAGAAGCTTACATGGATGACATAGTGGTCAAGAGCAAGAGCAAAGATACCCTGATCCAAGACTTAGAAGAGACATTTGCAAATCTGCGCAAGATCCAGCTCAAGTTGAAACCCGAGAAGTGCGTCTTCGGAGTCCCCTCCGGCAAGCTTGTCGGGTTCTTTGTGTCCCAGAGGGGGATTGAAGCCAATCCCGACAAGATAAAAGCCATCGAGCAGATCGAAGCCCCGAAGCGCGTCAAAGATGTAAGGAGACTTGCAGGTTGTGTGGCTGCCCTCAGTAGGTTCATTTCAAAGTCTGCAGAACGCGCCCTGCCTTTCTTCAAGATCTTGAAGAAGGCAGGTCCTATGAAATGGACTCCGGAAGCGGAGGCAGCGCTGCAAGACTTGAAAGGATACCTATCCTCCACTCCAATACTTGTCGCACCTAGACCACAAGAGAAGTTGCTGCTGTACTTAGCGGCAACCAATCAAGTGGTTAGTGCTGCGTTAGTAGCGGAGAGGGAGGCCGATGAGGAGTCTACACCACCAGCAGGCGAATCCAGCGACAAGCAGGGGGCTGCTCTGACAAGCTCTGGCCCCGACAAGGACAACTCTGCGCAGGAGCAAGGAGAAGTGCGAAGGAAGATGGTGCAGCGCCCGGTGTATTTTGTGAGTTCCCTCTTGCAGGGGGCTAGATCAAGATACTCCGGGGTGCAGAAGTTGCTTTTCGGCCTCCTCATGGCCTCGAGAAAGCTGCGCCATTACTTCCAAGCAAACGAGATAACAGTGGTCACTCGCTTTCCGTTGAAGAGGATACTGCAAAATCCAGAAGCAACAGGCAGGATCGTCGAGTGGGCACTGGAGCTGTCAAGCTTTGGTCTCAAGTTTGAAAGTACTTCAACCATACAGAGCAGAGCTTTGGCAGAATTCATAGCTGAATGGACCCCAACACCAGATGAAGAAGTTCCAGAGACAAGCGTCCCCGTACAAGAAGCGACAAGCGAATGGGTAATGTACTTCGATGGTGCTTTCTCGCTGCAAGGCGCCGGCGTCGGCGTGGTACTCATAGCGCCCACCGGAGAACACCTCAAGTATGTTATCCAGATGCACTTTCCCAGGGAACAAGCGACAAACAATACTGCTGAGTATGAAGGTCTGCTTGCCGGCCTCAGAATTGCAGCTGAACTTGGGATCAAGAAATTGATTGTGCGGGGAGATTCTCAGTTGGTGGTCCGACAAGTGAACAAAAGTTATCAGAGCCCTTTGATGGAAGCTTATGTAGATGAAGTGAGAAAGCTTGAGGAGCACTTTGAAGGTCTGCAAATGGAGCACGTCCCGAGAGCTCAGAATGATATAGCAGATGGCCTTTCAAAGTGTGCTGCAATGAAGTTACCTGTGGAACCAGGGACCTTCCTGCTCAAGCTGACTCAGCCATCCGTTACACCATCAATTGGGCAGCCCAAGAAGAGAAAGTTGGTCTCCGGCGACTACTTGCCGGCGGATCTTCCCGAGGCCGCCGCCAAGATCCCCAAGATCAACAACCAGAATGCTGAGGAACAGTTTGCTCCTGCAGATCCAAGGGTCTGTACAGTTGATGCAAGCGTTCCCGACAAGCCTTGCCCCGGCAGGCTTGCCGGGGGACCATCAACTCCGGCAGAACCAGAGGTTCTTGCCGTAGAAGCTGGGGTCCCCGCAGCGGCCCTCATGACTTTAGTCCTTGCCGTTGAGCCTCGGGCTCCGGCATGGGCACAGCAGATCGTCCGTTTTCTGCAAACTGGAGAACTTCCCGACGACCCAGCAGAGATAGAGAAAATAACCAGGCAGTCAAGTATGTACCAGTTCGTGGATAATGAACTGTACAGAAGAAGGCTCAATGGTGTCAGGTTGAAGTGCATTTCCAGAGAAGATGGACAGAAGCTGTTGGCAGAAATACATGGAGGCATATGTGGCCACCACATTGGCGCAAGGGCACTTGCCGGGAAGGCATTCCGGCAAGGGTTCTTTTGGCAAGAAGCCCTCCAAGATGCAACTGCACAAGTAACCAAGTGTGAAGCGTGCCAGTTCCATGCCAAGCAAATTCATCAGCCAGCTCAAGCTCTCCAGACGATCCCTTTGTCCTGGCCCTTCTCGGTCTGGGGGCTCGATATCCTCGGCCCTTTCCCCGAGCTGTCGGGGGCTTTGAGTACTTGTACGTAGCAATCGACAAGTTCACAAAGTGGCCAGAAGTTAAACCAGTGAGAAAGGTGACAGCACAGTCAGCGGTCAGGTTCTTTAGGTCAATTGTTTGCCGTTTTGGAATCCCTAACAGGATCATCACCGACAACGGCACACAGTTCACTAGTCGCACCTTCATGCAGTACGTCCAAGACCTTGGCGCCAAGGTCTGCTTCGCTTCTGTTGCTCACCCGAGGAGCAATGGTCAAGCGGAAAGGGCCAATGCTGAAGTGCTGCGCGGGCTCAAGACAAGAACCTTCGAAAGGTTGCGCAGGTGCGGAAGAAACTGGATAGAGGAGTTGCCGGCGGCTCTTTGGTCAATCAGAACGACACCAAGTCGAGCCACCGGGCAGACACCCTTTGCCCTTGTCTATGGGGCAGAGGCAGTTCTCCCCACGGAACTCGTATACGGATCTCCTCGAGTGCTCGCTTATGATGAGCTCGAGCAAGAGCAACTGCGACAAGATGATGCATTGCTCCTCGAGGAGGAACGTCTCCAGGCTGCTGTACGAGCTGCTCGATACCAGCAAGCCTTGCGCCGCTACCATAGCCGCAAGGTTAAGGCCAGGAGTCTCGAGGAAGGAGACCTTGTTCTTCGGCGTGTTCAGTCCGCCAAGAATTCCAACAAGTTGACGCCAAAGTGGGAAGGCCCTTATCGGGTGAGACAAGTCACAAGGCCCGGCGCTGTCCGCCTTGAGACCGAAGAAGGCTTACCGGTGAGCAACTCCTGGAACATAGAGCATCTTCGAAAGTTTCACCCATAAGGCGCGGTTGCCGTGATCCGCTCCGGCAACCACCTTTTGTACGAGTCTTGCCGCTGTTGCATGTAATCCTTTGTACAAAGCCGGGCGCAGATCCCGTGCATCAGTAAAGTTTTTGTGTTTCGCACTATTTGCCATTTTCCATGCTTTTCTGTGTTATCTGAATGCATTATTTGGCATCTTCTGCAATACACATATCCGGTAAGCATTACCACGCCGAGATGCCCTACACTTGTTTTCTCTTCTCCTTTTTCTTTCCCTCTTTAGCAGAAGGGACATTCCTCGCGCACAAGTTTGCCGGGGGGGAAGGAGGTGGAGGACGAACCAAGTGCTGTTCAAGAAAGAGAAGCTTACCGGAGAACGAACAGATTATGAAAGCTCAGTTACCAGAATTCGAACAGTTCAAATTTTTTAAATTTTAGTTAGCTTCCTTGAACAACCACACTTTGTATGGAAAACCTGTGCGCGGAGGAACCTACCCGTGGCTAGCCGCACCCTTATCTTGTTTTCGAGTACGCTCAACGGCTTAAGTGAGCTGCGACAAGTGT
Organism: Secale cereale; assembly: GCA_902687465.1. Taxonomy (NCBI): domain Eukaryota; kingdom Viridiplantae; phylum Streptophyta; class Magnoliopsida; order Poales; family Poaceae; genus Secale; species Secale cereale. Next base: position 410,156,839 of record LR738710.1, read on the forward strand.
CGCGCCCTTACCTCGTTTTCGAGTTCGCTCAGCAAGCTAAGTGTGTTGCGACTAGCTGCGGCAAGGTTGCTTGCCGATGAGGCCTTTGCCAGCAGGCTGCTCAGAGTCCAGCACTCAGCACTCGCGGCAAGGGTCCCTTGCCGGCAAGTTCCCTAAAAGCGTAGGGTAAAAAGCATACAAAGTAAAGGACCAAAAACAAGGGAGATAACACTGCATTAATTGCTCCGAAATAAGATAATATATTACAGAGATAACTTGTCGCAATGACTAATAGATTCATGTTCATGGCACACTTTGCAGCAGCAAAGGAAATAAGAAGAAAGAGGCCTAATCTACGCGATCGCCTTCACGCCTGGAGATCTTGTTCACCTTGGCGATGATGTGGGCGACCTGCGCCTTCAGCGCCTCCTGATCTGCGTCGGCCGGCAAGCTGCGGAGGACGTTGACAAGATTAATACCAGGATTGCGGTAGACGATCTTGGTCAAGACACGCTCCAAGGTACCCGCGCAGAGCTGGCGCGACTCCTCGGCCAGCTGCGCGGGAAGCTTCTCCTGCAGCCGTGCAAGCGCCGGCGCGATTCCCCTGAAGAAAAGACTGAGCTTGGCGCTGTGGGGGAGGTTCGGGTCCGGAGAGTACACGAGGTGCTCCACCCTCAGCGCCATTAGCTCCTTGTCGATGTTGGCGGCGGAAGTGACCAGCTCCTCCGTCCATTGCTCCACCGCCTGGTTGAAGATGTTCGCGGAGGTGGCATCACTCTCCACCAGCTCCCGCTCCTTGCGAACCTCCTCCTTCAGCTTGGTCTCGCGGTCCCGGGCGGCGTCAAGTGAATCTCTCAAAGTGGAGACCTTCAACTCCAGATCAACAATTGAGTCCTTGGCGGCTTTGAGCTCATCGCCCTGCTTGGAGAGGCGTACCTGAAGATCAGAGTTGGTGTGGGCGTCCTTTTCCCGCTCCACATTAAGTGCGGTGATCCTCTCCGTGCTCGCCTTCAGGTACTCCTCCAGCTGCGCCACCTTAGCTTCAAGGTCCTTCTTGGCGGTCTCCGCGGTGGCTGCGGCGGCTTTCGCTTCCTTCAACTCTCCGCCAAGGGCCTGCTCCCGGGTGGTAAGGTCGTCCTCGTGAACGTCGAGGTCGACCTTCCGCTGGTTGAGCGCTCCTTCTCGCTAGGACAACGCTTCACCGACCAGTTGTCGTTGCTCCTCGGCCTCAGCTTTCTCCAGGAGGAACTCTTGCTGCTCTCCGGCAAGCCTCTCGCGCTCCTCCGCCAAGTCGTGGAGAGCCGCCTGGTTGGTGGCGCAGAGCTCTGCGGCGCGTTTCTCCAAATCTGCTCCGGCCTTGGCGGTGAGGGCTTCTCGCGACTCCAGTTTCGCCTGCCTGGCCCGGTAAAGGGCCAGGAGCTGGCGGAGAAGTTTCTCCTCTTGGGGCTCATCCCTCCCGCCAGGCGCCTCAACAATCTTCAACCCTGCGGAGGCGAGGACCTCTCCATCAAAGGTCTCTCCCTCCACAGGGGCTCGCGACGAGGACCCCCACGGCACTTGTATGAAGACGCCCTTGGGGGCCTCAAGGTAGATGCCCGACTGCTCCTTGCCGGCGGAGGGATCGGCGGCCGGCGCAGCGCTTGACGCTCCTGCCGCCTCCGGGCCGGCAGTGTGGTCGCCGTCCCCCTCCCCAGCCGCCGCGTCTGCGGTCGGGGCAGTCTCCTCGGCGGCAGGCTCGTCGGCTCCCGCCATGTCCTCAACGACAGTGGCATTGCCGGCGTCGCCTTGAGCGCCCTCCTCTTCGACGATGACCTCCATCTCCATCCGCTCTGGGGGAGGAGGATCTAGAAGAAAAAGAAGAAAAGAGAAGATCAAGCAAAAATCCAAAAAGACAAGTCCAAGAAGAAGAAGCTGCAAGACTTACCTTCGCGGACTTCCTCGACGACAGGCTCCCTCGCCGGGGAGTCCTCCCTTGGCGGTGGAGCGGTGGCCCCTGCTGACGGAGGGCCGCCCGTGCCCTCCCTTGGCGGGGTGGCCACCCTTGTCGGGCTGCCCGCCCTTGGCGGGGAGCCCGTCCTTGGCGGAACGTCCTCCCTCACCGGGGAGTTCACCCTTGGCGGGGAGGGTGGAATTTGCAGCTCCTCGGGAGTGACCTCCGGTTGCTCGTGCGGCTGCGGCTCTACTTCTGCACAAGGAAAACAAAACAAACAAGGCAACAAGGTATTAGTACAAAGCAAAAACCTCAAGTGCGCCCGACGAGCAAACAGCTCAAGACCAGACTTACGCTGGGGGCTGCGCTGGGGGCTGCTCCTCGGAGCAGCAGCTGGATCCGGCGAGTTCGTCGCCGGTGCATCCCCTGTCGCCGTGACGGGCAAGTCGTCCTCGACCTCAACCACGGGGATCTTGGCCCGCTTCGCCGCCCGCTGGGCCAGAGACCTGAAAACAAAAACGAGATCAGAATCATCAACAAAAGAATCAAGACAGAATCAAAGAAGCTACAAATTACAAGTGCTTACTCCTCTTCCTCGTCGTCGTCGTCGCTAAGGGCGGAGAAATCGAACTCCACCTGAGGCGCTCCCGCGCGAGGAGGAGGAGGAGAGGGCTCTCTCGGGTGCTTGGCGGTCCCCGGGGCTGGGGGCTGCGAAGACCCAGGCTCCGCTGACGCCGAGGCCCGCGGAGCAGGCGGAGCGGCCGCTCCGCTTTGGGAGGATCCCCCTCCGCTTGGCGCTGGTGCGCGGGGCGCTTCCGCCGCGGCTGGTGCGCGGGGCGCCCCCGTCGCGGCTTGGCTCGGCCTGGTGGCGCGCGCCGCCCGGCGAGCAGGCTACTGTCGAGGCGCCTGCGTCCTCGTCGCTGTGGCCGCCTTGCGGAGACGTTTCCCCGGCGCTTGCTTGGGACTTGCTGGAGGCGGGGAGTTCTCCGATGACGAGGAGGCGTCGTCGTCGAGTCCTAGAGATCCGCCGGTGTCTTCATCGGCCTCGACGTCTTCCTCCTCCTCCGCAGCGGGCCAGCTGGGTCCAGCATCCTGCCCGGCGGCTCCGCTCCCTCCGGCACCTCCGCTCCCTCCGGCACCTCTGCTCCCTCCGGCAAGCTCGCTTGCCGCGGCCACGCTCACGACCCCGGGAATCCCGGCGTGCCTCAGGGAAGGAACTCCGGCAAGCTCGTCGGGCGGAAGCTTGAGCAGTCTGCGGATCTCAGCCTCCTCTGCTTGGCACACCTCGTCCGCGGCCTGCGCCTCGTCGACGGTGAATCCGAAGTCTCCTGCTGCTGCAGCTGCGGCGGCCTCTTCCATCCGGGAAGCGATATAGGCTATATCCCGCTCTGTGGTGGCCCGAGTGAGACCCTTGTTCTCCTCAGTGTTCTTGGGCACCTCGACCAGATTATCGAAGAAACTCATAATTGCGTCCGGCGTGGGCACTATCCAGGTGGGGTCGACGCCGTGAGAATCACACGCGGGCATCATTGCGCGCAAAGAGTCCCGGGCAGTGCTGTTGCACAGCGGCACCACCCCCCGGGGAGATCTAAACCACTCTGGATGGGCCGGGTCGTGCTTGAAAAGCTCCCGGACCATCCCCTTCAGTTCCAACGCCGTGAAGTTGAAGTTCAATCCCGGCCGCAGCCTCATAATATCCGCCGCATTGCCGAACTCCCATGCTGGCCTTTTCCTTTCCTGTAAAGGGGCAATGCGGCGGCGGAGGAAATCTGCCCCTACCTCTCCGATGGTCAGTTTAGCTACCCGGAGACGAAGTATCCTGATGAGGGCGACGTTGAGCTTGTCATCATCCGGGGCCAACTCGCTCCAGTCCCTGCCGCGCACTATGGCTGTTGTGCGCGGCGCAGTGAAAGGCTCCGGCTGGTCCTCCACTATCCAACACCAATCTGCGCGCCACTCTTCCCACTTGCCGCGGAGTTCTCCTTTCAGATATGATTCCTTCTTATTCAACCGGAAGATCCAGGAGATGCCGCCCGAGAGGGGAGCGCCAGCCTCTACTCTAGGCATGAAGAAATGGCGAAAGAGTGCTACGTTTGGATAGATCCCTATGTAGTTTTCGCACAGATGTGCGAAAACCGCCATCGTAAGGATGGCGTTGGGGTGAAGTCTAAGAGGTGGAGGTTGTACGTGTTCATGATGTCACAGAAAAACTCCGAGAACGGAGGGCACAAGCCGCAGTGAAAGAAGACAGCGAAGAAGAAGTACCCGCCGGGAAGCAGATCTTTGGCGACGGCGGGGTAGACTCTGGTCCGGGGATGAGCTTTGGTCTCCTTGGCCCAGAAGAGGTAGTACTTGTTCCAGAGCTCCCTCGCGCTGAGCCTCGGCGCGAAGACTACGTTCTTCTTCCGCAGGGCGGCGAGCTTCGCCGCCTGCTCAGATTTCTCCCTCTTGGCCTTGTCAGCCTTCGCCTTCTCGGGCTTCGGAGCCATGGCGGAAGCGGCAAGGAAAGGGGTGAGGAACTCGACGGCGCCGCGGATGCGGAAAACGGCGGAGGAGGATTGGATGCAAGAGGCAGCGGGGGATTTCTGGAGGTTGAAGACGAAGTGAAAGCGGAGGAGGGAAACAGCCCTGTTCCCTCTGCTTTTAAGGAGGGAGTGGGGGACGCTCCGCATTTCCCATTAAAGAACGTGGCCACGATCTCTCCCACGACGCCGCAATCGACGCGTGCCGTTAGGGAGGGACGCGGCGGATGCGGAAGGGAATCCACGGCTCGCCGTGGGCCGCGCGTGCCCGTGCACTGTTTTGGGCCTGGCCCAACATCGCTCGGCACCGTGTGTGGCCCAGGCCCGGGGGCTCCTGTCGGTGTACTAAGATAGGGGTACCTTAGTACTCCAACTTGTGCACGGGCAGTAGCAGCTTCCCGCGGCAGGGTTTACCACATGCTTGCCGGAAACCTTTCTGGTCCCTATAAAACCATTCAAAAACAAAGTATACAAGGCAGAAGATCAAGGACCCGGCAAGTGGAGTTTGCCGGGAAGGCCGTCCCAGGCTCAAGACTATCACATTAGCATAAGACCCTGGCAAGAGGAGCTTGCCAGGAAAACCATAAGACTGCATCTCAGAAGACATGCCTCGGCACATCATGTGCCCCGGCAGGGCCCGGGGAGCGACAAGCTCCAGGGCCCGGCAAGATCAAGAACCCGGCAAGGTGCTTGCCGGGGGAAGCATGCGTTGTGTGCCCGCGCTCCAGCTCATCGGCCCACGCGTCGCCCTGGGGCCCTTCCAGGGACGCGTGGCGGATGGCTGTGCAGCCTGGGGGACACGGTGGCACTCCACGGTGATGAGGCTATCGCCGTGGCGAACGGAGACGCACGGACGGGTGCTTTTGGGGTCGACGGTGACGGGCATTTAATGCCCTTGTCCCCCACTGTCAAGTTAGGTGAAGACCACTGTTCACGCACTGTTCATGCACTGTTCTCGCACTGTTACAACTACCACCAAAGTTACATTTTTGCCCTTCTTCTACGTTGACACCTGTCGGTGACCCCTTGAGCTATAAAAGGAGGCCCATGCACAACGTAGAGGAGGTTCGGAACCCAGATAGCTCACTTGCTCGGTGTAGCTCGTTCTTCAAGCTCCCGAGCTCACAAACTCAATACAAACCAAGCAGGAGTAGGGTTTTACGCGTCCGCGCGGCCCGAACCTGGGTAAACTGCCCGCGTGTGCTCTTCGATCCGCTCTTTGTGCTCCCTCCGCTCCCTCACCGCAACGTACAAGGGGCTCCGGTCCCTTAGGTGTTCGTGGTGGACAGTTTCCCCCGACACCGGCGATCTCGCAGTACGGGCCTCCTCCGCCCCTTCTTTAGCTAGATTTAGAACCGCCATGCATCACTGATGCGTTCCCCTCTGTTTTCCCCTTCTGCAGCTGCCGGAAACGAGCCAGCCAGCAGGTTCCCGACGACCCTCCGCCGTCCCACCTCCCCGCCGATGAACCCGACCTCCCCGGCGTGCCGCACCACCACCACTACCTCCGCAATTCGTCGCTGAACCCATCCCTGCCCTCCGTTGCCTTCGCCGTGGCCGGAATCGTCGCCGGTGAGCTCGCCGTCGCCGTGGCCGAGAGGTTGAAGATGACAGGCGGGCCCCGCCTGTCATCCTCACCCCTCTCTCCCTCCCCTCACAGCCGCTGACCGCCGGGCCCCGCCCGTCAGGTTTGAAAACCTGACGTGCGCGCGCTGGCGCCCGTGCGGCTGGGCTGGATGCCCTGGGCCGTGCACTGTGGCCACTCTGGCCCAGTTGCAGAGGGCATTTTCTTCTTTTCTTTTTGTTTAATTATTTCAAATAATTTACAGAAATGAATATTTGTCCAAATGAAATAATCCAACTCCTAAAATCTTGTAATATTCCAACCTATTTAATGGTGTCACTTTCACACATGTCCATGAAACTTTTTTGTTCTGTTCAAATTTAAATTCAAATTTGAGCATTAAAACTCCTGTTCTAAAATTGCTAGATTCCATTCTGTAACTCCAAAACTCCAACTAAGAATTTTCCCCATCTTAGATTTCCCTCTAGTATTTAACAAAAATAAGTTGACATTTTTCTGAGCACTTTGATTTTTCTGTTTTATTTGTGGTCTTATTTTTCCGTTGTTATTATGCGTCGTATAGATACCGTATTTGACGAAGTTGCTGAAGAAGGAGAAGGAGAAGGATTTGAAGACTTTGAAGACCAAACCAATCCAGGCAAGCAGCCCTTTGACCATGATACACTTGTTCTTTGAAACCCGTTTGTTTCCGATGCATGATGATAGAGTTACGGTGGTGACCTAGTTGAAACCACCACGTGATGCATGCTTTGCTCATGATCTTGCTATCTGCAAGATGTCATGCAAATGGTTAGTAGTGATGCTTAGTGATGCATGTGTGACATGAACCTTCGTGGTTGAAATCTTTACATAAAACCCCGTCGGGTGCCATTCATGCCCGAGGGAGATGATGAGTTGGGTAACCACTTGATGATGAAGTGGTGTACCGAGATAAGTGTGTGTGTTGTTTTGAAAACGGATTGGTTTAAGTTGCGACCGTTATTCCAACCATACATCTGCAACCACTCTACCCCTTATGGGACGGGGCTTTATTGATTACTTAGGACGATACTAGCATGGTGCCCGCATTACTAGTGACGGGAAGACTTGAGGTCTTTCCTGGGACGGGGTCGTGCTTGGATAGACGACCATGACTATTTTTACAGGGCACCGGACACACCGTTGGTCCCTTCGGGTACGAGCGACATTAAAATTAGGGCAAGTCCCGTGATCTATTGTTTGTACCCGAGGGCCGTGTACCAACGAGTGGACTCTATGTTAGTGTCGTCTAAGGAAAGATAATGACCGGGTGCTTCCCCCGAGTACTTGAGGTACTGCGGGATCGTGGGTGACACGAAAGCTTCCCGGATCTTGTGGGTAAAGTGTACAACCTCTGCGGAGTGTAAAACTATTCGAATAGCCGTGTCCACGGTCAAGGACAGTTGGGTAACCGCTCTTGGGCTATGTCCAATGTTTGCAAAACCTTGTGTGTGTATATGTTGAGTCAAGGTGGTGACTTGACTCAATGAGGTGAGTCATATTCATGTTGATATCGGTAACCTGTCTTCTAGGTTACGTGAACACGTTGATGCATACACTTGATGGTAGGATATTTATTCTAGCCCATTGCTAGATTGCTCATAATTATTAAATTGCATTGTTACTTTGAACCACATCATGGGTTGCTTGCGAGTACATTCAAAGTACTCATTGGCTTGCCACTGGTTATTTAATTGGCCAGGCATGGAGGAACAGGAATTTGAGGAAGAGTTCTTTGGAGACGAACATGCGAACTAGGACGCTATCCCAGTCAGAATGCATGTAGGGTTAAGGCAGATGGCATGGGTTCTACCTATCATCGAAGACTTCCGCTAGTTAAGTTATTTGCTATTCAGCCCGTGAGGCTTTATCTATGTAAGACTTGGCCATAATGGCCTTAACTTGTGTAAGACAATATGTATGGATGTAAGACTCTTGTTATTCAGCTTCTGTGTGTTCAGTGAGCATTGATCTCTGGGATCACTTTACACGTGCATTCGGTGATCTCGACTTCTAAGTCGGGGTCCCAACAGAGCTGGTATCACAGCCATCCTGACTATAGGAAACCTTAGTTAGCATGGGCGTTAGTTAGATGAGACCCTTTTTAAAAAACCTTCTAAACCTCTCTTCTTTTCTAAACCTGAGATTTCATCAGCTTATTAACCCCTCCTATTCCACCTTGTAGATGGCCGCTGTACCCGAGGAGCACCTGACCACTGGGTTTCCCTTGCTTCTCGAGGATAGCCTCCAGGAGTGTCAGTTCGACCGAGCGCCCATCCTCACCTACCTTGAGCATTGGGTTAGCGACACTGAGGTGGAGTACCATGTGGAAGTGATCGTGAAGGAAAACGATCCTCCCACAAGTTGGTTCTTTGAGGGACCCCAGATGGCAACACTACCTCTCGCTGTCGAGGCTGCTGCACTCAAGGCACTAACCCGTCTCCGCGAGCTTCTTCCGGAGATGGCAGCCAAGATGACAACCCGCTTCTTTCCTTACCGGAAGGAAGGTGAAGAAGAAAGCAGCGCACTAGCCCCTCCACTGAAGGAAGGACTCTCGCTTCGGTTCCAGACCTACTTCAGTCTATGTGCCGACAGTTTGGCAGAAGACTTGGCCTCGGAATCGATGAAGCTTCGAGAAGAACTTCACAAGACCAAGGCACTTCTTCGTCGAGCTCAAGAGAAAACAAATAGGATTAAGAAGGAAGGAGCACCTTCCGGATAGTCCGCTATCGCATACCGAGGCGGAAGGCCCTCCGAGGATGTATCTTCCAAGAATGAAGAACCACCTCGGCGACGCCGGATGACGGCAAGGGAATATCGCAAGCTTTTCCCTGCACCACCAACGAAGCACCGTCGTATCCAACTCCTCCACTCCCCCACACCCTCAAGTGACAAGGGGGCCCAGACAGATGAAGACAAGGAGGAAGACCCAGAAGAGCCGGAATACGCGACCAAGCATTCCGCCGCTTAGGCATTATTCGCTACTCGGATATGCCAGTTGTGACCTCTACGGTAGGATAGGTCGTGTAACCCCTATGCGCAGTCAAGTCCTTGTATGGTTCATATGAAACCACCTAGTGTTTGCTTTTGTTGTGTTTGGATGTATGTCGTATTCTTCCTTCAGGAATGTGTAAACGACGGCATCACCCATTTGGATTTTAATGAATGTTTTTTGGCCTTACGGCCCTTGCATGATTTGATTAGTGTCACACCCACCCCCTTACTAGGCACCCATCTATCTTGCTTTCCCTCTTCCGAGTCATGATACCTTTTACCGCTCCAACAGGATGCCTGTTGTAACTCGTACTGGTACCTCTACCCAGCAGCCTGAAGCCGGAGCATCCGCTCAGTCAGAGGCAGGCCACGACCAAACCAACGACCAAGCTCCACCACCACCACCTCCTCCGAACATGGACATGGCTCAGCTTCTCCAAGCTTTCCGAGAGGAATGCCAAGCCAACACTGCAGCCCTTCAGCTGATTGCTCAAGCTGTCACTAACAACCACCAGCCGGCGGGGAATGGCAATGGACGTTCCACGTTGGCAGAGTTCAAGAATCATGCACCGCCAACTTTCATCGAGACTGCTGAACCCCTGGATGCAGACGACTGGGTCCGCTCCATTGAGGACGTATTGGAACTAGTCGGATGCACCGAAGACCGCGAGAAGGTGGCTTATGCAGCCCACTGCCTCGGGGGGACTGCTAGAGCTTGGTGGGATGGATTCAAGGTCATGCATGCTGAACAAGACATCACTTGGGTCAACTTCAAGGCAGAATTCCGCAAGGCCCACATTCCTTCCGGAATCATGGCTATCAAAAAGCGTGAGTTCCGAGCCCTAAAGCAAGGAAGTGGCACTGTCGAGGAGTACATGCAGAAGTTCAGTGTTCTGTCAAGGTATGCCCCTGAAGATGTCAGCACTGATTGCAAAAAGGGAGCGCTTCATGGAAGGCCTCAATCAGACTCTGCAATACTCGCTTGTCGTGTGCGACTGCCCAACCTTCCCTGACCTGGTGAACAAAGCACTTATGCTTGAAGACAAGCGGCGTGCTTTGGAAGACACTCGCAAGCGCAAAATGGTCAGCAAGGGAAGTTCCAGCAACCAGAAGCCTCGTCCGTGACAGTCAGCCCCGGCCAAGCCAACCTATCAGCAACCAAGAACTCCTGCACCTCGTACCGACTATCGGCCTCAGCAGTATGCCAACCCAAGGGCAGCTTTCAACCCCAATACCAGTGGTGGCAACAAGATCAACAATCCAAACCAAGTCACTTGCTGAAAGTGCAACTAATCACCGGGTGGTTTTGGTAATTAATAACAACATATATATCATTGAACTAATAGTTACTTGAGAATCATTTCAGAGAAGTTCAGTGATATGGGTATGGCAAGGACTGAAGAAGTGGACCCCTCAAAATGCTAAGGCAAGCATTGGCAAAAGCTCAAGACTCTATTTTTGGTTTAGTGATCCAAGATCACATTGAGTCCATAGGAAAAGCCAATACTATTAAAAGGGGATGAGGTTATGATGATGATCTGGTTGCTCAAGTGCTTAGTGATACATCACCTAAACTATCAGCAACTTTCACTGCCATATACACTCATAAGTAATCTCGGTCCCACCGATATTCCAAACTCAGTCACACCGAGATGAACCACCTCAGCCATAAGCCAAACCCTAGTAAACTCGGATTTTCCGATTCTGAAATCGGTTTCACCGAAACATGAGTTGCCAAGGTTCTGTAACCTTCTGTCATCAAATCGGTGTCACCGAGATGATGAAGTCGGTCCCACCGAAACTGGTATGCTCTTGTCATTGCACGAATCGGACTAACCGAGATTGTATATTCGGTCCCACCGAAAACCCCAACGTTCACATTAGTTGAACTTTTGGTCTCACCGAGTTGTCCACTTCGGTCCCACCGAGATTGCTCAAATGTGTGTAACGGTTGGATTTTGTGTGGAGGCTATTTATACCCCTCCACCCCCTCTTCATTCGTGGAGAGAGCCATCAGAAAGAACTACCACTCCTACCTTACATTTCTGAGAAGAGAACTACCTACCCTTGTGTTGAGATCAAGTTGCTCCACTCCCACCATATGAAGCTTGATCTCTAGCCTTCCCAAGTTGCTTTCCACTCAATCCTTTCTTCCACCACAGCCAAATCAGTGAGGAGAGTTGAGTGTTGGGGAGATTATCATTTGAAGCACAAGAGCAAGGAGTTCATCATCATCTACAACATCTATTACCTTTTGGAGGGTGATGCCTCCTAGATTGGTTAGGTGTCGCTTGGGAGCCTCCGTCGTCGAGATGTGGAGTTGAACCAAGAAGTTTGTAAGGGCAAGGAGATCGCCTACTTCGTGAAGATCTACCCCGAGTAAGGCTAGCCCTCCGTGGGCGTAGGCCATGATGGAATAGACAAGGTTGCTTCTTCGTGGACCCTTCGTGGGTGGAGCCCTCCGTGGACTCTCGCAGCCGTTACCCTCCGTGGGTTGAAGTCTCCATCAACGTGGATGTACGATAGCACCACCTATCGGAACCACGGGAAAAATCACCGCATCTCCAAAATTGCGTTTGCTCTTCTCCACCTCTCTTTACTACATGTGCAATTTACTTTCCGCTGCCTATACTCTAGAATTGCATGTGTAGGGTGATGCTTGACTTGATCATAATTGTGAATCTGCCAAAAACTGTTCTTTGTCAAAAGGCAGAATTTTTATATTTACAAGTAGTCTAATCACCCCCCCTCTAGACATACTTTCGATCCTACAAGTGGTATCAGAGCTTTGGTCTCCATTGTTTTGGTTTCCATTGCATTGGACTCCATAAGCTTGGTTTCACAACCTAGGAGAGTATGGCGTCTAGTGAGGGTAATTTTCGTAGAGGTCCTTACTTTGATGGTACAAATTTTGCTAGTTGGAAGCATAAAATGAAAATGCATATTCTTGGTCATAACCCAGCCGCATGGGGCATTATTTGTGTTGGTAGGCAAGGTGAATTCTTCGAGGAAGGAAAAGTTCCGGATCGTGAAGCTACACCGGAAGAATTGCGGATGTTGCAAAACAATGCTCAAGCTTGTGACATTCTCTTCAATGCCTTGTGTCCCAAGGAGTTCAACAAAATCAGCCGTCTTGAAAATGCAAAAGAGATTTGGGATACTTTGGTTGAAATGCACGAAGGTACCGAGTCTGTGAAGGAATCAAAGCTAGATATTCTTCAAGGTCAACTTGACAAGTTCAAGATGAAGGATGGTGAAGGAGTCGCTGAAATGTACTCTAGGCTTGCTCTCATCACAAATGAGATTGCCGGCTTAGGAAGCGAAGAAATGACCGACCGATTCATCATCAAGAAGATTCTCAGAGCTTTGGATGGAAAGTATGACACCGTGTGCACTTTGATCCAAATGATGCCAAACTACAAGACTCTCAAGCCAACCGAAGTCATTGGAAGAATTGTTGCTCATGAGATGACACTTAAGGATAAGGAAGAGCTTCACAACAAGTCAAGTGGTGCTTACAAAGCTACAAGTGATGCCCCCACAACCTCAAGTGACAAGTTAGTTTCCAATGAAGAGATAAGCCTAATGGTTAAGAACTTCAACAAATTCTACAAGAATAGAGGCAAAGAGAGAAGCTCAAAGTCTAGATCATATGATGAAAAGAGATCTTCTAGTCGTGATCGAAACTGCTACAATTGTGGAAGATCCGGACACTACTCAAATGAGTGTACGGCTCCCCACAAGAGAAGAGAAGAATCTCCAAGAAGAAGAAGTTCAAGAGATGAGTCACCTCGGAAAGAGAGAAGGAGTAGAGATGATCGTTATGAACGAAGACCCTCTCGGAGAAGCAAGGATTCGGAGAGGAAAGACAAGTCATCAAGGAGCTACACAAGAAGAAAACATCAAGCTCATGTAGGTGAATGGGTCTCCGGCTCCAACTCCGACAATCAATCCGTTGGAAGCTATCACTCCGACTCCGACTACAGTCAAGATGAAGGTGTTGCCGGTCTTGCTCTCGTATCCTCCAACTCCAACTCCTACGACTTATTTGATTCACCAAATGAGGGAATTGGAAGATGCTTCATGGCTAAAGGCCCCAAGGTATCACACCCTGAATTCATTCACTTCAATAGTGATGAGGATGACTTGCTTGGTGAAGATGAGCTCTTGCATGATAAATCAAGTGAGCCTAGTAACGATGAACATGCTAGTAGTCTTTATAGCCAAGAAGAGTCGAATGACAATGCTATGAAGGAGATTGAGCGTCTAACTAAAGATCTAAACACTCTTAAGTTAGCTCATGAAACAACTCAAGAAGATCATAGAGAGCTCCTAAGATCTCATGAGAAGCTACGCTTCGAGAAGCTCACTCTAGAGCAGGAACATGAGTTTCTAAAAGCAATCAATGACGATCTTCGAAAGAAGAGTTCTTCATATCTTGCCAAATGACTTCTCTTGTCTAATTTCTTGCCACCCATTAAGACTAAGCATGACAAGCTTAAGAAAAATTCTTCCTCTAGCAGTAACAATAACCATGCTAAATCCAATGTTGTTGCTTCTAGTAGTTCTCTTGATTCCACTTACAATGTTTCAAGCCAAGTTACACTTGAGAAAGAGAATAGTTTATTGAAAGGGATCATAGAGAAAGGTGTCTACAAGAGCCTTGCCGGAAGCAAGAACTTTGAGGAAATTGTTCGCAAACAAGGAAGGCACCGGAAGAATCAAGGAATTGGTTTTGAGCGAAAGTTCAACGCCGAAGGTGTTGAGTGGGAAGAAGGTCAATATCCTACTCCATAGTTTGTTTCTCAAAAGGAGAAGTATGATCCTACTTCTTCCAATGTGGAACAAGCTCAAGATGACCTTCCACCACAAGACCACAAGCTAAAAGCCAAGGACAAGCTTCAAGAGGAGATTGATGCATTCGTTGAAGCACCCCAAGCCATGGTCAAGTGGGTTCCCAAGGAAACGTCAAGTTCTACTTCGTGAAGCTCAAATACAACCCCAAGGATTCCCATCAAGATGATGTGGATCCCGAAGAAGAAGAACTAGAAAGTTCTTGAGGGTGACTCCGCCAACATACTTCACTCACATTCATTTTGGCAAAAACTTGTGCAATCAACTTCCATATCGTGCACTAGTTCATGGAGTCACAAACCCTCTTGTTGGTAAGTCAAGGGACAAGGTAATCATTGCCTTCATGGACATCATCTATTGTGAACTTCAATCTATGTCCATGGATATCCTTGTTTGTTCCTTGTGGGACTAACCCATGTAGGTATTGAAAGTGCCCGAATCCAAAGGATAGCTCCCAACTCTTGATGATCTCCATTAACATTGAGCATCCACATCTTCAACATCTACATGAAGTCTTCTACGACAACCCAAGGTTAGTTTGACCCTTTAAAAGGGGTTCTCACATCTAGGGGGAGCTTTGCTCTAAAAATTGAGCCAAAGCATCTTCAAATGATGTGAACACATCAATGCTTTATGTAAAAGTGGTAACCCCACTTGTGCTTAAACGATGAGTATGACCTATGATCAAATGTTCTCATTTGGCTCCTAAGTCAAAATACTCATATAAAGATGACCTAGTCATCGACAAATTGTGTGTTAGTTGCTAGAGTTTTGGTTGTGCATGTTTGACACATATTTCATTTGCTATCTTATTGTGTGAGCATGTTGGATGCATGATTTTATCCATTCAAGGACATACATTTGTTGTTTTGGTCGTTTTGATTTTTCTGACCAAATGGATGGACAAGAATGCCTAAGTACCTCCCCTAGCTATCTATGCTTTCTTGTCTCAAATTCTATTCATGCTTACATCAAAAACTTTGAACAAGTCATTTTCGGACCCTCCGGGTGAGGAGCACTCGGAGCCACCGATCCGTCAAGGGCTAATCTCCAAAACCTTCTAATTGATTTCGGTCAGACCAACTCACTCAAACTCGGTCGAACCGAAAGCATTTAGACTGATCTAGGTTTTCATCTCGGTGAAACCGAGTTGTGATTTTCGGCGTGACCGAAGTGCATAACTGCCTAGCAGTTATCCATCTCGGTGCCACCGAGTTTTACAACTCGGTCCCACCGACAGCAAAGGGGTATATATTCCAAGGGCCGCGCGCGTTGATTCCTCCTTCAAACGTTTCGCCCCCACATCCCCTGTTGCCGTCGCCTTGGTCTCCGGATCGTCGCCGTCGTCGCCTGTGCGCCCTCGCCGCAGGTCTCCGTCACCGTCAACGGGCATCTCCTCCGCGCCGTTGCCGCCGTAGAAAACTCCACCAAGTTAGGGTGAGTTTTGATCCCACTCGTGCTCCCATCTCCGATTCAATGCACGTTTGGATTGCCTAGTATCTTGCCATGTTTGAAATCCTCCTGTACACCAGATTGGTTCGTTTGAACTAGATTCGAGTAAAAGTTTTTAGGGTTAGGTTTCCACGGAACACATCTCGGTGAGACCGATTTTATATTTTCGGTATGACCGATTTGGCCTATGGCCATTGCACTGCACCCTTCGGTCCAACCGAGTTGTGCAAAATCGGTGTGACCGAAATGAAGTTTTTGTGAAACCCTAGTGTTTTCGGCAGGACCGAAACCCATTTCGGTCAAACCGAAAGTGGTGTGCCAAGCTCCTGTTTAACACTTCGGATTCACCGAAACTTAAACTCGGTCTGACCGAAATGTCTTCTGTGAAAACTTAATACTAGAATTTGAACTCATTTTTTTTTGCAAAAACTTCTGCAGTTTGTGATGACTCTTCTTCTCTGCCTATACCTTATCTATTCACAGGTTGTCAGCCATGTCAGATACCAGTGACAGTCAGAACAGGTCAGAGACACCCATTGCAGACATTCCAGAGGCAGACACTAGTCCTGATCCTAGTAGCTCATCTGATGATGGTGAGAGGAGTACACCAAGTGGCATGCCTCCTGCAGCCACCAGAGCTAGAAAGGAGAAGAATTCCGATGATGAGGACTCAGATTTTGTTGTTGAGGAAGAGGTGACCTCCAAGCCTAAAAGGAAGGTTGTTGCCAAAGAGCAACAAGGTCAACAATCTAAGAAGGGCACCAGCAAAGTCAAGCAGTCAACTATTGCTAAGAAGCTGAATTTGGGAGAGGCAGCTGCAAGCAAAGTGAAGAAAACCACCAAGAGAAAGAGGGTAGTGTATAGTGATTCTCATGCAGATGCAGCAGTAGACGATGAGGAAGCACCCCAGCCTGCTCCTCAGAAGCCTAAGCTCATGGGTGATGCCATTAAGGCTGGAACCACATCCAAGCCCAAGAAATCTGCTCAAGCTAAGGCAGCTCCAGCAAAGCTTGCTGCCAAGCCCAAGAGGACCGTCAGAAACATTCCAGCGTCTGAAAAGAACAAGGATGATGTGCCACCAGCTGAGTCTGATGATGAAGGACAAGTCTTGCTGAAACTTCGTCCAAAACTGCCACTCCATAATGATGCTCATCCTCAAGCTGAGGATATGAAGGCAAGGAAAGATAGAGGTCTCAGGCTATGGAGACAAACTGACCCATATGCCGTGAGGAGAAGAACTGCTGTAGATCCCAGATTTCACACCAGAGAGCAGCAGGACTTCTATGAGACCGTGCTGATGGACAAGAAGCCCATAGTCGCAGACACCAGATATGTTGACTGGGAGTGCATTGACAGCGAAGAGCACAGAGATTTCTTTCCACATGTGCATGAAAGTTTCACTGCATGTGGCGTTGCAGATTTTGTAGGTCAGAAATTGACCAGTTGGAACGATGAGATGATAATGCAATTTTATGCCACAGCTCACTTCTACCCTGATGGAAAGATTACGTGGATGACTGAAGGTCAAAGGTTCTCTTCTTCTGTTGAAGAATGGGCAGAAATTCTGAATGCTCCAGTGCAACGAGAAGATGATATTGATGTATATGGGATTCCAAAGAAGAATCATGAATCCACGAAAAACATGTACAAAGAAATTCCAGCAACGGATTTGGAAATTTGGAAGCTCGGCTCAGTCTACTATCTCCAGGCAGGCTTACCTACCACTAATACCATTTTGAGGCATACCTTGATGCCCAAGTCTGGAGATCATCGCATGATCAGAGGATATTCTATCAACATGCTGCATATACTTGATGAGAAAGCACCTTTCAAGGTGATGGACTTGATGGTAGAAACCATTAAGAGGACTGCAGCTGACCAGAAAAGGTCATGTGGATTTGCCCCGCAGATTCAGATGCTTATCAATGCCAAGTTTGGCACGGGCACATTCTTGTTGGATAGAAAACATTTACCGCTGCAGCCAGAGCATGAAGACAATGTTGTTGTGATGGATGAGGAGGATCCGACATCTGTTGAAGGTCAAGCCAAGATCGAAGCTGCTAAGAAAGCCAAAGCTGACAAAGCAGCAACAGCAGCAGCAGCTAAACCAAAGAGTTTCGGAGAGCAAATTGTTGAAGCTACTCAAAGGATTGAACAACGCCTGGCCAGCATTGAACAGTCTCAGGAGAGCTTAGAGAGGATTGTTGACGAGAAGATCCACGCTCTGGACGTGAAGCTGACTGAAGTACAAGTGACCGTCAACAAGCTAGAGGCAGACATTGAGGAAGCAAAGCAGGACAAGGCAGAGCTTATGCGTGAGTTGCAGGATGACTTAGTCTAGGATTCTCATCGACAGACTGCTCCGGTTCCCAAAGGATCCCGATCAGCTGCTATTCCAGTGACTGACACCAGGACTACAGCTTCAGCACCTCCCACAGTTCCAGCAGTTACTCCAGATCCAGCTCCAGTGTCCACTCCTCCAGTACAGACATCAGCTGAAGTCTTCGCCGATGCTGTCATATCCACTCCGACATCAACCCAGACGGGAGCCGCCAGCAGAGTCCACAGTGACGCTTAGCTCTATGCTTTTTCGAACTTTTTGGTAACTTGTTGCCAAAGGGGGAGAAATTGTATAGATCATAGGGCTTCGAGAGAGAGAGAGTGCTGTTGTCTTTGCGCTTTTGCTCTTTCGTTCTTTTGCGGTTTCTTTGAGATACTTTTGGTTTTCGAGACATTCAGTGTGCTTGATACTCCTTTTGATGCTACCTTAATGAGTGCTTGGTCGTACTATGCTTTAATGTGTGCTTAATGCTTATCATATGCCATTCCTATCTCGTATGACTATTTACTCATGTCTTGGTGATTGGGTGCATGCTGTTCATTCTTATCATTTTGTGCGCTCCACCAAGATGTATGTGACATGGAAGAGTGACCCATGATCCTAATCGATTGTGCATTTGCATTCAAACGCAAATCTTAAATAATGCACAAATTTAGGGGGAGCTCTTGCTTATCACATACTTCTCAAAGCGACGATATTATTCATTGATTATATCCTTTGTCGAAGCTTTGATCTATATGTTGTCATCAATTACCAAAAAGGGGGAGATTGAAAGTGCAACTAATCCCCGGGTGGTTTTGGTAATTAATAACAACATATATATCATTGAACTAATAGTTACTTGAGAATCATTTCAGAGAAGTTCAGTGATATGGGTGTGGCATGGACTGAAGAAGTGGACCCCTCAAAATGCTAAGGCAAGCATTGGCAAAAGCTCAAGACTCTATTTTTGGTTTAGTGATCCAAGATCACATTGAGTCCATAGGAAAAGCCAATACTATTAAAAGGGGATGAGGTTATGATGATGATCTGGTTGCTCAAGTGCTTAGTGATACATCTCCTAAACTATCAGCAACTTTCACTGCCATATACACTCATAAGTAATCTCGGTCCCACCGATATTCCAAACTCAGTCACACCGAGATGAACCACCTCAGCCACAAGCCAAACCCTAGTAAACTCGGATTTTCCGATTCTGAAATCGGTTTCACCGAAACATGAGTTGCCAAGGTTCTGTAACCTTCTGTCATCAAATCGGTGTCACCGAGATGATGAAGTCGGTCCCACCGAAACTGGTATGCTCTTGTCATTGCACGAATCGGACTAACCGAGATTGTATATTCGGTCCCACCGAAAACCCCAACGTTCACATTATTTGAACTTTCGGTCTCACCGAGTTGTCCACTTCGGTCCCACCGAGATTGCTCAAATGTGTGTAACGGTTGGATTTTGTGTGGAGGCTATTTATACCCCTCCACCCCCTCTTCATTCGTGGAGAGAGCCATCAGAAAGAACTACCACTCCTACCTTACATTTCTGAGAAGAGAACTACCTACCCTTGTGTTGAGATCAAGTTGCTCCACTCCCACCATATGAAGCTTGATCTCTAGCCTTCCCAAGTTGCTTTCCACTCAATCCTTTCTTCCACCACAGCCAAATCAGTGAGGAGAGTTGAGTGTTGGGGAGATTATCATTTGAAGCACAAGAGCAAGGAGTTCATCATCATCTACAACATCTATTACCTTTTGGAGGGTGGTGCCTCCTAGATTGGTTAGGTGTCGCTTGGGAGCCTCTGTCGTCGAGATGTGGAGTTGAACCAAGAAGTTTGTAAGGGCAAGGAGATCGCCTACTTCGTGAAGATCTACCCCGAGTAAGGCTAGCCCTCCGTGGGCGTAGGCCATGATGGAATAGACAAGGTTGCTTCTTCGTGGACCCTTCGTGGGTGGAGCCCTCCGTGGACTCTCGCAGCCGTTACCCTCCGTGGGTTGAAGTCTCCATCAACGTGGATGTACGATAGCACCACCTATCGGAACCACGGGAAAAATCACCGCGTCTCCAAAATTGCGTTTGCTCTTCTCCACCTCTCTTTACTACATGTGCAATTTGCTTTCCGCTGCCTATACTCTAGAATTGCATGTGTAGGGTGATGCTTGACTTGATCATAATTGTGAATCTGCCAAAAACTGTTCTTTGTCAAAAGACAGAATTTTTATATTTACAAGTAGTCTAATCACCCCCCCCTCTAGACATACTTTCGATCCTACACTTGCTTTGGATGTGGTCAGTCCGGACACATCTCAAGGGTGTGCCCCAACAAGAAGCCTGATGCCCCGTGCCCCAATGCGCAGAACCAAGGACAAGGCCGCGGGATGCCACCAAGGAACCCAGCTCCTCGCAATCCACCTAACCATGGGAAAGGGCATGTGAATCACGTCACTGCTGAAGAAGCCCAGGAAGACCCGGACGTCGTGCTGGGTACGTTCCTTGTCAACTCAGCACCTGCAACTGTCTTGTTTGATTCTGGAGCAACGCATTCATTTGTCACTCAAAGATTTGCATTAAAAAGTGGCATGACCCCTACACCCCTGAATAACCCTATGGTGGTACAAACCCCCGGAGCAGAGATGAGAGCCAAGATAGGCTGTAAAGGAGTCCGTATTACCATTAATGGTGTAGATTTCCTAGCAGACCTCATTGTCCTGAGATCACAAGGCTTGGATGTGATCCTAGGCATGAATTGGCTCAGCAAGCACCAAGGCTTGTTAGACTGTGCCAATCGGACAGTCACTGTGACCAATGACCAGGGAGTCGAAGTCAAGTTTGCTTCCAACTCCTCTTCCGCTCAAGCCGCTCAAGTCAACTGTCTGTCTGAAGTTGGGCTAGAGCAAGTACCGGTGGTATGTGAGTATCCTGATGTCTTTCCGGATGAACTACCGGGAATGCCCCCTGACCGTGACATTGAGTTCATCATCGAGCTCGTGCCTGGAGCAAGACCCATCTATAAGAAGCCTTATAGAATGGGGACGGAAGAATTAGCCGAGTTGAAGAAGCAGCTGAGGAAGGGATTTATCCGCCCTAGTGCCTCCCCTTGGGGATCTCCTGTTCTGTTTGTGGCAAAGAGGGACGGTACCATCCGCTTATGGATTGACTATCGTTCCCTCAATGAAGTTACAATCAAGAACAAATATCCACTTCCCAAGATCGAAGATCGTTTTGATCAGCTCAGCGGAGCCAAGGTATTCTCCAAGATCGACCTCGGATCTGGGTACTACCAGCTGAAGATCAGACCCCAAGATATTCCGAAGACGGCATTCGTAACCAGATATGGCCTGTACGAGTGCACGGTCATGCCCTTTGGGTTAACCAATGCCCCAGCTTACTTCATGTACCTCATGAATAAAGTCTTCATGGAATATTTGGACAAGTTCGTTGTTGTCTTCATCGATGACATTCTTGTCTTCTCGAAGTCAGAGGAAGAGCACGAGCAGCATCTGAGGATGGTCCTAGACAAGCTTCGGGAGCACCAACTGTATGCCAAATTCAGCAAGTGTGAGTTCTGGCTGCATAAAGTTGGATTCTTAGGTCATGTCTTGACCGAGGAAGGATTATCAGTAGATCCCGCAAAGATCGAAGCTGTGACCTAATGGCAATCTCCAACGACCGTCAAGGAAGTTAGAAGCTTCCTCGGACTTGCGGGCTATTACCGCAAATTCGTGGAAGGATTCTCTAGCATTGCACGGCCAATGACTCAGCTCCTCAAGAAGGACAAGAAGTTCGAGTGGACGCCAAAATGCGAAGAAAGCTTCCAAGAGCTCAAGAAGAGATTGACCACCGCCCTAGTTCTGGCAACACCTGATATTCACAAGGAGTTCGTGATATATTGTGATGCCTCTCGAACCGGATTGGGAAGTGTTCTGATGCAAGAAGGCCGAGTCATAGCCTACCTCTCCAGGCAGCTACGACCTCATGAGGAGAACTACGCTACTCACGATCTTGAGCTAGCGGCAGTAGTTCATGCCTTGAAGACATGGCAGCATTACCTCCTAGGGAAACGGTGTGAGATATACACGGACCACAAAAGTCTGAAGTACATTTTCACCCAAAAGGAATTGAACATGAGGCAGCGAAGATAGTTGGAACTCATCAAATACTATGCCCTCAGTGTTCAATATCACCCTGGGAAGGCTAACATGGTGGCCGATGCCTTAAGCAGGAAGGCTTGCTCTTTGAATGCCATTATCCAAGAAAGGCAGCCAACCTTGTTTAAGGAGTTCAAACAATTCAGTTTGGAATTGGTCACCCCTGGATTTCTGGATCATTTGGAAGTCAGACCGACCCTGATGGACGAAGTCAAGAAGGCACAAGATGGACATGCAAGCATTGAAGGCATCAAGAAGAAGATGAAGCTAGGCAAGGCCCCAGGATTCTCCGAAGACGAGCACGGGATTGTTTGGTACAAAGGCCGCATCTGCGTACCAAACAACACAGAGCTGAAGAACCTGATTCTGCAAGAAGCCCACGACACTCCGTATTCCATCCACCCCGGAGGAACCAAGATGTATCAAGACTTGAAGGCACGATTCTGGTGGCACGGGATGAAAAGAGAGATTGCAACTTATGTTGCAAAGTGTGACGTGTGCCAAAGGGTCAAGGCTGAATATCAGCGACCCGCTGGATTGCTTCAACCACTCAAGGTTCCTGAGTGGAAGTGGGATAAAGTTGGAATGGACTTCATCACTGGATTACCGAGGTCGAATAGGGGACATGACTCCATCTGGGTCATAGTCGACCATTTGACCAAGGTGGCCCATTTCATTCCTGTCAAGACTACCTACTCCGGCAACCAGCTGGCAACTCTCTACATCAACCGTATCGTGAGTCTTCACGGCGTTCCCAAGGAGATTGTGTCAGATCGAGGCACCCAGTTTACCTCAAGGTTCTGGAGAAGATTCCAAGAAGCCTTGGGAACCAAGTTGTCTTTCAGCACAGCTTTCCACCCACAGACCGGAGGTCAGACAGAACGAGTCAATCAGATTGTCGAAGATATGCTCCGAGCCTGTGTCTTGGCATATGGAGCCAAGTGGGAAGATTGTCTCCCTTTTGCCAAGTTCTCCTATAACAACAGTTATCAGTCGAGCCTTCAGATGGCACCATTTGAGGTGTTGTACGGACGCAGATGTCGCACACCCCTCAACTGGTCAGAGACTGGAGAAGGGCTAGTCTTGGACCGGATGTTCTCCGCGAAGCAGAAGAGCAAGTCCAACTAGTCAAAGAACGTTTGAAGGCAGCCAAGTCAAGGCAGAAGAGTTATGCTGACACTCGACGCCGAGACATGAGTTTCCGTGTCGGAGATCATGTGTACCTGCGGGTAACCCCTCTAAAGGGAACCAAGCGTTTCCACGTTAAGGGGAAACTTGCGCCAAGATTCATTGGCCCTTTCAAGATCATCGACCGACGAGGAGAAGTGGCTTACCAGTTGGAACTACCACCTGAGCTATCCGATGTGCACAATGTGTTCCATGTGTCACAACTCTGGAAATGTCTCCAAGTTCCGGACAAGCCTAATCTCTACAAGGATGTTGATCACCAAGCCATTGATCTGCAGCCTGATTTGACCTACCGCGAGAAGCCCATTCGCATTCTGGACGAAGCAGAACGATGGACGCGAAGCCGTACCATCAAGTACTTCAAGGTCCAGTGGAGCAACCACACCGAAGCAGAAGCAACCTGGGAACGTGAAGACTATCTTAGATCCGAGTTTCCCGATCTCTTTTAAGACCTAGTTTAGGAATCTCGGGGACGAGATTCTTGTAAGGGGGGTAGGTCTGTCACACCCTGCATTTTGTAACATGTTATTTGCATCAATGAAGCATGAAAATTTGGACCAGCAAATTTTTTTAGCATCATTTGGCTTTTATTTGGAGTTGAGTTTTTCTTCATGTGCTTTTTCATGTGCTCATTAAAGTTAACTATTACCTCTTGTAGAATTCATCTCCATACCCAAAACTTCTGCCCAATGATCATGCCAAGTGTTATATAACGGTATAGTATTTTCTTACAAAATTAATTTGGCCAAAATGTATTTTATAAATTTAGTTTTCCAAAAACCTCTGAATTAAGGTTTGCACTGCAAGTGCTTGATTTAGGGTGAGAAAATTATTTCAAAAGGTATATTTGAGACCTAGTAGTGATAGGATTCCCAGAAACCACAAGAGTATAATTTTAAAAGTTATTTTCCTATATTATTTAAAAGCTTTTTCTTAAGGCCAGAAATGGTCTTTAATAGGGAAAAATTATTTAAGTATTTCAAAAATATTTGCCAAAATTCAGGGAGACTCATAGGACATATATTGTCCATATATAAGAGTTTCAACACTTGGTCATGTTCAAAATAATGGGCTAATCCCTCTAAAACCCTTTCTGGATATTTCAAGCTTTTGAAATATTTACAAAGGGAATATTCTCCAAAAATTCCAGGGAAATTCTATCATGTCATATATGACATATTTGATGATCTTGCCAAGTCCCATGCCTTGGGAAGCAAGAAAACATTCTCAAAACCCTTCATAACCATTCTGTCCATAATTGAAGTTTGAGCAACTCTACATTCCCAAACTTGTCAAAATGCTCTCAAACTTGGTGCACATGCTAGAAATGCCTAATAAGGCATCTAGACCAAATGGCACAAGATTTGGAGTAGAGCAACTTGATCAGATCACCCCAAAACCCTTTCTGTTCAAATGCAAATTTGAACAACTTTACATTACCAACTTTTTACCTGGAGCTTCAAACTTTGTGGGCATGATCAATACCCTAAATGATGAAACTACACCAAGTGGTGTATCAAGGGGAGATGATTAGCTTGACTCAAACAAGATGAAGCCATTTCTGTTGATTTCTAGGGTTCACCAAAGTTACATTGGCTAGTTTCTTCAAATGAGCCCAAATTTGGTGAAGCACCCTATTTTCACATGTCAGTCAATCCTGTTAAGTGTCATGGCAAGTGGAGGTCATTTGCTTGACCAAACACTGATCAAACACATTCTGGGTTTTTACTAAAACCCTCTTCTTGATCACTTTTACCTTTTACCTTGGCCTCAACTTTCTACCACACGTTCATATAGTTACTAGCTACCTCCAGTAACTTCCCCAAGTCCCGAGCTCCATGATTGAGGGGTAAAAACCCTAGTTCACCCTACCGGACATCCATTTTCCACCAAGTCACCAGCTCCTCTTCTCTCTCACAGCATCTCCGGAGCATCCAAAGCTTCAACCGTAGTGCTTGCATCACCCTGGACCCCCCAGACACGGTTTACGCGTCCAGAGGGCCAATGGCATGCCATGGCATGCGATAAGGGCGCTCCAGAGCGCGCTACAGTGCGCCCACGCACTGTAGCTTCGCCCAATCGCCTGCCCCCGACAGCCTCGGGCTCCGCCCTCGCGCCTCTCAACGCGCCTCGACGTCCGCAGCCTCCACCGGTGATGTCCCCCTCCTCCTGCACCCTCCAGTGGTCGTCGCCACACGCGCACCGGCCGCCCGCGACGTCCACTCCTCGGCCTCGCACGCGCGCGTCGTCTGGAAGCCTCCCCGCTCCTCCTCTCTTCTCTGATGGGCGTAGAGCTCGTCCATCAACACCGCAGACTCACTCCCGTCGCCTCCCGTGCGCTGTAGCGTCGAGCAGAAGCTCGCCGGCGCACAGGTCCACGGGACCTCGCCGTTCCCCTATAAATAGCCCCCCCCGAGCCCTCCACTCAGCACCAACGGCCTCTCCTCATCCCCAGCATCACTCCAGCACCACCCGTTCTTTCCCCGAGAGCCCCAGTGCTCGGGATCGACCGGAGCTCCGCCGCGTCGGGCCGCCGGCGATCTCGCAGTATGGGCCTCCTCCGCCCCTCCTTTAGCTCGATTTAGAACCGCCATGCATCACTGATGCGTTCCCCTGTGTTTTCCCCTTCTGCAGCTGCCGGAAACGAGCCAGCCAACAGGTTCCCGACGACCCTCCGCCGTTCCACCTCGCCGCCGACGAACCCGACCTCCCCGGCGTGCCGCACCACCACCACTACCTCCGCAACTCGTCGCTGAACCCATCCCTGCCCTCCGTTGCCTTCGCCGTGGCCGGAATCGTCGCCGGTGAGCTCGCCGTCGCCGTGGCCGAGAGGTTGAAGATGACAGGCGGGCCCCGCCTGTCATCCTCACCCCTCTATCCCTCCCCTCACAACCGCTGAACGCCGGGCCCCGCCCGTCAGGTTTGAAAACCTGACGTGCGCGCGCTGGCGCCCGTGTGGCTAGGTTGGATGCCTTGGGCCGTGCACTGTGGCCACTCTGGCCCAGTTGCACTGGGCATTTTCTTCTTTTCTTTTTCTGTAATTATTTCAAATAATTTTACAGAAATGAATATTTGTCCAAATGAAATAATTCCAACTCCTAACATCTTGTAATATTCCAACCTATTTAATGGTGTCACTTTCACACATGTCCATGAAACTTTTCTGTTCTGTTCAAATTTAAATTCAAATTTGAGCATTAAAACTCCTGTTCTGAAATTCCTAGATTCCATTCTGTAACTCCAAAACTCCAACTAAGAATTTTCCCCATCTTAGATTTCCCTCTAGTATTTAACAAAAATAAGTTGACATTTTTCTGAGCACTTTGATTTTTCTGTTTTATTTGTGGTCTTATTTTTCCGTTGTTATTATGCGGCGTATAGATACCGTACTTGACGAAGTTGCTGAAGAAGGAGAAGGATAAGGATTTGAATACTTTGAAGACCAAACCAATCCAGGCAAGCAACCCTTTGACCATGATACACTTGTTCTTCGGAACCCGTTTGTTTCCGATGCATGATGATAGAGTTACGGTGGTGACCTAGTTGAAACCACCACGTGATGCATGCTTTGCTCATGATCTTGCTATGTGCAAGATGTCATGCAAATGGTTAGTAGTGATGCTTAGTGATGCATGTGTGACATGAACCTTCGTGGTTGAAATCTTTACATAAAACCCCGTCGGGTGCCATTCATGCCGAGGGAGATGATGAGTTGGGTAACCACTTGATGACGAAGTGGTGTACCGAGATAAGTGTGTGTGTTGTTTTGAAAACGGATTGGTTTAAGTTGCGACCGTTATTCCAACCACACATGTGCAACCACTCTACCCCTTATGGGACGGGGCTTTATTGATTACTTAGGCCGATACTAGCATGGTGCCTGCATTACTAGTGACGGGAAGACTTTAGGTCTTTCCCGGGACGGGGTCGTGCTTGGATAGACAACCATGACTGTTTTTACAGGGCACCGGGCACACCGTTGGTCCCTTCGGGTACGCGCGACATTGAAATTAGGGCAAGTCCAGTCATCTATTGTTTGTACCCGAGGGTCGTGTACCAACGAGTGGACTCTATGTTAGTGTCGTCTAAGGAAAGATAATGACCGGGTGCTTCCCCCGAGTACTTGAGGTACCGCGGGATCGTGGGTGACACGAAAGCTTCCCGGATCTTGTGGGTAAAGTGTACAACCTCTGCAGAGTGTAAAACTATTCAAATAGCCGTGTCCACGGTCAAGGACAGTTGGGTAACCGCTCTTGGGCTACGTCCAATGTTTGCAAAACCTTGTGTGTGTGTATGTTGAGTCAAGGTGGTGACTTGACTCAATGAGGTGAATCATATTCATGTTGATATCGGTAACCTGTCTTCTAGGTTACGTGAACACGTTGATGCATACACTTGATGGTAGGATATTTATTCTAGCCCATTGCTAGATTGCTCATTATTATTCAATTGCATTGTTACTTTGAACCACATCATGGGTTGCTTGCGAGTACATTCAAAGTACTCATTGGCTTGCCACTGGTTATTTAATTGGCCAGGCATGGAGGAACAGGAATTTGAGGAAGAGTTCTTTGGAGACGAACATGCGAACTAGGACGCTATCCCAGTCAGAATGCATGTAGGGTTAAGGCAGATGGCATGGGTTCTACCTATCATCGAAGACTTCCGCTACTTAAGTTATTTGCTATTCAGCCCGTGAGGCTTTATCTATGTAAGACTTGGCTATAATGGCCTTAATTTGTGTAAGACAATATGTATGGATGTAAGACTCTTGTTATTCAGCTTCTGTGTGTTCAGTGAGCATTGATCTCTGGGATCACTGTACACGTGCATTCGATAATCTCGACTTCTAAGTCGGGGTTCCCACACAGTGTGATTTCAATTATTTTTCTGTCCTAAAAATATTTCTTAATACACTATATGAGCGGAGATAATATGACTTCTCCAAAATAACAGAAATATAGGAGGAAAAATGTTAAAATCACTTTTGGTATTTTTTTCTGGATTTATTTGTGATTTTATTTGCATAGGAAAATGCGCGTTTTTCAAAATTGCATTTAGGTCCGGGAAAAATTTCACTTTTTTCTAAATATTATTAGAGGACGGTGAAAATTTATTTCGGGATTTTTGGAGTCCGATTAGTATTTCTTTCGTTAGTTTTTCTGCGTCGGGACTCTTTTAGAAAAAAAAGGCAAACCGACTTAGGGCCGTATTAGCCCAGGACTCTCAGCTTTATATAGCGCCAGCCCCGGCCCGAGGCAGCTGCCAGCCCGCCCGCCGCCTAACCCAGTCCGCCCGCAGCCGCCGCCGCTGCCGCGCCGCCTCGCCACCGCTCCGCCGGACCCGCCCCACCGGACCCGCCGGAATCTCGCCGGAGTTCGCCGATTCGAGGTAGTCATCGTTTTTTTTAAACCGATCGGTTTTTCGTAAACCGTAGATCCTTTTTTTTAGGTTTAGATCGGTTCGGTTTTCTTCGGTTTAGCTATTTAGCAGACGTTCGTCCGTACGTTCGTTTTAACGAACGCTTTTCGCCCATTAGCCGCAGACAGTGAATGTCGTTCGTTAGCTTGTTCGTCAGTTTTCTTTTTCGGGGATTTACCCGCGATTATTCCGATCGTGATTTTTGCCCTGATCTTGTTTTTCGTTTTTCTTTCCACTCGAGAGTCGGAATCAGGTGATTCAAAATCCCAGATCTTCGTCTCGATGCCCTCTTTCCGTTTAACCAACTTGAAAAGAGTTTTGGCTACTGTAAAATTTGACTTTAGACCAATTACTAACCGGAGCTCGTTTCTTTCACAGTTTGAGTTTCGTTTCTTCTCTCGATTTGATTCCTTTTGCAAACCGGAGTTCTTAAGTTGAACTTTTTGGTTAGTTATGCTCTTTTGGAGTTTTGTTTGTGCATCATTGCTTGTTTGCTGATGTATGCTATTGTTTGCTTGCGATAGAATACCCGGACTATAAAGCGTGCTACTATGAGTCTCTAGGTTTTGCGAATCATCAGCAAGGCAAGTAACACTTTGATCATACCTTTTATTACCCAGTTTTTATGCATTAGATCAAACCCTCACACATTGCATGAGTAGGATCTCTTAACTTGTGGGACTGGGAAGTAGATTGAGGTAGAACCTATTACCTGCATTATTTTCAAACTCTTGGGAGTTACTTCTACGTTTGCTTAGGTTGCTATGCTATGCTCGTAGATGTGGTTTGGGTTTGAGTGAAATCCATGAAAGATGTGAGTTGTTAGTTAAGGTTTCAACTTAAGGTGGCTACTTGAATACACATCTGGGTGGATTGGTTGCAGGGCACCTGGAGAATCTAGTGTTGTCCTAGGAAATCCCTGGGTTCCGTGTGATTTTTCCTATGGAATGCCACCACGGCTCAAAGGGATCATAAAACTATTTATGCTAGAAACTTACATGTGCAGACACATGCCAATATGGGCTCTAGCATAGTTGAGTAAGTTTTGGGAAACCTTTCCATGAT
This sequence comes from Secale cereale, assembly GCA_902687465.1. Taxonomy (NCBI): domain Eukaryota; kingdom Viridiplantae; phylum Streptophyta; class Magnoliopsida; order Poales; family Poaceae; genus Secale; species Secale cereale. The sequence continues at coordinate 410,186,327 of LR738710.1, forward strand.
GGGCTAGCAGATGTAGAGGGATTGTAGGTGTACTGGCCTATCTATCCGGTTAAGGGGACCTCTTCCGAAAGACTATGTCTCGGTCATCCGTTTCTCAAACACCATGCAGTGCGAGAAACCAAACGGAGGCGATCGAGTCTTGTGGGGAAAAGTGCACAAACCTCTGCAGAGTGCACAAACTGATCATGATTAGCCGTGTCCCCGGTTATGGACATCTTGAGTATCTGGTACTTGAATTATAGGTTGATCTCATCACTCTATAATTTAATTTGTTGGGATAATGATTACTTTTAATTTGGGATTGAGTTGGAGGTACCTTCTCAATGATTTTCAACTAACATGGTAGTTCAAATAAAATTTATTCCTTTGTTTTAGGGAAAAATTGGCTTTACGCAAAAACTTTAACCTTAGAGCCTCCACCAGCCAAATATGCATATAGTATAGCCTTTATTCTGTTACTTGCATCCTTTGTGTTATCTTGCCAGCATATTCCATGTGCTGACCCGTTTTCGGGCTGCAACATATTACATGGCAGATTTTTCAGACGAGGAATAAGACGTGCTAGGTCGTTTGTCATGCACTCAGCTATGCCGTTGGAGTTGATGGACTCAGTTATCTTCCAAGCCTTCCACTGTTATTTTGCTAGATGGCCTTAAGCCATAGATTTTGTAATAAGTTCTCCTTGGAGACATTCTATGTAATAAGTGTGTGATTGCCACTCTGTTATAAATCCTTCAAGTACTGTGTGTGTCAGCATTACCGATCCAGGGATGACACTGAAACACAGAGACTTCGGTCCATTCGGATAGTGGTCGCTACACATGCCATTGATGTATTTGCCATGGAATTCATCCCCATGTATGATTGGTTACCCTCCATGGGCTTATTTTGATTCGTGGGTGCTATATAATTTCTTATGTCATGAAAGGGTATTACCAAATCACTATACATTTGATTAGGTACAAGTTTGTTGTTGATCCCGAGGGCTGAAATACTTGATTTGTTATTTCATTTGTTTATTTTGGCTATACGTGCTTTGGTGGATGAAGTTTATATGGACCATATGTTAATGTACGATACTTAACTATCGTCCTAAGAAACTCTCTAATCATGGCAGTGTAGTATTCTAACATTTTCCTTAGTTTGATTGGAGAGCGAGACATGTACTATGGAGATTATGTTTTGATAATTGAATTCATAACAACGGTCACAGTGTTGGTGTTGTTTATACATCTCCATATATTGCTATTCTATGAAGCCTCATGCCTCTTAAAATATTTATTGCACAATAATCAAAGCCTAATATGCAATGTTATTCGGTTTGGAACTTTTGCCATATGTGTTAAACATATTGAGGCTTTTGGTGATTCGTTATGAGTAGTGCAACAAATATCCAAGGGTTATCAATGTTTTGACGAATCACTTATCGTTTATGTTGGGGTAAGTCTAGATTCAAAATTTGCCTTGGGTTGCTTTAAAATTATTCATACATCTAGACATGACAATTCCAAAGAGTCAACACAACAAGCATCCGGCTACTATATTAATCATGTTGTATTGCATTTATATCATTTGTCGATGCTTAGTCTCTTCAACATAGCTAAGGCCGAACCGAAGTTCATCGCTTCGGCCACTAATAAAACTTTTATGCATGCGAAGAAAGGATAGGAAGAAGTTCATTCATGATTATCTGCAAAATCCTAGCAAAAGGGAGACCAGTATGGTTTGGAGGATGGTTTTGGGATACATATCTATGGAAGTTTATCAACGGATTGCTATAGAAGTAGAGAAGTTTTTGCCCAAGTTTGCATCAAGAGGTTCAAACAAATAATGGCTGATACACAATTATCTCTCTAAGAGTACAAATGGACGATGGAGTGTTGACATCGTCCTTAGAACAAATACATTGCAATTTATTTTTGGGCATGCAAGTTTTGCCAAAAAACTGGGGGGGTCATGTGTTGACACTAGATTTTGGCATAGTCAAAAACACAATTGAGATGGCCTCAAATGGAAAAGTGCTCAAAGTGAGAAAGTTATGTATTGTCAAAAGGAGAAACTTTGACATTTGGTCCATAGCCATACGATCTCATCTCTAAGGCCGAAGTTGTGTTTGAAGTACTGAGATTTTGTATTCAGAACACTATTCAGCTGATTATGCCCCCAAGACGGCCTCATGTGGAAAAATGATATACACGAATTGTCTGTGTCTCGTCGAAATGATCGATTTTGATATAAAACTCGTCCCAATCTGAGTTTTATGCAAAAGTTAGACCTATGGGAATGGAGCCGTGTCAGGAGGCGAAATATGGCGCGCCCCACCAGACACATCTCTGATGGGTAGTGCGAGCAAACAAATCTTTTGCGTAAGCTATTTGACCCTCATGATGAACTCTGATCAAAAAATGTCCAACATGAAAGTTTTTCACCTCGTTGAAATGGTCAAGATTTCTTTTGTGCTCATTTCCATCCGAGGTCATTTGCCACCTCAAAAAAGACTCGCAAGGTGCAGCAAATTTTAAACCGAACAGTTTTGGAAAGTTTAGACAAAACTAATCCAAATTTAACTAGGGGTTTGGACGTGAATCCAAGCATTTTCCTTGCACGGGAATTCAAACCGCCTCTTATGTAGCTAAGGGGTGATTGCCGATTAAATAACACTCAATCGATCAAATCATCTACCACTTTTTATCTTTTAACAATTCTTCTTCTTCCTCGTTCTTCATCGGTTTCCAGTGTACACTTCGACCACTCTGATGACCCAAGGAGACATTAGAGGGACCTCAAGTATATGCCATTAGACACAAGGTTATCTCACTCCTCTTTGAATCGTCACTTTCCAAATGTGAGACATGGCTACTACCTCAAATATATGTGCTATGCATGACCAGGAACCAAGAGCAAGGCCATGGAAGAACTAGGAGCAGTTGACAAGACGGCGAGGACCGCAAGCGCGAGGGACAAGAGGCAGAGCTACCAGGAAGCTACAACTCTCAGACATTCGATGACCTCTGGACGATCGATGATCTCCGGACGTCCAATGCCTGGAGACTCCACCAGCCAGATCGACTCTAGCCGAGGAAACCTACAACGCCCGGACGATCGCCAGACACCGGATGTCCAACCCACATCAGCGCCTGGACGACCGGCCTCCATCGGACGCCCAACAACTCCATCACAGAAGAAAAACATTGGAAGTCCGAAGACTTCCGGACGATCGGACGCTTGTGAGCTACAAGATGACCGACAGCCGTCGGACGTCCGACGCTTGTCTGCGGACAGAGATCAGGCCCGAGGCCCATGTATCTCTCTCCCACTTACCCCTTCGTGGACCTAGACTATATATACTCCTCCACCTACTCCTAGTTAGGGTTAGGATAGGTTTAGCTCATTTCAGAGATAGAGCTTTGCTCATCCATGTGGTTCTACTCCACCGAGAGATTGCAGCCTCTACGAAGAAGATTCGTGCTTGGATTCAAGACCACTCACGGGATGACCCCTCGTGGGCTTAATACCTCCTCACAAAGATGAACTAGTTACAGTGTATCTTTCCTTTGTTGTCATTGAATCATGTATTTCTCTTTGCGTTCATGGATGTAGCACATGTGTGTTAGTTTCTCGTTGATTTCAGTATTCCTCTCATGTTTTCCCCTCGTGTTCTTCGGGAATTCCTCTCCAAATCATGAAAGATCGGCCCCTAGGGTTCCACCCTACATCACATGGGGATGACCTTGGGATGCTCTGCATCACTTAGTGCTGAAATAGGATGATATATATGCTAATTATGACATGCTTGTAGTAATGTTGTGATATTCTTAGTGTGTAGTAATGTGATATGCTTAGTGTACTAGTGTTGTGATATGCTTAGTGTGTAGTAATGTGATATGCATAGTGTACTAATGTTGTGATATGCTTAATGTGTAGTAATGTGATAAGCTTAGTGTACTATTATTTTGATATGCTTATAGTGTACTAATGTGTTGTGATGTATATGCTTACCGTAGAATGTGAGGATATGCTTAGTGTGTATTAATGTGACATGCTTACTGTAGAACGTGATGATATGCTCAGTGTATAGTAATGTGACATGCTCATTTATCTTATTTGTTTTTTTACAGAAATTACTTAAGAGGCTAAGTGAGAGTTGTGGCATCGAGCTGGATGAAGCAGTCATTGCGGGATTACGCCTTCCCGCAGGGGGCTCCATCACAAACTGTGCTTACGGAGTGGGCACGAATGGTCGCACTATGTTCCACATCACGGGATGGAACAACTTCCTTGCTAGAAAGAATCTCCAGCTTGGACATGCCATCTTAGTCACCATCACGAACATCCGGCGCAATGGCTTGACGATGATGATGGTCATCGACCTCACTTATAACTATCTGTGTAGCGGGGCAATAGATGCTAAATGAACTGCTTATGCATTAGCGCTATGTACTAGTATTGTTTTAGCTTGTAATGTGCTATTAAATGATAATGTGTGTGAGATCTAGCTAGAAGCCACTTAAATATTAACTACTAATGTTCCATTATCTAGTATTGTTCAACTTTATAATGTTATATAGTATGTACTTAGTTTTAATGTGAAATGCTAAATATTACATGGTGTTGAAAAACCTTTTTTTGGGGTGCAAAAACGTTCGTGGCATGAAAATTACATTGTGCGCCACTATGTGAGTGAATATAGTGGTGGTGTTGCAAACATGGCACGCCAGTAACAGGTATAATACTGTTGGCATAGCCTCCAACACCACCACTATTTCTTAACAATGGCGCCATATTGGTGGTGTCAAGCTTCTACGCCAGCAAGGTTGTTTTGGGCACGCCATAGCTAGGCTTTTCTACACTAGTGATTGCTCGTTACAAATTATCTTGCTATTAAACTATCTGTTACCGATATTCAATGCTTGCAGAAAATACCTTGCTGAAAACCGCTTGTCATTTTCATCTACTCCTCGTTGGGTTTCACACTCTTACTTATCGAAAGGAATATGATTGATCCCCTATACTTTTGGGTCATCAATTGGCTCCTTTTCTTTTCAATGTATTTCTGACAATTTAAATTTTATATGGTTTGTAAACTATGAGATTTTTATTTGGTTGTGATTTGAACTTTGGGCAATGTTTGATATGTATGCAAAACAAATTTGCAAAAATATTGCCATACTAACTGCATGGATGAAAATGTATTGGCACGGGTGCGCCGACTAGCCAAATGCAGACGGGGCCGGACGCTGCCAAAAACGATGACCCAAATAGATGAAAAGCGAACACAATGTGCATCCTTTTGCGTTAGCGAGTTAGAGTTTCTCTTAGGCCAACTCCAAGAACAAAATGGATGCAAACTTTGTCCGCTTTTTATGTTTGGATCTACTAGGCGGATGGCAATGTCCTTTTTTTGCTAGCACATAGGTGAGCCCAATGAGGACTGGCGAATTTGTAAATTTAAAAAGTAAAAACAAAAAATAGTCAACAAAAGTCCAGTTTACAATAATTTAAACCTAAAACATTAAATAAAAACATGTGTCACAGGTAGTGGATCTAAGCATGAACATCGACATCCTCGTCGGCCAGGTCCACGTACACCGACGCTTCCATCCATGGGATAGCTGCGTGGAAGGCTGCCAATGACGCCATCTGCTGAACCAATTATTGTGCTGCGTACTCATGTGTCGCGTGTTGCTCCACTATCTCGCGTTCTGCCGCTTGCGTCTCCACCGCCAAAGTGTGTGTCTCGGCCTCATACAAGCATCACTCCTCCTCCTGATTGGCCGCGCCCAGCTAAACAAGCATGCATGACACGTAGATGGGCATCGTGATCATCCACAAAATAGAATGCCACAACTCAGGCGTGGGCGTTGCTGGTGGCGGTAGCGATGGGGTGATGATTCCATTTATGTTATGACATTGATAGTTATTTTGTCCCTATATGGTAGGCTTTGTGGAATTACACTTCGTATGCGCGTCTCTTTATGTTGATATTCCTAAGGTTTGGACTAATTAATACTTTATGGAAGAAATCCTAGGAAATGGTAGTTGAATGATGTATTTAATGTGATAATCACCTACCATAATAGAATCAAGCAAGGAGAAGGTTGCCGTCTTCACCACCAAGAACAAGGGTGCTACAACATTAGCTGTAACATCAAGAATCCTAGTCGATCATCTTGTGTGTTACTTGTGTCATCCAGTCATATTTACTACCACCACTCCTATGATGTTTGTTGTCTTCATGTTTGAGTAGATCCCTAGTTCTTGGGGATATGAATGAACCTTGGTATGTATAGGATTTGAATCATTATTTTGGATATGAGATCCTCTATCGAGTGCTTAGTTTGATAACTTAATGAATGTTGTTAAGGGGCCCTACACAACATTATTACCTAATGCCCATGAAGTATATCACTGTCGTTGTAAAGTGGTAGGGTGTAAAGTTATTTCGAGGTGACGGTAAAATCCTTCACTCTTAACCTTTGCAATTGATAGGGGAATGATGGAGAACCCTTAGAGAGGCCGCGTCCATGGGATAACCCTTAATTATCATAGTTGTAACCCACAAGGGGAGACTATGGTGGTGACGTGCATGGCATGAAGTCTACTTCAAGTAGAACATGTTCTCTACTCGGCTACGCCCAGCATAATCGTCAACAGTGGCTCATGTATCCAGCCCCTACTATTCCCACGCATAGGTTGCGTTACAAAAATACTAATGGGGATACTGGACTCTCTAAGAATGCCTTATGCATCTACTAGTTCATTAGTTACTCAAGTTATTCTTTTCTTATTACTTTTGTGTTATTTATTATAAAGCTTGCTACCCCAAATCACTACTTATTTTCGCCCTTACTTTGTTTGGAGTCTTCAATTATTTGCAGTCACAAATCCATAATTCAATACAAGAGGTAAAGTATGATCCATGTCCTCCCTATGGGATCGATACTCTTACTTAAAAAATTCTACAACTAAACCCCGTGCACTTGTAGGCTATCAAGCTTTTGCGGGTGTCGTTGCCGGCAAGCTAAGCGCTTGTGGGCTTTGTCTTAAGTTTTGGATTATATTGTATTTTTACGGTTTATGTAGGTTGCAGGCAACCATGATCTTACAAGAACAAATTTACCAGGTAGGAGTGCAACTAGCAGTTGGTCCAGCTTGAGGAGAGAACTTTATATCCGTTGGTCCGGACCTATCAGGTAAAACAATTGACATTGATCCTCAATTACTTGAGATGTTAAAAAAATAAAATATTCGAACATCATGGAACTTGAAATCCTTATAAATATATTAAAGTGTTTGAAATTACATCTGGCACATTTCAGTAGGATCTGACTAATATAGAGATAAAAGCAAAATTGTTTCCTTATACTCCCGGAAAGGAATCCGCTAAATGGGTATTATGTAGCCTAGATGTAATTTGAGTGTCCGAGGAAAGTTATCATCTATATTCTTCGCTTGCTTTTATCCTCGAGGAAAATTATATAAGATAATAAGGAAGATTGGTAGCTTTGAACAATGACCAAGTGAAAAACAGATGGATGCTTACATAAGGTACCGAAGTATACTCTCTGAATACCCTGAACATTCTTATCCTGATTATTTGATTTTTGAACTTCATTTATGGTCCGCTTTATTCACAAAGTAAACAAGCACTAGGTATTTCTTTAAAGTTCTTTTATGGGAACCGAGATTTCACAAGCCTGGTGTCTACTTGATAGGATTTAGCACAATGCTGAGAGTTGGTACCTGTGTTCAAAAGAAAAGACAAAGATTAATCATGTTTATGATGGTATTAAATCCTTCTTTAGATCTAAGGAAATTAAAAATCTTCACAATGAGCTTAATATTGGAACTGGCCTACTTTACACATCTTGAAATATTTTTCCTGGGTTTTTGCAAATACCAAATGAAGGGTTTGTAAAACATACCAAGGAATCTAAAGCAATCCGCATGGTAGAAACAATTTTGAAGAAAGGAACTTGATATGTCTCCAACGTATCTATAATATTTGATCGCTTCATGCTATTATATTACTAGTCTTGTATGCTTTATATTCCATTTTATATTATTCTGGGGAACTAACCTATTAGCTTAGTGCCAAGTGATAGTTGCTATTTTTTGCTTCAATTTATTTTACAGAAAGTCCATACCAAACGAAGTCCAAACATGATGAAATGTTTTGATGATTTTTTCTAGACCGGAAGAGACCCTAGAAGCTTTAGGGGGAGACTAGATGACAAAAGATGGAGTCATAAGGCTAGGGCATGCCAAACCCTCTTGTTGTCCCCCTGTGGGTCTGTTTACCCTAATTCTAGTGTTATAAATTCCCATATATCCTGGAATCCCGAGAGGAGGTACCAGAACAATTCTAGCCGCTATTCTTTCGCGATCCAATCTGGAGGCCTTTTTTGGTACTCTTTCAGAGGGGGAATCCATCACGGAGGCCATCTTCATCAATGTGCCGCCTCCAAGATGATTTGTGAGTATTTCCCACAAGACCTACGGGTCCATAGAAGTAGCTAGATGGCTCTCTCTCTCCCTCTCTATATTTCTCTCTTGATCTTCAATACAATGATCTCATCTAAGATCAATCCGACATTAACTTTTGTAGTGTGTTTGTTGGGATCTGGTGAATTGTGGGTTTGTGATTAGATTATTCATTGGAAGTAATTGAGTCTTTTCTAAGATGTATTGTGTGTGATTTTATAGCCTTGTATTCCTATCCAATCTATCTATCTCTTTTAGTCAATTAGATTGATTTATCTTCAGTGGGAGAGGTGCTTGATAGTAGGTTCAATCTTGCACCTTACCCTATGTGAGGAGTAGTAGCAAGGCATGTAATGTATTGTTGCTACTAAGGGTAAAATTATGAGGTTCGAACATATCATTTGGTCTTACTCTATCTACATTATGCCATCATTTTCCAAGCTTTAATCTGTTTGTTATGAACTTAATACCTTAAGATGCATGTTGAATAGCGGTCGAGGGGTGGTGTAATGGTAGTAGATGCAGATGGATGTCGTTTTACTTGTCTCAGACATAATGCTTATATATTGATCAAGCCATGAATAACGTCATAAATATGCACTTTTCTATCAATTGCACAAAGTAATTTGTTTACCCACCATTTCTATGCTCATGAGAGATATGCCTCTAGTGAGCGCTATGGCCAAGGGCCCATTCAATTTATACTAAAACCATAAAATACTTGCTGCGATTTATTATCTTTTATTTTCTTTTTGCAATTTATCTAGCTATCACTATAAGAATTAGTCATTGCAATTAACGAATATAGAAGGATTAGCAACTAATATGTCTCCAACATATCTATGATTTTGGATTGTCTCATGCTATTATATTATCGATCTTGGATGACCTTTCTACAATTTTATATCATTTTCGTCAGCTAACCTATTAACCTTGTGCCTAGTGCTAGTTGTTGTTTCTGCTTGTTTTTGGTTTTCCATGAAAGCTACCAGACGAAGTTCAAACTCTACGAAACTTTTTGACAATTTTTACTAGACGTAAGAGACACTGGAAGCTTCGAGAGGAGACCATACAACAAATGAGGAGACAACAAGGAAACATGGAATGCCCTAGGGGGTAGGTGCGCCCTATTACCTTGTGGGCCCCATGTGACTCCGTCGAACCCAATTCCACTTCTATAAATTCTTGAATATTGAAAAAAAACAAAGAGCTAGACTAAACAATTTTTTCACCACCGCAATTCTCTATTCTTCCGTGATCCCATCTGGAGGACGTTTTCAGTACTCTAACAGAGGGGGAATCGATCATGGATGGCTTCTACATCAACCTTGCTCCCCTTCCGATGATGTGTAAGTAGTTCACCGTAGACCTACGGGTCCATAGCTAGATGGATCATTGTCTCACTTTTATCTTCAATACAATGTTCTCCATGATCTTTCAAGCAACGGGTTCAATGTGATTGACAACCCTCTTGCCCACGTTGGGTGCAAGTACTTTCTCTTGTGTGTGCAGGTGCTGTTTGACTAGGATTTTCTTGGTTCTCCTATTGGTTTGATAACCTTGGTTCTCACTCAGGGAAATACTTATCCGCTACTGTATTTCTTTACCTTTCCTCTTCGAGGAAAATCCCAACACAACTCACAATAGTAGAGAGAGAGGTCGGGCGGATCGGGACGTCACCAAGGCATTCATCCACGCGTCTAGAAGCTCGGCGGCAAGCAGGAGGTGGCCGGGGCGCGTGTGCGTGCACGGCGGCCACACGCCTCGTATCCTTCTGGCGCGAGGTAGGCGATGACTGGCACTGTGGGCCAGATGGGCTGCACGGTGCTGGGCCGTGAAGCTGGGCCGCCACGTAAGTTGGCCCAGGTGAGCTCTTCTCTCTCTCTCTCTCTCTCTCTCTCTCTCTCTCTCTATCTATCTCTCTCTCTCTCTCTCTCTCTCTCTCTCTCTTTTCTAATTCTTTCTGTTTTCTATTTTCTGTAGACTTTAGGGCTTTATTAAAAATACCAGGGCACTTCCAAAAATCATGAAACTAATCATGGTGTCGGTGTACAAATAGGGGGTACACTTTTTGTACCCCTATGACTGTGCACGGGCAGTCTGAGCCACAGGCACCACCGCACCAAGCAAGGCCAGGGAGGTAAGACTGAAGCCCAAAGCCAAGACCACAAAGAGCAAAGGGACGAAGCGGGTTCCCCCTACAAGATCCTTCCCGGGAGCCAGTTTTAGCAGCCCCGGCAAGATCCTTTCCAGGGCCGGCTTTAGCAGCCCCGGCAAGACCCTTGTCGCGGCAACTCGCCCCTCGCCTACGGAGCAAATCACCCTTGAGTCCACTGCCTCCATAAGGCAAGGATTCGGGACACATCCACGTAGTGGCATGCAGATCTTTGTGAAGACATTCAAGACCAGATACACACTAAGAAGACGACGACCCTTGGCGGGATCCCAGCCAAGGAAGACCACAAGACCTCCGGCAAGCACCTTGCCGGGGATGGCAGCAAGCGCCGCGGCAAGACCCTTGTCGGGGACCCGGCAAGGCCCTTGCCGAGGACATCCGCAGGGCCACCATCAGGCCCACGCCGATTAAACTACCACCGCCTTATGCGGCTGCCGACCCAACCAGTTGGGCAGGCACCTGCGTTGCGGCATGCAGATCTTCGTGAAGACCCACCATTGCGCCACCTCAGCTGCCTGCCTGCCTACATGGCATCTCAGGCATCGCTAGCCAGGGCACGTGTCGACACAAGAAGGAGCGGCGACGGACAAGACAGATCTCTCCCCCGTCCACGATAAAGCAAGGACACCTAAGAAAGACGCATTAAATGCACCTTGTCATGTAATGCGAGGGATAAACTCGCATCACTGTACCCTTTCCAGCTCCCGTGTGCAACTTTGGCGACCCCTTTTTCTATAAAAGGAGGCCCGAGGCGACCAGGAGGAGGATTCGGCTTTTTGGAGCTCCACATGCCCCATAGCTAGCTGAAGAACACATATATACAATCCACCAAAGAAGGAGTAGGGTTTTACGCATCCTCGCGGCCCGAACGTGGATAAACGAACCGTGTGCTCTCTGTTTGATCCGCTCTTCTCTCAACCCCGTGCCCCGCTAACCGTAGTAGGGATTCTTGTGATCCCATAGGTGTCGTTCCCACCGACATCTTTGGTGCGCCAGGTAGGGGGCTCAGTTGTGAGAATCGGCTTTAGCAGTTAGTTCGACGCTTCTTCATCATCATGGCACCCAAGAAGAAGACGACGGTGGCGGTTGGCCAGTCGGAAGCCGGACAGCCCGTCCCGACGCGGGCGAGCAGCGGACCGGATGTGGAAAGGACCCGGGGCACTGCTCGCGAACACCAACATCGTCCCAGCAGCCGGAGTTTGGGAGGTGGTGATGTTTGTGCGCCTGGTAACGGGCCACACACCTCCAAATCCAAACACTGAGCCAGGCCCTCCGCGGGTGGAGCGAGGACCTCCAGGATCGCTGCCGCATCACCCGAAGGCGACGCAAGGGCCTCCAGGACTCCCACGCCGGCGCCAACAGCACGCTCCTCCCAAGCGGCGCGCGACGAACGGCGTCATCATGCCGAAGATCCCGGGCGTCGCCGCGGAAAGAGCCCCGAGCGCCGCTCCCGAGACGTAGAAGACCTGCCCGCCCGCCGAAGCGCTGGTGGAAACGTCATGCGACTGTGGGATCGTGATGGAGCTCCTCCTGACATGGTCAGGGGTCGAAGCGCGTCGCGGTCCGTGCGGGTCTCGCTACCGCTAACCCCAGCCGAAGCCCTGGCGCGCGCGCAGTTGCTCCTCGACTTTCCTCCCGTTACGGGGAAACTCGAGGAATGGAGAGCCACCATCCGAAGCATTGTCGGAGTCGCCAACAAGGATGAACCAAGTCCAGCGGAGCCCCCAGGTCGACGCTCCCATGGGGTCCCACGCACCGGTGGTGGGAGGACCGGCAGCACCGTGGCCACGGTGCATTCGCCTCCTCCTCGCCCGGTACCACGTGTGTCGACTCGTCGAGACGTCGCGGGTGACGCCATCTCCATAGCGTCGTCCGACCCACGGGCCCACGGCGACCAGCGTCAAGTTCTTCAGGAGCGAGCTCATGAAGACGCTCGGACCACCATCGAGAGCCGGCGCGGAGCGCGCCACCAGTCAGACAGGCGAGCAGGGCCTGCTGTGAACCGCCCAGCACCGGAGAGCCCTGGAGGTTTACCTTACGAGGTAGGCTGTCCGGCTTGTACTCGTGAGCTGCGGCAGTTCCAGTGGCCCACTCACCGCACCTTCAAGCCTGACGTTGGCGAGAAGTACAACAGCAAGACCCACCCGTCGGAGTTCCTCAGCATCTACACCATCGCGATGCAAGCTGCCGGAGCCCGCGACGATAAGGTGCTTGCGAATTATTGTCCATTGGCTCTTAAACCCAACGCCACGTCGTGGTTGATGCACTTGCCAATAGACTCTATTTCCTACTGGTCGGATTTGTGCCATGAGTTTGTTAGCGCCTTTACCGGAGGCCACCAAGCCCATGGCCAAGCAAGTGACCTGCACGTCATTCCCCAGAAGGGAGGCGAGAGTCTGCGCAAGTATATACCAAGGTACAACCGGGTACAGTACAATATCCCTGATGTTCACCCTGCCGCCATCATCAGCGCGTTACATCAGAACGTGCAAGCTGCGTGAAGAACTGGCAATGAACAAGGTGAAAGATGTGGCGGAACTCTATGTTCTTGCTGACAGATGTGCCCGGGCTGAAGAGGGAAGGAAGTACCCCGGCGAAGATGCCGGCGTGGAAACCGACTCTTCAGATGAGGATACTGCCGCCCCGGCGAAGAAAGGCCGGCACCGCAATAAGAAGCGCAAGGGTAAAGCCGTGCTTGCCGTCGAGGGATCTGATGACGCCGGCTCCGCCAAGAAACCCAAGGCAGATGACCCCGACAAGGAAATTGCCAGGTGTGTCGCCTGTCGGGCCTTGGCGGCTGCCGAGAAGCCAGGAAACTCCGACAAGCAATATTGCAAGATCCATCGCACCAAATGCCATGATCTCCAAAACTGCCGACAGGTTGAGCTCCTTGCTGAGAAGCAGAGGGCTGAGTATGAGAGGCGGGACAAGGAGAAGGGCCAGGACGGTGCTGGGAGTTCCGACAAGAAGAGTGAGGGCCAAGCGGGCCGTCGCGGCAAGGATAAGAAGCAGGAGAGGCCCGCCCGGGGCCGTGACAGAAAGCCAGAAGACGACGATCACGAAGAGGACGACGAGTCCGGCGACCAAGAGTTTCAGAAAGCCACGGAGGCCATGTGCATCGATGGCGGCGCCTCGCTGCATACTTCTCACCGCCAGATTAAACAGTGGGCGTGTGAGATTGCAGCGGCGGAGCCGTCGTCTGGTGCCCAAAAGCCGTTGAAATGGTCCAGCACACCTATCATTTTTGACACTGAGGATCACCCTGATCGCACTACTGTGGTCAGGTGCTTGCCGTTGTTGGTTTCACCAACAATACTCAACCTCACGATGACAAAGATGCTAGTCGATGGCGGGGCCGGTCTGAACTTAATCTCGCCTACCGTGATCGAGAAGCTACAGATTCCTGACGGAGACCTCGAAGAGACGGGCACGTTTCAGGGGGTGAACCCGGGGAGAAGTCAACCAAAGGGGAAGGTCACACTGCCCGTGATTTTGGAAGTGATCCGAACTACAGGACAGAAAGGATCGTGTTCGATGCCGCCAAGATCCCCTTTCCCTACAACGAGATCCTTGGCCGCCCAGCGCTGGCCAAGTTCATGGCGGCGTCACACTACGCCTACAACACCCTGAAGATGCCAGGACCTGTGATGATCATCACCATCCCCTCCGATAAGAAAGATTCGCTGATTTGCGCTGACCAACTATACCAGCAAGCATTTGCAGCAGCTGCCGCCACTAGGGCACTTGTTCCTGCCACCGGAGCCCCGGGCGGGAGGAAGAAGAAGAAGACCGGTGAGACCTCGGACACCCACTCCGGCAAGTGCACCTCTTCGGAGTGTTTTGCTCCCGTCGAGGACATACCAGAAAGCTCCACCGGTAAGAAGAATACTGGTGAGACCTCGGACACCCACTCCGGCAAGCGCACCTCTTCCGAGTGTAGTGCCCCCGTCGAGGACGTGCCAGAGATCTCCACCGGCACAAACAAGAAGTCCACGGCCACACCGCCGGGAACCAAGAAGGTTTTTGTCAAGGAGGACGGCACAGGAGGGGCTTTCACCATAATCTCCACCCTTGACGACAAATAGGAAGACGCGCTCGTCACCTTCCTGCGGGTGAATGTCGATGTGTTTGCATGGCAAGCATCCGACATCCCTGGCGTTCCCAGGAAGGTGATTGAGCACCACCTTGGTGTCTGTCCTCATGCGCGGCCCGTCAAGCAGAAGGTCAGGAAGCAAGCTTTGGAATGACAAGAGTTCATCACCGAGGAGATCCGGAAACTGGAAGCAGCGGGTTTGGTAAGAGGAGTGCTCCATCTAACGTGGTTGGCCAATCCCGTGGTAGTGCGCAAGGCAAATGGGAAGTGGAGGTTGTGTATTGATTACATAGATATCAATAAGGCTTGTCCCAAAGACTCCTTCCCGTTGCCGCACATCGACCAGATTGTTGACTCCATGGCTGGGTGTGACCTGTTGTCATTCCTCGATGCCTACTCCGGCTACCATCAGATCTTCATGACAAGAGAAGACAACATTCATCACCCCATGTGTTACGTATTGTTTCGTACGAATGCCTTTCGGGTTGAAGAATGCTGGCTCAACATTTGCAAGGGCAGTCCAGATTGGTTTTGAACCCCAGCTCCATAGAAATATGGAGGCTTATATGGATGATATAGTGGTCAAAACCAAGAACAGGGCAACCCTTATACCGGATTTACAAGAAACCTTTGCAAACCTACACAAGATCAATCTCAAGCTGAACCCTGAGAAGTGCGTCTTCGGCATCTCGTCCGGCAAGCTTCTCGGGTTCTTTGTGTCACAGCGTGGGATAGAGGCCAATCCGGACAAGGTCAAAGGTATAGACCAAATTGAAGCACCCAAATGGGTCAAGGATGTGCGTCGGCTTGCTGGCTGTGTCGCCGCCATGAGCAGATTCATTTCCAAGTCCGCCGAGCGCGCCCTCCCCTTTTTCAAGATTTTTAAAAAGGCGGGCCCAATGGAGTGGACGATAGAAGCCGAAGCAGCATTGCAAGATTTGAAGAGGTATCTTTCCTCCACGCCAGTACTAGTTGCGCCTAGGCCACAAGAACCGTTGCTGCTATACCTGGCGGCAACGAACGACGTGGTCAGAGCCGCACTAGTGGCACAGAGAGAAATTGATGACGAGGTGATAGCAGCGACAAAGCCTGATGCCGTCGGTGCAGAGACGACACGGTCGGTTGGAGTGTAGCCGAGGAAGAAAATGATTCAACACCCGGTCTACTTTGTTAGCTCCCTCTTGCAGGGGGCTAGATCAAGGTACTCCGGCGTGCAGAAATTGCTCTTCGGCCTTCTTATGGCCTCGAGGAAGCTGCGTCACTACCAGGCACACGAGATCACTGTCGTCACTCACCTCCCTCTGCAATGGATATTGCACAATCCAGATGCAACGAGAAGAATTGTAGAGTGGGCGCTGGAGCTGTCCAGCTTTGGCCTCAAGTTTGAAAGTACCTCGGCGATTCAAAGACGAGTCCTGGCGGAGTTTGTTACAGAATGGACCGCGACGCCTGATGAAGAAGCCCAGGAAACTGCTCTTCTCGGCAAAGAGGCGAGTTGCGACTGGATCATGTACTTTGATGGAGCTTTCTCCTTACAGGGCACCGGGTCTGGCGTACTGCTTGTCGCGCCCACCAGGGATCACCTCAAGTACTGGTCCAGATGCACTTCCCCAGGGAGGTATCGGTAAACAATGCTGCCGAATATGAGGGGCTGCTTGCTGGTCTTAGGATCGCGGCAGACCTCGGAATTTAGAAACTCATTGTCAGGGGCGATTTGCAGCTTGTCGTCAAACAAGTCAACAAAGATTACCAAAGCCCGTTGATGAAGTCATATGTCGATGAAGTGAGAAAGCTGGAAGAGTGTTTTGATGGTATACAGGCGGAGCACGTTCCCCGAGCAGAGAAAGACATCGCCGATTACCTGTCAAAGCGCGCTGCCCTCAAGTTACCTCTGGACCCAGGTACCTTTCTGCTTCAGCTTTCTCAGCCATCCGTTGATCCATCAACAGAGCAAAACAAGAGGAGGAAATCAGGTCCCGGCAAGTACTTTCCCGCCGATCTCCCCGGAGCCGCCGGCAAGGATGTTGCCGAGGACACTGAGCCCGCCATGGGACGGCTAGCTCTGGCGGAGCGTCAAGCTCTTGCCGTCGAGACAGCCGCTCCTATAGCGGAGGAAATGCCTTTAGTCCTCGCCGTCGAGCCCCAGGCTCCAGCGTGGGCACAACATACCGTCCGATTCCTCCAAACTAGGGAACTTCCTGAGGAGCAGGAAGAAGCGGAAAAAGTAGCCCATCGATCTGCTATGTACCAGTTTGTTGATGACGTCCTGTACAGAAAGAGACCGAATGGCGTGAAATTTAAGTGTATCCCGCGAGAGGAAGGACTGGGGCTGTTGGTAGAGATACATGGAGGCATATGTGGATCCCACATAGGGTCAAGAGCCCTTGCCGACAAGTCATTTCGGCAAGGCTACTTCTGGCCCACTGCCCTCTAGGATGCGATGACACTGGTCACCAGGTGTGAAGCATGTCAGTTCCATTCAAAGAAACTTCATCAACCAGCTCAAGACCTTCTCGGTCTGGGGGCTCGACATATTGGGCCCTTTCCCCCGCGCTGTCGGGGGCTTTGAGTACTTGTACGTCGCAATCGACAAGTTCACAAAGTGGCCAGAGGTGGAGGCAGTGAGGAAGGTCACAGCTTAGTCAGCCGTCAAGTTCTTCAAGGGACTAGTGTGCCATTTTGGTGTACCCAACAGGGTCATCACCGACAACGGCACACAGTTCACAAGCCGCACCTTCATGCAATATACCCAAGACCTTGGCAACAAGGTCTGTTTCGCTTCCGTTGCTCACCCACGAAGCAATGGTAAAGCTGAGAGGGCAAATGTTGAAGTATTGCGAGGCTTAAGGACAAAGACCTTTGACAGGCTGCACAAGAGTGGAAGGCGCTGGATTGATGAGTTGTCGAAGGTTCTTTGGTTGATCAGAACGACGCCAAATCGAGCCACCGGCCAGACACCCTTTGCCCTAGTATACGTGGCAGAAGCAGTTCTCCCCACTGAACTCATATACGGCTCACCTCGAGTGCTCGCTTATGATGAGCTTGAGCAAGAGCAACTGCGGCAAGATGACGCAACGCTCCTTGAGGAAGATCGTCTTCGGGCGGCTGTGAGAGAAGCACGCTACCAGCAAGCCTTGCACCGCTACCATAGCCGCAAGGTCCGTGCCCGAAGCTTTGAGGAAGGCGACCTTGTTCTTCGGCGCGTTCAATCGGCCAAGAATACCAACAAGTTGATGCAGAAGTGGAAAGGCCCTTATCGGGTAATACGAGTCACCAGGCCTGGCGCAGTCCGCCTGGAGACCGAAAATGCCATTCCGGTGAGCAATTCCTGGAACATTGAGCATCTTCGCAAGTTTTACCCATAAGGCGCGGCTTGCCGGGCCCCCCAGCAAGCCACCTTTTGTACAAGTCTTGCCGGCAAGGCATCTAACCCTTTGTACAAAGCCAGGTGCAGACCCTGAGCATAAATAAATGAAGCGCTGGCGCCCTAAGTTAAAGCATGCATGCTAGGTCGAGTCTCGTCCTTGGTTAGGGTTGATCGTGCTTAGCGGCGGATAACACCTAGCTTAGAGGTCGAGTTCGCATCTCTTTGTCTTTCTTTTATCTCCTTTGGTTCACAGGACACACATGTATCCTTGCCGAAACCACTTGGGGAGAAAAAAAGGAACATACCAGCATCTGGGCCCCGGCAAGCCAGTATTGCTGGGGGCTGAAAGAGCAAAGATTCACCCACGGCAAACCAAGGTTGCGGGGGGCTGCAGCTTCAGATAAGTTCTTCATCCCTTATCATGCATTCCATTATGGACTGAGGTATGTGAAACCTCGTTTTTTCCATAAAACTACCGTGCTCCCCTAACTCTAGGCCCTAGGGCTCGTTCCTGGGACCAAGTTGGGTTGTAGTCGTGGCAGCGAAGAGGTAAAACAAGGAGCCTAAACCCACTTCATCCCTGCCTCCGCGAGAAAGGTCGAGCGAAGTGGGGAGACGGCAAGGCCTGTTGCCGGGCGAGAAAATGTATATATTAGAGATATCAAGGATTTATTCCTTGTCGTGGGTTTCACCAACAAACAAATGACACGGCAAACATCCCTTTTTCATTAAAAACATTCCACTCAGGTACAGTTCATAGGGAATGAAAAACATGAACAAGGGGATTACAAGTTTCAAATTTAAGAGATGCCCGAAGGCTTACAAACTAAAAAGAGATAAGATGCCCGTAATCCCTTTCTTGTCCCTCTCCTCAGGAGGCAGGTCAAGGAGGCGAGATGGGCAAAAGGAGCGCCTAGGCGAGCTATGGGTGGCAGAAGACACCGAGAGAACATCTCGGTGGCCGTGCAAAGGCTAGATGGTGCTGGCGGCGCCGGAAGCAGATCTCGAAGACGAGGCGGCAGGACGTCAGTACGCGCCGAAGGCGTTGGTGCCCGCGTACTCGGACATGAAGACCTTGCCGCCTGCCCTCTTCCTCTTCCGCAGCCCCCCCCAACGCCAGCCGCCCAAGGGGACGGCCCCGAGAAGTTCAAGGAGCCAGCGACACGGATGATGGGGTCGCCGGTGCCACCAGGAGCGGAGCCCGACACCTAGTCGGACCCATCATCCTGCCGCCTACCGCCCTCGTCGTCGCTGCCACTGTCCTCCTCGTCACTCTCGCTCGAGGAGGAATCATCGTCATCAGAAAAGCTCTCCACGCAGCACCTTGCACGAGTCCGGAAGTGCCCGAAGACCTTGACGGAAAGAAGGCCACCCTCCATCAACTTACAATGGAGAGTGAGCCCATCCGTCAAGCTGTGGATACGAGCAAACATCTTCCATCCCCGACGAAGATACATCACATGAGGACCAGGGAAGTCGACGCGGACCCACGTGCCACTGATCCCGCAGCCCCTCATATGCAGCCGCAATGACTCCGGCGGATCTAGCTCCATCTCCCACGCAAATGGAGTCGGGAGACGAAGGCGATGGCGCGGCGACCGACGCAACCTGACGAAGAACTCGCAAGGATCATCCCCAACATGGCCCTCCGTTGGAGGAGGAGCTGCTGGCGGGGGCGAGGCCGGCGGGCCACCCCGTCCTCCTCTTCCCCGAGCGCCCCGGCCTGGCCCACGGCCTCGCCCCCTCCCCCTTCCCCTCGCGGCCGGCTCTGCCACCGCAGGCGCAGGAGAAGGAGGGACGCGTTGTCGAGCGGCGACCCTCGCCGCCACGGTTGAAGGGCCGGGATTTCCTCTCTCCATGACGAATGGGAGAGAGGAGCAGAAGCTGAAGGAGGAAGCAGATGGAAGAATGCGGGGCGCCGTCCCTCCCCTCCCGCTCTTTATAAAGGAACGGGGCTGGGGCTCGACTGCCCTGCTCGGCCAATCAAGACACGGAAGGCGCAGGGAGCCAGGACTGACACGCCGCCCCAACCAGCGGCGGCCCGGTTTCCCGCCTCCGGCGTTTGCCACCCGAAGCGCATGGGAGACACGTCGCAGAAGTGCAGAACCGAGGGGACGGGTGAGGCGACCCCTCCCCACCCCGTGATCGTGGGGAGTGGATGCCTTGAGAACCGCGCCTCCACGCCTCACCCCCGCTTATGGGGAAGGCGCGAAGCCGCCTCTTTACTATGATGTGACGCATGCCTGCGGGAACCGCCCCACGCATGCCACCCACGTCACGCACACCCCTCCACACCGCGCCACGCGCGTGGATCGTGGGAGGCGCAGCGCGCGGAAAATCTTACCACTGTCAAAACTGTCCCGCCTGCCTGCGCACCATTCTGGGCCCATCCCAACAACGCGTCGCGCTTATGTGTGGCCCAGGCCCGGGGGCTCCTGTCGGTGTACAAAAAGGGGGGGGTACACTTTTAGTACCCCTATGACTGTGCACGGGCAGTCTGAGCCACGGGCACCACCGCACGAAGCAAGGCCAGGGAGGTAAGCCAGGGTAAGACTGAAGCCCAAAGCCAAGACCACAAAGAGCAAAGGGACGAAGCGGGTTCCCTCGGCAAGATCCTTGTCGGAAGCCAGTTTTAGCAGCCCCGGCAAGATCCTTGCCGGGGACGGCTTTAGCAGCCCCGGCAATACCCTTGCCGCGGCAACTCGCCCCTCGCCTATGGAGCAAATCACCCTTGAGTCCACTACCCCCATGGGGCAAGGATTCGGGAGACATCCCCGTAGTGGCATCAGATCTTTGTGAAGACATTCAAGACCAGATACACACTAAGAAGACGATGACCCTTGGTGGGATCCCACCCAAGGAAGACCACAAGACCTCCGGCAAGCACCTTGCCGGGGATGGCAGCAGGCGCCGCTGCAAGACCCCTGCAGGGGCCCCGGCAAGGCCCTTGCCGAGGACATCCGCAGGGCCACCATCAGGCCCACACCGACTAAACTACCACCGCCTTATGCAGCTGCCGAACTAAACAGCTGGGCAGGCACCTGCCTGGCGGCATGCACTTCTTCGTGAAGACCCAGCATTGCGCCACCTCAGCTGCCTACATGCCTACATGGCATCTCAGGCATCGCTGGCCAGGGCGCGTGTCGACACAAGAAGGAGCGGCGATGGACAAGACAGATCTCTCCCCCGTCCCCGATAAAGCAAGGACACCTAAGCAAGACGCATTAAACGCGCCTTGTCATGTAATGCGAGGGATAAACTCGCATCACTGTACCCTTTCCACCTCTTGTGTGCCACTGTGGCGACCCCTTTTTCTATGAAAGGAGGCCCGAGGCGACCAGGAGGAGGATTCAGCTTTTTGGAGCTCCTCACGCCCCATAGCTAGCTGAAGAACACAGATATACAATCCACCAAAGCAGGAGTAGGGTTTTACGCATCCTCGCGGCCTGAACCTGGATAAACGAACCGTGTTCTATCTGTTTGATCCGCTCTTCTCTCAACCCTGCGCCCCGCTAACCATAGATGGGATTCTTGTGATCCCATAGGTGTCGTTCCCGCCGACACAGGGCTTTTGTTTAGAATAAATCCAACAGTAAACATTTTAGTTTATGATTATTTGAGCATTTAAAATATTTTATAGCATTTAAATGCGCAAATGCAAATAGAGTATGATTTAATTCAGAGCCCAAATATGTCTTGGAAAAATGTGCATCACCTCTGGTTACTGTTTACAACATTTTCCATAAATGATGAACATTTTTTAAAGCCATTTGGATTTACTGGAAAAAATACTTTAGTTGAACCTAGTGAAGTTCTTTTGATGCTAGGGTTTGAACAAACCCCCATTTCAGGTTTAAGAGAAAATTAAACATGATGCAACACAAGACTAACTAGAACAAAGCAGACCAGAACTAGGGATGTGACAACTCACCCCCACTAAACAAGAATCTCATCCCGAGATTCAGGCCAAGGGTAAGATGAAGGGGGGGGGGGACGCAACTAACACAATCTTCACTATCCAGGTTGCACTTCATAGGAATGTTGACTTCTCGCATCGTGTTGATCTCGACATCCTTGCTTTCAAAGTCTTTGTCCAACACGGTGACGACGAAAGAAACTCTACAAAATTGATCTCCAGAAAGATCGAGCAAATCAAGATCAACTCATGGAGTGAGACGTTGAAACATCTCTTGAGCTAAGACACGGGACAGACATCCAAAGGGATGGAGTGAAACAAACGGTGAAGGTTCACCTAGTGGCAATAATTCCACACCTAAGAAAATGGTGATCAAAGTCACCACACGGGGCACCTTAGAGAAGGTGACACGTAGAATTATTCCCTTAAGTGGCAAAAAGAATTACTTTGTATATAGAGATCATTGAAACTCTCCATACCAGCCTGAGGCAAATCACAATCGATTATTTGACGGAGTCCGAAAGAATGACATTCTCGGGCCAGAATGGATGATGTTGACTATCTTGTTAAAGACAACACAAGGGATGATTTTGCTTATCATCAGAAATGGACGGAACCCATGGTAAAGTGGCACATTGGTGGTGCAAGCTGGGAAGAAAATGCAAATGCTGGGAATGATTCTAGTAACTGGGAAGAAACCCAACAGTAGAGAGTGAATCTACTCTTTGAGAGGTTATAGCATAACCAAGAACACTGAGAGCAATCCCGGTTAGTGCCAGTGATAACACCTAGTGCTTGTGTGTGCTCTCAAGAACTTGAGCAATTGCAAAATCATCAAGGTTTTACCATTATCCGTGCCAATGGTGCTGACAACATAACATACGACCATGATGAATAGCGATGGACGATGCAGATGCCAAGGAAGATAACACTTTCTCATATTTCACCTTAGCAGTGTCAAGGGGCAAAATCTAGATGATCGACCGAGAGACATTTAGCACTCTGCTTCTAATGTTCTCCTTGATGTACTAGATACCACGGTCAATGCTTAAAAGCATCAATATGGCCATCAAGTAAAGGTCGGACTTCGGAAGCACAAAATCCATAAGGTACAACTAAGGAGTAAATCCTACGAAATCCTTATGGGGAGGTGGCCAACATCTTCAATCAAGATTCTACAACAATAGGTCTTCCGGCTGGATGTGTTGGCCACGACATCCACTTTACCGGTTATCGGGAGACCAATATTATAATACTTGGAACACGTTCCAACCATCATATCTACCTGAGATTCAGATCTGGTTGGTGTCAGAATAATTCAGACTCATCGAGTCTAGAAAGAAAAATGAAAGTTTGCAACACAAATCGACGAGATGACGTTGCGAGATTCTCGGGAAATGGACTACGGTAGTAAGCTCCAAAACATGAACTGGTTCTGCTACAAACATGTGAACACGCTGTTCCAAACAACATGATCACATGGCAGTCTTACAATAAAACACTACCGGGTTCGGGTGGGGAACCATCATTGAGGATATCAGAATCTTGTGCATGACCTAGTATAGCACAACAACTCCTTTCCCTTGAACAAATCAGTCAGTGGATTGGTGTGCTATGGAATTCATATAGAATGGAGATGTTCAGTCTAACAGACCACAAAATTCTTCGCACGTGCATAACTGACTTGGGATGGTTCCAGAGGAGGTAAAAACATGCTTCCTCGAATTCACGGCGGCAACTTGCATCAAATGCACATGAATTAGAGGAAGTCACTTCTTTCATCCGAACATATGCTTCATGAACGGTCATGAAGATAATGCTTATAAAAGTTTCCAATACTAGCTGGATGTTTAACACGGATCACGGGGAAGATAACAATGTTGCTGATGGGCTCAACAACAATTCATCCAGGTTTCCATATAATTGGAGTTCCACAATTGTGTGAACACGATGATAGCACTGGTCAGACCAAAAGATATAATGGTGTATGCTCGAGGAGACAACCACGAGTAATACAACATTACGACCATCGTTGGTTCTGATTTAATTTGACGATAACCCACACACAAATCAGGGCTTTGATAAGACAATAGATCCAACAATTAACCACGGGGATCAATCAATGAAGATATCACCTTTCTTCAACACATACACACGAAGATATCCCTTGGAAGGAACTAAGTCAAGCAAGCTTTTATCTTCCAACTCTCCAAGTTGTTGTTTAGCTTAACCAAGTAGTTCAGGGTATCCAACACAGATTCTTGGAGAAGGGGTGGTTTATAAGAAAACCAACTTGATCACGAACTCAACACAACGGTCAGGGAACAACCTCGTAATACTTCCGAGAAGATAACCGAAAAATAACGAACCACCGATATGTTACTAAGCTCGAGAACAATCTTGCTTTTCAGGGCAAGACGATATGATCAAATGAGCGAGGACTTAACAAAAACCTAACTCATCAATCAAGGAGTGCACCAGGAAAGTGGACTAGGTAACACGATCAACCTTAGGGTGATGATTCAATAATCAACTCGCTAAGGATGAGGTTATTGTCCATTTAACTACCAAGCAACGAAGTTGCTAGGAGTATTTATTTCACACACCACGATTCACCTGTCGACATTCGGTTACAATAACACGGAAACCTAGGAATGAACAATGATGGCAAGAAGTATTATTGGATCAAGAATTCATAAGAGACAGTGCAATTCTCATGACGATCCTGACATAAAGAGGGTAACACTTCAGAGTAGAACGGATCAAAAACTTGATTGCATTTTGATCTGCGGAGTACAACTGATTTGACCCAATACTGGATATGGATGAGGTACTGGGGTTTGTTTCTCCTAGTCATTCCAGAAAAGAATGGCTTGACGGACCACAAGAGTAAAAGGCATCGATGAACATGAGCACACAATTAATCCTGACTATCAACTGATAGAACCGGGGGGGGTCATAAAAAAACTAAAAGGGACAACTCAACGGAACATATGTATCTTTCTGAGTTGTGGATGCATAAATTAGCGTGTCGAACTAGTTCAACATATTTCTTTCGGATAACCCCTGCAGAAGGTAGAATTGGTAGAGTCACAATATGAATGGAGTACTACTCAGGAGCACTCTGGTTGTGATCTTTTGGTTCGGGAGAACTTCTGCCAAGGATGGTTCATGGTATTTGGAAGAATGATATACCACGGACCTCAAGGACTATCACAAGGTTACTAATATCCTAGAGGGACGAGCAAATACTACCAACATGAGGTAAGTGGAGTGAGTCTTGGGTTCAAGAACCCAAGAATAGAATGCCTACTAACTAAATGGCATCACGGGATGCTTTCGAGAATAATGGCCAGAATCATCACACTGGGAATATAAAGCATTGCTAGATTACTGGGTGATCCTCTAAGACACCTAGGTTCATAATAATAACTCCAACATATATGTCGAGGTAACAGAGTACCTCAACACACTGGTTAGTGTGGTTAATCTGGCCTAAAAGGACACTAGAAACATGGAGGAATCATTTGTAAATGCATCAGATTGTTTAGAAACCTAGGATGACTCGGACAGCATAACGTCTGCAAATGCTCGAAGAGACTTTTAAGACTCAAGGAAAAAGGTAGCATAACCACTTAGCATCATAATGTCAAGGTTCTAAGACCAACAGTTTAACAAACATAAGTAGTAGAAACTGAACTCAGGGTTGAATCCACTGTTAACGTGATCCTGATAAATAGAATGAGAATCCAAGTTCTTAATCCCCGTAGAAAAGAAAAGATGACTCAGATCAGAAGGTCATATGGTAAAGGAGTAAAAAGAGCCTTACGTTCCCTTCCAAAATCAATTCCCTTATTATAACTACAGAGTTTCTCGACACGACTTCGACCAGTTTGGCTTGCTAATCCTACGGGCAGTCAGGCTCTGATACCAAAGCTGTCAGGACCTCGATCCTAAGTCACACAGGTCTAGCCTGTAACACATCATATCACTTTGCGGCCTCACGCACGGTATCCCCACGGGTGCCACCTTACCAGGCCCGGGACCGTTTGCGAATTTTGGCACACGTATATGATAGTGTCGCTAGCATCCATATGACAGAGAACATGGGCCACCATGACTGGTTATAAACCAAAAGTGGCACTAAATTATAGAGATAGGCATACATGACCCAGCAACGAACGTGTCGGTCATCAACGTATGAACCCAAGTCATAGCAAGCTACAAGGACTTAAAGGAACAATGCGTGACATTTTCCCTAAGGAACGGACACAGGAACGAAGAAGGACACATGGCGACCAGCCTAAGTGTTCCGGAGCAGTAGCTAGATACCAAGGCTCAGTGGAAGCACTAGGAGACATTTCCCTGTAAGATAGGCTACCAAGGGTAAACAACTAGGTGTCGGATCCCACATATGGCAATACACATTACACGTACGCATAACATGCAAGTATGTGTTGTACAACATGGCATCACAACATAACTCAACAACTCATATAGATAAAGTCCCAGAAGAGCCATCAAAACATTTATTACAAACAGAGGTCACATGACCCAACATACAGAGCATACAGGCAACGGAAGCATAACATGTCTGAGTACAGACAACTACAAATGAAAAAGGCTGAAAAGCCTGACTATCTACAAGACTCTCCCAAGGGTACAAGATCGTAGCTGAGGTAACAAGCTAAACGTCGAAGTCCACACAGAACCACTAATGAGACTGAAGTCTCTCTGCAAAAACATAAATTAGGCAAACGTGAGTACAAAGGTACTCAGCAAGACTTACATCAGAACTAGCTACATATGCATCAGTATCAACAAACGGGTGGTGGAGTTTGACTGCGGCAAGCCAGCTTTGACTCGGTGGCTATCTTGAACTATGACTGCAAGTAACGCTCCCGCTCCCGCATATTCACATATTCACCAACCAATACACCACTATGGATCCGCTCCCGCATCCCTACGAGAAAGCCATCCATAGCACTCACGATTATCTTGCGTGTTTTAGAGTATCCACTTCCACTTGTCTATGAACTGTACAGGTAACCCAGAAGTCCATTACCGCGGACACGGCTATTCGAATCACTGTTCAAGATATCTTCGGATATGCCGATAAATTGGTCGATTTATCGCTTACCATTGTCTGACCGATAAGATAAATCGGCCGATAAATCAGCCGATATGCCGATAAACTAGCCGATTTACCCCTTATCATAGGTCGACCGATAAGTTCCCGATAAGCGATATCCCCAACATTGATTCGAATAGATGATGTTAACCCTGCAGGGGTGTACTTCTTTACACACGCTCTCACCACTTACCGTCATTTACACGACATGTACTCCGCACCCTTCAAGCGGAAGCCCAGTGAGGGTGTCGGCCACATCCTACCTAAACACTCAAGTCTTTAGTCTAGGTTTATCGCCTATTCAGTTTCCATCCGCAGGGAGTCCGGCCGAGGTTTCCACATACGGCCCCGAACAATGTGTACAGGGTTTCGCGACACCAAACGGGCGCCTGACATACCCAGCCACGTGCCTACCGCATCACAGCCACGCCTCCGGTCAGCGCTGCGCACGGCCTCCAGCATACTACAAACACCAGAAACTACTTGCAACTCCTGGACAGAGGACAACGGTGATTAAGAAGCCGAGAGAGTCAATTAAGGATCCCAATGTGTGGTATTAGCTGTTTCATGGATCACAAAACCAGAACTCAGTTCCCGAGGACGGCTGCAATGAGACAACCCACCATGTACTCCTACATGGCATCTCATCGCTACCTTTACCAAATCGTGTTCACACACTTAGCTCTCAACAGTAGGACATGTTCACCACATTCCAATTCAGCCCCGATGAATCATACATGACACAACTCTAAGCAATAGCAGGCATAACCAGAAAGCATGAATGAGTAGGCACACCATGGCTCAAACAACTCCTAATCATACTAGTGGGTTTCAACTATTTACTGTGGCAATGACAGGTCATGCAGTGGAAAGGGGTTCAACAACCGCAACAGGTAACAGTTGAAGCGTTGTTGTCCTAATGCTAGTAAAAGAGAGCAAGAGCGAGAGAGTGGGATTGTATCAGAATGCTCAATGGGGTTTTGCTTGCCTGACACTTTTGAAGAAGGTACTGTGTCTTCCTTAGTGTCATCGATCACATCGTCGGAACACGTCCACTGAGAGGGGACAAACACCGGCAAACAAGAGAGAACACAATCAATGCAATGTGACAATATGATGCATGATCATGACATGGCAATATGTCGTTGATTGAGCTAATGCAACAAGCAACCATATTAAATGAAGTTGGTTTGAACCAAAGGTTCAAATTCAAACTCCACATGTGGTTATTTAAATGTCATTTAATTGATTTGACCTGATCAGCAGGTTTAACTTGTTCAAACATGCATGACAATGCAATAAACAGATTCTTTGGATTTTTCTGATCATTTTTCATATATAAATTATTTTCATTGGAGTTATAGAATTTTTTTTGTGATTTTTAGAAGTTTTAGCTATTTTCCGAAATAAATAAATCATTTAAGATTTATTTTAAATTCCAGAAAACATTACTGCGTCAGCATGATGCCTGTGTGACGTCAACAAGTCAACAGAGCGGTCAGGTCAAACCTGACATGTGGGGTCCACACATCAGTGACACAACTAACTAACAGAGTTAGTTAGCTTTAAGTTAACACTAACTAAACTGTCAGTGGGGCCAGGGACCACCAGTCAGCGACTCATTTACTTAAACAGACGAGTTAGTAATAATTTTGGCACTAATCCAAAATTAACTAGAAGCTGGCCCCACATGTCATTGACCCACGGGAGTCAAACCCCGGGTCAAACGGGCTAATCACGCCGACGGTTCGACGCTGGCGAGGCCAAACGCGGCGGCGGTGCTCGGGACTTCTCCTCCGGTGACCAAATGGCCGGCGAAGGGCATCTACGTGCTGCTGACGAACTCGCGCATCGAGTGGAGTAGGCAGTGTGTGCTGGGGTGGCCGCAATCATCGGCGGCGAGCTCAAAGGCGGCGGCCGGAATCGGGCCCCGGTGGTTTCGGTGATGCAGGGCACGGGAGGAGCAACGGGAGGTGGTTTTGGGCCTCTGGTCTTGCGCTGAGTACGGCTGTGTGCTCGGTTGCCGCTCTAGGTGACAATGGCCACGGCAGCGACATGGCCGTGGGGAGGAGCTAACGGCTCCGGTGGGCATCAGCGTTAGAAGAACCAAGCGAGCCAGGGGAGAGAGGGGTTCGACGCAGGGGCTCACAGTGGACATGCAGGGCAGACAAGTGGGCTCGGGGAGGCGCTGACGACGGCAAATCGACGACGGGGATCGCCGGCACCCGATGTCAGAAACGACGGCGTTGGCGGGGCTCCAAGGCGTCCGGCGGGGGGTGGCTCGACGTAGAGGGAGAAAAGGTCATGGCGGAGCTTCTGGTCACTTTGCGAGGGCGTGGGGAAGGCTTTGGCCGCGAGGTTCACGGCGGCGAGCTCGCACGGCTCTCGGTCATGGTGAAAAGAGGCGAGGGAGAACGAAGGGGGAGAGTGAGATAGGTCGGGTGGATCGGGACGTCACCGAGGCATTCATCCTTGCGTCCAGAAGCTCGGCGGCAAGCAGGAGGTGGCCGGGGCGCGTGTGCGCGCACGGTGGCCACACGCCTCGCGTCCTTCAGGCGCGAGGTAGGCGATGACTGGCACTGTGGGCCAGATGGGCTGCACAGTGTTGGGTTGTGAAGCTGGGTCGCTAGGTAAGTTGGACCAGGTGAGCTCTTCTCTCTCTCTCTTTTCTAATTCTTTCTATTTTCTATTTTCTGTAGACTTTAGGGCTTTATTAAAAATACCAGGGCACTTCCAAAAATCATGAAACTAATCACGGCTACTTTTTAGAATAAATCCAACAGTAAACATTTTAGTTGATGATTATTTGAGCATTTAAATGCCCAAATGCAAATAGAGTATGATTTAATTCAGATCCCAAATATGTCATGGAAAAATGTGCATCACCTCTGGTTACTGTTTACAGCATTTTCAATAAACGATGAACATTTTTGAAAGCCGTTTGGATTTACTGAAAAAATATTTTATTTGAACCTAGTGAAGTTCTTTTGATGCTAGGGTTTGAACAAACCCCCATTTCAGGTTTAAGAGAAAATTAAACATGATGCAACACAAGACTAACTAGACCAGAGCAGACCAGAACTAGGGATGTGACACCTCGTCCCCCCCCCCCAGCGTCCTTAGCCTCTCCCTTGCCCTTGCCTGCCTTGGGGACCATAACGACTAAGAGAGGGCAAGGGATCAAGGGCAATGGGGGCACGACAGCGGCAAGCATAGGAGAAAGCTTCAATTTGCGCTTGGAGAAGAAGAGGGGAACGGCGATTCCAAGATTGGAAAAGGCGCAGAGCTTAAATCAGCAGCGCTCTTGCGGCTTCCTCTTTTTTATCGGGAAGACGCGGGCCGCTTCTTTACTATTCGCCGCGAGGTGACGCAAGCGTGTTGTGACTTTTCCATGCACGACCCCCATGTCGCGCACCCAATGCGAGTCGTGGGGAAGCAGAACTGGTGAAGAAACTACCACGGTTAAAATTGTGCCACGCATGCCCGCGCACCATTCTGGGCCTGGCCCAACAACGCTTCACGCATATGTGTGGCCTACGACTGGGAGCTCCTGTCGGTGTACAAAAGTAGGGGCCTTTCTATACCCCTTTACTTGTGCATGGGCAGTCGTAGCCACACCTGCAGCCATGCTTGATGGGGCAGAGGAAGGAAAAGTACGAGACTGCCAGGGCGGCACAAAAGCCAAAGGCATGAAGAGCAAAGGGGCAAGATGGGCTCCCCCGAGCAACACCCTTGCCGGGGTGGCCTACATAGCCCCTGCAAGTGTCCTGCTGGGGCAACTTACCCAACGCCAGCAAGGCCGCCACCCTTGGGCCTAGGAGTTGTGACACTATCAACAACGTCAAGACCAAGACTCAGGGGCGCCTGCGTGGTGGCATGCAGATCTTTGTGAAGACCAAAGGCCTGCGAATCTAGATAAGAACCAGAAGACGAAGACCCCCGGCAAAATCCTTGCCGGGGACGACCGAAGACCCCCAACAAGATCCTTGCCGTGGACAACCGAAGACCCACGGCAAGACCCTTACCAGGGACAGCCATGAGACCACGACAAGACCCTTGCTGGGGATGTCTGTGGGGCCACGGCCAGGCCCGCGCCTGCCTAAGTTTCGCTGCCCCATGGCCGTTTTGACACGGCAACCAGCCGACCAACTAGTCAAGCACCTGCGTGGTGGCATGCAGATCTTCGTGAAGACCCTGCCACCGCACCAGCACAGCGACCAGCCAACCAGCGTGGCGCTGCATGCCTCGTCAGCTTGGACACGTGTCGGAACTAGGTGAGGCGGCGACGGGCGAAGGCAGCGGATTAAATGCCTTTGTCCTATGATGTCAGACGATAAACTTGTACACTGTAGATACTTTCCACCTCCTGTGTGCCACTATGGCGACCCCTTTGCCATATAAAAGGAGGCCTGAGGCGTACTGTGGGAGGATTCGGACTTTTTGGACAAGGCACGCATATTAGCCAGTTCAGGAACTGAAGAACACAAGATAAACTCAGAAAAGCAGGACTAGGGTTTTACGCATCATTTGCGGCCCGAACCTGGGTAAAAATTCCCATGCGTTGATCGCTAGACCTCCTCTTTGCGCAGCTCCTTGTGCCTCGCTAACCGTAGTAGGGGTCTCCGGGATCCCGTAGGTGTCGTTTTCCCCGACAAATAATGTTTTATTTACAATTTTTTCAAACACACAAGAGGAAGACGAATATATAACTAACATGGATGCATAACTAATATAGATGAACACCAACAACTGGAGTGAGTGTGTGGTACATGAATGTAATGTCGATGAGAAATATTCCCCCAAGCTTAGGCTTTTGGCCTAAGTTGGTTTATGGCCCCTGGTGGCTTGGATAATACCCGTTTTCATAGTTCAAGTTGCACTAGAGCGTAACTGTCACAACTTGATGGATTGCCTCTTTACTGTGAGTGGTTTACCTTGCCCTCTAATTGTCGGGGGAAACTGTCCTCCCACGAGCACCTATGGGACCGGAGCCCCTTCTACGTTACGGTAAGGGAGCGGAGGGAGCACGGAGAGCAGATCGAGGGACACACGCGGGCAGTTTTACCCAGGTTCGGGCCGCGCGGACGCGTAAAACCCTACTCCTGCCTTAGGTTGTATTGAGTTCTTGAGCTCGAGAGCTTGAAGGGCTACAGTACTAGCTACACCGAGCGAGAGAGTTGTCTAGATTTCGAACCCTTTCCGCGTTGTGCATGGGCCTCCTTTTATAGCTCAAGGGGTCACCGACAGGTGTCAACGTAGAGGAGGGTAAAAGTGTAATTTTGGTGGTAGTTGTAACAGTGCGGGAATAGTGCATGAACAGTGGAGGAACAGTGGTCTTCACCTAACTTTGACAGTGGGGGACAAGGGCATTAAATGCCCGTCGCCGTCGGCCCAAAAGCGTCTGTCCATGCTCCTCCGTTCGCCACGACGGTAGCCTCGTCATCGTGGTTTGCCACCGTGCCCCCCAGGCTGCACAGCCGTCTGCCACGCGTCCCTGGAAGGGCCCCAGGGCGACGCGTGGGCATACGAGCTGGAGCGTGGGCACACAGCGAGCCTCCCCCGGCAAGCACCTTGCCGGGGCCTCTGTCTTGCCAGGCCCGGAAGCTTGCCGCTTCCCGGGCCCTGCCAGGGCGCATGATGCGCCGAGGCATCTCTTGAGGTATGCGTTCCTTGGTCCTCCTGGCAAGCTCCTCTTGCCAGGGTCTTGTGTTAAAGTGATAACCTTAAGCCTGGTACGGCCTTCCCAGCAAGCTCCACTCGCCGGGGTCTTGATCTTCTGACTTGTATACTTTGTTCTTGAATGGCTTCATAAGGACCGAAAAGGTACTTGGCGAGCACGTGGTAAGCCCTGCCGCGGGAAGCTACTACTACCCGTGCACAAGTTGGGGTACTAAGGTACCCCTATCTTAGTACACCGACAGGAGCCCCCGGGCCTGGGCCACACACGGTGCCGAGCGCTGTTGGGCCAGGCCCAAGACAGTGCACGGGCACACGCGGCCCACGGCAAGCCGTATTTCCTTCCGTATCCGCCGCATCCCTCCCTAACGGCACACGTCGATTGCGGCGTCGTGGGAGAGATCGTGTCCTGTTCTTTAATGGGAAATGCGGAACGTCCCCCACTTCCCCCTTAAAAGCAGAGGAAGCAGGGGCAGTTCCCCTCCTTCGTCTTCATTGCGTCTTGATTCTCCAGAAACCTCCGCTGCTTCTTGCCTCCGCCGCTCCTCCGCCGTCTTCCGCATCCGCGGCGCCATCGAGCTCCTCGCCTCTTCCCTCGCCGCCTCCGCCATGGCTCCGAAGAGCGACAAGGCGAAGAGCGACAAGGCCAAGAACGACAAGGCCAAGAAGGAGAAGTCCGAGCAGGCGGCGAAGCTGGCCGCCCCGCGGAAGAGGTGCGTGGTCTTCGCGCCGAGGCTTGGCGCGAGGGAGCTGCGGAACAAATATTATTTGTTCTGGGCGAGGGAGACCAAAGCTCATCCCCGCACCAGAGCCTTCCCCGCCGTCGCCAAAGACATGTTCCCCGGCGGGTACTTCTTCTTCGCTGCATTTTTCCACTGTGGTCTATGCCCTCCGTTCTCGGAGTTCTTTTGTGATATCATGAACACATATGGCCTCCACCTCCTAGATTTCACCCCCAATGTCATCCTTACGATGGCCGTTTTCGTACATCTGTGCGAAAACTATGTTGGGATTCATCCAAACGTAGCCCTTTTCCGCCATTTCTTCATGCCTAGAGTAGAGGCTGGCGCTCCCCTCTCCGACGGCATCTCCTGGATCTTCAGGCTGAACAAGAAGGACTCGTACCTGAAGGGAGAGCTCCGCGACAAGTGGGAGGAATGGAGAGCCGATTGGTGCTGGGTGGTGGAGGGTAAGCCGGAGCCCTTCACCGCGCCGCACACGACTGCCATAGTGCGCGGCAGGGATTGGAGCGAATTGGCCCCGGAGGACAACAAGCTTAGTATCGCCCTCATCAGGATTATTCGTCTCCGGGTCGCCAATCTGACCATCGGAGAGGTTGGGGCAGATTTCCTCCGCCGCCGCATCGCCCCTTTACAAGAAAGGAAAATGGCCGCCTGGGAATTCGGCAATGCGGCAGATATCATGAGGCTGCGCCCTGGATTAAACTATAACTTCACTGCCTTGGAGTTGAAGGGGATGGTCCGAGAGCTCTTCAAGCATGACCCGGCCCACCCGGAGTGGTTCAAACCTTCCCGGGGAGTGGTGCTGCTGTGCAACAGCACTGCCCGTGATTCCTTGCGTGCGATGATGCCTGCTTGCGACTCCCATGGCGTCGTCCCTACTTGGATAGAGCCTCCGCCGGATACTGTGCTGTCCTTCTTTGACATCTTGGTCGAGACGCCCCGCAACGCCGAGGAGAACAGGGGCCTCACCCGGGCCACAACGGCACGGGACATAGCTTACATCGCCACCAGGATGGAGGAGGCCGCCGCAGCTGCGGCGGCGGGTAACTTTGGGTATACTGTGGAAGAGGCACAGGCCGCGGACGCAGTGAGCCAAGCAGAGGAGGCGGAAATCCTCAAGCTGCGGAAACTTGCGCCCGAGGAGTTTGCCGGGGAGCCTTCTGTGTAGTTTGCCGGGACGAGAGAGGTCGCCGGGGGAAGCAAGGTCGCCGGAGGGAGCGAGGCCGCTGGGCATGGTGCTGAGTCCAGCGGGCCTGCCGGGGAGGAGGAGGACGTCGAGGCTGACGAAGACTCTGGTGGATCTCTGAATCTCGATGATGACGTCTCTCATCTTCAGAGAACTCCCCGCCTCCGGCAAGCCCTACGCAACAACCGAGGAAGCGCCTCCGCAAGGCGGCTACGGCGACGAGGCCACAGGCGCCTCGACAGCAGCCGGCGCGCCGGGCGACGCGCGCCACCAAGACGAGTGAAGTCGTCAAGGAGGCACCCCGTGCCCGTGCGCCAAGCGGGGGAGGATCTTCCCGGAGTGGAACGGGTGTTCCGTCTGCTCCTCGGGCCTCGGCGACGACGGGGGCCGGGTCTTCGCAGACTACGGCCCCGGAGCCCACCAAGCGCCCGAGGGAACCTTCTCCTCCAGCTCCTCGCGCGGGAGCAAACCAGGCGGAGTTTGACTTCTCCGCCCTCAGCTCCGACGAAGAGGAAGAGGAGTAAGTACTTGTACTTCTTTAGTTTCTTCGATTTTGTCTTGGTTCTCCTTGTTGATTCTGATCTTGTTTTTGTTTTGCTTTCAGGACCCTGACCCAGCGGATGGCGAAGAGGGCCAAGATCCCTGTGGTCGAGGTTGAAGACGACTCGCCCGCCGCGGCAACCGGAGACGTGCCAGCGGCAAACTTGCCGGATCAACCTGCTGCTCCGAGGAGCAGCCCCCAGAGTAAGTCTGGTTTTTATCTTTTTGCTTGACGGGCGCGCTTGAGGTTATAGCTTGTGCTGATGTCTTGTTTGTCTTGT
Organism: Secale cereale; assembly: GCA_902687465.1. NCBI lineage: Eukaryota > Viridiplantae > Streptophyta > Magnoliopsida > Poales > Poaceae > Secale > Secale cereale. Next base: position 410,221,920 of record LR738710.1, read on the forward strand.
GCAGAAGTGGAGCCGCAGCCGCAGGCGCCCGGAGGTCGCCCCTGAAGAGCTACTTGCTCCACCCTCCCCGCCAAGGAGGAGCTCCCTGGCGAGGGAGAACGCTCCGCCAAGGACGGGTACTCCGCCAAGGGCGAGTACCCCGCCAAGGGTGAGCAGCCCGACAAGGGTGAGCACCCCGCCAAGGGAGGGCGCGGGCGGCCCTCCGCCTGCAGGGGCCACCACTCCGCCGCCAAGGGAGAACTCCCCGGCGAGGGAGCCTGTCGTTGAAGAAGTTCGCGAAGGTGAGTCTTGTAATTTCCTCTTCTTGGACTTGTCTTTTTGGATATCTACTTGACTCTTTCTTTTCTTTTTCTTCTGCTAGATCCTCATGCACCAGAGCGGATGGAGACGGAGACCACCATTGAGGAGGAGGTGCACGGCGACGGCGGCAACGCCACTGCCACTGAGGGCATGGCTGGAGCCGACGAGCCTGCCGCTGAAGAGACCGCCCCGCCCGCAGACGCCGCGGCTCGGGAAGGGACCGGCGACCACACTGCTGGCCCGGAGGCAGCAGGAGCGTCAAGCGCTGCACCGGCCGCCGACCCTTCCGCCTCCACGGCTGAGCAGGGCGTCTACCTGGAGGCCCCCAACGGGGTTTTCATACAAGTCCCATGGGCGTCCTCGTCTCGAGCCCCCGTGGAGGGAGAGACCTTTGACGGGGAGGTCCTCGCGTCCGCGGGGTTGAAGGTTGTTGAAGCGCCTGGCGGCAGCGACGAGCCCGAAGAGGAGAAACTCCTTCGCCGGCTCCTGGCCTTGTATCGGGCCAGGCAGGCGAAATTGGAGTCTCGGGAGGCTCTTGCCGCCAAGGCTGGAGCTGACTTGGAGAAGCGCGCCGCGGAGCTTCGCGCCGACAACCAGGCAGCCCTCCGCCACCTGGCTGAGGAGCGCGAAGAACTTGCCGGAGCGCAGCAAGCCTTCCTCCTTGAGAAAGCTGAGGCCGAGGAGCAGCAAGGACTGGCCGGCGAAGAGCTGTCCCGGCGAGAAGGAGCACTCAACCAGCGGAAGGTCGACCTCGACGCCCACGAGGACGACCTCACTGCCCGGGAGCAGGCCATTGGCGGGGCTCTGAAGGAGGCGAGGAGCGCTGCAGCCGCCGTAGAGACCGCCAAGAAAGATCCGGAGGCCAAGGTGGAGCAGCTGGAGTTGTACCTGAAGGCGAGCGAGGACAGAGTCACCGCGCTCAATGTGGAGCGGGAAAAAGATGCCCACACCAACTCTGAGCTGCAGGTACGTCTCTCCAAGAAAGGCGACGAGCTCACTGCCGCCAAGGATTCCATTGCTGACGTAGAGCTGAAGGTCTCCACTCTTACTGATTCGCTCGACGCCGCCCGGGACCGCGAGACGAAGCTGAAGGACGAACTCCGCATGGAACGGGGCCTGGTGGAGAGCGCCGCCGTCTCGGCGAACCAGTTCAGCCGGGCAGTGGAGCAGTGGACTGAGGAGCTGGTCACCTCTGCTGCCAACATTGACAAGGAGATGATGGCGCTGAGGGCGGAGCATCTCGTTTACTCTTCGGACGAGAACCTCCCCCACAGCGCCAAGTTGAGTCTCTTCTTCAGGGGAATCGCGCCGGCGCTTGCGCGGCTGCGGGAGAAGATCCCCGTGCAGCTGGCCGACGAGTCGCGTCGGCTCTGCATGGGCACTCTGTAGCGCGTCTTGTCGAAGATCGTCTACCGCAACCCCGAGATCAACCTCGTCAACGTCCTCCGCACCTTGCCGCCCGAAGCTGATCATGAGGCGTTGAGGGCACAGGTTGCCCACATCGTTGCCAAGGTGGGCAAGATTACGAGGCGTGAAGGCGACCACGTGGACTAGATTCCTTTTCTTCTTCTTCCTTAGCCGCTGCCAACTAAGTCATAGGCAGTAGTTGATTAGAACAGCGGCAAGCTATATTTGTAATATACAATCTTAGTTTGAGCAATCAATGCAGTGTTATCTCCCTTGCTTTTGGTCCTCCACTTTGTATGCTTTCTTCCCTATGCTTTTAGGGGACTTGCCGGCAAGGGGCCCTTGCCGTGAGCGCTGAGTGCTGGACTCTTAGCAGCCTGCTGGCAAAGACCTTGTCAGCAAGTAACCTTGCCGCAGCTAGTCGCAGCACACTTAGACTGCTGAGCGAACTCGAAAACGAAGTAAGGGCGCGACACTTGTCGCAGCTCACTTAAGCCGTTGAGCGTGCTCGAAACAGAGTAAGGGCACGGCTAGCCACGGGTAGGTTCCTCCGCACACAGGTTTTCCATACAAAGTGAGGTTGTTCAAGGAAGACAACTAAAATTTAAAAATTTCAATTACTCAAACTTTGGTAACTTAGCTTTCATAAATTGCTTGTTCCCCGACAAAGCTTCTCTTTTTTTGAACAGCACTTGGTTCATCCTCCATCTCCTCTCCCCCGGCAAACTTGTGCGCGAGGAATATACCTTCTGCTTATGAGGGAAAGAAAAAGAAGAGGAAAAACAAGTATTGGGCCATATGGCTTGCTAATGCTTATCGGGGATGTGCGTTGCACAAGGTGCCAAACAATGCATGCAAATAACAAAGAAAAGCATGGAAATGGCAAATAGTGCGAAGCACAAAAGCTTTACTGATGCACGGGGTCTGCGCCCGCCTTTGTACAAAGGTTTACATGCAATAGCGGCAAGAATCGTACAAAAGGTGGTTGCCGGAGCGGATCACGGCAACCGCGCCTTATGGGTGAAACTTGCGAAGATGCTCTATGTTCCAGGAGTTGCTCACCGGTAAGCCTTCTTCGGTCTCAAGGCGGACAGTGCCGGGCCTTGTGACTTGTCTCACCCGATAAGGGCCTTCCCACTTCGGCGTCAACTTGTTGGAATTCTTGGCGGACTGAACACGCCGAAGAACAAGGTCGCCTTCCTCGAGACTCCTGGCCTTGACCTTGCGGCTATGGTAGCGACGCAAGGCTTGGTGGTATCGAGCAGCTCGTACAGCAGCCTGGAGACGTTCCTCCTCAAGGAGCAATGCATCATCTTGTCGCAGTTGCTCTTGCTCGAGCTCATCATAAGCGAGCACTCGAGGAGATCCGTATACGAGTTCCGTGGGGAGAACTGCCTCTGCTCCATAGACAAGAGCGAAGGGTGTCTGTCCGGTGGCTCGATTTGGTGTCGTCCTGATTGACCAAAGAGCCGCCGGCAACTCCTCTATCCAGTTTCTTCCGCACTTGCGCAGCCTGTCGAAGGTTCTTGTCTTGAGCCCGCGCAGCACTTCAGCATTGGCCCTCTCCGCTTGACCATTGCTCCTCGGGTGAGCAACAGAAGTGAAGCAGACCTTGGCGCCAAGGTCTTGGACGTACTGCATGAAGGTGCGACTTGTGAACTGTGTGCCGTTGTCGGTGATAATCCTGTTAGGGATTCCGAAACGGCAAACAATCGCTATGAAGAACCTGACTGCTGACTGTGCTGTCACCTTTCTCACTGGTTCCACTTCTTTCCACTTTGTGAACTTGTCGATTGCTACGTACAAGTACTCAAAGCCCCCGACTGCGCGGGGGAAGGGGCCGAGGATATAGAGCACCCAGACAGAGAAGGGCCAGGACAAAGGGATTGTCTGGAGAGCTTGAGCTGGCTGGTGAATTTGCTTGGCATGGAACTGGCACACTTCACACTTGGTTACTTGTGCAGTTGCATCTTGGAGGGCTTCTGGCCAGAAGAACCCTTGCCGGAACGCCTTCCCGGCAAGTGCCCTTGCGCCAATGTGGTGGCCACATATGCCTCCATGTATCTCTGCCAACAGCTTCTGTCCATCTTCTCTGGAAATGCACTTCAACCTGACACCATTGAGTCTTCTTCTGTACAGTTCATTGTCAACGAACTGGTACATACTTGACTGCCTGGTTATTTTCTCTATCTCTTCTGGCTCGTCGGGAAGTTCTCCAGTTTGTAGAAAGCGGACGATCTGCTGTGCCCATGCTGGAGCCTGAGGCTCGACGGCAAGGACTAAAGGCATGAGGGCAGCTGCGGGGACCTCAGCTTCTACGGCAAGAACCTGCGGCTCTGCCGGAGCTGATGGTCCCCCGGCAAGCCTGCCGGGGCAAGGCTTGTCGGGAACGCTTGCTTCAACTGTACAGACCCTTGGATCTGCAGGAGCAAACTGTTCCTCAGCATCTCGGCTACTGATCTTGGGGACCTTGGCGGCGGCTTCTGGAAGATCCGCCGGCAAGTAGTCGCTGGAGACCAACTTTCTCTTCTTGTTTTGCCCAACTGATGATGTAACGGATGGCTGAGTTAACTTGAGCAGGAAGGTCCCTGGTTCCACAGGTAGCTTCATTGCAGCACACTTTGAGAGGCCATCTGCAATATCATTTTGAGCCCTTGGGATGTGCTCCATTTGCAGACCTTCAAAGTGCTCTTCAAGCTTCCTCACTTCATCAACATAAGCTTCCATCAAAGGGCTCTGGTAACTCTTATTCACTTGTCGGACCACCAACTGTGAATCTCCCCGCACAATTAACTTCTTGATCCCAAGTTCGGCCGCAATTCTGAGGCCGGCAAGCAAACCTTCATACTCAGCAGTATTGTTTGTCGCTTGTTCCTTGGGAAAGTGCATCTGGATAACATACTTGAGGTGCTCTCCGGTGGGTGCTATGAGTACCACGCCGGCACCGGCGCCTTGCAGTGAGAAAGCACCATCAAAGTACATCATCCATTTGTTGCTCGCTTCTTGGACGGGGACGCTTGTCTCTTGGACTTCTTCATCTGGTGTTGGGGTCCATTCTGCTATGAATTCTGCCAAAGCTCTGCTCTGTATGGTTGAAGTACTCTCAAACTTGAGACCAAAGCTTGACAGCTCCAGTGCCCACTCGACGATCCTGCCTGTTGCTTCTGGATTCTGCAATATCCTCTTCAACGGAAAGCTAGTGACTACTGTTATCTCGTGCGCTTGGAAGTAATGGCGCAGCTTTCTTGAGGCCATGAGGAGGCCGAAAAGCAACTTCTGCACCCCAGAGTATCTTGATCTAGCCCCCTGCAAGAGGGAACTTACAAAATACACTGGGCGCTGCACCATCTTCTTTCGCACTTCACCTTGTTCCTGCGTAGATTTGTCCTTGTCGGGACCAGAGCTTGTCGGTGAAGCCCCCTGCTTGTCGCTTGATTCGCCTGCCGGGGATGTGGGTTCTTCATCTGCCTCCCTCTCCGCTACTAACGCAGCACTAACCACTTGATTGGTTGCCGCTAGGTACAGCAGCAACTTCTCTTGTGGTCTAGGTGCGACAAGTATTGGAGTAGAGGACACGTATCCTTTCAAGTCTTGCAGCGCTGCCTCCGCTTCCGGAGTCCATTTCATAGGACCTGCCTTTTTCAAGATTTTGAAGAAAGGCAGGGCACGTTCTGCAGACTTTGAAATGAACCTGCTGAGGGCAGCCACACAACCAGCAAGTCTCCTTACGTCCTTGACGCGCTTCGGGGCTTCAATCTGCTCGATGGCTTTTATCTTGTCGGGATTGGCTTCAATCCCCCTCTGGGACACAAAGAACCCGAGAAGCTTGCCGGAGGGAACTCCGAAGACGCACTTCTCGGGGTTCAACTTGAGTTGGATCTTGCGCAGGTTCGCAAATGTTTCTCCCAAGTCTTGCATCAGGGTATCCTTGCTCTTACTCTTGACCACTATATCATCCATGTAGGCTTCCACATTTCTGTGGATCTGTGGCTCAAAAGCGGTGTGCACCACCCTTGCAAATGTTGAGCCTGCATTCTTCAATCCAAAGGGCATGCGTATGAAGCAATATGTGCCGCATGGAGTAATGAATGCAGTCTTCTCTTCATCTTCCTAGGCCATGAATATCTGGTGGTAACCTGAGTATGCATCAAGGAAGGAAAGCAGCTCACATCCGGCGGTGGAATCAACAATCTGGTCAATACGCGGCAAGGGAAATGGATCCTTGGGACATGCTTTATTCACGTCAGTGAAGTCTATACAAAGTCTCCACTTCCCATTGGCCTTGCGCACGACAACTGGATTGGCTAACCATGTGGGATGGATTACGCCTCTAACCAGGCCTGCTGCTTCCAACTTCTTTATCTCTTCGGCGATGAATTCTTGGCGCTCCACGGCTTGCTTCCTGACCTTCTGCTTGATGGGCCGCGCATGAGGACAAACAACAAGCTTGTGCTCAATTACCTTCCTGGGAACGCCGGGGATGTCAGATGGTTGCCATGCAAACACATCGACATTCGCCCGCAGGAAGGCAACGAGCGCGCTTTCCTATTTGTTGTCGAGCGTAGTACTGATGGTGAAGGTACCACCAGTGCCGTCCTCCTTGGCGGACACCTTCTTGGTTGCCGGTGGAGCTGCCATCCCTTTCTTGCACTTGCCGGTGGAGCTCGATGGTGCGTCCTCGACGGCAGCGCAGCACTCCGAAGAGGTACGTTTGCCGGAGTGGGCCCCAGAACTCTTGCCGGACTTGGTCTGGGTCTTCCCCCCGGGAGCTTCAGCGGCAAGTGTGTTGCTCTCTGCTGCGGCTGCTGCATCCCGGTAGATCTTGTCGACGCAGATAAGCGCGTCCTTCTTGTCGCCAGGGACAGAGATGACGCTTATCGGCCCCGGCATCTCGAGTACGTTGTAGGCATGGTGGGAAGCTGCCATGAACTTGGCGAGGGCAGGACGTCCAAGTATCCCATTGTATGGTAATGGGATATCGACAACATCAAATGTGATCCTTTCCGTCCTGAAGTTGAGATCCCCGCCAAAGGTCACTGGCAGAGTAATCTTGCCCTTCGGCTTGCTCCTTCCCAGGTTGATCCCCTGAAACGACCCGGTTTCTTCGAGCTCGCCGTCTGGGATCTGTAGCTTCTTGATCACAGCTGAGGAGATCAAGTTCAGGCCGGCCCCGCCGTCAACCAACATCTTGGTGACCTTGAGGTTGCGGATAGTTGGTGAGACCAACATCGGCAAGCACCCGACCGCCGTGGTGCGGTCAGGGTGGTCCTCAAGGTCAAAGAAGATGGGCGTGCCGGACCACTTCAGCAGCCTGCGTGACTCGACGGGCGGCTCTGCTGCGTTCACTTCTCGCACCCACTGCTTGAGCTGGCGGTGGGAAGTGTGCAGAGAGGCGCCTCCGTCGACACACAGAACCTTTGTGGCCTTCTGGAACTCCTGCTCGCTATTGTCTCCTTCTTCCATGTCATCATCGTTGTCTTCTTCCTCATCGTTGTCGCGGCCCCGGGGAGGTCTATCACCTTGCCGCTGCTTGGCCTTGCCGCGGCGTCCTCCCCAGCCATTGAACGGCCGCTTCTTCCTGGGCTCTCCTCCGCCTCCATGGGCCTTCTCTTTGTCGCGACGCTCGTATTCAGCCTTCTGCTGTTCTACGAGGTACTCGACTCGTTTGCAGTTCTGAAGATCGTGGCCCTTGGTGCGGTGGATCTTGCAGTACTGCTTGTCAGAGCCGTCCTGCTTGTCGGTTGCCGCTACAGGGGCAGGCTCCTTGCCGGAACCGCCAGCCTGTGCCTTCTTGGCGGGAGCCTCCTTGCCGGACTGCTCGACAACCAGCACCTCCTTGTTCTTATTCTTTCTGTTGTTCCGCCGCCGGCTCTTCTTTGCCGGGGCGGCATCCTCGCTGTCGCTTCCTCCTGCGCCAGTATCCTCTCCGGGGAGTTTCCTCCCCTCTTCGGCGCGCGCGCACTTGTCAGCCAGAGCGTAGAGCTCGCTGACATCCCGGATCTTGGTCATGGCCATCGCTTCCCTCATGCGGCGGTTACGCACGTTCTGGTGGAACGCGCTGATAACCGCGGCAGGGTGGACGTCGGGAATGTTGTGTTGCACGCGGCTGAACCTCTGGATGTACTTGCGTAGGGATTCTCCCTCCTTCTGGGCTAGGATGTGGAGATCGCTCTCCTGGCCGTGGGGTTTGTGGCCGCCTGTGAAGGCGCCAACAAACTGGTGGCACAGATCTGCCCACGAAGAAATGGAGTTCTCCGGCAAGTGCATAAGCCAAGACCGGACGTTTGGCTTAAGCACTAGCGGGAAGTAGTTAGCTAGTATCTTCTCGTCGCGTCCCCCGGCAGCCTGCACCGCGATGGTGTAGATGCTGAGGAACTCCGAGGGGTGTGTGTTGCCGTCGTACTTCTCGGGTACGTCGGGCTTGAAATTTTTCATGCTGGGCCACTGGACTTGCCGCAGCTCACGGGTGAACGCAGGGCAACCTGCCGCGTATGGCAAGTCCCCTGGTCCACCTGGCGCGTGCGCGTCGACAGCGGTCCCAGCGTGCTGATCTGACTGTCGTCGGGCTTCTCGTCGACGCTCGATGCGAGTCCGAGCGTCTTCTTGCCGCCTGTCATCTAGGACTTGGCGCTGATCGCGGCGAGCCCGCGGATCCGACGACGCCGTGGAGTCGTCGTCGACGTTGATCCGGCGGGGCGGCGATTTCTGCTTCCGCGGCGGGGAGTGCACAGTAGTTGCACCCCCGGCGGTCTTGTCGCCATCGGCCTTCGCTTGACCGACTTGCCGCGGCCGTGAGGTTGCCGGCTGCTGTGGCGCGTCGTTGTTGGCGAAGGCGATGAGGCTCTGAATCGTTGCCTTCCAGTCTTCGGCCTTGTCTGCCGCTGGAGGGAAATCGAGGAGCAGTTGTGCTCTTGCTAGAGCTTCTGCTGGAGAAGAGGGGAACGGCGGCGAGCGGTGCGAGGAGCGGGACACGCTCGGACTTCTAACAGCGTTAGAAGGAGCATGTTCCCGTCCCGGCGACCGCGCCTTGCTCGTGCCAGCACGCTGGCCTTGAGCATCCCGCGATCCTCCGGCTTGGCTACGCCCCAGCAAGCGTATGGTACCTCCAGTACCACGCCGCTGCGGGTCTTGCACCTCCCGAGAGAGACGTGGCGCGTCCACGGACACCGAGGCTTTGGAATTCGCCCGGTCGTCCGTCTTGTCCTTGGACTTGGTGGTGCCGTGAGTTTCCTCGCCGGCGACCACCCTTCCGCCGGCGTCTCCTCCACCAACCGTTGGTTCTGGTGGCGGCGGAATCGACGCAGACGGGCCTCCGACCTCCGAAGCCTTCTTCTTCGGAGGCATGTTGTTGTAGCTGATGGAGTCGATGAAGCTGGAGAGGTTGATGAAGAATGCGCCCGCGTGAGCGCCGGATCAGGTTCGCACAACCTCGACGCCCCCTACCTGGAGCGCCAAAGATGTCGGGGGAAACTGTCCTCCCACGAGCACCTATGGGACCGGAGCCCCTTCTACGTTACGGTAAGGGAGCGGAGGGAGCACGGAGAGCAGATCGAGGGACACACGCGGGCAGTTTTACCCAGGTTCGGGCCGCGCGGACGCGTAAAACCCTACTCCTGCCTTAGGTTGTATTGAGTTCTTGAGCTCGAGAGCTTGAAGAGCTACAGTACTAGCTACACCGAGCGAGAGAGTTGTCTAGGTTTCGAACCCTTTCCACGTTGTGCATGGGCCTCCTTTTATAGCTCAAGGGGTCACCGACAGGTGTCAACGTAGAGGAGGGTAAAAGTGTAATTTTGGTGGTAGTTGTAACAGTGCGGGAATAGTGCATGAACAGTGGAGGAACAGTGGTCTTCACCTAACTTTGACAGTGGGGGACAAGGGCATTAAATGCCCGTCGCCGTCGGCCCCAAAAGCGTCTGTCCATGCTCCTCCGTTCGCCACGACGGTAGCCTTGTCATCGTGGTTTGCCACCGTGCCCCCCAGGCTGCATAGCCGTCTGCCACGCGTCCCTGGAAGGGCCCCAGGGCGACGCGTGGGCATACGAGCTGGAGCGTGGGCACACAACGAGCTTCCCCCGGCAAGCACCTTGCCGGGGCCTCTGTCTTGCCGGGCCCGGAAGCTTGCCGCTTCCCGGGCCCTGCCGGGGCGCATGATGCGCCGAGGCATCTCTTGAGGTATGCATTCCTTGGTCCTCCTGGCAAGCTCCTCTTGCCAGGGTCTTGTGTTAAAGTGATAACCTTAAGCCTGGTACGGCCTTCCCGGCAAGCTCCACTCGCCGGGGTCTTGATCTTCTGACTTGTATACTTTGTTCTTGAATGGCTTCATAAGGACCGAAAAGGTACTTGGCGAGCACGTGGTAAGCCCTGCCGTGGGAAGCTACTACTGCCCGTGCACAAGTTGGGGTACTAAGGTACCCCTATCTTAGTACACCGACACTAATACTCCTCAACCTCCTCCACAAGTATAAAATATCTTCGTTTTTCCTGAAAGTTGAAGAAGGCAGGAGGAGTCAAAGTAATATGGACAACACGACACCTGTTAAAGATTTGTCTATATCAAAATAATGGGTCGTCCCTGGTGATGCTCCATAGTCTCATAATCTAGGAATCTAGGTGGCAACAAGGTATCATTTTCTTTCACAGGTATGCCAAGATGAGCGGCTTGGGGAGTATCACAAATCTCACCAAAAAGATCACCAACAAGGGCATTGTTATGTAAACGACATGCAACAATGGCCCAGATGTTAAATTGTCTATCTCTTAATATTTCTCTCTTAAGAATACTCAAATCAGGAGTGCAAAGATGGCTAGGGTCATGTCTACCATTTATGCATCTTCCTATGGACAAAGCAAAATAATGTATAGCAGGAAATAGAATTCTCCCCATGGTAGCTTGTGTTATGCCTCTAGTTTCAACCCTAGTAATAGTCATAAGAAATTCATTGCAATTAGAATTGTGATGCTCAATCCATGTCCCCCAATAAGGAATTATGCAAGCTTCACTAAAGCCATTGATAGTCATGCGAAAAGGGTTTTCATATAAATGGAAGATAACATCATGTGAAGTGCGATGAGATACATACTTGAATATCCGCCAAAATAATCAGTGAGATCATGGTACTATGAGCACTTATCTGGCGCGAATTCTATCAACTCGGCATTGTGCATGTACATATCAAACTCTTCCTTGCTACCGGCTTGAATCATAAAGGAATTGGATGACCATTCACATGGTTGCACATTAGCATCCTATGGCGGTTCGAGGTCCGGCTCACATATTGCAAGCCTTGGAGAACTCTTGCTCGAATAACCACCATGGAACATTTTCCTAAGAATTTTCTTCCTTTGAAAATTCCTGAAATTTTTAGTGTCTCAAAAGAAAAGTGAGTAAAATTTAACAAAACCGACAGCAACTAGTCCCACAAGTGTGTGTAGGCTATATCATGCATCAAAACTACTTTGGACCATACAAATTCTACAAAAAAGCTCAAATACATGGTCACAACAGTAGTACAAATTTGCAAAGTACGAAGCACTAGAACAAAAACTAATTGGACCATGGAGGAGTCAGTTATCAAGGAGTATTCCCACAAAACTGTTTTGGAAACAGAGCTTCGGGCAAGGAGATTAAAAATCGCAGGAGAATGAGCAAGAACACATGTTTGAAGACAAGGATGATCTTTCTAGAGGTAGGAGAAGGCAATGGGTGGCAGGAATAAATGAGGGGGGCCTGTGTGACCCACAAGCCATAAGGCGCACCCTGGGGGTGGGCCAGCCCTCTGAGCTTGTGGCTCACAGGTGTACACCCTGGGGTATGTCTGGTGCCAAAAATTCTTATTTATTACACAAAAGTCATACTAAATTTTCAGGTCATAGTGAGAACTTTTATTTTCCGGTCATTTTTATTGCAGAGGTATTTCAAAAAAAAGATAATCATGGCATTTCTACTTTATTAAATTTAAATAACAAAGAGTATATAGTAGGTACAGCAGGTTGTGCTTACTAAATTCATTGACCACATGCCCCTAACAAGAATCCATTAATAAGATGATCAAGTCGTATTAATTTTTTTTTTGGAGTAACACACAACTAAAGAATTTTCATATAACACTAGGTTGCCTCACTGGGGATATGCATCTCCCCAACAATAAGAGTTTCATATTTGTTCGTGACTGAAAGGAGAGGAAATTGAAAACCTCCAATAGTGATTGTAGCAATTCTTTCAATAATGTTGATACTATTCACCAAACTTTGTTTCTCCAGGAAATAAACCATATGCTCAGTACCATTGACATGAAAAGTAACCTTGCTTTTGTTGCAATCAATAATAGCCCCTACAGTATTCAAGAAGGGTCTACCAAGGATAATCGGCATAGCATCGTCCTCGGGTATATCAAGTATAACAAAGTCTATTAAGATAGTAACATTCACTTCTACAATAGGCAGATTCTCACAAATTCCAATCAATATAATAGTTGATTTATCAGCCATTTGCGAAGATATTTCAGTAGGTGTGATCTTACTCAAATCAAGTATTTTATATAAAGATAAAGGCATCACACTGGCATCAGCTCCTAAATCACATAAAGTTGTTTTAACATAACATTTTTAATGGAGCATGGTATAGTAGGTATTCCTGGATCTCATAACTTCTTAGGTACTCGGCCCTTAAAAGAATAATTTGCAAGCAGGGTGGAAATTTCAGCTTCATTTATTTTTCTTATATTAGTGAAAATATCTTTCATGTATTTAGCATAAGGAGGCATTTTCAATATATCAGTCAAACGAGTGCACAAAAAGATAGGTGTAGGCATTTCAATAAAGCATTCAAAATCTTCCTCGTACTTATTTTTTGGAGGTTTAGTAGGAAAAGGCATGGGTTTCTGAACCCATGGTTCTCTTTCCTTACCATGTTTTCTATAAGTGAAATCTCTTTTATCATATCTTTTATTTTTTGGAGGTGGGTTATCAAGATCAACAATGTGTTCTATTTCGAAATCATTATCATTTTCTTTATCATTATATGGTTGAGCATGAACACGAACATCGTTATTATCATTATCACTAGGTGGATGTTCATTACCATACTATGTCTTAGCATGAGAAATAGAAACATCATTACTATTCTCAAAAGGTTTTTCTATCACAGGTAAACTAGGAGCATGCAAAGTTCTACCATTCTACTTTTCCTTTTTCATCTTAGATCAACTAGGTGTATCAATATTTATTCCCTGAAAATATTGCTCAATTCTTTTAGGATGACTTTCAGGATATACTGGCTCCTGAGTCATTTTACCAGCTCTAGTCATTGCCCTGACAACATGATCATTCATTTTATTATTCATCTCATTAATCAAATCATTTTGTGACTTAGCAACTTGTTCTAACTGGGTGTGAACCATGCGTGCCTGTTTTCGTAACCCTTTAACATCATTAGCAATTGTAAACATCAAGTCACTAAAACGATCTATCATGATAGCATTACGTTTTAATTGATTCTTAACATACATGTTGAAGTGTTCTTGTTTAACAATGTAGTCATCCAATTCATGTAGGCATTGACTAGAAGATTTATTAAAAGGAATATCACCATCATAAAATCTATTAAAAGAATTTACCTTTACTACCTGTGTCCATGTATCGGGTCCATGTATTTCTTCAATAGGTGGTAACTACTTCACATCTTCAACTTTAATACCCTTTTCTTTCATAGATTTCTTTTCCTCTTGCACATCTTCTCGACCGAGGAATGGAATACCTCTCTTCTACGGAGTTGGCTTAGGTGGTGGTTCAAGAAGTGTCCAGTCATTTTCATTTCTTAGTATATTATTCAATAGTTCATCAACCTTTTCAACAGTCCATTCCCTGAACACACAACCAACACAACTATCTAGGTACTCCATAGAAGTAATGGTTAGTCCATTATAATAGATATCAAGTATTTCATTTTTCTTGTGAGGATGATCAGACAAAGCATTAAGTAATTGGAGAAGCCTCCCCCAAGCTTGAGGGAGTTTCTCTTCTTCAATTTGCACAAAGTTAAATATTTCCTCTAAGGAAGCTTGTTTCTTATGAGTAGAAAAATATTTTCAGAGAAGTAATAAACCATATACTGGGGACTATGCACACAACCAGGAGCAAGAGTATTAAACCATTTCTTAGCATCACCCTTTAATGAGAAAGGAAACAACTTAAGAATATAGTAGTGGCGAATTTGTCCTCATGAGCAAAAAGGGTGGGTATATCATTTAATCTGGCAAGGTGTGCCACAATAGTTTCAGATTCATAACCATGAAAAGGATCAAATTCCACCAAAGTAATAAACTCAGGATCGATAGAGAATTCATAATCCTTATTAGTAAAAAAGATAGGAGAAGTATCAAACTTAGGATCATATTTCAATCTCGCTATCACTGACTTTTCTTTCAGCTTACTCAATAGTTTCGTAACATCATCTCTATCATTACAAGCAAGAATTACTCTAGCTATATCCCCATCTATAAGAGAACCCTCAAATATCTTAGGCATTTCAATTCTAGGAGAGCTAGGTCTAATAAGTAAATCATAATTTTCATCAGTTTTAATAATTTCAAGTTCTTTACCTTTAGCAAGTTGTTCATCAATAAATTCACCTAGTAGAATAGTTTCATCAAGCATAATACTAGCATCATCAATAGCATCATTCGTAGCAGAAGTAGCATCATCTTTTACTTGTGACATATCAGGTTGAATAGCAGGTGGTGGTGTCGGAAGCCTACTTAAAACATGAGGTGAATCAAGTGTAGACTGTGATGGCAACTCCATACCTCCCCTCGTCTTAGAGGGTAAAATCTTCGTTTTAGCGTCTTTCAGATTCTTCATAGTGTAAAATCCCAACAGAACTCAAAATAGAGCTATGCTCCCCGGCAACGGCGCCAGAAAAAGGTCTTGCAGCACACAAGTATAGGGGATCGTGACAGTCTTCGAGGGTAGTATTTTGCCAAAATTTATTGATTCGACACATGGGGAGCCAAAGAATATTTATGATCCTTTGCATTTGAGTTGTCAATTCGACCACACATGGGAAATTATATTTTTGCATCAAAGTGTTTAGTAGCACAGTAGTAATAGTAATATGAACAATAACAAAAGCAGTTTTGTAGTGATTGTAACTGCACCAGCATTGAAAGTAACTTAGCAAAGACCAATATGAGAAGAGCGTAGGCATTGGATCCGCGATGGATAATTGTGTTAGATGATATTCATCATGTAACAACCACAGCCTAGAGCGATACATAATAGCTCCAATTCATCCGTGTAATGTAGGCACGCATTCCATATATAGTCAAACAAGCTTATAATAAGAACTTGCATGATATCTTTTGTCCTACCCTCTTGTGGCAGCGGGGTCCATAAGGAAATCTAAGGGATATTAAGGCCACCTTTTAATAGAGAACCAGAATAAAACATTAGCACATAGTGAATACATGAACTTCTCATACTACTGTAATCACCAGAAAGAATCCCAATTGTTGTCACCTTGGGGTATGTGGATCATAACACATAATAGGTGCATACAACTTGAAAGATAGGATCAAGACATGAAATATATTCATGAAAACATGAAGGGTTCAGATCTGAAATTGTGGCACTCGGGCCCTAGTGGCAAGAATTAAGCTAGCAAAGTCATAGCAACATCAATCTCATAACATAGTGGATATTAGGGATCAAGCCCTCACAAATTGACTCGATTACACGACAAATGTCATCCACCTCCATCACCGTCTAGCAAGCCTACAAAAGAATTACTCACTCCTAGTGGTGAGCATCATGGAATTATTTATGGAGAAGGGTTGATGATGACGCCGCCAATGAATTCCACCCTCCGGGGCCCCGAACGGACTCCAAATCAAATCTCACGAGGAAGAACAGGAGATGGTGGTGGCTCTGTATCTTAAAATTCAACGATTCCTTCTCTCCATTTTTTCCTCTGTGAGATAATAACTTATGGAGTTGTACCTAGGGTTGCTGGAGGCTCCATGGGACCACAAGCTCACCAGGCACGCCCTGGGGGAGCAGGGAGGCGCCCCTTGAGCTTGTGGCTCCTAGGTGGCCTCCCTCCGGTAGTAATCTTCGCCAATATTTTTTATATATTCTGAAAATATTCACCATAAATTTTTAGTCCAATTTAAGAACTTTTATTTCTACACAAAAATAACACCATGGCAATTCTACTAAAAACTATGCCAGTCTAGTTCCATTCAAATCATGCAAATTAGAGTCCAAAACAAGAGGAAACGTGTTTGGAAAAGTAGATATGTTTGGGACGTATCGGGATTATATGCAGTCTCATCCTTCCGCATATTGCTAGCCCTTCGATACCATGCATTGCCCTTTCTCACCTCGGTAATTGGTGCAAACTTCACTAGTGCATCCAAACCCCATCATATGATACACTTGATTGCACACAAGCCTCATTATATCTTCCTGAAAATAACCACCATACCCACCTATCATGGCATTTCCATAGCCATTCCGAGATATATTGCCATGCAACTTCCACCGTACCTTCACATGACATGTGTGTTCATCATCATATTGCTTTGCATGATCATAAAGAGCTGAGATGATATTTGTGGGAAAGCCAGCGTTCATCATTGTAGTACATGTTATGCTAGATCATTGCACATCCTGGTACACTTCTAGAGGCATTCATATAGAGTCATCTTGCTAGTTGTAATATCGAGTTGTAAGGTAATAAAAGTGTGATGATCATCATTATCAAAGCATTTTCCTAGTGAGGAAAGGATGATGGAGACAATGATTCGCCCACAAGTCGGGATGAGACTTTGGATGAAAAATAGAGGCAAAAAATGAAAATCGAAGACAGAGAGAGAAGGGGCAATGTTACTATCATTTTAACACACTTGTGCTTTAAAGTATCACCATGTTCTTTACATAGGGAGTTTCCTCATTTGTCACTTTCATATACTAGTGGGAATTTTTCATTATAGATATTGGCTTGTAATTCCAATGATGGGCTTCTTCAAATGCCCGAGGTATTCATGAGCAAGCAAGTTCGATGTACACCCACTTAGTGTCAATTGAGCTTTCATACACTTATAGCTCTCGTGCATCCGTTGCATGGTAATCCCTATTCCTCGCACTAATATCGATTGATCCGCCGAGTTGTTGCAAACCTTTCTTCCCTTTTGACTTCCCTTATGGATCTCTACCACCGCATTCTATTCCACACATAGTGTGAGGGATCGAAGAAGGTGAGAGTGTCTAGAGGGGGGGTGATTAGACTACTCGACAAGATAAAAATTCTGTCTTTTATCAAGGACAGATTTTGGTAGATTTTGCATAACACACAAGTGAAGTAGCACACCACACATGCAATTCTAGAGTATGGACAACGGAAAGTAAATTGCACAAGTAGTAAAGAGAAGTGGAGAAGATCAAACGCAATTTGGAGACGCAATGATTTTTCCCGTGGTTCCGATAGGTGGCGCTATCGTACATCCACGTTGATGGAGACTTCAACCCACGGAGGGTAACGGCTGCGAGAGTCCACGGAGGGCTCCACCCACGAAGGGTCCACGAAGAAGCAACCTTGTCTATTCCATCATGGCCTACGCCCACGGAGGGCTAGCCTTACTCGGGGTAGATCTTCACGAAGTAGGCGATCTCCTTTCCCTTACAAACTTCTTGGTTCAACTCCACATCTCGATGATGGAGGCTCCCAAGCGACACCTAACCAATCTAGGAGGCACCACCCTCCAAAAGGTAATAGATGTTGTAGATGATGATGAACTCCTTGCTCTTGTGCTTCAAATGATAATCTCCCCAACACTCAACTCTCCTCACTGATTTGGCTGTGGTGGAAGAAAGGATTGAGTGGAAAGCAACTTGGGAAGGTTAGAGATCAAGCTTCATATGGTGGGAGTGGAGCAACTTGATCTCAACACAAGGGTAGGTAGTTCTCTTCTCAGAAATGTAAGGTAGGAGTGGCAGTTCTTTCTGATGGCTCTCTTCACGAATGAAGAGGGGGTGGAGGGGTATAAATAGCCTCCACACAAAAATCCAACCGTTACACACATTTGAGCAATCTCGGTGGGACCGAAGTGGACAACTCGGTGAGACCGAAAGTTCAAATAATGTGAACGTTGGGGTTTTCGGTGGGACCGAATATACAATCTCGGTTAGTCCAATTCGTGCAATGACAAGAGCATGCCAGTTTCGGTGGGACCGACTTCATCATCTCGGTGACACCGATTTGATGACAGAAGGTTACAGAAGCTTGGCAACTCATGTTTCGGTGAAACCGAGTTCAGAATCGGAATATCCGAGTTTACTAGGGTTTGGCTTATGGCTGAGGTGGTTCATCTCGGTGTGACTGAGTTTGGAATATCGGTGGGACCGAGATTACTTATGAGTGTATATGGCAGTGAAAGTTGCTGATAGTTTAGGAGATGTATCACTAAGCACTTGAGCAACCAGATCATCATCATAACCTCATCCCCTTTTAATAGTATTGGCTTTTCCTATGGACTCAATGTGATCTTGGATCACTAAACCAAAAATGGAGTCTTGAGCTTTTGCCAATGCTTGCTTTAGCATTTTGAGGGGTCCACTTCTTCAGTCCTTTTGCCATGCCAATGTGATTGAATTTCCTGAAACATACTTGATAAAAGCATTAGTCCAACCACAAAGTATGTTGTCATTAATTATCAAAACCACCCGGGGAGCAAATGTGCTTTCAATCTCCCCCTATTTGGTAATTGATGGCAACACACTAAACAAGACATCAAAGCTTATTGAAAGAAAGACAGAATTATCACGAAAGCTTTGACAAACATGTAGTACACAGGCTCCCCCTACAAGTGTGCAAGATTTTCATAAATTATGGTTTTGGACTACCACAAGCACACAAGAGAGATAAGCAAGATGTGCTACATGCAGCTTGGCTATATGCATCAGAGCAGATGAAAAGAAGTGAGTGATAATGCATATGTGCATGGTGATTTCTTGCAAACAAGTATTCACAAGCAAGTCACCATCATGCACATTCTGCAAAGTGCATATACTTACCTTGAGGTTCCTTGGCATTGTACCTGAAGAGATAAACTTGGGAAAACAAGGTTAGATAACACAAGAGTATGTCTTCAACCAACTGCAAGAACATCAAGAGTACCAAGCCAGGGATGACATGTATAAAGAGTGTCTCATATGGAGCACAAGCTTGAATCAGCAAACATGTCTTCGAAACTAAAAGATTTTCAATGAACTCTGAGAGATTTTGCTTTCCATAAGATATCAATTGTGAAGATTCCTCTCCCTTTGAGTTCTCTCAGATCAAGGGGTTTGATGGAAAGAGCAAAATCAAAAGAATGATGCCAAATGAGAATGACGCCAATTGTAATGTCCAATGTAAAACACGGCAAGAAATTCTCTTATAAGGAAAAACACGGCAAAGCTTTGATGTGATTCTCTCCCCCTTAAGGTAAGATTGCTCTTCTTCTCCCCCTAAATCTTCTCTTCTCCCCCTAAGTCTTCTCCCCCTTTGACATCAAGTGCCGAAAAGGACAGCAAACTAGGAAGGTCAGGGAAGATGGAAAGAAAGAAGTGGGATCCTTAAGAATCACAACAGGGCAAATAGGAACATGCATAGAGAATCATTGAGTGGAGCTGCAGAAGATGATATCCTGGAAGAAATAAATCGGTGACACCGAATTAAGATGGATCGGTGGGTCCAAAAGTCAGGGACTTGGGGTAGATCATTTTCGGTTAGACCGAAATATTTAAATCGGTGACGCCGAGTTTAATTCCAAGAAAATACAGAAATAATTCAGCTCACTTTGCGAGGAATGTTTCAAAGGATTTCCAATGAATTGGTGAAAGATTTTCGAGGAATTGATCAGAGCCAGAAGGATATTCACAAAGACAGAAGAATAGAAATGAAAAAGATTCCTAGATGAAGTATATATATATATATATATATATATATATATATATATATATATATATATATATATATGTAAGTGAAAACTCAATGAGAGAACATAAGAGAAAATAGAAAGACTCCAAAACATATGTACTTCATCTAGATAAAGGTCGGCGACAAGGTCACCTATGTTTGAGTATATTGACTTAGGAGTCGAATGAGGACATTTGATCATAGGTCATACTCATCATTTAAGCTCAAAATGGGGTTGACATTTTTCGATTAAGCATTCGATGTGATCACATCTTATGAAGCTGCTTGTACTCATGACTTTGAGCAAAGCTCCTTAAAGATGTGAAGAACATACCTTGGGCTTGTTGTTGCTTTGCTCATGTAGGTAAACTTGATGTAGGTGCTCATTGAATGTGAAGTTGGAGCGCCATTTCCACTTGTGTAGTTCATCTTCCTACATGGGTTAGGCAAGCAAGGAAATACTCAAGGATATCCAAGATGACAAGAGTGAAATACTAGATGTATAAGATGTCAAAAAGGATATGTGGAATTTTGTTCCTTGAACTCAACATCCCAAAGGGCTAGATACTTGGTCCATGACAAGATTACTCATGATTTGAGTGTGTGGTAATCTTGTGGAATGTAGATCATCCAAGTACCTGCAAGGAGTTAGATGCAATACAAGGAGGCAAATGTGTCCAAGACATATGATCACCATCATAAGAGAAATATCAAGGATTAGTCAAGAGGGGTTCATGCCTTGCATGCATCAATGGAGTTCTCACTCCAAGTTTGAAGCATCAATGATGTTCAACTCACTCCTTAAGCGACAAAACACCTTCTCATCAAGAGGTTTTGTAAAGATATCAGCGAGTTGTTTGTCAGTACGAACATGCTTAAGATTAATGTCACCCTTGGCAATATGATCACGAATGAAATGGTGACGAACTTCAATATGCTTCGTTCGAGAGTGTTGCACGGGATTGTGTCCAATTTTAATCGCACTCTCATTGTCACAAAGCAAGGGAACATGTCTCACATGTATCCCATAATCCTTAAGCGTTTGTGTCATCCATAGCAATTGAGCACAACACGAACCAGCAGCAATATATTCCGCTTCGGCAGTGGATAATGATACCGAATTTTGTTTCTTGGAGGACCAAGATACAAGGGATCGACCAAGGAATTGACACGTACCCGAAGTTGACTTTCTATCAACCTTGTCACCGGCATAGTCCGAGTCGGAATAGCCAACAAGATCGAAAGAGGCCCTCTTAGGATACCAAATGCCAAAGTTTGGTGTGTGTATCAAGTATCTCACTATCCTTTTAACAGCTTTAAGATGACATTCTTTAGGAGCTGCTTGATATCGCGCACACATGCATACACTCAACATTATGTCAGGACGAGAAGCACAAAGATATAGTAGAGAACCAATCATAGATCGGTAAACCCTTTGATCAACGGGTTCTCCATCTTTTGTCAAGTCATTATGTCCACTAGTAGGCATGGGGGTACTCATACCTTTGCTTTCTTGCATGTTGAACTTTTTGAAGAGATCCTTGGTGTACTTTGTTTGTGAGACAAAGGTACCCTCCTTAGATTGCTTGATTTGCAACCCAAGGAAGAATTTGAGTTCACTCATCATGGACATCTCATACTTCTCCGACATGAGCTGTCCAAACTTCTTGCTAAAATGAGGGTTAGTTGAACCAAAGATAATATCATCAACATATATTTGGCACACAAATAGTTCACCATTAACCCTTTTCGTGAACAGCGTTGAGTCTATCTTTCCAATCTCAAAGCCTTTTTCAAGAAGAAAGCTAGTCAAGCATTTGTACCAAGCTCTAGGAGCTTGTTTAAGACCATAAAGAGCTTTGTGCAACTTGTAAACATGATTAGGCTTTTTGGGATTCACAAATCCGGGAGGTTGTTTCACAAATACTTCCTCCTCAATTTCACCATTTAGGAAAGCACTTTTGATATCCATTTGATAGAGAGTAATATATGGTGATTGGCATAAGCAAGAAGAATGCGAATGGACTCAAGTCTAGCAACGGGGGCATAGGTCTCACCATAGTCCATACCTTCGACTTGTGTGTAACCTTGAGCTACGAGACGAGCCTTGTTGCGGATGACTTGTCCATCTTCATCTTGCTTGTTCCGAAACACCCATTTGGTTCTAATGATGTTTTGATCATCCTTGGGCTTCTCTACCAAAGTCCATACCTTGTTCCTCTCGAAGTTGTGTAGTTCTTCGTGCATAGCGTTCACCCAATCCGGGTCTTCAAGTGCTTCTTCTACCTTCATAGGTTCAATACTAGAGATAAATGAGTAATGCTCACAAAAGTTAGCTAAGCGAGTTTTAGAGCGAGTAATTCTCCCGGAGTTGATGTCGTTCATCATTTGTTCCACGGGATGATTTTTCTTGACTCTTGCTCGGACTCAGGATAGCTTTTGTTGAGGTTGTGGCTGAGCTTCCTCATCATCTTCATCTTCCTCTTCTTCTTCTTCATTGTTGTTGGTGATGTCTTGAGGCGGTGGAGAAGGAGATTGTGGTGGATCTTCTTGTTGCACTTCCTCATCTTGGTGAGTTCCACTTGTGGAGGCCTCCATGTTGCCTTGAGGTTCATCTCGCCGTGAGGTAGGGGGCTCCACATATGTAGATGAGGTACTCTCCTTCACTTCCATGGGACGAATCTTTCCAATAGATAAATCTTGGATAGCTTCCGATGGGTCCTTGTCTCCTACATCAATAGGCATTTGCTCTACTTGCGAGCCATTAGATTCATCAAACTTCACGTCTACCGTCTCTTCAACCTTTCGGGTGAAATTATTGTAGACACAGTAGGTGTGGGAGTTTGATCCATAACCAAGGAAAAAGCCTTCATGAGATTTAGGAGCAAATTTAGACCGACGATGCTTATCAAGGATATAGCATTTCGAACCAAAGACACGAAAGTATCCCACTTGGGGTTTGTTACCGGTGAGGAGCTCGTATGATGTCTTGCCGAGGAGCTTAGGAAGATAAAGCCTGTTGATAGCATGACAAGCTGTCTCGACGGCTTCCCCCCAAAAATGCTTCGGTGTCTTGTATTCATCAAGCATCGTTCTCGCCATCTCTATGAGCGTTCGGTTCTTCCTCTCAACAACTCCATTTTGTTGAGGAGTGTACGTAGCCGAGAACTCATGTAGAATCCCTTCCTCATCGAGAAAAGAGTCTACATTGGCGTTCTTGAACTCCGTTTCATTGTCACTCCGAACTTTCTTGATCTTCACCTCAAATTGATTTTGGGCCTTTTTGGCAAATGTTTTGAAGATTCTCTGAACCTGCGATTTGTCATCAAGGAAAAATACCCACGTAAATCTGGAATAATCATCAACTATAACTAGACCAAAGGAGTTACCACCAAGGCTTTTGTAAGCATTGGGACCGAAGAGATCCATATGAAGAAGCTCAAGCGGTCTCCTTGTGGTCATGATGTTCTTCACGGGATGATTTCCACCTACTTGTTTTCCTGCTTGACAAGCACTACAAAGTCTATCTTTGTCAAAGAAAACATCTTTAACGCCAAGAATATGATCACCTTTGATCAGCTTGTCTAGATTACGCATACCAACATGTCCAAGCCTTCTATGCCATAACCAACCTTTAGAGGATTTAGCAATGAAGCAAGCTCTAGGTTGGGCTTTCTTAGTGAAATCAACAATATATAGATCACCTCTACGGATACCGGTAAACGCCATGTTATGATTGTTACGACGAAAGACTTGGCAATCTACTTCGGTGAATAGCACATTGAATCCAAAGTCAGCTAATCTAGACACGGAAAGTAAATTGTATCCAAGAGATTCTACAAGCATGACATTTTGAATAGAGCTATCATGAGATATGGCCACCTTACCAAGGCCAAGTACCTTACCCTTGGAGTTGTCTCCAAAAGTCACATACTTGCGTGGACCATCGTTCTTTGCAAGCTCTCGAAACATGTCTTTGTCTCCGGTCATGTGGTCGGTGCATCCACTATCAAGAATCCACTCTTTTCCGCCGGACATGTAGTCTCTCAGATTTGCCATAAGATTGAGACTCTTCATGATCTTGTCTAGCTCGGTGTCCGAATCGGAGTAATCATCATCATGCTCATGCTCATCATCATATTGACCCATAGATTGTTCATCATCAACACCTAGGTCAATTTGATAACTACTTGCATTAGTTTTGTCAATGTGACAATAATCTTCGGAATGCAATACAAGAGCATTTCTAATTAAAACATTGATAAGACCGGGATCACCCTTCTTTTTTCATAGGATCACGAAGCTCAAAGAAGCATTTATCAAAGTTGGGATCATTGGGGTGCATCATATCAAGTTCAATAGTCTTGTATAGAAGTTCATCAAGACCTCTCAAAGAGTAGTCCGGATAAAGTTTTTCCAAGAACTTCCACATAGCATAGGCGCACTCAAAGTTTGTAACGAGCTTAAGCAAGTTATCGGGTAACCCTCTAATGATAAGATTTACTGTTCTAAGGTTACGAAGCAAATCAAGCTCTTCATCCATGGTAGGGTGCAAGGGGTCAAATGGAGGCACATAGGGGGTCTCAACATATTTGCGCAAATTGTACGTCTTAAAGATAATAAGCATTTCAAACCTCCACGAGTTATAGGACGATCCATTAAGAATAGGCACTCTATGGCTAACACTCCCAAACGTAGACACGTCCATCTTCCTCCAATGGTGTGTAAACCAAAGCAATGGAGACCAAAGCTCTGATACCAATTGAGGGACCGAAGAAGGTGAGAGTGTCTAGAGGGGGGGTGATTAGACTACTCGACAAGATAAAAATTCTGTCTTTTATCAAGGACAGATTTTGGCAGATTTTGCATAACACACAAGTCAAGTAGCACACTACACATGCAATTCTAGAGTATGGGCAGTGGAAAGTAAATTGCACAAGTAGTAAAGAGAAGTGGAGAAGATCAAACGCAATTAGGAGACGCAATGATTTTTCCCGTGGTTCCGATAGGTGGCGCTATCGTACATCCACGTTGATGGAGACTTCAACCCACGGAGGGTAACGGCTGCGAGAGTCCACGGAGGGCTCCACCCACGAAGGGTCCACGAAGAAGCAACCTTGTCTATTCCATCATGGCCTACGCCCACGGAGGGCTAGCCTTACTCGGGGTAGATCTTCACGAAGTAGGCGATCTCCTTGCCCTTACAAACTTCTTGGTTCAACTCCACATCTCGATGATGGAGGCTCCCAAGCGACACCTAACCAATCTAGGAGGCACCACCCTCCAAAAGGTAATAGATGTTGTAGATGATGATGAACTCCTTGCTCTTGTGCTTCAAATGATAATCTCCCCAACACTCAACTCTCCTCACTGATTTGGCTGTGGTGGAAGAAAGGATTGAGTGGAAAGCAACTTGGGAAGGTTAGAGATCAAGCTTCATATGGTGGGAGTGGAGCAACTTGATCTCAACACAAGGGTAGGTAGTTCTCTTCTCAGAAATGTAAGGTAGGAGTGGTAGTTCTTTCTGATGGCTCTCTTCACGAATGAAGAGGGGGTGGACGGGTATAAATAGCCTCCACACAAAAATCCAACCGTTACACACATTTGAGCAATCTCGGTGGGACCGAAGTGGACAACTCGGTGAGACCGAAAGTTCAAATAATGTGAACGTTGGGGTTTTCGGTGGGACCGAATATACAATCTCGGTTAGTCCGATTCGTGCAATGACAAGAGCATGCCAGTTTCGGTGGGACCGACTTCATCATCTCGGTGACACCGATTTGATGACAGAAGGTTACAGAAGCTTGGCAACTCATGTTTCGGTGAAACCGAGTTCAGAATCGGAATATCCGAGTTTACTAGGGTTTGGCTTATGGCTGAGGTGGTTCATCTCGGTGTGACTGAGTTTGGAATATCGGTGGTACCGAGATTACTTATGAGTGTATATGGCAGTGAAAGTTGCTGATAGTTTAGGAGATGTATCACTAAGCACTTGAGCAACCAGATCATCATCATAAGCTCATCCCCTTTGAATAGTATTGGCTTTTCCTATGGACTCAATGTGATCTTGGATCACTAAACCAAAAATGGAGTCTTGAGCTTTTGCCAATGCTTGCCTTAGCATTTGAGGGGTCCACTTCTTCAGTCCTTTTGCCATGCCAATGTGATTGAATTTCCAGAAACATACTTGATAAAAGCATTAGTCCAACCACAAAGTATGTTGTCATTAATTACCAAAACCACCCGGGGAGCAAATGTGCTTTCATAGTGGTATGTCCATGGCTCATGCACATGTATTGAGTGGAGTTGAAAATGCTGAAGCGTGTTGAAAAGTATGATGTAGCGACCCGTCTCGAATTTGGTCAAGTCTTTGTGTATCTGTACCATCGCAAGATCATGCTGGCACACACAGTACATTGATGAAAATTTCAAAGTTAAATCACACCTGAATTTATTACACGATTCTCATATAGAATCTTTATTGCATCATAATAAATTCGGCCGAAGTCCGACTCATGGGAAAATTAAACTAAATGCGAAAGCGTAGACGATAAGCGAGTCTATCCGACTCCATAGGGAAATCACCGAGCGCGGATCGTAGCCTCACTCCTCGCCGGAAAACTCCTATTCAACATAAGACGTTGCAGCCGTGTAGGTCAGCATTCTTAATATGTCAACAAGTCATGATGAGAGAACAACAAATAAATACTAAGACTATATGCAATTGGGCCGTGGGCTCTAAGTTTATGTTTTTTGCGAAAAACCAATTGTTCCCTACAACAGAAGGACTAGAATTGCAATTACTCAAAAATATTGGTTGTTATTGAGATGGTTCCGCCAACCAGTGTCTCATTCCCGAAATAATTAATAACCCAAAAATTAATTAATTATGTTTAGTGTTGAGATTTCTGAATAGCTCCAATTCCAGAGGCTCGGTTGTCCATAACCCGGGACACGGCTAATCGATTAGATTTCACTCTTCAGAGTCTTGTGCACTTTACCCGCAAGAATCGTTCCATCCTTTTATTTCCTCGCACTTCCTGGTGTTTGAAGACGGGATGAACGAAACAGGGTCTTCCGTAGAGTTCCTCTAGGCCACTGCTGGTGCCCATCCATTTCCTTTCAATCTTCTACATCTGCTACCACCGTCCGTCCAGAGTCACGCCTAGAGTTGACCCAGCCAGAGCCCATACTGGCTTGCGGCTGCACATGTAAGCTTCTGGTCAAGGGGTATCCTTCCATCTCTTAGTGACTGGGTGATGCTTCCCGCAAGAGTCAGGGTGCTTCTCCATGCATCCCAGCCATCCGCTGGTTGCTCCAGGGTGCGCATCAATCCGTCTTCCACCAAGTAGTGAATTTGAAGTCCGTCTTGAGCATCTTGAAGTCATGGGGTTGTCCTTATCTTGACTCTCACATCTCCCATATAAATCACTCAACCAGCCCTGTCTACGAATGCATAGCAATTAACTACAACGTTCTAGGCATTTGGTAACATGGGGAAATGGTTCAACCTACCACATGATACTACTCAAGAACATAACTTAAATTCTCCTACTACATGCATGGTGGGGAGGATATCAACTAATGCAATAAAACATAGGTAGTAAAATTTCATGATCAAAGACTTGCCTTGCTGACTGATACGTCTCCATCGTATCTACTTTTCCATACTCTTCTGCCCTTGTTTTGGACTCTAATTTGCATGATTTAAATGGAACTAACCCGGACTAACGCTGTTTTAAGAAGAATTGCCTTGGTGTTATTTTTGTGCAGAAAAAAAGTTCTAGGAATGACCTAAAAGTCCATGGAGAATATTTTTGGAAAATATAAAAAATATTGGCGAAAGAATCTATTGGAGGGGACACACCGGCTGTCCACAGGGGGGCGTCCCGATAGGGCGCGCCCCCTGCCATGTGGGTCCCCCGCAGCTCCATCGACCTCAACTCCAACTCCATATATTCACGTTCGGAGAGAAGAAAAACAGAGAGAAGGATTCATCGCATTTTACGATACGGAGCCACCGTCACCCCTGTTCTTCCTCGGGAGACCAGATCTGGAGTCCGTTCGGGGCTCCGGAGTGGACATTGCCGCCGTCGTCATCATCAACCTTTCTCCATCACCAATTTCATGATGCTCACCATCGTGTGTGAGTAATTCCATTGTAGGCTTGCTGTATGGTGATGGGTTGGATGAGATTTATCATGTAGTCGAGTTAGTTTTGTTAGGGTTTGATCCCTAGTTATGTTCTGAGATTGATGTTGCTATGACTTTGCTATGCTTAGGGCTTGCCTCTAGGGCCCGAGTGCCATTATTTCAAATCTGAAGCTATTATGTTTTCATGAATATACATGTGTTATTGATCCGATCTTGCCAGTTGTAGACACCTATTACGAGTTATGATCCGCATGCCCCAAGGTGACAATAATTGGGATTCTTTCCGGTGATTAAGTTTGAGGAGTTCATGTATTCA
Organism: Secale cereale; assembly: GCA_902687465.1. Classification (NCBI taxonomy): domain Eukaryota; kingdom Viridiplantae; phylum Streptophyta; class Magnoliopsida; order Poales; family Poaceae; genus Secale; species Secale cereale. The sequence continues at coordinate 410,250,052 of LR738710.1, forward strand.
CTAAGTGCTAATTCTTTTTTCCAGTTCTCTATTAAAAGGAGGCCTTAATATCCCTTAGTTTCCATTAGGACCCCGCTGCCACGGAGGGTAGGAGAAAATATGTCATGCAAGTTCTTTTCCATAAGCACGCATGACTATATATGGAATACATGCCTACATTATATTAATGAATTGGAGCTACTTCTGTGTCACCCTAGGTTATAACTGCTAAAGTATGAATATTATCCGACACCTATCATTACTGATCCATTTCCTACGAGTTCGTTTCTTATTGATACTTGTTTCGTTACTTTCGTTACTGCTGCTGTCACCATCATTACAAAACCGCTACTATTACTTTTGCCATCGTTATCGTTACTTCCCTACTACTTTGCTACTAAATACTTTGCTGCAGATATTAAGTCTTTCAAGTGTGGTCGAATTGACAACTCAGCTGCTAATACTTGAGAATATTCTTTGGTTCCCCTAGTGTCAAATCAATAAATTTGGGTTGAATACTCTACCTTTGAAAACTGTTGCGATCACCTATACTTGTGGGTTATCAAGACCTTTTTCTAGCGCCGTTGCCGGGGAGCATAGCTCTATTCTCTGAGTTACTTGGGATTTATATCTGTTGATCACAATGAGGCCACAAAAGGATACTAGAACCACGATCATTCCTGTGACACCCCGAGACCGATGCACCAGGTGTCTTCCAGTTGTTCGCCGTCGTTGCCTTGTCATTCTGCTTGTGTGTTGCAATTTGACATGTCATCATATGCATTTCATCTGCATGCTTTTCAAAACTTGCATCTGTCCGTAGTTGCCGGGTCTCTTCGTTGTCCGTTCTGAGCCTAGACACACTCGCATGCGCCCGCGGCACCTCCGAATATTATTTTATAAGTGGCATAAAAATGTTCTTAGAATGGGTTGAAACTTGACGTGCAGTCGTATTATAGTGTAGGTAGACCGCCTGTCAAATTCCATCGCATTCGGAGTATGTTTGATAGCCCAACCCTTATCCGTAGCGCCACCATCGCTGGACAAAATGTCGGACGTTTCGGTCTCCGAAATAGTCACCGGGCCGCACTTCTCTCTCTCCTCTTAGCCCTTGGCACCTCCTACACCGCCCACTAAACTAGCCTAAGACCAGCTACATAACCCCTCCTCCACTCCGGACTGTCCGATGGCGATCGAACGGTCCGAACACGCACTAAATCCCCTAACCCTTTACCCATTTCCCTATATAACCACATATCCTTTCTATTTTGGACTCCCCTAGACCCCTTTCCCTACCTCTAGCCTCCCCACCCCTAAATTTGTGCCAAGCCACACCGCTGCCATCACTTGGCAGCCACAGATCGGGCGCTCCCCCGCAGCCGACGGCCTCTGCCAGTCGCGCGCCGCCAGGCGTCCTCCTAGCCACCCACTAGCCACCGCGGCCCGGGGAAGCCCATCGGGGGCCCGCCTGGGCCTGAAACCGCAGCCGCGCGCGCCCGCATGAGCCTGCTCGCCACCGTGCAGCCCGTCTGTCCATGTCGTCCTGCTGCGCCGCCATCGTCGCTCCACTGGCCGGCGAGCTACCGCCCGCCGGAGTGGCTCCCCTCCGCCCTGCTAGCTGAATACCCATCGCCCTGCGCCGCCGAAGCCGTCCGCCGCCGCCCGTCGCCCACTCCTCTCGAGCAGCGCCACCCTGCCACCGCCGCGCAATGCGCCTGCCGTGCCGGACCGGATCGCCGCAGGACCTCGCCCGGATATGCCGCCTCCGACCTTTTGCGCGCCTTCCCTGCTATTGTCCTCGCCGCCGGCTACCGTCGCGGCGTCGTCCTCCTTTGCCCCGTGCCGGGATGGGCACGGCCCAGGACGGCCCCGTCCCGCGAACCAAACGACTCTGCTCCACCCCGAACCACCTCGTCACATACCCCTTCGTCCCGTTTACTCGAGGTTGAAATTTCCACTAAGTCCTTGAAAACTAATATTATGTGTGCATCTTCATCATGGCATAACTTTGTGCATGTTGCTCCATTTTGCGTGTATGATATGTCAAAATGTTTATCTTTGAATGCTCTACATGATGGTAGCATTTGCATACATGTTAGAGTGCATCTTACCATGTTAATCTGTGTTGCAAAATTGCTAAGTGATATAAACTGCTGGAATGTTATAACTTGCTGATTTGTCATTTTCATAGCATTTTGTGTGATTTTCTTTTGTGCATCATGTCAAAATGATTTAGGAGCACAATAATGTCATCTTTGCAATGGTGTATTCCACTTTTCATGATATGCCTTGTGGTGAGTGCAACAAGCTTGCAAAGTGACCTACTAAATGTTTGCTGTTTTCTGAGACTTGCAAATTCTGGTGATGCCATGTTTGCTTGATGCTAAATTCAAATCTATGCCTAGTTGGAGATGTATAGTGAGCATGTTCTGAAATACATGTTATCCTTGAAGGAAATATGCCCAAGAGGCAATAATAAAGTTACTATATATTTCCTTATATCATGATAAATGTTAATTATTTATGCTAGAATTGTATTAACCGGACACTAAGTACACGTGTGAATACATAGACAAAACAGAGTGTCCCTAGCATGCCTCTACTAGACTAGCTCATTGATCAAAGATGGTTATGTTTCCTAGCCATAGACATGAGTTGTCATTTGATCAACGGGTTCACATAATTACGAGAATGATGTGATGGACAAGACCCGTCCGCTGGCTTAGCACTATGATAGTTTAGTTTTACTACTATTGCTTTCTTCATGACTTATACATGTTCCTATGACCAACTCCCGAATACTGGAGAAACACTTTGTGTGCTATCAAACGTCACAACGTAACTGGGTGATTATAAAGATGCTCTACAGGTGTCTCCGAAGGTGTTCGTGGTGTTGGCATAGATCAAGAATAGGATTTGTCACTCCGAGTGTCGGAGAGGTATCTCTGGGCCCTCTCGGTAATACACATCATAATAAGCCTTGCAAGAAAATGACTAATGAGTTAGTAACAAGATGATGTATTACAGAACGAGTGAAGAGACTTGCCAGTAACCAGATTGAACTAGGTATTGAGATACCGACGATCAAATCTCGGGCAAGTAACATACCGATGACAAAGGGAACAACATATGTTGTTATGCGGTTTGACCGATAAAGATCTTCGTAGAATATGTAGGAACCAATATGAGCATCCAGGTTCCGCTATTGGTTATTGACCGGAGATGTGTCCCGGTGATGTCTACATAGTTCTCCAACCCGTAGGGTCCGCACGCTTAACATTTGATGACGATCGATATTATGAGTTTATGAGTTTTGATGTCCCGAATGTAATTCGGAGTCCCGGATGAGATAGGGGACATGACGAGGAGTCTCGAAATGGTCAAGACATAAAGATCGATATATTGAACGACTATATTCGGACATCGGAAAGGTTCTGAGTGATTCGGGTATTTTTTGGAGTCCCGGAGAGTTACGGGAATTCGCCGGGGAGTATACGGGCCTTATTCGGCTTTAGGGGAGAAGAGAGAGAAGAGGCTGCGAGCCCCCCCAAGGCTAGTCCGAATTGGACTAGGAAGAGGGGCTGCGCCCGCCCTCCTTCCTTCTCTTCTCTTTTCCCTTTCCTTCTCTCCTACTCCTGCTACTTGGAAGGGCTCCTAGTTCTACTAGGAAAGGGAAATCCTACTCCCGGTGGGAGTAGGACTCCCCTAGGGCGCGCCATAGAGAGGGTCGGGCCTCCCCCTCCTCCACTCCTTTATATACGGGTGTGGGAGCACCCCATGAACACACAAGTTGATCAAGTTGATCTCTCCCAACCGTGTGTGGTGCCCCTCTCCATAGAAACACACCTCGGTCATATCGTTGTAGTGCTTAGGCGAAGCCCTACGCCGTTAGCTTCATCATCTCCATCACCACGCCGTCGTGCTGACGAAACTCTCCCGCGAGGTTCTACTAGATCAAGAGCTCGTGGGACGTCATCAAGCTGAACGTGTGCTGAACGCGGAGGCTCCGTACGTTCGGTGCTTGATCGGTTGGATCGCGAAGAAGTTTGACTACATCATCCGCGTCACTAGACGCTTCCGCTCCCGGTCTACGAGGGTACGTAGACACACTCTCCCCTCTCATTGCTATGCATCTAGTAGATAGATCTTGCGTGATCGTAGGAAAATTTTGAAATACTATATTCCCCATCAATGCTCTATCCATCCATGCCCTTGTTCGCAATTATAGCCTAATGTAGCATGTTGTTTCCTTGCTCTCAACTTGCTTGAAAATGTTCCTGTCGGCCTATTAACAGCTGGTTCCATTTGGTAAAGCTCATTGTAATCAATCCATGCATCTTATGGAGTTCTTCCAATGGAGTTATTTGAAGTATGCCATGCCTATTACATGTTCATGGACTTTTCATGCTTATTAGGATTGATATGCTTGCTATTATGTACCTCCTAAGTCAGAATCACAATGTTGTTGTTTTGCATTCCTAGATTTTCACTAAGTCTGAGAATCTTGTATATCATGTTTGCATCTTGTTTTTATGAATGCCTTGAACCTGTTGTTCCAATGTATATTCTATATTGTATTCTTTGAGCTCCATCATATGTTCTAGAATGCCATGATTTTGCTTGCCATGATCTTGCACTGTAGCATAATTATTTCTGGCCTCCAACATGTCATCGGGTTATTTCTGCTCATGTGTATGCCCAGTTTTTCACTCACGAAGTCATAATCTATGATATAAAGTTTGATTGTTGCCTTGATCATGTTGGATCACTCTTGATGCCTATGAACCTGATCCTTGTTGATATTTGAAGCATGTAATCTGTACTTTGAGTGCATCCCATGTTTGTGTTGATCTTGTTCTTGTAGCATGTTTGTTTAATGCTTGCATTATGCCTTGTCGCTGTTTTGGACAGCTTGTCATTTAAAGTTGCTTCATGTGTATGTGTTGAACCGTTGCTCCATTTTGAGCATGCTATATATGAAACTTTATCGGATTTCGGGTTCCACAAATCCTTGAGAGGTTCGAACTCTGGGGTGCGCACGAAGAACACTCTCTCCCCAGCGCGCTCACCCTACGATTCCACGGCCTAGCTTGATGAGCTCAAAGAACAAGGGACACACAAGATTATACTGGTTCGGGCCACCTTGAGGTGTAATACCCTACTCCAGTGTGTGTGGTGGATTGCCTCGTGGGGCTGAGGATGAACAAGTACAATGGATGAAAAGCCTCCGGAGGAGAGGTGTTCTTGGGCTCGAATGAGCTTGTGGTGTGTGTGGGGTGGAATGGATCCGATCCCTTCGAAGGTTGGATCAGCTCAAGATGAGATAAGTCTCTCTCATGTCTCCTCCATGGTGGTGGCTAGGTCCTATTTATAGTGGCCTTGGTGCTCTTCCCAAATATCGGCGGAAAGGAATCCCACAATGGCCAAATTTGAAGGGAAACAACTAGTACAAGTTATCCTAACAAAAGTTGTCTTCGCCTAACAAAGGCCCTGGTGGTGACGCTGCGCCGGGCTCCACGATGACCTCCATTTTGCTGCCCTGACTGTGCTTGGTGTTGTTGCACCGATATGGAAACCTTTGCCTGATTCCTCGAGACTCCGCGCCTGCGCTTTCCCCCCTACCACCTAAGGGGAAACTAGTACAATGCGCCCGCTGGCATGCACCTGGCCTTGGACTTCATGGCTCACGTCATGCGAACCTCGCGAGGTGCACCTTGCATTGATATCTCTGCTCCTCAGGAGCCAGCCTAGAGAGGCTGCCCCTAGGGAGGTCTTACTATCGTCCGCCTCGTGAGGCTTGGCCCCTCGCGATGGTCTTGAGTTGCGGTTGTTGAAGTTGGGTCGTACCAGGCCGCCAATGGAGCCACGTCACGGGCTGCAGGCAGGCAAGTCTGGGTACCCCCATTCCCAGGATACCGACAGTAGCCCTCGGGCCCAAGGCGCGCTCGGACTTGGCTTTGAGGTGAAGCCAAAGGGGCAAGGGTGAAGCACCGCATGCCCCAAATGCCTGCAACCTAGGTCGACGCATGGCAACTCAATTGGACGTGGGCATCTCCGCTTCCCCACGCTGCCCCGGTAACTGCCCTTATCTTACAAAAGGCTGGTGCAGTCTGTCGGGTTTTCATTACCTTCCTTCACCTTGCTCTAGATCTCCTTCTCCTTCCTACCCCAAGAGTCTCTAGATCCACCTGATTTCTCCCCTGAGTCCGCAGCCAATGGCGCCTGACAAGGTGAAGGCTGCTCGCTCGGCCTCCTAGTTCAAGCACGCCTTGAGCGCGCCCACGGTCACGGAGAAGAACCTCGCCACCGTGCGCCTGATGATGGCGAATGGTGGCGACGAGGGGAAGGAGCCTGAGCTCTGGGCCGGCTCCACTGTGTCGGAGCCCACGGGTAGTACTTTTTACCGTTTCTTCATGCACAACGTCTTCGCAGGGTTAGTACCCCTTTCTCTGACTTCTTTTTCGCCGTGCTCCGCCATTACAAGCTTCATGCTCTTTATCTCCACCCCAACTCCGTCCTTCTTCTGTCGATCTTTGCCTTCTACTGCGAGGCATTCGTGGGGGTAATGTCGCCCGTGGTGTTGCTTCGCCACTTCTTCTATCTCTGGATCAAGGAGGGCCAGTGCTCGGAGTGCGCCAACTTTGTTGCGGCCAATGAGGCCAATGCAATCTCAAGAATCGGGAAGAAGGTGGAGGGCTTCAGGAACAAGTGGGTTCCCATGGATGCGAAGACCTCTCACCCGCTGCTGATGCTACCGACGAAGGTGCCAGTGTCTCACGACGGGTGGAACAGCACGAAGCTCAACGACCCCCAGGCTGAGCATTTGTTGCCAAGGATGATGGCTGACTTGAAGCCTCATGACCCGAAGGCAAAGAAGCTGGCGGGGGCCATGATCGTCAAGAAGTTCCTGATGCAATGTCTGGCTCCGCTCCAAGCACACTCGTGCCCCTTGTGGAAGTTCATGTATGAGGGGACGACCTCCGCCTGCGCCCAAATGCCATGCCCGACAAGGAGCTGGGCAAGGTCCTCATTCTCCTACTTTTGGAAGACAAAGGGTACCCTCCTGACACCCATCTTCCGCTCTATCGCCGCCTGGATGGGGCGCAGATTGCTGCTACCATGCCCGCCTTCAACTAGCGTGGGCTCGTGCCATCGGTACCCACTGGAGCCTCGGTGGTGCTCTCTTCTAGTGAGTCCGGCCAGGGAAGGAGAAGGCAGACTCGGAGGTGATCCGGGAAGGTGCGGGGGAGACTTCTCCCCCATGCCATACCGATCTCCTCCGCGTCCTTTCCGATAATGATGATGATGGCGAGCAACCAGCCAGGGAGTCTCCGCGCTCTGCTGGGGTTACTACAAGGTTGAAGGGCACCCCCCCCCCCGAAGAAGCCACAAAACAGGATCCTGAACAGGGGTAGGTCGGCGCTGATCCCCCAGGGTGACACCTCTGCCCCGTCTCTGGTCAGCACTGCTGCGAGTCCGACTACTGCACCCTCATTTGCTCCTGGGGCTCAGGCGCCGGTGCCCCAGGCCACGAAGCTCTTGGGCTCCGTGCTCCTGAAGAGGGCGAGGGATTATGCCGTCGTGGACCAGTAAGTGCTTTGCCCTGATCCTTGTTCCCATCTTTGCTGCTGCTTCTTCATGCTTCTCCCTTGCGCTGTCAGACCAGTGTCGGCGATGAAGAATAAGAGGGAGTCGGTGGTGACCCTTGAGGCCCAACCGCCTACCACAGTCGTGTCACCCCGGGGGTGGGGGGATGGTGCTCACGCTTTAGCGGCCTGATCGTCCTTGCAAAGTCCCGAGACCAGTCCTGAGGAAGCGGGCCCCATGGCCAAGCTGGCTCCGGAGGCGCCTGCCCCTGCTCGTCCTCCGGGGCTCCGATGGCTCAGGAGCCCCCTGCCTCTTCTGTTGTGGCTGTCCTACAAGTCTTGGCACCAGTGCCGCCTCCTCCTCCTTCTATGACGTTGCTGAGCTACGACCTTCTTGCTTCGCCCGACGTTCTAGAGATGGCCCTTTCCGTGCGGACTCGGCATCACGATGACCTCCAAGGCCCTGACCACCGCCCGGCCTCGGGGTTCCTAGACCTAATTTTGAGGAGGTTGTGGTCCGATGCAGTTGTCCGTGCAGCATGGAGCCAGGCCATCAAGGCCTCCAAGGAGGGCGTGCAGGCTGCTGGCTTAGCCGGGGCGGCCCGTGACGTGGCGCTGAAGGAATGCAAGACTGTGGAGGAGCGCTGCCTGAATCTAGAGGCCGTGCTGAAGGCCCTGCTCAATGAGCGAGCCGCCGAGGCCCGCCAGCTCGGGGCGCGGGAGGAGAAGCTGAAGGCCCGGGAGGACGCAATCGCTGGCCGCGACACTGAGCTGGAGCAGTCGGCGCGGGAGCAGGCCATAGAGCACGGCCGCCTGGAGAAGTTGAAGGAGGAAGTAGAGGCGAAGACGGCCCAGCTAGAAGCCAAGGCGAAGGTTCTGGTTGAAGATCGCGCGGCCTTCGAATCCCTCGAGTTGAAGTCCCGCGAGGCCCTGTAGGAGCTCTATGGGAAGGGCTTGAAGAAGCCGCCGGTGACTGCCGAGGAGGGCCCAGCCGAGCTGCTACCTCAACTCGTCAAGGCGCTCGAGGGCGTTGTCAATGGGATTGGCCCGATGGTGGAAGGGGAGGCCTGTTCGCTTTCTGCTTCAGCCTTGACACGCGTCTTCAGCCACCTCCATCGTCGCGACCCGAGCATCGACCTCGGAGCCCTGCTCGAACCTGTGGATGAAGAGCGCTGTGAGGCCGCCGCCGAAGCCATGAATGATCGAGTGGATGCCCTACTGGAGAAGTTCCTCACCATCGACCCTGCGCCCTCTGGTGGTGATGCTGCCAACCCCGTGACAGCGACCGGTGGTGACGCCGATTTCGAGGGGGCGCTCCTTGTGGGTGACGACAACACCCAAGGCTGAAGAGGGGACTTGCCGGTAGCGCTTTCCTTCGCTCTTATTTCCTGCAACATGCACTCTGCCTCGTGGAGGCGTTTAAACTCATGCTTGAGTATTCGAAGAACAGTATATTTTGTAATAATTACTAGGATTTTGCGATCTCCTTCCTGCCTGCCCTAGTGTTTTGCGTCGGCAGAGACCGGCCCCATGCATACCTCAGCCCCCGCTGGCTCGTCCGGATCGCCAGGACGAGGCCAGGGGGTGAGGGGCTATGTGACCAGTTAGGCTCCTGAGACGCGATGCTCAGGAGTCCCCCTTGATGTGCGAACAGGCCTCGGGAAGGGGACGCGAAGCCAGGCCTTAGTGTTCTACGTCGGCAGAGCTCGACCCGCGCATACATCAGCCGTCGCTGGCTCATCCGGATCGGCAGGACAAGGCTAGGGAGTGAGGGGCTACGTGGCTAGTTAGGCTCCTGAGTCGCGATGCTCAGGAGTCCTCCTTGACGTGGGAACAGACCTTTGGAAGGGAATGCGTAGCTAGGCCTTGGTGTTCCACCGCTGGCTCGTCTGGATCGCCAGGACGAGGCTAGGGAGTGAGGGGCTATGTGGCCAGTTAGGTCCCTGAGATACGATGCTCAGGGGTCCCCCTTAACGTACGAACATACCTCAATACCTGTCTTGGCGGGGCGTACGCTAGGCATAACCTGAGCATACCCCCCGTGCCCAGCTCCCGTCGCGCCACTCTCCCAGGGGTAGCGTTGCGACGAGGCTAGGCACCAAGCCTGCTGGCTCCCCGAGGTTGATACGGCTGAGGGGCCGCCCTCGGTTGTTTCTCACCAGCGCGGAGCATAACACTTCCGCACATGTACGGGCATAGCCGCTCCTCGACCGTGTCGACTGCCAGCGCGGAACATGGTGCTTCCACTAGTGCGTGGGTGAGGGCTCCCTCTGAGTTGAGCCCCCGGGGCGTGTACAGCCCTGCCCTCACACATGACTTGCACGGCAGGGCCAGACGAGGTGTGTCTGGGCACTCGTGAGCCAGCGCGAGACTCACGAGGCCCTACCTCAAGGCGGGTTCTGCTTGATCTTGATCCTAGGTAGCCGTGGGAGGTCCTGCGAGATGCTTATGCAACCTGCGCCGAATGGATTTCCTGAGGCAATCACATGAGAAGGCCAGACACCAATGACCCCAGGAGGTGACATGAACGGAGCCGGCCCGCCAAACAGAGCTTAGTCATTGGATTTATCAACGCTGCAGGGACGGCTTAGTCGTTGGATTTATTGACGCTGCAGGGACGGACCCGAGCACAGACGCCGTGCCCAGACTTCGCATGCAAAAAATCCTGAAGGAAAACAAACGGCGCTCGGCTCCCGTGGTGGATGGGCACCGGGCTGGCATATAATAAGCACGAAGCAATTCATGGAAAGAGGCAAGCTATCTCAGGTAATGCGAATGCGATACACGCCATAGGGACGGACCCATGCGGCCTGGGAATGATGCAGCCTGAGGGGCGCCCCCAACAGAGTAAGCTAAAGATGAAAAAGGATACACGTCGCAGGGGCAAGCTTGTGTAACTTGGGGATGATGCAGCCCGAGGGGTGCTCCCAACTGAACAAGATGAAACAAAGTCACCTAGCACCGATGCTGGAGTGATGTTGATGCAGATGAAGCTGCTCGCTACAGATGTCGCTCCTCACGAGCCGCCTGATCCCATGGAATCGCGAGGCTCTTGGGGTTCCGAGAGCTCGCGAAGGACCGATGCCACTTCTACCAGGATCTCCTGATGCCTGGGCTCATGAGTCGCTAGGACTTCCCACACGTGGCACTAGTGCAGGGCCGCTTCGGCAAGCCGAAGGGCATGCGAACGTAGTTGTGAGGAGGGCCCTTACACCGGCCTGTCGGATCTTGGGTTCCAGCAAAACCCTTGAGGTTCGAACACTGGGGTGCGCACGAAGATCTCTCCTTCCGCCCTAGCTCGCCTACTCGCCGATTCCTAATCCTAGCCCATCAAACTCGAAGAACAAGGGACACAAAGGTTTATACTGGCTCGGGCCACCGTTGTGGTGTAATACCCTAATCCAGTGTAGTGTGGTGGATTGCATTGAAGGCTCGAGAAGAACTAGTACAGGGGAAGAACCGCCTCCTGAGGAGAAGTGTTGTCGCGCTCGGATGAGCTTGCCGGTGTGTGTCCGATTTCTCTCTTCTTCCTCCTCCTCTCTATGGTGGTGGCTAGTCCGATTTATAGTGGCCCGAGTCCTCATCCCAAATATTGAGCGGGAAGGGATCCCACGATGGCCATGTTTGAAGGGGGACAGCTAGTACAAGCTATCCTGACAAAAGGTGGTCTTCGCCTGCCAAAGGCTCTGGTGGTGACACCGCCATGGGCACTGCGATTACCTCCGCTCTGCCGTCCTGCTGGTCTTGGTCTTGTTGCACCGATATGGAAACCTTTGCCTGACGCATCGGGACTCCTCGCTTGCACCTTCCCCTTTAGCACCAAAGAGGAAACTGGCATCCTGCGCCTGCTGGTGCCTGTCTGGCTGTGGTCGTCATGGCTCACATCACGAGGACCTCGCGAGGTGCCCCTTTCCTTGATATCTCCGCTCCTCGGAAGCTAGCATAGTGAGGCCGCCCCAGGGAAGGTCTTGCGTCGCCCACCTCGCGAGGCTCGGCCCCTCGTGAGGGTCTTCAGTTGTTGCTGACGAGCTTGGGCCATACTAGGCCGCTGGATGAGCCACGCTCCGGGCCGCAGGCAGCAAGTCTGGGTACCCCCATTCCCAGAACACCGATAGTAGCCCCCGGGCCCGAGGCGGGTTTGAACTTGGCTTCGCGGCGAAGCCAATGGTCAAGGGCGGAGCGCCACGGGCCCCGAAAGCATGTGGCCTTGAATGAGGCGTGGCGATTGATGGGACGTGGGCATCTGCACTCCCCCACGCTACCTCGGCAATTCCACGGCTGACAAAAGGCAAGCACACGCTCTAGTGCCTTCATTGCTTGCCTTCGCCTTGCTCCAGATCCCCTTTCTTTCTCCTCTCCTCCAAAAGACTCCAGATCCGCGCTATCTCCCCTTCATCTCGAGCCGACTGTGTCGCCGCCCCTGATACTGAGGCCAGCTCCGCAAAGCTGGGCAGTGTTGTCGATGGAGAAGCGTGATGAGGACATCACTAACAAGGTTACACCCACAGCTCCAACTGACACATATACAGGACCAATTACTAGAGCTCGCGCACGCCAATTAAATTACCAGGTACTTTTGTTTCTTGGTAATGAATCTAATGTTCATGAGAATATGATGCTGCCTAAATTGGATACATTTGTCTTGCTTACAAATGAAGGGCCTAGCTTGGACAAGAAGGATGAACATTGGAGCAAGATCAAGCATGGAGATGATGGCATGCGCAAGGGGAACAAGAATGGAGTTACAAGTGATGATTTCAGGACTATGAAGCCACCATAATGAGTGCGTGAAGCTGAAAGTGCAACTAATCCCCGGGTGGTTTTGGTAATTAATAACAACATATATATCATTGAACTAATATTCTCTTGAGAATCATTTCAGAAAAGTTCGATGATGTGGGTATGGAAATGTCTGAAGAAGTGGACCCCTCAAAATGCTAAGACAAGCATTGGCAAAAGCTCAAGACTCTATTTTTGGTTTAGTGATCAAAGATCACATTGAGTCCATAGGAAAAGCCAATACTATTAAAAGGGGATGAGGTTGTGTTAATGTTCTTGTTGCTCAAGTGCTTGGTGATCTAACTCCCTCAACTATCAGCACTATTCACTACTTAACACACACCCATAAGTAATCTCGGTCAAACCAACTCAGTCCCACCGAGATGAAGTTATTTCTACAAACCCTAACATCTCGGTCACACCGATTTCTCCAACTCAGTCCCACCGAGATGAACCACTTCAGTTGTTTCTCCAAACCCTAGCTTCTCAGTCAAACCGATTCTGAGTTTCGGTCCCACCGAAAAAGGGCTGCCAACCTTCTGTGGTCAGTTGACATAAATTCGGAATATCCGAGTTTATATTTTCGGTCTCACCGAGATGGCAAACCCTAACCTTTGACTCACTTCGGTCTCACCGAGATGGTATTTTCGGTCCCACCGAAAATCCCAACGTTCACTATATTTGAACTTTCGGTCTAACCGAGTTTTCACTTCGGTCTGACCGAGATTGGTCAAATGTGTGTGTAACGGTTGGATTTTGTGTGGAGGCTATATATACCCCTCCACCCCCTCCTCATTCGTGAGGAGAGCCATCAGAAAGTACCACCACTTCTACCACACACTTTCTGAGAAGTGAACCACCTACCCTTGTGTTGAGATCAAGCCATTCCATTCCTACCATATGAAACTTGATCTCTAGCCTTCCCAAGTTGCTTTCCACTCAAATCTTTCTTCCACCACAGCCATATCAGTGAGGAGAGTTGAGTGTTGGAGAGTTTATCACTTGAAGCACAAGAGCAAGGAGTTCATCACCATCAACACCGTCTATTACCTTTTGGGGGGTGGTGCCTCCTAGATTGGTTAGGTGTCGCTTGGGAGCCTCCGTCGTGATGTGGAGTTGAACCAAGAAGTTTGTAAGGGCAAGGAGATCGCCTACTTCGTGAAGATCTACCCCGAGTAAGGCTAGTCCTCCGTGGGCGTAGGCCGTGATGGAATAGACAAGGTTGCTTCTTCGTGGACCCTTCGTGGGTGGAGCCCTCCGTGGACTCGCGCAGCCGTTACCCTCCGTGGGTTGAAGTCTCCATCAACGTGGATGTACGATAGCACCACCTATCGGAACCACGACAAAAATCTCCGTGTCACCAAACTGCGTTTGATCTTCTCCACCTCTCTTTTACATGTGCAATTTACTTTCCGCTGCATATACTCTAGAATTGCATGTGTAGGGTGTTACTTGAATTGATCTTAATTGTGAAACTGCCAAAAACATTGCATGATCTAAAGGCAGATTTTTTATTTTGTCAAGTAGTCTAATCACCCCCCCTCTAGACTTACTTTCGATCCTACAGGTGGTATCAGAGCTTTGGTCTCCATTGCCTTGGTTTCCATTGCATTGGACTCCATAAGCTTGGTTTCACAACCTAGGAGAGTATGGCGTCTAGTGAGGGTAATTATCGTAGAGGTCCTTACTTTGATGGTACAAATTTTGCTAGTTGGAAGCATAAAATGAAAATGCATATTCTTGGTCATAACCCAGCCGCATGGGGCATTATTTGTGTTGGTATGCAAGGTGACTTCTTTGAAGATGGAAAAGTTCCGGATCGCGAAGCTACACCCGAAGAATTGAAGATGTTGCAAAACAATGCTCAAGCTTGTGACATTCTCTTCAATGCCTTGTGTCCCGAAGAGTTCAACAAAATCAGCCGTCTTGAGAATGCTAAAGAGATTTGGGATACTTTGGTTGAAATGCACGAGGGTACTGAATCTGTTAAGGAATCAAAGCTAGATATTTTTCAAGGTCAACTTGACAAGTTCAAGATGAAGGATGGTGAAGGAGTCGCTGAAATGTACTCTAGGCTTGCTCTCATCACAAATGAGATTGCAGGCTTAGGAAGCGAAGAAATGACCGACCGATTCATCATTAAGAAGATTCTCAGAGCTTTGGATGGAAAGTATGACACCGTGTGCACTTTGATCCAAATGATGCCAAACTACAAGACTCTCAAGCCAACTGAAGTCATTGGAAGGATTGTTGCTCATGAGATGACACTTAAGGATAAGGAAGAGCTTCACAACAAGTCAAGTGGTGCTTACAAAGCTACAAGTGATGCTTACAAAGCTACAAGTGATGCTCCTACTACCTCAAGTGACAAGCAAATTTCCAATGAAGACATAAGCCTAATGGTCAAGAACTTCAACAAGTTCTACAAGAATAGAGGCAAAGAAAGAAGCTCAAAGTCTAGATCATATGATGGAAAGAGATCTTCTAGTCGTGATCGAAACTGCTACAATTGTGGACGACCCGGACACTTCTCAAATGAGTGTACGGCTCCCCACAAGAGAAGAGAAGAATCTCCGAGAAGAAGAGCAAGAGATGAGTCACCTCGGAGAGAGAGAAGGAGTAGAGATGATCGTTATGAACGAAGACCTTCTCGGAGAAGCAAGGATTCGGAGAGGAAAGACAAGTCATCAAGGAGCTACACAAGAAGAAGACATCAAGCTCATGTTGGTGAATGGGTCTCCGGCTCCGACTCTGACAGTCAATCCAATGGAAGCTATCACTCCGACTCCGACTATAGTCAAGATGAAGGTGTTGCCGGACTTGCACTCGTATCCTCCAACTCCAACTCCTACGACTTATTTGATTCACCAAATGAGGGAATTGGAAGATGCTTCATGGCTAAAGGCCCCAAGGTAACACACCCTGAATTCATTGACTTTGATAGTGATGAGGATGACCTACTTGGTGAAGATGAGCTCTTGCATGATAAATCTAGTGAGCTTAGTAATGATGAAAATGCTAGTAGTCTTTATAGTCGAGAAGAGTCGAATGACAATGCTATGAAGGAGATTGAGCGTCTAACTAAAGAACTAAACAGTCTTAAGTTAGCTCATGAAACAACTCAAGAAGATCATAGAGAGCTCCTAAGATCTCATGAGAAGCTACGCTTCGAGAAGCTCACT
Source organism: Secale cereale (assembly GCA_902687465.1). Lineage (NCBI taxonomy): Eukaryota > Viridiplantae > Streptophyta > Magnoliopsida > Poales > Poaceae > Secale > Secale cereale. The sequence continues at coordinate 410,265,578 of LR738710.1, forward strand.
CTAGAGCAAGAACATGAGTTTCTAAAAGCGATCAATGACGATCTTCGAAAGAAGAGTTCTTCATATCTTGCCAAACGACTTCTCTTGTCTAATTTCTTGCCACCTATTAAGACTAAGCATGACAAGCATAAGAAAAATTCTTCCTCTAGTAGTAACAATAACAATGCTAAATCCAATATTGTTGCTTCTAGTAGTTCTCTTGATTCCACTAACAATGTTTCAAGCCAAGTTACACTTGAGCAAGAAAATAGCCTATTGAAGGAAATCATAGAGAAAGGTGTCTACAAGAGTCTTGCCGGAAGCAAGAACTTTGAGGAGATTGTTCGCAAACAAGGAAGACACCGGAAGAATCAAGGGATTGGTTTTGAGCGAAAGTTCAACGCCAAAGGTGTTGAGTGGGAAGAAGGTCAATACCCTACTCCACAGTTTGTTTCACAAAAGGAGAAGTATGATCCTACTTCTTCCAATGTGGAACAAGCTCAAGATGACCTTTCACCACAAGACCACAAGCTAAAGGCCAAGGACAAGATTCAAGAGGAGATTGATGCATTCATTGAAGCACCTCAAGCCATGGTCAAGTGGGTTCCCAAGGACACATCAAGTTCTACTTCGTCAAGCTCAACTACAACACCAATGATTCCCATCAAGATGATGTGGATCCCAAAGAAGAAGAACTAGTAGGTTCTTGAGGGTGACTCCGCCAACAAACTTCACTCATATTCATTTTGGCAAGAACTTGTGCAATCAACTTCCACATCATGCACTTGTTCATGGAGTCACAAACCCTCTTGTTGGTAAGTCAAGGGACAAGGTAATCATTGCTTTCATGGACATCATCTTTTGTGTACTTCACTCTATGTCTATGGATATTCTTGTTTGTTCCTTGTGGGACTAACCCATGTAGGTATTGAAAGTGCCCTAATTCAAAGGATTGCTCCTAACTCATGATGATCTACATCAACATTGAGCATCCACGTCTTCAACATCTACATGAAGTCTTCTACGACAACCCAAGGTTAGTTTGACCCTTTAAAAGGGGTTCTCACATCTAGGGGGAGCTTTGCTCTAAAAAAAATGAGCTAAAGCATCTTCTAATGATGTGAACACATAAATGCTTTATGTAAAAGTGGCAACCCCACTTGTGCTTAAACGATGAGTATGACCTATGATCAAATGTTCTCATTTGACTCCTAAGTCAACATACTCATATATAGATGACCTAGTCATCAACAAATTGTGTGCTAGTAGCTAGAGTGATTGGTTGTGCATGTTTGACACATATTTCATTTGCTATCTTATTGTGTGAGCATGTTGAATGCATGATTTTATCCATTCAAGGACATCCATTTGTGGTTTTGATTGTTTTGGTTTCTTCTTCTGGCCAAATGGATGGACAAGAATGCCTAAGCACCTTCCCTAGCTATCTATGCTTTCTTGTCTCAAAAATTCTTTTCATGCTCATATCACAACTTTGAACAAGTCTTTTTCGGACAGTCCGAGTGAGGAGCACTCGGAACCACCGATTCGTCTAAGGCTGACTTCCAAAACCTTCTAAGTCCATTTCGGTCTGACCGGTTTCTCAATCTCGGTCCAACCGAAACACTTAGATTGATCTAGGTTTCATCTCGGTGAAACCGAGTTCAAAATCTCGGTCTGACCGATATGCGTAACTGCACTGCAATTATGCATCTCGGTGACACCGAGTTTTTCAACTCGGTCCCACCGACAGCACGGGGTTATATATACTGAGGGCTGCGCGCGATCTATTCCTTTCAAACCGTTCGCCCTCCAAGACCCCTGCTGCCGTCGCCCTGATCTAAGGATCGTCGCCTTCGTCGCCTGTGCGCCCTCGCCGCAGGTCTCCGCCGCCGTCAACGGTAATCTTCTCCGCCGTTGCCGCCGTAGAGGGACACCACCAAGTTAGGGTGTGTCCCGATCCCTTTCATGCTCCACTTCTGATTCTTGCATGATAGGACTGCCCTAATTCAATCCACGTTTGATATGATCCCAATACATTGTTCAGATCGTTTAGTTTCGAGGAAAATTCTTAGGTTTAGGTTTCCACGGAATGCATCTCGGTGAAGCTGATTCCTGAAACTCGGACTGACCGATTTGGTCTCTGACCATTGCACTACATAGTTCGGTCTGACCGAGTTGTGAAAATCGGAATGTCCGAATTAAAGTTTCTGTGAAACCCTAAGTTTTCGGTAGGACCGAAACCCATTTCGGTCTGACCGAAAGTGGTGTGTAGGTTCTGTTGAACACTTCGGTTACACCGAAACTTGAAATCGGTTTGACCGAAATACATTCTGTGAAAACTCAAAACTAAGTTTTTGAACTCATTTTTTTTTTGCAAAAACTTCTGCAGTTGTGATAACTCTTCTACTCTGCCTACACCTTATCTATTCACAGGTCTTTCAGCCATGTCAGATGTCAGTGACAGCCAGAACAGGTCCGAATCACCGTTTGCTGAGATTCCAGAGGCAGGTACAAGTCCTGAGGCTAGCAGCTCTAGTGATGATGGTGAGAGGAGTACCCCCAGTGGTCTGCCTCCTGCTGCTACGAGAACCAGGAAGAAGAGAACATCTGATGATGAGGATTCCGACTTTGTTGCTGAGGAAGTTACCTCCAAGCCAAAGAGGCAAGTGGTTGCCAAAGAGCTCCAAGGGCAGCAGCCAAAGAAAGGCACAAGCAAAGTGAAGCAGTCTGCAGTTGCTAAGAAGCTCAACTTGGAAGAGCCAGCTCCAAGCAAGGTGAAGAAGACTTCCAAAAGGAAGAGAGTTGTATATGCTGAACCTCAAGAGGTTGCTGAAGAAGAAGAAGAAGAAGATGCACCCCAGCCTCCTCCTCAGAAAGCTAAGTTCATGGGTGATGCTATTCGGGCTCAAGCCTCCTCCAAGCCCAAGAAGCCTGCTCAAGCTAAGGCAGCTCCAGCCAAGCCCAAGAGAACAACCAGAAGCATTCCAGCTTCTGAGAAGAACAAAGGTGAGATGCCACCTTCTGAGTCAGATGAAGAGCATGTGTTGCTCAAGCTCCGTCCCAAGTTGCCACTCCACAATGATGCTCATCCTCAAGCTGAGGATATGAAGGCAAGAAAGGACAAAGGTCTCAGGCTATGGAGACAATCTGATCCATATGCCGTAAGAAGAAGGACTGCTGTGGACCCCAGATTCCACACCAGAGAGCAGCAGGATTTCTATGAGACCATGCTAATGGATAAGAAGCCCATTGTTGCTGACACCAGGTATGTCGACTGGAAGTATATTGACAGCAGAGAGCATCGGGACTTCTTTCCCCATGTGCATGAGAGCTTTACTGCATGTGGAGTTGCTGACTTTGTGGGTCAAGAACTGACAGCCTGGAATGACGAGATGATCATGCAGTTCTACGCCACAGCCCATTTCTATCCTGATGGCAAGATCACCTGGATGACTGAAGGTCAAAGGTTTTCTTCAACTGTTGCAGAATGGGCAGAACTTCTGAACGCTCCAGTGCAGAGAGAGGACGACATTGATGTCTATGGGATTCCTAAGAAGAGTCATGATTCCATGAAGAATATGTACAAGGAGATCCCAGCTGCTGATTTGGAGGGATGGAAACTCGGCTCAGTGTATTATCTCCAGGCAGGTCTGACCACCACTAACACTATCCTGAGGCATACTTTGATGCCTAAGTCAGGTGACCACCGGATGATACGAGGCTATTCTATCAACATGCTGCACATTCTCGATGAGAAGGCACCTTTTAAGGTGATGGACTTGATGGTAGAGACCATCAAGAGGACTGCAGCTGACCAGAAGAGGTCGTGTGGGTTTGCACCGCAGATACAGATGCTTATCAACGCCAAGTTTGGCACGGGCAGATTCATGTTGGATAGGAAGCACTTGCCACTGCAGCCAGAGCATGAGGACAACGTGGTTGTGATGGATGAAGAGGATCCTACCTCTGTTGAAGGACAAGCCAAAATTGAAGCTGCGAAGAAGGCTAAAGCTGACAAAGAGGCAGCAGCAGCAGCAGCTAAGCCAAAGAGCTTTGGAGAGCAAATTCTTGAAGCTACCCAGAGAATTGAACAACGCCTGGCCAGCATTGAGCAATCTCAGGAGAGCCTTGAGAGAATTGTCGAGGACAAGATCCACGCTCTGGACGTGAAGCTGACTGAGATTCAGGTGTCTGTCTACAAGCTTGAGGCAGACATGGAGGAGACTAGGCAGGAGAGAGCAGAGCTTATGCAGGATGATCTAGTCCAGGACTCTCATCGCCAGACTGCTCCGGTTCCCAGAGGATCCAGGTCTGCAGCTATCCCAGTGACAGACTCCAGGGCTACCACTTCAGCACCAGCTACAGCTCCAGCAGTTCCTTCAGCTCCAGCATCCACTCCTCCACCGCAGACTTCAGCAGAAGTCTTCGCAGATGCAGCCATCTCTACACCGACATCGACCCAGACGGGAGCCGCCAGCCGAGCCCGCAGTGACGTTTAGCTCTATACCTTTTCGAACTTTTTGGTAACTTGTTGCCAAAGGGGGAGAAATTGTTATAGATCATAGGGCTTCGAGAGAGAGAGTGCTCTTTCGTCTTTTCGTTCTTTTGCCGGTTTTCCTTGAGATACTTTGGTTTCTTTTGGTTCCAGATACTTTAAGTGTGTTTGCTACTACGTTTGATACTACCTTAATGAGTGCTTAGTCATACTATGCTTTAATGTGTGCTTATTGCTTATCATGTGCTATTCCTTATTGTATGGCTATTTACTTTTGTCTTGGTGATTAAGTGCATGTTATTCATTCTTATCATTTTGTGCGCTCCACCAAGATGTATGTGACATGGAAGAGTGACCCATAATCCTAATCGATTGTGCATTTGCATTCAAACGCAAATTTTACATAATGCACAAATTTAGGGGGAGCTCTTGTTTATCACATACTTCTCAAAGCGACGATATTATTCATTGATTATATCTTTTGTCGAAGCTTTGATCTATATGTTGTCATCAATTACCAAAAAGGGGGAGATTGAAAGTGCAACTAATCCTCGGGTGGTTTTGGTAATTAATAACAACATATATATCATTGAACTAATATTCTCTTGAGAATCATTTCAGAAAAGTTCGATGATGTGGGTATGGAAATGTCTGAAGAAGTGGACCCCTCAAAATGCTAAGACAAGCATTGGCAAAAGCTCAAGACTCTATTTTTGGTTTAGTGATCAAAGATCACATTGAGTCCATAGGAAAAGCCAATACTATTAAAAGGGGATGAGGTTGTGTTAATGTTCTTGTTGCTCAAGTGCTTGGTGATCTAACTCCCTCAACTATCAGCACTATTCACTACTTAACACACACCCATAAGTAATCTCGGTCAAACCAACTCAGTCCCACCGAGATGAAGTTATTTCTACAAACCCTAACATCTCGGTCACACCGATTTCTCCAACTCAGTCCCACCGAGATGAACCACTTCAGTTGTTTCTCCAAACCCTAGCTTCTCAGTCAAACCGATTCTGAGTTTCGGTCCCACCGAAAAAGGGCTGCCAACCTTCTGTGGTCAGTTGACATAAATTCGGAATATCCGAGTTTATATTTTCGGTCTCACCGAGATGGCAAACCCTAACCTTTGACTCACTTCGGTCTCACCGAGATGGTATTTTCGGTCCCACCGAAAATCCCAACGTTCACTATATTTGAACTTTCGGTCTAACCGAGTTTTCACTTCGGTCTGACCGAGATTGGTCAAATGTGTGTGTAACGGTTGGATTTTGTGTGGAGGCTATATATACCCCTCCACCCCCTCCTCATTCGTGAGGAGAGCCATCAGAAAGTACCACCACTTCTACCATACACTTTCTGAGAAGTGAACCACCTACCCTTGTGTTGAGATCAAGTCATTCCATTCCTACCATATGAAACTTGATCTCTAGCCTTCCCAAGTTGCTTTCCACTCAAATCTTTCTTCCACCACAGCCATATCAGTGAGGAGAGTTGAGTGTTGGGGGAGTTTATCATCTGAAGCACAAGAGCAAGGAGTTCATCATCATCAACACCGTCTATTACCTTTTGGGGGGTGGTGCCTCCTAGATTGGTTAGGTGTCGCTTGGGAGCCTCCGTCTTGATGATGTGGAGTTGAACCAAGAAGTTTGTAAGGGCAAGGAGATCGCCTACTTCGTGAAGATCTACCCCGAGTAAGGCTAGTCCTCCGTGGGCGTAGGCCGTGATGGAATAGACAAGGTTGCTTCTTCGTGGACCCATCGTGGGTGGAGCCCTCCGTGGACTCGCGCAGCCGTTACCCTCCGTGGGTTGAAGTCTCCATCAACGTGGATGTACGATAGCACCACCTATCGGAACCACGACAAAAATCTCCGTGTCACCAAACTGCGTTTGATCTTCTCCACCTCTCTTTTACATGTGCAATTTACTTTCCGCTGCATATACTCTAGAATTGCATGTGTAGGGTGTTACTTGAATTGATCTTAATTGTGAAACTGCCAAAAACATTGCATGATCTAAAGGCAGATTTTTTATTTTGTCAAGTAGTCTAATCACCCCCCCTCTAGACTTACTTTCGATCCTACAGAAGCCTTGGACGAAATATACAAGATGCCACTTCATAAATTTCGTCCAGAGGCTATTATAGGTGATGCGTCACCTTATTATTGGGCCAAGCCCATGTAGTTTCGAAATACTTGAGTATAGGCTATTTTTAGAGTCTGTATGTGTGGGGAAACAAGAGTTAGGGTTGGTTTCGGACCCCTCCACCAAAGGCCACGAAATTCCCCCCCCTCTATTCCCCATATATACAGCCCTTAGGGCGTCGTTTAGACTTTGGGTTTTGTTTAGATTAAAGTTCGCCATAGCTGGAACTTCGCGTACTTCGTTTGTGTTCAACGACCAGACCAAGACGTCATAGAACCCCACTTGATCAATAAATCTTTCCTCTTGAATTCGCAATATCCAGATTGCAATCTCAGTTTCTTGCTTGTTCTTCGTTTGCCTACAGGAAACAGACCTTCGTGGTCAGGTTGATCGTGCTCCGGCGTGGTCAATAACCTCTCAGAGTTGGTGTAGCGATTGCTAAGGCGCGACGTCCACGCACGTTCGTAGTCGGATCGTCAAAGTCGACTTCCTCCAAAACGATAGCCACCATCTCATCGAAAGACGGGACACCGTTGCCTTTATCAAGTGGTATCAGATTTCCAGGTTGCTCGGTGAGATTTTACAGTTTTTCATAGATTAGATCGAGTCTGTTCTTCATACCTACAGTCCACGAAAAAGCCAAAAAAATAGGGTTAGTTCATCATATCCGAACCAGTCTGAGCCATTGCATAATCTTTTCAGTGTTTGCTTAGTTGAATTTGCGGTTGCATCATCGTGTCAAGTTGCTGGTCTTAGCGTCTAGTCTTTTAGAGTTTCGAGTTCTGGTCATAAGTTGTCACGCCGCCGCCGCAACATCTTCATCGCTACTTCCACATACCACCACCGATCCGTATCCATATACCACCACCAATCCGTATCCATATACCACCACCGCTGCCATATACCACCACCGCTACCTTATCCTACCACCATATATCCACCACCAATCCGAGTTCTTTTAATATTAGGTTTGTTCTCGAGATCCATCTAGGTTTCGAATTCGTGTTTCCTTGCCTACGTAGGTCTCGAAAAAAAAGTCTGGAGACCCCCGGGCAGTTTTTAGGCCAAAATTTCGACAGGTGAAAATATTTTTTCCCTATCCTATTTTTAGGCTTTTCAGAGTCTTTTGAGACTCGTGCCATCATACTGTTTTTTTACCGCACTTTTCGTCGTCGCTTCCCTGATTTCGAAAAAAAAGTCATCAAAAAAAATTTCATGCCTATCATCTTAGTTTGACATGGGAAGAGTTTTGAGACACTCGCCATTATAGTGATTTTCGGCAAAAAAAAAGGAGCGCAAAAAAAAATTCAGAGTGTGCTGTCCCCTTGATTACGTGCAGCGCCGTGATTTTGTTAGTGTTCTAGGCTCGCGTCTCTAGTTTGGTCTAGCCTAGGACCAGCACAGTACCGTCGTTGAGTGTTTATTCAACATTGCATCTCTGAATTGATTATTGCTGACCCTTTTTGCTACCATATTATAAGCCTTCCTAGCTCCACATACATATATGTCGTGCGTTTGACTCTCCCTGGTAATCGCTTTATCCAAGCTTTGAGAGTTTTGACTACCATGGTTGCCGATCACCACCTGCTGCTGGGTAAGAACTGGTAAGAATTTGAGATTTGCTTGTCGGATTTGTGACACCGGCCACCACCACCACTTGTTAGTAGTCTGTAGGATCATATTCTTGTGTGTTTCTATTGCTGCTAACGATGCCGGGATCACAAGCCGACGAGACTGACTGGGAGAACTTGACGAACAAGGAGCTTCATGATAAGTTTAAGCAAATGATGAGTGAACAGGTGCAAGATGTGCTAAACAGATTTGATGAGGCCATGGAGAAGATAGATGGCATGGAGAAGACGTTTGAAACAAAGCTCGATAACAAGTTTGCTGAATTGCTTTCACGTTTTCCACCACCACCGGCTGCTGCAGTTGTCGCACCTCTACAACAACAACAACAACAACAGCAACATCGCCTTCCAAATCAAGTGGGACGAGCACAACGCGTTCCCATTGAGCCTGGTCAAAATTCGGGTGCCGCTGTTGAAGTTTCTGTAGCTCCTGCTGCTATTGCAGAGGTGGAGGACCATTACGAGGATGAGGTTGACCAAAATCAGAACTACGTGCAACCACCAGCACCACCACCACCAGGTCGTCCTCATGCATATTATCGCAACGGTAGGGCTGCACCACCACCTGAGGTACATGACCATCTTCCTAAACTGAAATTGAATATTCCACCATTTGAGGGTAGATATGTTCCTGATATATATCTTACTTGGGAGTTAGAAACTGAACAACGTTTTACATGTTTACACTATCCCGAGGAGAGACGTGTTCCTGCTGCTGTTTGTGCTTTCACTAGTTTTGCATGTGTTTGGTGGTCTGAACATTGTAGATTATATCCTATTCTAGCTACTTGGGCTGCTTTAAAAACTGCTATGCATACTCGTTGGGTTCCACCATATTATCAACGTGAATTACTTCAAAAATTGCAGCGCTTAAGACAAGGAAATTTTTTTGTAGAAGAATATTATCAGCAATTACAAACTGGCCTGATTAGATGTGGTATTGTCAAGGAGAATGAAGCTATGCTTGCACGTTTTATGGGTGGATTAAATAGAGAGATTCAGACCATTCTAGAGTATAAGGATTATAATAATATCACTCATTTATTCCATCTTGCTTCTAAAGCTGAACGTGAAGTGCAGGATCGACAGGCATTGGCGCGGACTAATTTTTCTGCAGGTCGACCTTCATCATGGACACCACGTGCATCCTCTACTTCCACACATTCTACTGCACCGACACCTCCATCAGCTGTTACCTCCAGCCGTGATACAAGGAAGCAGGCACAACCACCATTATCTGCCAAGAGCACACCTATTGGGCCTGCACAGAGTTCTTCTTCTTCCATGCCATCAACAGGGCACACTAGTGATATTATTTGTCGTCGTTGTAAGGGAAGAGGACATTTTGCGAGAGAATGCAAATCTCAGCGTGTGATGATTGCTACTTAGGATGGTGGATATGAGTCTGCTAGTGACTATGATGAGGATACTTTGGCTCTTATTACATGTGAAGAACACGGTGGAGACGATTCTGATCATGACACGCAATACATGGCTCCTGAAGATGCTGACAGGTATAAATGTTTAGTTGCTCAACGTGTTTTGAGTGTGCAGGTTACACAAGCTGAGCAAAATCAGAGGCATAATTTGTTCCATACAAAGGGAGTTGTGAACGAACGTTCTGTTCGCGTGATCATAGATGGAGGGAGTTGCAACAACTTGGCTAGCATGGAGATGGTGGAGAAGCTATCTCTCACCACAAGACCACATCCACATCCTTACTACATCCAATGGTTCAACAACAGCGGCAAGGTTAAGGTAACACGTACTGTTCGTGTGCATTTTACTATCTCTACATATTCTGATTATGTTGATTGTGATCTGGTACCTATGCAAGCATGTTCCTTATTACTTGGTAGACCATGGCAATTTGATAAAAATTCTGTACACCATGGTAGCAACAATCAGTATACTCTTGTTCATAAGGATAAAAATATTACTTTGCTTCCTATGACTCCAGATTACATTTTGAAAGATGATATTAATAGAGCTAATAAAGCAAAACAGGAGCAAAATAAGAGTGAAAATCATATTGTGGCAAAAGAATTTAAGCAACAAATGAAGCCTAATAACATACCATCATCTCATGTTGCATCTGCAATTAAATTAAAGAGTGGATGTTTATTTGCCACCAAATCCGATATTGATGATCTAGATTTAAGAAAATCTGTTTGCTATGCTTTTGTGTGCAAAGAGGCATATTTTGATTCGAGGACGTGCCTTTCTCTTTGCCTCCTGCTATCACTAACATTTTGCAGGAGTTCGTCGACGTCTTTCCACAAGACGTGCCACCGGGATTACCACCTATTCGAGGGATTGAGCATCAGATTGACTTAAATCCCGGTGCATCGCTACCCAACCGCGCACCACACCGTACCAATCCAGAAGAGACGAAGGAGACTATGCGTCAAGTACAGGAGCTACTCGACAAAGGTTATATATGCGAATCCCTTAGTCCTTGTGCTGTTCCTATTATTCTAGTGCTGAAAAAGGATGGTACATCGCGTATGTGTGTTGATTGTAGAGGCATTAATAATATTACTATTCGTTATCGTCATCCTATTCCTAGGCTAGATGATATGCTTGATGAATTGAGTGGCTCTACAATATTCTCCAAAGTTGATTTGCGTAGTGGATACCATCAAATTCGTATGAAATTGGGAGATGAATTAAAAACAGCATTTAAAACTAAGTTTGGATTATATGAGTGGTTAGTCATGCCTTTTGGGTTAACTAATGCACCTAGTACTTTCATGAGATTAATGAATGAAGTTTTACGTGCTTTCATTGGACGATATTTGGTAGTATACTTTGATGATATATTGATTTTTAGCAGATCTTTGGAGGAACATTTGGAACATTTACGTGTTGTTTTTATTGCTCTACGTGATGCACGTTTGTTTGGTAACCTTGGAAAGTGCACCTTTTGCACTGACCGAGTCTCTTTTCTTGGCTATGTTGTTACTCCACAGGGAATTGAGGTTGATAAAGCCAAGATTAAAGCTATTGAGAGTTGGCCGCAACCCAAAGCGGTCACACACGTGAGGAGTTTCCTTGGCCTCACTGGATTCTATCGGCATTTTGTGAGAGATTTCAGCACCATTGCTGCACCTCTCAATGAGCTTACAAAGAAGGATGTGCCATTTGTTTGGGGTACTGCACAGGAAGAATCATTCACGATATTGAAAGATAAGTTGACACATGCTCCTTTACTCCAACTTCCTGATTTTAATAAGACTTTTGAGCTTGAATGTGATGCTAGTGGAATTGGGTTAGGAGGTGTGTTATTACAAGATGGTAAACCTGTTGCATATTTTTCTGAAAAATTGACTGGGCCTAGTCTGAATTATTCTACTTATGATAAGGAATTATATGCTCTTGTTCGGACTTTGGAAACATGGCAACATTATTTATGGCCCAAAGAATTTGTTATACATTCTGATCATGAATCTTTGAAGCACATTAAAAGTCAAGCAAAACTGAACCGTAGACATGCTAAATGGGTTGAATTCATAGAGACTTTTCCTTATGTTATTAAACACAAGAAAGGAAAATAAAATGTTATTGCTGATGCATTGTCTCGTCGTTATACTATGCTTTCACAACTTGACTTTAAAATATTTGGTTTGGAGACCATCAAAGATCAATATGTGCATGATGTTGAATTTAAAGATGTATTGCAGAATTGTAAAGAAGGGAGAACATGGAACAAGTTCGTCGTTAATGATGGATTTATGTTTCGTGTTAACAAGCTATGCATTCCAGCTAGCTCTGTTCGTCTTTTGTTGTTGCAGGAGGCGCATGGAGGAGGATTAATGGGACACTTTGGCATGAAGAAGACGGAGGACGTACTTTCTACACATTTCTTTTGGCCAAAGATGCGACGGGATGTTGAGCGTTTTGTTGGTCGCTGCACTACATGTCAAAAAGCTAAGTCACGACTCAATCCTCATGGTTTATATATGCCTTTGCCTGTTCCTAGTGTTCCTTGGGAAGATATATCTATGGACTTTGTTTTGGGTTTACCTCGAACAAAGAAGGGGAGGGATAGAATATTTGTTGTCGTGGATAGGTTCTCGAAGATGGCACACTTTATACCATGTCATAAAAGCGATGATGCTGCTAATGTTGCTGATTTGTTCTTTCGTGAAATTATTCGCTTGCCTGGTGTGCCAAATACTATTGTTTCACATCGTGATACTAAATTTCTTAGCCACTTTTGGAGATGTTTATGGGCTATGTTGGGGACTAAACTGCTTTTTAGTACTACTTGTCACCCCCAAACTGATGGTCAAACTGAAGTAGTCAACAGAACTTTGTCTACTATGCTTAGGGCTGTTTTGAAGAATAATAAGAAAATGTGGGAATAATGCTTGCCTCATATTGAATTTTCTTACAATCGTTCGTTGCATTCTACTACTAAGATGTGCCCTTTTGAAATTGTATATGGTTTCCTACCTCGTGCACCTATTGATTTGTTGCCTCTTCCATTTTCGGAGAAGGTTAATTTTGATGCTAAACAACATGCTGAATTGATCTTAAAAATGCATGAGTTAACTAAGGAAAATATTGAGTGCATGAATGCTAAATATAAACTTGTTGGAGATAAGGGTAGAAAACGTGTTGTCTTTGCACCTGGAGATCTTGTTTGGTTACATTTGCGTAAGGATAGGTTTCCTAATTTGCGCAAGTCAAAGCTAATGCCACGTGCTGATGGTCCTTTCAAGGTGTTAGAGAAAATAAATGATAATGCATATAAACTTGAGTTGCTTGCAGATTTTGGGGTTAGTCTCACATTTAGCATTGCATATTTGAAGCCTTACTTGGGTGAGGAAGATGAGCTTCCGTCGAGGACGACTTCAATTCAAGAAGGGGAGGATGATGAGGACATCACTAACAAGGTTACACCCACAGCTCCAACTGACACATATACATGACCAATTACTAGAGCTCGCGCACGCCAATTAAATTACCAGGTACTTTCGTTTCTTGGTAATGAATCTAATGTTCATGAGAATATGATGCTACCTAAATTGGATACATTTGTCTTGCTTACAAATGCAGGGCCTAGCTTGGACAAGAAGGATGAACATTGGAGCAAGATCAAGCATGGAGATGATGGCATGCGCAAGGGGAACAAGAATGGAGTTACAAGTGATGATTTCAGGACTTTGAAGCCACCATAATGAGTGCGTGAAGCCTTGGACGAAATATACAAGATGCCACTTCATAAATTTCGTCTAGAGGCTATTATAGGTGCTGCGTCACCTTATTATTGGGCCAGGCCCATGTAGTTTCGAAATACTTGAGTATAGGCTGGCTTTAGAGTCCATATGTGTGGGGAAACAAGAGTTAGGGTTGGTTTCGGACCCCTCCACCAAGGGCCACGAAATTCCCCCCTATTTCCCCCACATATACAGCCCTTAGGGCGTCGTTTAGACTTTGGGTTTTGTTTGGATTAAAGTTCGCCATAGCTGCAACTTCGTGTATTTCGTTTGTGTTCAACGACCAGACCAAGACGTCATAGAAGCCCACTTGATCAATAAAGCTTTCCTCTTGAATTCGCAATATCCCGATAGCAATCTCAGTTTCTTGCTCGTATCTTTGTTTGCCTGCAGGAAACAGACCTTCGTGGTCAGGTTGATCGTGCTCCGGTGTGGTCAATAACCTCTCGGAGTTGGTGTAGCGATTGCTAAGGCGTGACGTCCACGCACGTTCGTAGTCGGATCATCAAATTCGACTTCCTCCAAAATGATAGCCACCATCTCATCGAAAGACGGGACACCTTTGACTTTATCAAAGCGAATCCTGGATGCGGTGCCCTAGGCTGAAGGAGGGGCCAGCTTGTGAGTGACGGTGCTCTCCCTATCTTATTTTCCTATGACATGTGATGTGCCTCGTGGAGGCATTAAAACTTCTGTTTGATGCTTGAAGGACAATTTGGCTTGTAATAATTGCTAGCTATTCGTTGTTCTGTTCCTATTTTCTTTGCTGTTCTACGTCGGCAGAGCCCGGTCGCGTGCGTACCTCAGCCTCCGCTAGCTTTTCCGGATCACCAGGACAAGACCAGGGAGTGTGGGGCTACGTGACCAGTTAGGCTCCTGATTCGCGATGCTTAGGAGCCCCCCTTGACGTGCAAACGGTCTCTAGGAAGGAAGCGCAAAGCAGGGCTTTAGTGTTCTGCGCCGGCAGGGCCCGGCCCGGCGCATACCTCAGCCGCCGCTGGCTTGTCCGGATCACCGGGACAAGACCAAGGAGTGAGGGGCTACGGGACTAGTTAGGCCCTTGGGTCGCGATGCCTAAGGTTCCCCCTTGACGTGCGAACAGCCCTTAGGAGAGTAATGCGAGAGTTGGCCTTAGCATTCTACGTCGGCAGAGCCCGGCCCCGCGCATACCTCACCCGCCACCGGCTTGTCCGGATCACCAGGACAAGACCAGGGAGTTAGGGGCTACGTGGCCAGTTAGGCCCTTGGGTCGCGATGCCCAAGGGTCCCTCTTGAAGTACGAACAGACCTCATACTTGTCCTCACCGGGCATTCGCTCGGGAGGGTTGTGACGACCAGGTCCGGGGGACATGGTGGGGCATACGCTAGGCGTGACCTGAGCGCAACCCCCGCGCCCAGCCCCCTCGCGCTACCCTCCCGAGGGGAGTGCAGCGTGGTGGGGCTGGCTAGTGAGCCCGATGGCTCCCTGAGGTTAAAGCAGCCGTGAGGCCGCCCCCAGTTGTTTATCACCAGCGCGGAGCATGGTGCTACCGTTCTTGCACGGGCATAGCCGCTCCTTGACTGCGTCGACTGCCAGCATGAAGCATGGTGCTTCCGCTGGAACGTGGGAGGGGACTCCCTACTGTGGAGAGCCCCCGGGGCGTGTACAGCCCCGACGAGGTGTAGTTGGGCACCCGTGAGCCAGCGCGGGACTCACGTGGCCCTACCTCAAGGCGGATTGTGCCTGGTCTTGAGTGAGAGCACTTGAGGTGACCCTGCAAGATGGTTAGGAAACAACTAACGGAAAAGGTAACGCTAGCTTAGGTAAGATGTAAGAATGATACATGCCACTGGGATGGATTCGCGCGGCTTGGGGATGATGCGGCTCGAGGGGGCGCCCCCAACAAAGTAAGCTAAATATGCAAAAGGATACATGTCGCAGGGTTAGGCTCGTGCGACCTGGGAATGATGCAGCCCGAGGGGCGCTCCTAGCTGAACAAAACTAGAAAATTTCACCTGGCGCAGTTGCTGAAGTAGTGTTAGTGTAGCTGAAGATGCTTGATGTAGATGTCGTTCCTTACACGCCGTCTAGCTCCGCGGCCTTGCGAGGCTCCGGAGGTTCCCAGAGCTCACGAGGAACCAAGGCCACCTCTGCCAAGATCTCCTGGTGCTTGGCCTCGCCAGTCGCCAGGACCTCCCGCATGTGGCGCTGGTGCAGGGTCACTTGGTTTGGCAGGCCGAAAGGCATGCGAACGTAGCTGTGAGGGGGGCCCTCGCACCGTCCCGCCTGAGAGGGTCAGTAGAGGTCCCGAGACGCGATCTTGTTGAGTGCTAGGACGTTGACACAGATGTGCAGTCCGTTTCCTAAGCTTGGGGTGACAGCTGCACTCCAAGGTACCGGGCGGCGCTCGCCCCGCATTGCTCTTGTCACCTGCAAGTCTTCGATGGTCTGGCTGATGAACTCCTGAGCGCTCGCTGCCTCATGCCTTGAGGCCTCCGGAGGGTAACACGCGGTGAATCACACCTCCACATGGTGCCCGAGCGCCTCCCACGAGACATTGGCTAGGTCAGAGGCCCTCCAAAGGAGAGCCCCTGAGCCCAGCCTGAGAGGAGCGTCGGGCGTGCCTTCCTATGCGAGGGAGGGAGGCGCACCAACCCTGGGTGCAGGTCCTAAGGTGCGGCACCAGACTCCGCAACTTCATGAGGCTCCAGGGCGAGTAACTGCTTCTTCTTCTTAGGGACGGCCTCAGGAGGGTAGGCGGTGCCATCGTTGTCTGGGTCCTCGACCGGCGCTACCTGGTAAGCGCGCTCGAGTGAGCACACTGTGTCCTTCTCTTCACAAGCAACAACGGTGACGCCGCCGCTTCTTGGCATCTTGAGGACATTGTAGCTGTGGTGAGTCACCACCATGAACTTGGCCAGGGCCGGGTACCCGAGGATGGCGTTGTATGGGAGATGAATGTAGGCGATGTCAAAGTCGATGAGCTCAGTGTGGTAGTTGTCGCGCTTGCCAAAGGTGACAGGCAGGCGGATCTGCCCTATGGGGGTGGTGGAGCCGTCAGTCACTCCGGAGAAAGGCTTGGTAGGTAGTAGCTGATCGTACAGTACTTGAAGGTTGTCGAATGTCTCGACGGACATGACATTAAGCCCTGCGCCAGCATCGATGATGGTCTTGGTGACTTCACTGCGACCACCCGTCACTGTGCACTTGAGCTGGTCTGCTGAACTGAAGGTGATGGGGCACTTTGACCACCCGAGTGGGCGCATTGCTTCGAGCTTGGGGAGCGCTGCGTTCACCTCTCGGGCAAACTGCTTGAAGAGTCGTTGAGAGGCTGGGGCCTGCGCTCCGCCCAAGATGCAGGCGATGGAGCAAGGCTCCTGGAAGCCCCGAGCCCCCTCGTCCTGATCGTCGTTCCTTCTTGGTAGCGGCAGAGGAGGGAGGCCAGCCTTGCCCTGGGGACGGTCCTCACGAGGCTGGTCCCTCCAAGCACCCTCAGGAGGCTAGTCCCTCCATGCATCCTCACGAGGCTGATCGCGCCATTGGTCCTCCCGAGGTTGGTCATGCCACTCCTGGCGGGGGCCGCGGTCGTCCCAGCATACCATGGTCCGAATTCCCCCATGGTCGTAGCCCCGGTTGCTGCGCTCGAGGCATTGGCTGATGTGTCCTTCGCGGAGGGCCCTGAACTCTTGACAGTCATGGGTGTTATGGTTGTGCACGTTGTGGAAGACACAAAACGGACGACTGTTCTTGGATGACTCTGGGTAGTCGTGGCCACGCTTCATCTCTAGCTCAGCCGCAAGCACTGCCACTCCCTTGCGCTTTATGTCCTTGCACTTGGCCTTCTTGTCTTCAGGATCATTAGCGGGGAGCTCGACGAGGGAGAGGTGCCCCTCCTCAGCTGTGGCACACTTGGTCACGAGGTTGAACAGCTCAAGGGACGTGCACAGATCTTCGTGTATGGCGAGATCCTCCTTCATCTTGACGTCACAGACACCATCTGAGAACGCTGAAATGATGGCCTTGTCCGTGACCTTGGGGATCTTGACGCGGACACTATTGAAGCGCTGGATGAACTTCTGCAGGGTTTCTCCTGGTTGTTGCTTGATATGCCGCATGTCACCCGTGGCCGGGGGGTGGGGGCGGTCGCGGGTGCCCTAGAAGTTGGCGATGTACTGCTCGCGCATCTCACCCCAGGTGGAGATCGATCCCGCGAGCAGGTTCAGGAGCCACGAGCGCACGCCGTCCTTGAGAACCATGGGGAACCAGTTCACCATGATATTCTCGTTGCCGCCAGACGCTCCGATGCTCAGCTCGTAGAGCCTACAGGAATTCAGCAGGGTCGGGGGTGTCGTCGTAGCGTGGAGGCAGGTCGGGCTTGAACTTCCCAGGCCAGTTCACGTTGCGCAGCTCGGAGGCGAGGGCCTTGCAACCTGCTGTCGACACAAGATCTTGTCGAGGAGGCGGAGCTTGGTCTAGGTCCTCGCGCGCCACCATGGCGGGGGGCGCATGGTATCGACGCTGCGGTGGAGGGAGCGCTAGCGCTCCTCCTCGGGGCCGCTGGATCTCTTTGCAGCTTCCATCTTCGTGCATTGGCGCCGTGCGCGGGTGGTCACGCCGCGGGGCCACGTGCCTTGGGTCTTTGACGAAGCCTTGACATGGAGGTGGCAGAGGCGCTTCATGGGCCACGTCGCCCGCATGGGGAGGCGGATAAGGCAGCAAGAGGGATGGTGCTGGAGAGCCCCCAGCGGCGCCGACGAGCTCGGCGATGCGGTGAGCCATTCTTCATAGAAGTTGTCGATGCGGCGGTAGCGCAAGAGATCACGTGCCATGAGCAACGCAGCCCGTGCATCCGCATGTCCATGGCGAGCGTGCGACGACGAGACCGCCGGGGTCAGTGACGGGGTCGTGGTGCGTCCATCTCACCGCACGGAGGGGTGCAGAGAGGAGGCCTACTGCTCGTGCCACGCTGGGTCGATGGTGGCGTTGGTAGCAGGCGATGGAGAGCGGCGAGGCGGTCCGCCGGCATGAGCGGTCTGATAGACGCGGGTGGCAAGGGCAGCCCGCCGGTCAGCATGGGCTCTCCAAGCGTCGGCCATGGAACCGGTGGGACGACGGAGCGTGGATCGACGAAAGGGAAGCTTCGGCACACCCCCTACCAGGCGCGCCAAATGTCGAATCTTGGGTTCCGACAAAACCCTTGTGGTTCGAACACTGGGGTGCGCACAAAGATCTCTCCTTCCGCCCTAGCTCGCCTACTAGCCGATTCCTAAGCTTAGCCCATCGAACTCGGAAGAACAAGGGACACAAAGGTTTATACTGGTTCGGGCCACCGTTGTGCTGTAATACCCTAATCTAGTGTGGTGTGGTGGATTGCCTTGAAGGCTGCGGAAGAACTAGTACAGGGGAAGAACCGCCTCCTAAGGAGAAGTGTTCTCGCGCTCAGATGAGCTTGCTGGTGTCTGTCCAATTTCTCTCTTCTTCCTCCTCCTCTCTATGGTGGTGGCTAGTCCTATTTATAGTGGCCCGAGTCCTCCTCCCAAATATTGAGCGGGAAGGGATCCCACAACGGCCGAGTTTGAAGGGGGACAGCTAGTACAAGCTATCCTAACAAAAGGTGGTCTTCGCCTGCCAAAGGCTCTCGTGGTGACGCCGTCGTGGGCTCCGCTATGACCTCCGCTCTACCGTCCTGCTGGTCTTGATCTTGTTTGACCGATATGGAAACATTTGCCTGATGCCTCAGGACTCCTCGCCTACGCCTGCCCCTTTAGCACCAACAAGGAAACTGGCATCATGCGCCCGCTGGCGCCCGCCTGGCCTTGGTCGTCATGGCTCACGTCAGGAGGACCTCACGAGGTGCCCCTTGCCTTGATATCTCCGCTCCTCGGGAGCTAGCCTAGTAAGGCCGCCCCTGGGGAGGTCTGTCGTTGGCCGCCTCACGCGGCTCGGCCCCTCATGAGGGTCTTGAGTCATTTCTGACGAGGTTGGGACATACCAGGCCGCTGGATGGGCCACGCTCTGGGCGCAGGCACGCAAGTTTGGGTACCCCATTCCTAGAATGCTGACACGGCCCACATCAGATTGACGGTAGAGCTCCTGAGACGCGATCCTGTTGATTCCTGGTACGTTGACGCAGACGTGTAACCCGTCGCCCAAGCCTGGGACAATAGCTGCACTTCTCGATGCAGGGCGGCACTCGCCCCGCATCGCCCTTGGTACCTGCAAGTCTTCCATGGTCTGGTCGATGAACTCCTAAGCGCTTGGCGCTTCGCGCCTTGAGCTCTCTTGAGGGAAACATGTGGTGAAGCATGCCTCCACATGGTGCCCGAGCGCCTCCCTCGTGACATGGTGCCAGAGGAGAGCCCCGAGCCCAGCCTGAGAGAGGCGCTAGGCGCGCCTTCCTATTGAAGGAAAAATTACCTAGAGGCAATAATAAGTTGTTATTTTGTATTTCCTTATATCATAATAAATTTTTATTATTCATGCTAGAAATGTATTAATCGGAAACTTGATACATGCATGGATACATACACAAAACATTGTGTCCCTAGTAAGCCTCTACTAGACTAGCTCATTAATCAAAGATCGTTAAGTTTCCTAACCATAGACATGTGTTGTCATTTGATGAACGGAATCACATCATTAGGAGAATAATGATGTGATGGATAAGACCCATTCTTTAGCTTAGCACAATGATCGTTAAGTTCTATTGCTATTGCTTTCTTCATGACTTATACATATTCCTCTTACTATGAGATTATGCAACTCCCGAATACCGGAGGAACACCATGTGTGCTATCAAACGTCACAACGTAACTGGGTGATTATAAAGATGCTCTATAGGTGTCTCCGAAGGTATTTTTTGGGTTGGCATATATCAAGATTAGGATTTGTCACTCCGAGTATAGGAGAGGTATCTCTGAGCCCTATCGGTAATACACATCATAATAAGCCTTGCAAGTAAATGACTAATGAGTTAGTCACGGGATGGTGTATCACGGAACGAGTAAAGATACTTGCCAGTAATGAGATTGAACTAGGTATGAATATACCAATGATCGAATCTCGGGCAAGTAACATACCGATGGACAAGGGGAATTACGTATGTTGTCATAATGGTTCGACTGATAAATATCTTCGTGGAATATGTAGGAATCAATATGGGCATCCAAGTTCCGCTATTGGTTATTGACCAGAGAGGTGTCTCGGTATGACTACATAATCCCCGAACCCGTAGGGTCGCACGCTTAACGTTCGTTGACGCTAAAGTAGTATTGGGATATTTGAGGAGTGGTAACCAAATGTTGTTTGGAGTCCCAGATGAGATCCCAGATGTCATGAGGAGCCTCGGAATGGTCGAGAGGTAAATATTTATATATGGGAAGTCATATTTTGTGTTCCGGAAAAAAGTATAGTTTCATCGGTATTGTACCGGGAAGCTTCCAGAAGGTTCCGGAGGATTCCGGAAGTCCACAAGTGGGTTCATCATGTCCCAAGGACTGGCAAGGGCTAAGGGGAGGCGCCCTGGCCTTTTTCGTCCAGGCACACCAAGTCCTCAAAGCCCCATGTGGCTAGGGAAGGCAAAAAGGGAAGGAATCCTAATAGGAATAGGATTGGACTTGGAGTCCAAGTCCTCTCCCCTATTGTTGCGCCCTAGGGCTTGGAGGGGCTGTTTTCTACGCCCCTCCAAATATATAGAGGGGAGCGGCGCCCCAAGAGCACACACGAAGCCCTTGGCGCCCCTCTCTCTCTCGTTACTCCGTAGTTCCATCGCCTCTGCCCGGGGACGCTTAGCGAAGCGCTGTCAGTGCTCCACCACCACCATCACCACCACGCTGTCGTGTTAGTTGAGATCCCATCTACTTATTATCCCCTCTTGCTGGATCAAGACGGAGGAGACGTCATCGAGCCGCATGTGTGATAAACTAGGAGGTGTCATACGTTCGGTACTTGATCGGTTGGATCGTGTAGTTGTTCCACTACATCAACCGCATTGATATAACGCTTCCGCTTATGGTCTACAAGGGTACGTATACACACTCTCCCCCTCCCGTTGCTATGCATCTCCTAGATAGATTTTGCGTGAGCGTAGGAAATGTTTGAAATTGCATGCTACGTTCCCCAACAGTGGCGTCATGAGACAGGTCTATGTGTTGATGTTATGCACGAGTAGAACACAAATATTTGTGGGAGATAATAGTCATACTGCTTACCACCAACGTCTTACTTTGATTCAGTGGTATTGTTGGATGAAGCGGCCCTGACCGACATTACATGACCGCATTCATGAGACTCGTTCTACTGACGTGCTTTGCACGCAGGTGGCTGGCGGGTCTCTATTTCTCCAACTTTAGTTGAATCAAGTTTGACTACGGCCGGTCCTTGTTGAAGGTTAAAACAATACACTTGACGAAAAATCGTTGTGGTTTTGATGCGTAGGTAAGAACGGTTCTTGCTAGAAGCCCGTAACAGCCACGTAAAACTTGCAACAACAAAGTAGAGGACACTTAACTCGTTTTTGCAGGGCAAGTTGTGATGTGATATGGTCAAGGCGTGATGAGTTATATGTTATTGTATGAGATGATCATGTTTTGTAAATTATCGGCAACCGGGAGGAGCCTTATGGTTGTCTCTTTATTGTATGAAATGTGCACGTTATGTAATTGCTTTACTTTATCACTATGAGTTAGCGATAGTAGTAGAAGCAATAGTTGGTGACACGACCACGACGCTACGATGAAGATCATGGTGTCAAACCGGTGACGATGGAGATCATGATGATGCTTTGGAGATGGAGATCAAAAGCACAAGATGATGATGGCCATATAATGTCACATATTTTGATTGCATGTGATGTTTATCATTTTATGCATCTTATTTTTCTTAGAACGACGATAGCATTATAAGATGACCCCTTACAAACATTTCATGGTATAAGTGTTCTCGCTGATTATGCACCGTTGTGACAGTTCGTCGTGCCGAGACACCACGTGATGATCGGGTGTGATAAGATCTACGTTCAAATACAATGGGTGTAAGACAATTTTGCACATGCAGAATACTCGGGTTAAAGTTGACGAGCCTAGCATGTACACACATGGCCTCAGAACACTGGAGACTGAAAGGTCGAGCGTGAATCATATAGTAGATATGATCAACATAAGATGTTCACCATTCAAAACTACTCCATCTCACATGATGATCGGACATGGTTTAGTTGATTTGGATCACGTGATCATTTAGATGACTAGAGGGATGTCTATCTAAGTGGGAGTTCTTATGTAATATGATTAATTGAACTTTAATTTATCATGAAATTAGTCCTCGTAGCATTTGCAAATTATGTTGTAGACCAATAGCTCGCATGTTTTTGACATGTTCCTAGAGAAAAATAATTTGAAAGATGTTAATAGCAATGATGCAGACT
This sequence comes from Secale cereale, assembly GCA_902687465.1. Taxonomy (NCBI): domain Eukaryota; kingdom Viridiplantae; phylum Streptophyta; class Magnoliopsida; order Poales; family Poaceae; genus Secale; species Secale cereale. The sequence continues at coordinate 410,288,460 of LR738710.1, forward strand.
GGGTCCATGATCTGTGGATTATCCTCGTTGCTGCACAGAAATATTATGTCCTTGATCCACCGCTAGGTGACAAACCTATTGCAGGAGCAGATGCAGACGTTATGAACGTTTAACAAGCTCGGTATGATGACTACTTGATAGTTTAGTACGCCATGCTTTACGACTTATTACCGGGAGTTCAAAAATGTTTTGAATGCCACGGAGCATATGAGATGTTCCAAGAGTTGAAAATAGTATTTCAGACTCATGCCCGTGTCAAGAGGTATGAGACCTCTGACAAGTACTTTGCCTACAAGATGGAGCAGAATAGCTCAATCAATGAGAATGTGCTCAGAATGTCTAAGTACTACAATCGCTTGAATCAAGTGGGAGTTCATCTTCCACATAAGATAGTGATTGACAGCGTTCTCTAGTCACTATCACCAAGTTACTAGAACTTCGTGATGAACTATAATATGCAAGTGATGACGAAAACGATTCCCGAGCTCTTCATGATGCTGAAAGCAATGAAGGTAGAAATCAAGAAAGAGCATCAATTGTTGATGGTTAACAAGACCACTAGTTTCAAGAAAAGGGGAAAACGCAAGAAAGGGAACTTCGAGAAGAATGGCGAGCAAGTTGACACTCCCGTGAAGAAGCCCAAAGCTTGACCTAAGCCTGAAACTGAGTGCTTCTACTGCAAAGAAATGGTCATTGGAAGCGAAAGTTCCCAGAATATTTGGCAGATAATAAGGATGGAAAAGTGAACAAAGGTATATATGATATACATGTTATTGATGTGTACCTTACTAGTGCTCATAGTAGCCCTTGGGTATTTGATACTTGTTCGGTTCCAAAGATTAGTAACTCGAAACAGGAGTTGCAGAATAAATGGAGACTAGTTGAGGGTGAGGTGACGATGTGTGCAGGAAGTTGTTCCAATATTTATATGATCATCATCGCACACTTCCTATACTCTAAGGATTAGTGTTAAACCTAAATAAATTTTATTTGGTGTTTGCGTTAAGCATGAACAAGATTGGATCGTGTTTATTGCAATACGGTTATTCATTTAAGTGAGAGAATAATTGCTATTCTATTTACATGAATAATACCTTCTATGGTCATACACCCAAGGTGAATGGTTTATTGAATCTCAATTGTAGTAATACACATATTCATAATATTGAAGCCAAAAGATGCAGAGTAGATAATGATAGTGCAACATACTTGTGACACTGCCGTTTAGGTCATATTGGTGTAAAGCGCATGAAGAAACTCCATGATGATGGACTTTTGGAACCACTTGATTATGAATCATTTGATGCTTGCGAACCATGCCTCATGGGCAATATGACTAAATCTCTGTTCTCCGGAACAATGGAGCGAGCAAGTGACTTATTGGAAATAATACATACTGATGTATGCGGACCAATGAGTGTTGATGCTCGCGGCGGGTATTGTTATTTTCTGGCCTTCATAGATGATTTGAGAAGATATGGGTATATCTACTTGATGAAGCACAAGTCTGAAACATTTGAAAAGTTCAAAGAATTTCAAAGTGAAGTAGAGAATCATCGTAAAAAGAAAATAAAGTTTCTATGATCTGATCACGGAGGCAAATATTTGAGTTATGAGTTTGGTCTTCATTTGAAACAATGTGGAATAGTTTCACAGCTCATGCCACCTGGAACACCCACAGCATAATGGTGTGTCTGAATGTTGTAACCATACTTTATTAGATATGGTGCGATCTATGATGTCTCTTACCGATTTACCACAAATCGTTTTCGAGTAATGCATTAGAGACAGATGCATTCATGTTAAATAGGGCACCATCTAAATCTGTTGAGATGACACCCTATGAACTGTGGTTTGGCAAGAAACCTAAGCTGTCGTTTCTTAAAGTTTGGGTTTACGATGCTTATGCGAAAAAGCTTCAGCCTGATAAGCTCGAACCCAAATCGGAGAACTGTGTCCTCATAGGATACCCAAAAGAAACTGTCGGGTACACCTTCTACCACAGATCTGAAGGCAAGATCTTTGTTGCTAAGAATGGATCCTTTCTAGAGAAGGAGCTTCTCTAAAAAGAAGTGAGTGGGACGAAAGTAGAACCATATGAGGTAATTGTACCTTCTCTCGAATTGGAAAGTAGCTTATCACAGAAAATCGTTCCCGTGATGCCTACACCAATTAGTGAGGAAGCTAATTATGATGATCATGAAACTTTAGATCAAGTTACTACCGAACCTCATAGGTCAACCAGAGTATCTTCCGCACAAGAGTGGGACGATAATCCTATTCTGGAAGTCATGTTACTAGACTATGACGAACCTATGAACTAGGAGGAAGCGATGATGAGCCCAAATTTCGTGAAATGGGTTGAGGCCATGAAATCTGAGATGGGATCCATGTATGATAACAAAGTGTGGACTTTGGTTGACTTGCCTGATGATCGGCAAGCAATTAAGAATTAATGGGTCTTCAAGAGGAAGACAGCCACTGATGGCAATGCTAATGTCTACAAAGATTGACTTGTCGCAAAAGGTTTTCGACAAGTTCAAGGAGTTGACTACGATGACACTTTCTCACCCGTAGCGATGCTTAAGTCTATTCGAATCATGTTAGGAATTGTCGCATTTTATGAAATCTGGAAAATGGATGTCAGAACTACATTCCTTAATGGATTTATGAAAGAAGAGTTGAATATGATGTAATCAGAAGGTTTTATCGATCCTAAAGGTGCTAACAAAGTGTGCAAGCTCCAGCAATCCATCTATGGACTGGTGTAAGCATCTCGGAGTTGGAAAATGCGCTTTGATGAGGTGATCAAAGCATATGGTTTCATACAGACTTACAGTGAAACCCGTATTTACAAGAAAGTGAGTGGGAGCTCTGTAACATTTCTGATATTATATGTGGATGACATATTACTGATTCGAAATGATATAGAATTTCTGGATAGCATAAAAGGATACTTGAATCAGAATTTTTCAATGAAAGACCTCGATGAAGCTGCTTACATATTGGACATCCAGATCTATGGAGATAGATCAAGACGCTTGATAAGATTTTTCAATGAATACATACCTTGATAAGATTTTGAAGAACTTCAAAATGGATCAGTCAAAGAAGGAATTCTTGCCTGAGTTCTAAGGTATGAAGTTGAGTAAGACTCAAAACCCGACCACCGCAGAAGATAGAGAGAATGAAAGTCATTCCCTATGCCTCAGCCATAGGTTCTATAAAGTATGCCATGCTATGTACTAGGCCTCTTGTGTACCTTGCCATGTGTTTCGCAAGTGGGTATGATAGTGATCCAGGAATGGATCACTAGACAACGGTGAAAATTATCCTTAGTTACCTAAGAGGACTAAGGAAATGTTTCCTGGTTATGGAGCTGATAAAGAGTTCGTCGTAAAGGGTTACGTCAATGCAAGCTTTAAACACTAATCCAGATGACTCAGAGTCTCACTCTGGATACATATTGAAAGTGGGAGCGATTATTTAGAGTAGTTCCGTGCAGAGCATTGTAAACATAGAAATTTCCAAAATACATATTGATCTGAATGTGCCAGACCCGTTGACTAAACTTCTCTCACAAGCAAAACATGGTCACACCTTAGTACTCTTTGGGTGTTAATCACATGGCGATGTGAACTAGATTATTGACTCTACAAACCCTTTGGGTGTTTGTCACATGGCGATGTGAACTAAAATCACATAACGATGTGAACTATCGGTGTTAAATCCCATAGCGAGGTGAACTAGATTATTGACTCTAGTGCAAGTGGGAGACTGAAGGAAATATGTCCTAGAGGAAATAATAAAGTTGTTATTTTATATTTCCTTATATCATGATAAATGTTTATTATTCATGCTAGAATTGTATTAATCAGAAACATGATACATGTGTGGACACATAGACAAAACATCGTGTCCCTAGTAAGCCTCTACTAGACTAGCTCGTTAATCAAAGATGGTTAAGTTTCCTAACCATAGACAGGTGTTTTCATTTGATGAACGGGGTCACATCATTAGGAAACTGATGTGATGGACAAGACCCATCCGTTAGCTTAGCATAATGATTGTTAAATTTTGTTTCTATTGCTTTCTTCATGACTTATACATATTTCTCTGACTATGAGATTATGCAACTCTCGGATACCAGAGGAACACCTTGTGTGCTATCAAGCGTCACAACATAACTGGGTGATTATAAAGATGCTCTACAGGTGTCTCTGAAGGTTTTTGCTGGGTTGTTATAGATCAAGATTCGGATTTGTCACTATGAGTATCGGACAGGTATCTCTGGGCCCTCTCGGTAATACACATCATAATAGCCTTGCAAGCAAATGACTAATGAGTTAGTCACGAGATGATGTATTACGGAACGAGTAAAGAGGCATGCGAGTAAGGAGATTGAACTAGGTATGAAGATACCGACGATCGAATCTCGGGCAAGTAACATACTAATGGACAAAGGGATTTATATATGTTGTCATAACGGTTCGACCGATAAAGATCTGCGTGGAATATGTAGGTATCAATATGGGCATCTAGGTTCCGCTATTGGTTATTGACCGGGAGGTGTCTCGGTCATGACTACACAATTCCCGAAACCGCGGGGTCACACGCTTAATGTTCGTTGATGCTAGAGTAGTATTGGGATATTTAATGAGTGCTAACCAAATGTTGTTCGGAGTCCCAGACGTCACGAGGAGTCTCAGAATGGTCGATAGGTAAAGATTTATATATGGGAAGTCATATTTTGGGTTCCGGAAAAAAGTGCAGTTTTTTCGGTATTGTTCTGGAGGATTCCGGAGGGGTCCGAAAGTCCACAAGAGGGTTCACCACGTCCCAAGGGCTGGCGTGGGCTAAGGGGAGGCGCCCTGGCCTTATTGAGCCAGGCGCACCAAGTCCTCAAAAGCCCATGTGCCCAGGGAAGGCAAAAAGAGAAGGAATCCTAATAGGAATTGGATTGGACTTGGAGTCCAAGTCCTCTCCCCTATTGCTATGCCCTAGGGCTTGGAGGGGCTGTTTTCCACGCCCCTCCACATATATATAGAGGGGTGCCGCTCCAAGAGCACACACCAATCCCTTGGCTCCCCTCTCTCTCACGTTACTCCATAGTTCAATCGCCTCGTGCCGGCGACGCTTAGCGAAGTGCTGTCGATGCTCCACCACCACCATCACCACCACGCCGTCCTATTAGTTGTGATCCCATCTACTTCTCCTATCTCACTTGCTATATCAAGAAGGAGGAGACGTCATCGAGCGGCACATGTGCTAAACTCGGAGGTGTCGTACGTTTGGTACTTGATCGCTTGGATCGTGTAGTTAAATTGTGTAGTTGTTCCACTACATCAACCGCGTTGATATGACGCTTCCGCTTACGGTCTACGAGGGTACGTAGACACACTCTCCCTCTCCCGTTGCTATGCATCTCCTAGATAGATCTTGCGTGAGCATAGGAAATTTTTAAAATTGCATGCTACATTCCCCAAAAGTGGCATCATGAGCCAGGTCTATTCGAGGGAGGTAGGCGCCCCATCCACGGGCGTGGACCCTGAGGTGAGGCCACCAGGTGTTGCATATTCATGAGGCTCCAAGGCGAGTAGCTGCTTCTTCTTCGTCGGGGTAGCTTCAGGGGGGTAGATGGTGTTTTTGTTGTCTGGGTCCTTAACTGTCGCAGCCTGATAAGCATGCTAAAGGGAGCACAAAGCGTCCTTTTCTTCGCACGCGATAGTTATGATGTCGTAGCTCCCCGGCATCTTGAGGACATTGTAGCCATGGTGAGTCACTACCATGAAATTGGCTAGGACTGGATACCCAAGAATGGCATTGTACGGAAGGCGGATGTGAGTGACGTTGAAGTCGATGAGCTCGGTGTGGTAGTTGTCGTGGGTGCCGAAGGTGACAGGGAGCCGGGTCTGCCCGATTGGGGTGGTGGAGCCGTAGGTCACTACTTAGAATGGCATGGCGGGCTGCATGTCGGGGAAACTGATCGCCCACGAACACCTATGGGACCGGAGCCCCTTTTCGGTACGGCAGGGGGCGGAGGATGCACAAAGAGCAGATCGAGGCGTGCACGGATGCGTAAAACCCTACTCCTGCTTTGGTTTGTATTGAGTTCTTGCTCGGGAGCGAAGAGAGCTACAGTACACTCTAACCGCTAGCAAGACCGAGCGTGAGAATGATCGATCCCCCCCTACGTGCGCATGGGCCTCCTTTTATATGCTCAAGGGGTCACCGACAGGTGGCAGCGCAGTTGGGGGTAAAAATGTAAAAAGCTTGGTAGTTGGAACAGTGTTCCATACCTAACCCTGACGGCAGGGGACAAGGGCATTAAATGCCCATCGCCGTCGCCCAAACAGTGCAAAAAGTGACCATCAGGGGTGCCACCGTCCGCCACGACGGTAGTCTTGTCATCGCTGCTTGCCACCGTGTACCCCTGGCTGCACATCCTTCCGCCACGTGCGCCTGGAAAGGTCCTAGAGCGACACATGGGTGGATGTGCTGGAGCGCGGGTACTGAGTGGAAGCTTGCCGCGGGAAGCACCTTGCCGCGGTCGCTATCTTGTCGCTTCCGGGAGCTTGTCGCTCACCGGGCCTTGTCGGGACGCGTGGCGCGTCGCGGCAAGTTTCTTGAGATGCCTCAGAGGGCCTTCCCGGCAAGCTCCTCTTGCCAGTGTCTTGTGCCTTGAGTGGTTTTGTGCCTTGAATGGCCTTCCCGGCAAGCTCCTCTTGCCGGCCTTGTCTCCTTGCCTCGGATACTTTGTTCTTGAATGGCTCCAAAGGAACCATAAAGGACTTCGGTGGTCGCCCGGCAGGCCTTGCCTCGGGACGCTGCAACTGCCCGTGCACAAGTTCGGGATACTAAGGTACCCCTACTTTAGTACACCGACAAGAGCCCCCGGGCCTGGGCCATACACGGTGCCGAGCGCTGTTGGGCCAGGCCCAAAACAGTGCACGGGCACGCGCGGCCTGGGACGTGCCGTATCTTTCTCCGTATCCACCGCACCCTCCCTTAACGATACGCGTTTAATGCGGCGTCGTGGGAGAGATCGTGGGTGGTTTCTTTAATTGGAAATGCGGAACGTCCGCCCCCTCCCCCCTTATAAGCAGGGGAAACAGCGGCAGTTCGTCCATCTGCCCGTTGCTTGCTTCAATCCTCAGAAACCTCCGCTGCTCCCCTTCTTCCCAAAGCTCGAAAGAGAGCAGCGCTCCGCCTCCCATTGCCACCAGAACCACCAGCGCCGTCGACCCCCCCCCCACCGTTCCCGCCATGGCTCCGAAAGGCGAGAAGGGGAAGACCGTGAAGTCGGCCGAGGCGCTGCGGCTCGTGGCGCTGCGGAAGAAGAAGGCTGTCTTCCCCCCCAGCTTGGCGCAAGGGAGCTGAGGGACAAGTTCTACCTTTTCTGGGCGAAGGAGACGCGGGCGCATCCGTGCACCAAGGTACTCCCAGCCATTGCTTGCGAGATGTTCCCGGGCGGATATGCGTTCTTCGCCCTGTTCTTCTACTGCGGGCTCTGCCCGCCCTATTCTGAGTTCTTCTGTGATATCATGAACACCTATGGGTTCCACCTCCTTGACTTCACCCCCAACGCCGTTCTGACCATGGCAGTTTCCGCACATCTGTGCGAAAATTTTGTCGGAGTCTTCCCCAATGTAGCTCTTTTCCGCCATTACTTTACGCCCCGAGTTGAGAGAGGAGAGCCTCTGTCTGGCGGAATCTCCTGGATCTCGAGGACCCACAAGAAGGAGGCGTATCTAAAGGGAGAGCTCTGCGGCAAATGGGACGAGTGGAGAGCCAATTGGTGTTGGATTGTAGAGGAGAACCCGTAGCCATTCACCGCCCGGCGCCAAGCCCCAGTAGTACGCGGCAACGACTGGAGCGACTTGGCCCCGGAGGATAGCATATTGAAGATTGCCACTGCCCGGATTCTTTGCCTTAGGCTTGCCGGGCTGACTGTAGGCGCAGTTGGCGCAGACTTTCTCCGCCGCCGCATCGCCCCCCTGCAGGAGAGGAAGAGGCCCGCCTGGGAGTTCGAGAACGCGACAGATATCATGAGGCTGCGCCCGGGCCTCAACTATAACTTCACGGTCTTGGAGCTCAACGCGATGCTGCAAGAGCTGTTCAAGTACGACCCCGACCATCCTGAATGGTTCAGGTTGCCGCGCGGCGTCGTCCGCTGTGTAACAATTATGCGCTCAGCCGCATCCGCGCAATGATGCTGCTGTGCGATTCGCACGGGATCGACCCAACTTGGCAGGAGCCCACCGACGAAGCCGTGCAGCAGTTCTTCGACAATGTAGAAGAAACGCCAGTCAACTCCACGAGAAGAAAGGCCTCACCCGCGACACCACTGACCAGGAGATGGCGTACATCGCCACTAGGCTGGAAGAGGCGGCGGCAGCCGCTGCCACGGGCGAGTTCGGATACACCGTGGAGGAGGCGGAGGCAGCGGAGGCGGCAAGCCTTGCCGAGCGAGAGGAGTTCTTCAAAGCGAGGAAGCCTGCCGGACAAGACGCCGAGCCAAGCGAGCCCGCCGAGCAGGGCGTCGAGTCAAGTAGGCCCGCCGAGTAGGGCGCCGAGTCGAGCGGGCCTGTTGAGGACACGAGCGGCTCGCTGGAGATCGGCTCCTCTTCCTCCTCGTCCTCAGGCAGCTCGCCACCACCGTCAGAGCCTCCAGCTCCACCAAGGAGGCGTCTCCGGAAGGCCGGGGACGTGACGGAGCGGCAGACGGGCCAACAGCCGCCGCGCCGCACGACACGCGCCACCGCGACAAGCTCGGTTGCCGCGGGGGTGCCTCAAGCTTCTGCAGCAACTGGAGCGGGGTCTTCTCGGACCTCTGCTTCTGCCCCTGCCACTCCCCACGCCTTGGCGGCAGCCGGAGCGGGGTCGTCTCAGACCACCGTCCCTGCTCCCGCCAAACGGCCAAGGGAGCCTACTCCTCCGCCTCCTCGCGCCGGGGTGCGCGAGCCAGACTTCGACTTCTCCGCGCTCAGCTCCGACGAGGAAGAAGAAGAGTAAGACTTCGTTGTTTTTGTAGTTCTTCAATTCTTTGCTGCTTGTCTTGTATATCTTTTGCCTCATTCTGAACCTGTTCTTTTTTGTTTCAGAACTCTGGCTCAGAGGGCGGCAAAGAGGGCCAAGGTCCTGGTGATCGTCATCGAGGACGGGTCCGCCACGACAGCAGGGGGTGCTCCTGAGACAAGCTTGCCGGACCCGGCGACCGATCTTCAGAGCAGCCCCCAGCGCAGCCCCCAGCGTAAGTGTGGTTCATCTTCTGCTGCTGGGCGCGCGTGGGCGCATCTCCTTTACTGACGTCTTGTTCGTTGATTCGTGTAGGAGCAGAGCAGCAGCATCAGGAGCGCCAGGAGATCGCCCCCGACGTGCCGCACGCTTCGACCAGTCCGCCAAGGGGGAGCTCTCCGGCAAGGGAGAGTCCTCCGCCAAGGGCGAGCTCTCCGGCAAGGGCGAATACTCCGCCAAGGGCGAGCTCTTCGTCGAGGGCGAATACTCCGCCAAGGGCGAGCTCTCCGGCGAGGGATGACACTAGCGGCCCTCCGCCGGCAGGACCTACAACCATGCCGTCGAGGGAGAGCTCCTCGGCAAGGAACCTTACCGAAGAGCCGGCCCGCGCAGGTAATCCCTTTGCTTCAAGCTTCCCTTGGCTTTTCTTCTTTCGATTCTTCTTTTTTTGGATATTTGCTTGACTGTTTGTCTTTTCTTTCCTTCCGTCAGACCCATCCGCAGCTGAGCCAATGGAGATGGAGGTCGTTGTTGACGACGCCGCCGTTGCCGAACAAGCGGTCGGCGCAGACGATCCTGCCGGCACAGAGGACGCCGAGGCTGCCGCCGCAGCAGCCGGCGAAGGGGCTGGCGAACGCACTGACGGCCCTGAGGCCTCAGGAGCGCCAGGCGCTACACCGACTGTCGAGCCCTCCGCTGCCGCCGCAGCCCCCAGCACCGACGAGCTCGAGCCAGGCGCCTACTTAAAGGGCGGCGATGATGTCTTCATCCAGCTCCCTTGGGCGTCCATGTCCAGGGCGCCGGTCGAGGAAGAGGTCTTCGACGGAGAGGTGCTTGCCTCCGCCGGGATGAAACTTGTCGACGCACCGAGCAGTAGCAGCGGCAAGCCGGAGGAGGAGCGGCTACTACGCAAACTGCTATCACTCTACCGCGCCCGGCAGGCCAAGATGGAGTCCCGCGAGGCTCTTGCCGCAAAGGCGGGAGCTGATATCGAGAAGCGCGCGGAGGAGCTCCGAGCCATCAACCAAGCGGCTCTCCGGTCCTTGGCGGAGGAGCGGGAGCAGCTTGCCGAGGCGCAGCAGGCCTTCATCCTCGAGAAGGCCGAAGTGGAGGAACAGCAGCGGCTTGCCGCTGAGAAACTGTCCATGCTGGAGGGCGAGCTGGCGCAGCGGAAGGTCAACCTCGACTGTCACGAGGAGGAACTAGCCGCGCGCGAGCAGTCGCCAAGAAGGAGCTAGAGGCAAGGGTGGCGCAGCTCGAAGCCAACCTCAAGACGAGTGGCGAGGAGGTTGCCGCGCTCAAGATTGAGCGAGAGAAGGATGCCCACAGCCACTCGGAGCTGCAGGTCCGCCTCGCCGATAAGGGCAAGGAGCTCACCGCCGCCAAGGACTCCACTGTCGATCTCGAGCTGAAGCTGGCGACCTTGACCCAGACGCTGGACGGTGCCAGGGAGCGGGAGGCGACCCTGAAGGACGAGGTCAGGGCCGAGAAGGCGTTGCTGGCGACTGCTGCCGTCACCCAAAACATCTTTAGGGAGAACGTCGAGCACTGGACGGAGGGTCTTGTCAACGCCGCCGCGGATATCGACAAGGAGCTGGCGCAGCTGTGGGCGGAGTATCTCGGGTACTCCACCGACGAGAACCTCCACCCCAGCGCCAAGCTCATTCTATTCTTCAGAGGCGTGGCGACGGCCCTCCAGCAGCTCCGGGAAAGGATCCCAAGGCAACTGGCGGACGAGTCGCGCAAGCTCTGCGCGGGCGCTCTTCAAAAGGTGCTGATGAAGGTAGCTTTCCGCAATCCAGGCGTCAACCTCACCAACGTCCTCAGGAGCTTGCCGTCGGACGTTGATATGGAGGCGCTCAAGGCCCTTGTTGCACCCACTGTGGACAAGGTGAGCGGCATCAAGAGGGTCGAGGGTGACCGCGCGGATTAAGCTTGCCCACTTTCTTCTTTCCTTGTCGCTGCCAACCATGTTATGAACATCGGTCTATTAGAACTGCGACAAGTCACTTTGTAAATATAACTTTATTTTGGGTAGTAATTGCAATGTTATTTCCTTTACTTTGTAAATATAACCTTGTCGCAACTAGCTGCAGCGCACTTAGGTTGTTGAGCGGGCTCGAAAACAAAGTAAGGGCGCGACACTAGTCGCAGCACACTTAAGCTGTTGAGCAAACTCGAAACAAAGTAAGGGCGCAACTAGCTACGAGTTGGTTCCTCCACGCACAGGTTTTCCATACAAAGCACGGTCGTTCAAGGGAGATAACTAAAAAATTTAAAAATTTGATTGCTCAAACTTTGGCAACTTAGCTTTTGTGTTGTTTGCTTCCCGGCAAAGCGAAGCTTTCTTGAACGGCGCTTGGTCCATACCACCATCTTCTCCTCCCCCCGGCAAACTTGTGCGCGAGGGAACTTTGCTTTGCGTGAGAAAGAAAGGAGAGAAAATACAGATATGGAGCCTTTGTGCTCGTTATTGCTTACCGGGGATAGGAGCTGCACAAGGTGTCAGATAATACATGCATAAAGTAAAAAGCATGAAATGACAAGATGTGCAATGCACATGCGCTTTACTGATGCAGGGGGTCTGCGCCTGGCTTTCTACAAAGGATTACATGCAATAGCGGCAAGACTTATACAAAAGGTAGTTGCCGGAGTGGGTCACGGCAACCGCGCCTTACGGGTAAAACTTACGAAGATGCTCTATGTTCCAGGAGTTGCTCACCGGAAAGCCATCTTCTGTCTCAAGGCGGACAGCTCCAGGCCTAGTGACTCGTTTCACCCGATAAGGGCCTTCCCACTTCGGCGTCAACTTGTTGGAATTCTTGGCGGATTGAACGCACCGAAGAACAAGGTCGCCTTCCTTGAGACTTCTGGCGTTAACTTTGCGGCTATGGTAGCGGCGCAAAGCTTGCTGGTAGCGAGCAGCTCGTACATCATCCTGAAGACGGTCTTCCTCAAGGAGCAGCGCGTCATCTTGTCGCAGCTGCTCTTGCTCGAGCTCATCATAAGCGAGCACTCGAGGTGACCCGTATACGAGTTCCGTGGGGAGAACTGCCTCCGCTGCATAGACTAGAGCGAAGGGTGTCTGTCCAGTGGCTCGATTTGGCGTCGTTCTGATCGACCAAAGAGCCGCCGGCAGCTCCTCGACCCAGTTTCTTCCGCACTGGTGCAGCCTGTCGAAAGTTCTGGTCTTGAGTCCATGCAGCACTTCTGCATTTGCCCTCTCTGCTTGACCGTTGCTTCTCGGGTGAGCAACAGAAGCAAAGCAGACCTTGGCGCCCAGATCTTGGACGCATTGCATGAAGGTGCGGCTCGTGAATTGTGTACCGTTGTCGGTGATGATCCTGTTAGGGATCCCGAAACGGCAAACAATCGATCTGAAGAACTTGACTGCTGACTGTGCGGTCACCTTTCTCACTGGCTCCACTTCTGGCCACTTTGTGAACTTCTCGATTGCAACGTACAAGTACACAAAGCCCCCGGCTGCGCGGGGAAAGTGGCCGAGGATGTCGAGCCCCCAGACCGAAAATGGCCAGGATAAAGGGATCGTCTGGAGAGCTTGAGCTGGTTGGTGTATCTGCTTGGAATGGAACTGGCACGCTTCACACTTGGTTACCTTTGCAGTTGCATCCTGGAGAGCTTCTGGCCAAAAGAAACCTTGCCGGAATGCTTTGCCGGCAAGTGCTCTTGCGCCAATGTGGTGTCCACATATGCCTCCGTGTATCTCCGCCAACAGCTTCTGTCCATCTTCCCGGGGAATACACTTCAATTTCACACCGTTGAGTTGTGTTCTGTACAGTGTGTTGTCGACAAACTTGTACATACTTGACTGCCGGGCTACTCTCTCTGCTTCTTCTTGCTCTTCGGGAAGCTCTCCTGTCTGAAGGAAACGGACAATCTGCTGTGCCCATGCTGGAGCTTGTGGCTCAACAAGAAGGACTAAAGGCACATCTGCTGTTGCGGGAACATCCGCTTCTACGGCGAGGACTTGTGTCTCATCCGGAGCTCGATGTTCCCCGGCAAGCTTGCCGGAGCAAAACTTGTCGGGAGCGTCTGCTTCTACTGTACAAACCCTAGGGCTTGCAGGAGCAGAATGCTCCTCAGCACTCTTAGTGTTGATCTTGGGGACCTTGTTGGCGGCGGCTTCGGGAAGCTCTGCCGGAAGATAGTCGCCAGAGATCAATTTCCTCTTCTTGCTCTGCCCAGTCGATAGTGTTACGGACGGTTGAGTTAGCTTGAGCACAAAGATCCCTGGTTCCATAGGTAACTTAAGTGCGGAGCACTTTGACAGGCCGTCGGCGATGTCGTTTTGAGCTCTTGGAACATGCTCCATCTGTAGGCCGTCAAAGTGTTCTTCAAGCTTCCTCACTTCATCAACGTAAGCTTCCATCAACGGGCTCTGGTAATTCTTGTTTACTTGGCGGACGACAAGCTGAGAGTCACCCCTGACAATCAGCTTCTTAATCCCAAGGTCTGCCGCGATCCTGAGACCGACAAGAAAACCTTCATACTCTGCAGTATTGTTTGTCGCTTGCTCCTTGGGAAAGTGCATCTGGACTACGTACTTGAGGTGCTCTCCGGTGGGTGCGACAAGTAGCACACCAGCCCCGGCGCCTTGCAGCGAGAAGGCACCATCAAAGTACATCAGCCACTCTTTGCTTGCTTCCTTGACGGGGATGCTCGTTTCTGGAATTTCTTCATCTGGTGTTGGCGTCCACTCTGCTATGACTTCTGCCAATGCTCTGCTCTGGATAGTTGAAGTGCTTTCAAACTTGAGGCCAAAGCTTGACAGTTCCAGTGCCCACTCAACAATCCTGCCTGTTGCTTCTGGATTTTGCAGTATCCTCTCCAGCGGAAAGCGAGTGACAACTGTTATCTCATGTGCTTGGAAGTAATGGCGCAGCTTTCTCGAGGCCATGAGAAGGCCGAAAAGCAGCTTCTGCACACCAGAGTACCTTGATCTAGCCCCCTGGAGAAGGGAGCTGACAAAATAAACTGGGCGCTGCACCATCTTCTTCCGCATCTCCTCTTGTGTCTGCGCAGACCCAACCTTGTCGGGACCAGAGCTTGTCGGGGAAGCCCCCTGCTTGTCGTTGGACGTGTTTGCCGTGGTCGCTGGCTCATCATCTGCCTCCCTCTCCGCTACTATCGCAGCACTAACCACTTGATTGGTTGCCGCTAGGTACATCAGCAACTTCTCTTGTGGTTTAGGTGCGACAAGTATTGGAGTGGAGGACAGGTACCTCTTCAAGTCTTGCAGCGCAGCCTCCGCTTCCGGAGTCCATTTCATTGGACCTGCCTTTTTCAAAAATTTGAAAAACGGCAGGGCGCACTCAGCTGACTTAGAGATAAACCTGCTGAGAGCAGCCACGCAACCGGCAAGTCTTCGCACATCCTTGACGCGCTTCGGTGCTTCTATCTGCTCAATGGACTTGATCTTGTCGGGATTGGCTTCAATTCCCCTCTGAGACACAAAGAACCCGAGAAGCTTGCCGGAGGGGACTCCAAACACGCACTTCTCGGGGTTGAGCTTGAGCTGGATCTTGGGCAGATTTACAAAAGTCTCTTCTAAATCTTGAATCCGGGTTGCCCTGTCTTTGCTCTTAACCACTATGTCATCCATGTATGCTTCTACATTTCTGTGAATCTGTGGCTCAAAAGCTGCATGGACCACCCTTGCAAATGTTGAACCAGCATTCTTCAAACCAAAAGGCATCCTTATGAAACAATACGTGCCACATGGAGTGATGAATGCGGTCTTCTCTTCATCTTCTTCTGCCATGAAGATTTGATGGTATCCTGAGTATGCGTCAAGAAATGAAAGCATGTCGCATCCGGCCGTGGAGTTAACAATCTGGTCAATGCGCGGCAAGGGAAATGGGTCTTTTGGACAAGCTTTATTTACATCAGTGAAGTCAATACAAACCCTCCATTTCCCGTTTACCTTACGCACGACTACTAGATTGGCCAACCACGTTGGATGGAGCACTCCTCTGACAAGGCCTGCTGCTTCCAACTTCTTGATTTCTTCTGCTATGAACTCTTGGCGCTCCACTGCTTGTTTCCTCACTTTTTGCTTGACGGGCCGCGCGTGAGGACGTACGGCAAGCTTGTGCTCAATAACTTTCCTGGGAACACCGGGTATGTCAGACGGTTTCCATGCAAACACGTCGACGTTCGCCCGCAGGAAAGCAACGAGCGCGCTTTCCTATTTAGGATCAAGCGTGGCACTGATGGTGAAAGTACCACCAGTGCCGTCCTCCTTGGCGGACACCTTCTTTGTCTCTGGCGGAGCCGCCATCGTCTTCTTACACTTGCCGGTGGAGCTCGATGGTGCGTCCTCGACGGTAGCGCAGCACTCCGAAGAGGTGCGTTTGCCGGAGTGGGCCCTAGAGCTCTTACCGGACTTGGCCTTCTCCTTCCCCCCGAGAGCTTCAGCGGCAAGCGTCTTGCTATTTGTTGCGGCTGCTGCTTCCCGGTAGATCTTGTCGGCGCAGATAAGGGCATCTTTCTTGTCGCCAGGGACAGAGATGACGCTTATCGGGCCGGGCATCTTTCAACATGTTGTAAGCATAGTCAGAGGCTGCCATGAACTTGGCGAGCGCTGGACGGCCAAGTATTCCATTGTAAGGCAATGGAAAATCGGCAACGTCAAAAGTGACTTTCTCAGTCCTGAAGTTTAGCTCCCCGCCAAACGTCACTGGCAGCGTGATCTTCCCCTTCGGCTTGCTCCTTCCCGGGTTGATTCCTTGGAACGTGCCGGTTTCTTCGAGCTCGCTGTCGGGGATTTGGAGTTTGTGAAGCACAACGGAGGAGATCAGGTTCAAGCCAGCCCCGCCGTCAACTAACATCTTTGTGACTTTGAGCTTGCGGATAGTTGGTGAGACCAACATCGGCAAGCACCCGACCGCCATTGTGCGATCAGGGTGGTCCTCAATATCAAAGATGATAGGCGTGCTGGACCATTTTAGAAATTTGCGCGATTCGACAGGTGGTTCTGCTGCGTTGACATCCCGCACCCACTGTTTGAGTTGCCGGTGTGAAGTGTGCAGAGAAGCACCGCCGTCAATGCACAAAACTTCTGTGGCTTTCTGAAACTCCTGCTCGCTGGTCTCACCATCATCCATGTCCTCGTCGTCGTCGTCGTCTTCGTCCTTGTCGCGGCCGCGGGGCGGTCTGTCTCCTTGCCGCTGCTTGGCCTTGCCGCGGCGTCCTCCCCGGCCGTTGAATGGCCGCTTCTTGCCGGATCCCTCACCACCTCCTTGGGCCTTCTCCTTGTCGCGCCGCTCGTACTCAGCCTTCCGCTGCTCGACGAGCTGCTCGAAGCTCTTGCAGTTCTGGAGGTCATGACCCTTGGTGCGGTGGATCTTGCAATACTGCTTGTCGGTGCCGTCCTGCTTGTCGGCAGCCGCCACAGCCTGGCAGTTGGTGCATGCGGCAGTCCCCTTGCCGGAGCAACCAACTTGGGCTTTCTTGGCGCGAGCTTCCTTGCCGGACTGCTCCACGACTAGCACTTCCTTGTTCTTCTTCTTCATGTTGTTCCGCCGCCGGTTTTTCTTTGCCGGGGCGGCATCCTCACTGTCAGATCCTCCTGCGCTTGTATCCTCTCCGGGGAGTTTCCTCCCCTCCTCAGCACGTGCACACTTTTCGGCCAGGGCATAAAGCTCACTGACGTCTTGGATCTTGCACATCGCCATCTCCTCCCTCATCCTACGGTTACGCACGTTCTGATGGAACGCGCTGATAACCTCGGCAGGGTGGACGTCTGGGATGTTGTGTTGGACACGGCTGAATCTTTGGATATACTTGCGCAGGGGCTCTCCTTCCTTCTGAGCGAGCAAATGAAGGTCATTCTCCTGGCCATGAGGCTTGTGGCCGCCCGTGAAGGCGCCGACAAACTGATGGCACAAGTCTGCCCAAGAAGAAATGGAGTTGTCCGGCAAGTGCATGAGCCAGGACCTGACGTTGGGTTTGAGTACCAGAGGAAATTAGTTAGCAAGGATCTTGTCATCTCGTCCCCCGGCACCTTGCACCACGATGGTGTAGATGCTGAGGAACTCCGACGGATGCGTCTTGCCGTCGTACTTCTCTGGCACATCTGGTTTGAAATTCTTCATGCTGGGCCACTGGACTTGCCGCAGCTCACGAGTGAACGCATGACAACCTACCGCGTACGGCAAGTCGCCTGGTCCCCCTGGCGCTTGCATGTCGACAGTGGGCCCAGCGCGCTGGTCTGACTGACGCCGCGCTTCTCTTTGGTGCTCGATGCGAGTACGAGTGTCTTTGTGTCGGCGATCTTGAAGAATTTGGCGCTGATCGCGACGAGCTCGCGGATCCGACGACGCGGTGGAGTCGCTGTCGAGGTTGACCCGGCGAGTCAGCGATCTTGGCCTTCGGGGCGGAGAGTGCACGGTGGTTGCACCCCCACCAGTCTTGTCGCCATCAGCCCGCGCCTGGCTGACTTGTCGCGGCCGCGACGTGCTCGGCTGCTGCGGAGTGTCGCCGTTGGCGAAGGCGATGAGACTCTGAATGGTGGCCCTCCAGTCGTCGGCCTTGTCTGCCGCTGGAGGGAAGTCTAGGAGCAGTTGAGTTTGTGCTAGGGCTTCTGCTGGAGTGGCGGGTAGCGGTGGCGAACTGTGCGAGGAGCGGGACATGCTCGGACTTCTAACCGTGTTAGAAGGAGCAGCATCCCGTCTAGGCGACCGTGACTTGCTCGTGCCAGCACGTTGGTGTGCATGCTGGCCTTGAGCGTCCCGAGATCCATCGGCTTGGCCTTGGCCCAGCAAACGTATGGTACCGTGGGTACCATGACGCTGCCGGTCCCGCACCTCCTGAGACGGGAGCGGTGCATGTACGGACGCCGAGGTCTTGGAGTGCGCCCGGTCGTCTGCCTTGTCCTTGGACTTGGCGGCGCCGTGAGTTCCCTCGTCGACGTCCGTTCTTCCGCCGGCGTCTACCCCACCAGCCGTTGGCTCCGGCGGTGGTGGGATCGACGCGGACGGACCTGCGGCCTCCGAAGCTTTCTTCTTCGGCGGCATGTTGATGAAGAGGTTGAAGATCTAGCCCGTGTGCAGGCCGGATCAGGTTCACACAACCTCAACGCACCCCCTACCTGGCGCACCAAAGATGTCGGGGAAACTGATCGCCCACGAACACTTATGGGACCGGAGCCCCTTTTCGGTACGGCAGGGGGCGGAGGATGCACAAAGAGCAGATCGAGGCGTGCACATGAGCAGTTTACCCAGGTTCGGGCCGCACGGATGCATAAAACCCTACTCCTGCTTTGGTTTGTATTGAGTTCTTGCTCGGGAGCGAAGAGAGCTACAGTACACTCTAACCGCTAGCAAGACCGAGCGTGAGAATGATCGATCCCCCCCTACGTGCGCATGGGCCTCCTTTTATATGCTCAAGGGGTCACCGACAGGTGGCAGCGCAGTTGGGGGTAAAAATGTAAAAAGCTTGGTAGTTGGAACAGTGTTCCATACCTAACCCTGAAGGCAGGTGACAAGGGCATTAAATGCCCATCGCCGTCGCCCAAACAGTGCAAAAAGTGACCGTCAGGGGCGCCACCGTCCGCCACCACGGTAGTCTTGTCATCACTGCTTGCCACCGTGTACCCCTAGCTGCACAGCCTTCCGCCACGTGCACCTGGAAAGGTCCCAGAGCGACACGTGGGTGGATGTGCTGGAGCGCGGTTACTGAGTGGAAGCTTGCCGCGGCAAGCACCTTGCCGCGGTCGCTATCTTGTCGCTTCCGGGAGCTTGTCGCTCACCGGGCCTTGTCAGGACGCGTGGCACGTCACGGCAAGTTTCTTGAGATGCCTCGGAGGGCCTTCCCGGCAAGCTCCTCTTGCCAGGGTCTTGTGCCTTGACTGGTTTTGTGCCTTGAATGGCCTTCCCGGCAAGCTCCTCTTGCCAGGGCCTTGTCTCCTTGCCTCGGATACTTTGTTCTTGAATGGCTCCAAAGGAACCATAAAGGACTTCGGTGGTCGCCCGGCAGGCCTTGCCGCGGGATGCTGCAACTGCCCGTGCACAAATTCGGGATACTAAGGTACCCCTACTTTAGTACACCGACACTGCAGCTGGTCATACGGCACCTGAAGATGGTCAAACATGTTGACTGAGAGGACGTTGAGCCCTGCACCGCCATAGATCAGAGTCTTGGTGACTTGGACGTTGCTGATGACGGGTGAGCAGAGCATTGGGAGAGCGCCGGCGGTTGCTGCGCACTTGAGCTGGTCAGCTGAGCAGAAGGTGATGGTGCACTTGGACCACTTAAGCGGCCGTGTGGTCTCTATTCTAGAGAGAGCCGCATTCACTTCTCGGGTAAACTGCTTGAAGATGCGCTGAGAGGCTGGAGCCTGCGCACCGCCCAAGATGCAGGCGATGGCACGAGGCTCCTAGAAGCCCCCAACCCCTTCGTCTTGGTCATCGTTCCTCCTTGGTGGTGGCAGTGGAGGGAGGCCGACCTTACCGTGAGGAGGTCCTCACGAGGCTGGTCCCTCCAGGAACCCTCACGAGGCTGGTCCCTCCAGGCACCCTCGCGAGGCTACTCGCGCCACTCCTAGCGGGGGCCGCAGTCATCCCAGCGCCCTCGGTTCGGCTTCCTCCATGGCCGTAGTCTCTGTCGTTGCGCTCAGGGCGTCGGCCGACACACGCGTTGCGTATAGCCCTGAGCTCTTGATAGTCATTGGTGTTGGGGTTGTGCATGTTGTGGAAGGCACAAAATGGACAGCTGCTCCTGGATGACTCTGGGTGGTCGCGGCCACGCTTCATCTCTAGTTCGGCCAAGAGCACGGCCACCCCCTTGCGCTTCACATCTTTAGCCTTGGCCTTCTTGTCCTCTGTGTCTGTAGCGGGGAGCTCGAGGGAAAATCACCCCTCCTCAGCTCTGGCGCACTTGGTCGCGAGGTTGAACAGCTCCAGGGTTGTGCACATATCTTCATGGATGGTGAGATCCTCCTTCATGTTGACATCATGGACGCCATCGGAGAATGCTG
Organism: Secale cereale; assembly: GCA_902687465.1. Taxonomy (NCBI): domain Eukaryota; kingdom Viridiplantae; phylum Streptophyta; class Magnoliopsida; order Poales; family Poaceae; genus Secale; species Secale cereale. Next base: position 410,308,696 of record LR738710.1, read on the forward strand.
AGATGATTGCCTCGTCCGTTACCTTGGGGATCTTGAGGCGGACACTGTTGAAGTGTTGAATGTACTTCTGCATGGTTTTCCCTGGTTGCTGCTTGACGCACCGCAGGTCACCTGTGGCTGGCGGTTGGTTGCGAGTGCCCTGGAAGTTGGCGATGAAACGCTCGCGCATCTCACCCCAGGAGGAGATCAATCCCACAGGTAGGTTCAGGAGCCACGAGTGCGCGCCGTCCTTGAGAGCCATGGGGAACCAGTTCGCCATAATGTTCTCGTCGCCGTTGGATGCCTTGATGCTGAGCTCGTAGAGCTGTAGAAACTCAACATGGTCGGGGGTGCCATCGTAGCATGGAGGCAGGTCGGGCTTGACCTTCCTCGACCAGTTGACATTGCGTAGCTTAGGGGTGAAGGCCCGGCAGCCTGCTGTGGACACCGGAGCCTGTTGCCGAGGCGGAGTTTGGTCTTGATTTTCGCACGCCGCCACTGCTGGGGGTGTACGGTCTCAACGTGGCGGTGGTGGGAGCGTAGGAGCTCCTCCTTGCGACCGCTGGATCTCCTGGCAGCTTCCTTCTTCATGCACGGGCGACTCGCATGGTGGTTAGCACCATGGGGCCGCGTGCCTTGGAGCGTGGATGATGTCTTGACGCGGAGGTGGTGGAGGTGCTTCATGGGCCACGTCCCCCAAAAAAGGAGGCGGGCGAGGTAGCGAGAGGGACGGGGCAGTTGAGCCCCTAGCGACGCTGACGAGCTCGGCGATGCGGTCTAGCCAGTCCTCGTAGAGGTCGTCGACGGGGCGGTAGCGCAGGAGCTCACGTGCCATGAGTAGCGCAGCCTACGCGTCCGCGGGTCCGCGTCAGCCGTGGGACGACGAGCCAGCGGGGGTCAGCGACGGGGTTGGGGTGCGTCCATACCGCCGCACCAAGGGGTGCAGCAACGAGGCCTGCTGCTCATTCCTTGCCGGGCCGGTGGCTGCGTTGGCGGTGGGCGATGGAGAATGGCGAGGAGGCAAGCTAGCGGAGCTATCTGAGCGACGCGAGCGGCGAGGGTGGCCCGTCGCTCAGCATGAGCAGGGTGAGCGTCAGCCAGGGAAGACGTGGCGCGGTGAAGCATCGACCGACGGAAGAGAGGTTTCGGGAAACCCCTACCTGGCGCACCAAATGTCGGATTTCGGGTTCCGCAAACCCTTGAGAGGTTCGAACTCTAGGGTGCGCACGAAGAACACTATCTCCCTAGCGCACTCACCCTACGATTCCACAGCCTAGCTCGACGAACTCAAAGAACAAGGCACACAGAGTATTATAGTGGTCTGGGCCACCTTGCGGTGTAATACCCTACTCCAGTGTGTGTGGTGGATTGCGTCATGGGGCTAAGGATGAACTAGTACAATGGATGAACAGCCTCCAGAGGAGAGGTGTTCTTGGGCTCGGATGAGATTGTGGTGTGTGTGGGGTGGAATGGATCCGATCCCATCTAAGGTTGGATCAGCTCAAGATGAGATGATTCTCTCTCGTGTCGCCTCCATGGTGGTGGCTAGGTCCTATTTGTAGTGGCCTTTGTCCTCTTCCCAAATATCATCGGGAAGGGATCCCACAACGGCAAAATTTGAAGGGGAACAGCTAGTGCAAGTTATCCTGACAAAAGTAGTCTTCGCCTGCCAAAGGCTCTGGTGGTGACGCCGCGCCGGCCTCCATGATGACCTCCATTCTGCCATCCTGACGGTCCCTGATCTTGTTGCACCGATATGGAAACTTTTGCCTGATTACTCGGGACTCCGCGCCTGCACTTGCCCCCCTAGCACCAAAGGGGGGAACTGGTACACCGCGCTCGCTGGCGCCCGCCTAGCGTTGGACGTCATGGCTCACATCACACGAACCTCGCGAGGTGCACCTTGCATTGATATCTACGCTCCTCGGGTGCCAGCCTACAGAGGCTGCCCCCAGGGAAGTCTTGCTGTCGTCTGCCTTGCGAGGGTCTTGAGTTGCGGTTGCTGAAGCTGGGCCATACTAGGCCGCCGTTGGAGCCACGTCACGGGCCGCAGGCAGGCAAGTCTAGGTACCCCCGTTCCCACGACACCGACAAACTTGCTTGGTTTTGCATGTAGATTCATCTTGTCATGTTGCATCCATGTTTTGATAGTGTTTGCATGATGTTTGAAGGCATTTTTCATCAATGCCATGTTCAACTTGTTGTTTTCATATCTTCTAGGTCGTAGCTCCGAATTAAATGAACTTTATATGTAACTTACCGGAATTGTTATCTGTTGTTTCCGGATTTAAACTTGCTTAGTTGTGTTGTTGTTGTTTGCATCATCTCTTGCCATGAGTAGCATCATGTAGCCTTGTCATGCATCATACTTGGTTGAGCATCATGTCAAGTTTGTGCGTTGTGTATTTACCATGTTGTTTGCTCCTTATCGTTAGTTCCTATATTGTTGCGATCGTGAGGATTCGTTCGGCTATGCTTGGTACGTCTACGTGGCTTCGTCTTCTTCATGGACTCGTTCTTCTTCCTTATGGGATGTCAGGCAAGATGACCATCACCTTGGATCTCACTACTATCATTGCTATGTTAGTTGTCTCGATGCTATCGCTATATGTCGCGCTACCCACCACTTGTTTATCAAGCCTCCCAATATGCCATGAAACAACCTCTAATCCTTTTTACCATCCAAGCAAACCGTTGTTTGGCTATGTTACCACTCGCTCAGGCCCTCTTATAGCGTTGTTAGTTGCAGGTTAAGATGAAGTCTGCTCCATTTCAAAATTTGGTTGTTGGAATATTACAATATGTATTACTATAATTAATGCACCTATATACTTGGAAATGGGTGCAAGGCTTGACCTTTTGCTTGGTCTTTTGTTCCACTCATGCCGCCTTAGGTTCCGATAAACCGGTGTTATGTTCCTTGATTTTGCATTCCTAACGCGGTTGGGGCTATGGGGCCCCCTTAACAGTTCGCTTTGAATAAAACTCCTCCAGCAAGGCCCAACTTTGGTTTTAATTTGCCCAACATAATTAATATGATAATAAATTTGACGCATAGGGAGTTAGTGCTACCCGAGGTTTGTTATTCAACAAAATACAGGGGGGCCAGTACTGATGGTGTTGGTCCCAAACGGGTAGACTGCAGGGCCGCCTTGGGGAAACCCAAGGTATTTGGTTACCTGTAGGATGTCCCATCTAGACGTGGCCTGGGACGAGATACGCACGGCTACTATTAGGGTGTTGGCACACCGGGAGGTCTTGCTGGACTTGTTTAACCATTGTCGAAATGTCTTGTGCACCAGGATTCTGAGTCTGATCGGGTTGTCCCTAAGATAAGAGGTTTTAGCTCTGCTGATCGTGAGAGGTTGTGATGGGCTAAGTTGGGACACTCCTGCATGGTTATGATCTTTCAAAAGTCGTGTCTGCGGTTATGTGGCGGATTGGAATTTGTTGATATTTGGTTCTAGAGAACTTGACACTAAACCCGATATAAAATACACCAACCGCGCGAGTAACCATGATTGTCTCTTTCCAGGTAAGTTCAGGAAGAGAACACAGTGGGGTTATGTTTGACTCGTAGGTTGTTCAGGATCACTTAGTGATCATTACTAGTTTCGACCATTTGCATAGCTTCTCGTCTTTCTCTGGTAATCGTAATTTAGCCACCATACAATGCTCAGTCGCTTGCTGCAGCCTCACCACTTATCCTTTCCATACCCATTAAGCTTTGCTAGTCTGGATACCCATAGTTATGGGATTGTTGAGTCCTCGTGGCTCACAGATCCTACAACAATAGTTGGAGTTCTTCCTTCTTCTTCTGCAGTCTTGGGATAGGTTCCTGGGTGGGATCCTGCGATAGCAGGATGGATGTCGTTGTGCTTTTCATGTGTTTCATCCGTAGTTGGATATATTGTGTATGATGTGTTGTACTCATGTGGCGATTGTATGACTTGTTTGTATCCCCATCTATATATGTAATGGTACGATGTAATGATATCCATCTTGCTAAGCTCCATAAATGCAGTTGTGCCCCAATCACGAGTTCACCTCGTGATCGGGATAGAATCGCATCTTGGGCGTGATAGTTCCCTCTTGATTCACCATCTGTTTTGAGGAAGCTTGAGACACCTACACCTACTATTGATTCTGATATGTCGCATGTTATTGATGATGCCACTTCTACTATGAATGATGCTTATGACGCTACTACTCTGCTTGATAAAACTATGCCACTGGGTGAATTACTTGATAAACATCTTGCTAGAGTTGTAACTACTGAATATGCTGAAACTGATAAAATTATTGAAACATAAAACTTTGAAACACCTGTTAGACCAAGATCTCCTAGATTCGAATTGCCTATTATGCGTGAGGGATATGTTATGGAAGGAGAGGTTGCTAGAGATTGTCTTGCTTGTAAGGATAGGAATGATCTTAAGAAATTATTATGCAAGTGGAAAGAAATATCTTTGAATGCTAGAATGCAATATGATCCTGAGTTTTCTACTTCACCTATCCGTGTTACTGATAAGGATTATGAATTCTCTGTCAATCCTGAGTTAATTACTTTGGTTGAATCTGATCCTTTCCATGGTTATGGCACATCTTACTAAATTAAATGATATAGCCACCCTATTTTCTCATGAGGAAAAAAATCGCTATTACTATAATCTTAAGTTGTTTCCTTTCTCGTTAAAGGGTGATGCTAAGTTATGATTTAATTCTCTTGCTCTTGGTTGTGTGCGTAGTCCCCAAGATATGATATACTACTTCTCTGCAAAATATTTTCCTGCTCATAAGAAACAAGCTGCCTTACAGGAAATATTTAACTTTCTACAAATTGAACAAGAGAGTCTCCCACAAGCTTGAGGGAGGCTACTCCAATTACTTAATGCTTTGCCTGATCACCCTCTTAAGAAAAATGAAATACTTGATATCTTTTATAATGGACTAACTGATGCTTCTAGGGACCACCTAGATAGTTGTGTTGGTTGTTTTTCAGGGAACGAACTATTGAGCAAGCTGAGAAACTATTGAATAATATATTGAGAAATGATAATGATTGGACTCTTCCCGAACCACCTCTGAAGCTAACTCCGGAGAAAATAGGTATTCTATTTCTCAGTCCTGATGATATGCAAGAGGCAAAGAAATCTATGAAATAAAAAGGTGCTAAAGCTGAAGATATTAGGAATTTACCACCTATTCATAAAATACATGGTCTTGATAACCCGACACAGGTAGTAGAGGTAAATTCTCTCTATATATTTGATGGAGGTGATATTCCTCACAATAATTCTGCTAGTCAATTCTTACATGATTTTGATAATTTTATTGTTAAACAAGAAAACTTCAATGCTTATGTTAGTAGACAATCGAAATGAAATGCGTATACACTTGAATGCTTGAGTGATTATATGAGTAGAACTATGAATGATCTTAAGCTCATTAGTAAACACGCTTCCATGGTAAAAACTCAAGTAGAACAAGTACTTAAAGCACAAGATGATTTGCTTAATGAGTTGAATAGTAAGAACAATGAAAATGTTGTTAGAGTAATGACTAGAGGTGTTAAACTGACTCAGGAACCTTTATATCCTGAAGGCCATCCTAACAGAGTTGAGCAAGATTCTCACAGAATTAATACTGACACACCTCATAGCAATAAAAAGAAGAAGAAAACTGATAGGACTTTGCATGCTTCCAGTGAACCTGTTATAGACTCACCTGAGAATCCTAATGATATTTCTATTTCTAATGCTGAGATGCAATCTAGTGATGAACATGAACCTAGTGATAATATTTGTAAGTGCATCTAGTTCCACCCCTAGTTGGTTTTGGAGTATTGACGACAAACCTGGTTGAGGGAATTGTCCGATAACACAGGTAGTAGTCCCTCATTGATTCGGTTTACCTACCGGAGATGACCCCTAAAAATGTATGAAGACATTGACGACAATGGTGGTATATGAATGTTGGGGAACATAGTATTTTAAAATTTTCCTGCGATCACGCAAGATCTGTCTACCAGATGTATAGCAACGAGAGGGAAGAGTGTGTCTACGTACCCTCGTAGACCGGGAGCGGAAGCGTCAAGTGACGCGGTTGATGTTGTCGAACTTCTTCGCGATCCAACCGATCAAGCACCGAACGTACGGCACCTCCGCGTTCAGCACACGTTCAGCTTGATGACGTCCCACGAGCTCTTGATCCAGTTGAGCTTCACGGGAGAGTTTCGTCAGCACGACTGCGTGGTGACGGATATGATGTGTTCACCGGCGCAGGGCTTCGCCTAAGCTCCGCGACGGTATGACCGAGGTGTGATTCTGTGGAGGGGGGCACCGCACACGGCTAAAACAATTCAACTTGTGTGTCTTTGGGTGCCCCCCTGCCCCCGTATATAAAGGAGCAAGGGAGGAGGGCTGGCCAACTCCTCCTGGTGCGGCTAGGGAAGGAGTCCTACTAGGAATAGGATTGCAATCCTATTCCTAGTAGGATTCACCAAAAGAAAGAAGAGGGAAAGGAATAGGAGAGGTGGCGCCCCCCCCCCCAATCCTAGTCCAACTAGGAACCCTAGGTGAGGCGCCGGCCAGCCCTATGGGCTGCCTCTCTCTTTCCCTTTAGGCCCACTATGGACCATCCCCTCTCGTAGGGGGTTCCGGTAACCCCCTCCGGCAATCCCGATAAATCCGAAACTTTTCCGGTATACTTCCGGTGTCCGAATATAGCCGTCCAATATATCAATCTTTATGTCTCGGACATTCCGATACTCCTCGTCATGTCCGTGATCTCATCCGGGACTCCGAACTACCTTCGGTACATCAATACTCATAAACTCATAATACCGATCGTCATCAAACGTTAAGCGTGCGGACCCTACGGGTTCGAGAACTATGTAGACATGATCGAGACTCATCTCCGGTCAAAAACCAATAGCAGAACCTGGATGTTCATATTGGCTCCTACATATTCTACGAAGATCTTTTATCGGTCAAACCGCATAACAACATACGTTGTTCCTTTTGTCAACGGTATGTTACTTGCCCGAGATTCGATCGTCGGTATCTCTATACCCAGTTCAATCTCGTTACCGGCAAGTCTCTTTACTCGTTCCGTAGCACATCATCTCGTGACTAACTCATTAGTCTTTTGCTTGCAAGGCTTATTGTGATGTGTGTTACCGAGAGGGCCCAGAGATACCTCTCCGACACTCAGAGTGACAAATCCTAATCTTGATCTATGCCAACACCACGAATACTTTCGGAGACACCTGTAGAGCATCTTTATGATCACCCAGTTACGTTGTGACGTTTGATAGCACACAAGGTGTTCATACGGTATTCGGGAGTTGCATAATCTCATAGTCATAGGAACATGTATAAGTCATGATGAAAGCAATAGCAGAAAAAACTAAACGATCATAGTGCTATGCTAACGGATGGGTCTTGTCCATCACATCATTCTCCTAATGATGTGATCCTGTTGATCAAATGACAACTCATGTCTATGGCTAGGAAACATAACCATCTTTGATCAATGAGCTAGTCTAGTAGAGGCATACTAGGGACATACTGTTTTGTCTATGTATCCACACATGTACTAAGTTTCCGGTTAATACAATTCTAGCATGAATAAAAGACATTTATCATGATATAAGGAAATACAAATAACATCTTTATTATTGCCTCTAGGGCATATTTCCTTCAGTCTCCCACTTGAACTAGAGTCAATAATCTAGATTACAAAGTGATGATCCTCACACCCATGGAGTCTTGGTGCTGATCATGTTTTGCCCATGGAAGAGGCTTAGTCAACGGGTCTGCAACATTCAGATCCGTATGTATTTTGCAAATCTCTATGTCTCCCTCCTTCACTAGATCGCGGATGGAATTGAAGCGTCTTTTGATGTGCTTTGTCCTCCTGTGAAACCTGGATTCCTTTGCCAAGGCTATGGCTCCAGTGTTGTCACAAAAGATTTTCATTGGACCCGATGCACTAGGTATTACACCTAGATCGGATATGAACTCCTTCATCCAGACTCCTTCATTCGCTGCTTCCGAAGCAGCTATGTATTCCGCTTCACACGTAGATCCCGCCACGACGCTCTGCTTGGAACTGCACCAACTGACAGCTCCACCGTTCAATAAAAATACATATCCGGTTTGTGACTTTGAGTCATCCGGATCAGTGTCAAAGCTAGAATCGACGTAACCATTTACGACGAGCTCTTTGTCACCTCCATACACGAGAAACATATCCTTTGTTCTTTTCAGATACTTCAGGATGTTTTTGACCGCTGTCAAGTGATCCACTCCTGGATTACTTTGGTACCTCCCTGCTAGACTTATAGCAAGGCACACATCAGGCCTGGTACACAGCATTGCATACATGATAGATCCTATGGCTGAGGCATAGGGAATGACTTTCATTTTCTCTCTATCTTCTGCAGTGGTCGGGCATTGAGTCTTACTCAACTTCACACCTTGTAATACAGGCAAGAACCCTTTCTTTGAATGATCCATTTTGAACTTCTTCAAAATCTTATCAAGGTATGTGCTTTGTGAAAGTCCAATTAAGCGTCTTGATCTATCTCTATAGATTTTGATGCCTAATATATAAGCAGCTTCACCGAGGTCTTTCATTGAAAAACTTTTATTCAAGTATCCTTTTATGCTATCCAGAAATTCTATATCATTTCCAATTAACAATATGTCATCTACATATAATATTAGAAATGCTACAGAGCTCCCACTCACTTTCTTGTAAATACAGGCTTCTCCAAAAGTCTGTATAAAACCATATGCTTTGATCACCTCATCAAAGCGTATATTCCAACTCCGTGATGCTTGCACCAGTCTATATATGGATCGCTGGAGTTTGCATACTTTGTTAGCACCTTTTGGATCGACAAAACCTTCTGCTTGCATCATATACAACTCTTCTTTGAGATATCCATTCAGGAATGCAGTTTTGACATCCATTTGCCAGATTTCATAATCATAAAATACGGCAATTGCTAACATGATTCGGACAGACTTAAGCATCGCTACAGGTGAGAAAGTCTCATCGTAGTCAACTCCTTGAACTTGTCGAAAACCTTTCGTAACAAGTCGAGCTTTGTAAACAGTAACATTACCGTCTGCGTCGGTCTTCCTCTTGAAGATCCATTTATTTTCGATGGCCTGCCGATCATCGGGCAAGTCAACCAAAGTCCACACTTTGTTCTCATACATGGATCCCATCTCAGATTTCATGGCTTCAAGCCATTTTGCGGAATCTGGGCTCATCATCGCTTCCTCATAGTTCGTAGGTTCATCATGGTCTAGTAACATGATTTCCAGAACTGGGTTGCCGTACCACTCTGGTGCGGAACGTACTCTGGTTGATCTACGACGTTCAGCAGAAACTTGATCCGAAGTTTCATGATCATTATCATTAACTTCCTCACTGATTGGTGTAGGAATCACTGGAACAATTTTCTATGATGTACTACTTTCCAATCCGGGAGAAGGTACAATTACCTCATCAAGTTCTACTTTCCTCCCACTCACTTCTTTCGAGAGAAACTCTTTTTCTAGAAAGGATCCATTCTTAGCAACGAATATCTTGCCTTCGGATCTGTGATAGAAGGTGTACCCAACATTCTCTTTTGGGTATCCTATGAAGACACATTTCTCCGACTTGGGTTCGAGCTTATCAGGTTGAAGCTTTTTCACATAAGCATCGCAGCCCCAAACTTTAAGAAACGACAAATTTGGTTTCTTGCCAAACCATAGTTCATAAGGTGTCGTATCAACGGATTTAGATGGTGCCCTATTCAACGTGAATGCAGCTGTCTCTAAAGCATAACCCCAAAATGATAGTGGTAAATCGGTAAGAGACATCATAGATCGTACCATATCTAATAAAGTACGGTTACGACGTTCGGACACACCATTACGCTGTGGTGTTCCAGGTGGCGTGAGTTGTGAAACTATTCCACATTGTTTCAAATGAAGACCAAACTCGTAACTCAAATATTCTCCTCCACGATCAGATCGTAGAAACTTTATTTTCTTGTTACGATGATTCTCTACTTCACTCTGAAATTCTTTGGACTTTTCAAATGTTTCAGACTTGTGTTTCATTAAGTAGATATACCCATATCTGCTCAAATCATCAGTGAAGGTCAGAAAATAACGATACCCGCCGCGAGCTTCAATACTCATTGGACCACATACATCAGTATGTATGATTTCCAACAAATATGTTGCTCACTCCATAGTTCCGGAGAACGGAGTTTTAGTCATCTTGCCCATGAGGCATGGTTCGCAAGCACCAAGTGATTCATAATCAAGTGATTCCAAAAGTCCATCATTATGGAGTTTCTTCATGCGTTTTACACCAATATGACCTAAACGGCACTGCCACAAATAAGTTGCACTATCATTATTAACCTTGCATCTTTTGGTTTCAATATTATGAATATGTGTATCACTACAATCGAGATCCAATAAGAATAGACCACTCTTCAAGGGTGCATGACCATAAAAGATATTATTCATAAAAATAGAACAACCATTATTCTCTGATTTGAATGAATAACCGTCTCGCAATAAACAAGATCCAGATATAATGTTCATGCTTAACGCTGGCACCAAATAACAATTATTTAGGTCTAATACTAATCCCGAAGGTAGATGTAGAGGTAGCATGCCGACGGCGATCACATCGACTTTGGAACCATTTCCCACGCGCATCGTCACCTCGTCCTTAGCCAATCTTCGTTTAATCCGTAGTCCCTGTTTCGAGTTACAAATATTAGCAACCGAACCGGTATCAAATACCCAGGTACTACTACGAGCATTAGTAAGGTACACATCAATAACATGTATATCACATATACCTTTGTTCACCTTGCCATCCTTCTTATCCACCAAATACTTGGGGCAGTTCCGTTTCCAGTGTCCAGTCCCCTTGCAGTAGAAGCACTCAGTTTCAGGCTTGGCTCCAGATTTGGGTTTCTTCGTGGAAGTAGCAACTGTTTTGCTATTCTTTTTGAAGTTCCCCTTCTTTCCCTTGCCCTTTTTTTTGAAACTAGTGGTCTTGTTAACCATCAACACTTGATGCTCCTTTTTGATTTCTACCTCCGCAGCTTTGAGCATGGCGAAGAGCTCGGGAATTGTCTTTTGCATCCCTTGCATATTATAGTTCATCACTAAGCCTTTATAGCTTGGTGGCAGTGATTGAAGAACTCTATCAATAACACTATCCTCGTCAACTTTGCAACCAAGTTGAGTCATATGATTGTAATACCCAGACATTCTGAGTAAGTGTTCACTGATAGAACTATTCTCCTCCATCTTGCAGCTGTAGAACTTATTGGAAATCTCATATTTCTCAATTCGGGCATTTGCTTGAAATATTAACTTCAACTCCTGGAACATCTCATATGGTCCATGACGTTCAAAACGTCGTTGAAGTCCCGGTTCTAAGCCGTAAAGCATGGCACACTGAACTATCGTGTAGTCATCAGACCGCGACTGCCAGACGTTCAAAGCGCCTACATTAGCGGGAGGGGGCTTGTCACCTAGCGGTGCTTCAAGGACATAATTCTTCTGTGCAGCAATGAGGATAATCCTCAGGTTACGGACCCAGTCCGTGTAATTACTACCATCATCTTTCAACTCAGCTTTCTCTAGGAATGCATTAAAATTCAAAGGAACGGTAGCACGGGCCATTGATCTACAACAACATAGATATGCAAAAACTATCAGGACTAAGTTTATGATAATGTTAAAGTTCGATTTAATCATATTAAATTAAAGAACTCCCACTTAGATAGACATCCCTCTGGTCATCTAAATGATCACGTGATCCAAATCAACTAAACCATGTCCGATCATCACGTGAGATGGAGTAGTTTCAATGGTGAACATCTTATGTTGATCATATCTACTATATGATTCACGCTCGACCTTTCGGTCTCCAGTGTTCCGAGGCCATATCTGCATATGCTAGGCTCGTCAAGTTTAACCCGAGTATTCTGCGTGTGCAAAACTGGCTTACACCCGTTGTATTTGAACGTAGAGCTTATCACACCCGATCATCACGTGGTGTCTCGGCACGACGAACTTTCGCAACGGTGCATACTCAGGGAGAACACTTATACCTTGAAATTTAGTAAGGGATCATCTTATAATGCTACCGTCGTTCTAAGAAAAATAAGAAGCATAATAAGATAAACATCACATGCAATCAAAATATGTGACATGATATGGCCATCATCATCTTGTGCTTTTGATCTCCATCTTCAAAGCACCGTCATGATCACCTTCGTCACCGGCTTGACACTTTGATCTTCATCGTAGCATCGTTGGCGTCTCGCCAACTATTGCTTCTACGACTATCGCTACCGCTTAGTGATAAAGTAAAGCAATTACATGGCGATTGCATTTCATACAATAAAGCAACAACCATATGGCTCCTGCCAGTTGCCGATAACTTTACAAAACATGATCATCTCATACAAAACCGTATAACTCATCATGTCTTGACCATATCACATCACAACATGCCCTGCAAAAACAAGTTAGACGTCCTCTACTTTGTTGTTGCAAGTTTTACGTGGCTGCTACGGGCTTAGCAAGAACCGTTCTTACCTACGCATACAAAACCACAACGATGTTCCGTCAAGTATGTGCTGTTTTAACCTTCACAAGGACCGCGCGTAGCCACACTTGATTCAGCTAAAGTGAGAGAGACAGACACCCGCCAGTCACCTTTAAGCAACGAGTGCTCGTAACAGTGAAACCAGTCTCGCGTAAGCGTACGCGTAATGTCGGTCCGGGCCGCTTCATCTCACAATACCGCCAAAGCAAAGTATGACATGCTGGTAAGCAGTATGACTAGTATCGCCCACAACTCATTGTGTTCTACTCGTGCATATCATCTACGCATAGACCTGGCTCATGATGCCACTGTTGGGGAACGTAGTATTTTAAAATTTTCCTACGATCACGCAAGATCTATCTACCAGATGTATAGCAACGAGAGGGAAGAGTGTGTCTACGTACCCTCGTAGACCGGGAGCGGAAGCGTCAAGTGACGCGGTTCATGTTGTCGAACTTCTTCGCGATCAAACCGATCAAGCACCGAACGTACGACACCTCCGCGTTCAGCACACGTTCAGCTTGATGACGTCCCACGAGCTCTTGATCCAGTTGAGCTTCACGGGAGAGTTTCGTCAGCACGACGGCGTGGTGACGGATATGATGTGTTCATCGGCGCAGGGCTTCGCCTAAGCTCTGCGACGGTATGACCGAGGTGTGATTCTGTGGAGGGGGGCACCGCACACGGCTAAAACAATTCAACTTGTGTGTCTTTGGGTGCCCCCCTGCCCCCGTATATAAAGGAGCAAGGGAGGAGGGCCGGCCAACTCCTCCTGGTGCGGCTAGGGAAGGAGTCCTACTAGGAATAGGATTGCAATCCTATTCCTAGTAGGATTCACCAAAAGAAAGAAGAGGGAAAGGAATAGGAGAGGTGGCGCCCCCCCCAATCCTAGTCCAACTAGGAACCCTAGGTGGGGCGCCGGCCAGCCCTATGGGCTGCCTCTCTCTTTCCCTTTAGGCCCACTATGGACCATCCCCTCTCGTAGGGGGTTCCGGTAACCCCCTCCAGCAATCCCAATAAATCCAAAACTTTTCCGGTATACTTCCGGTGTCCGAATATAGCCGTCCAATATATCAATCTTTATGTCCCGGACATTCCGAGACTCCTCGTCATGTCCGTGATCTCATCCGGGACTCCGAACTACCTTCGGTACATCAATACTCATAAACTCATAATACCGATCGTCATCAAACGTTAAGCGTGCGGACCCTACGGGTTCGAGAACTATGTAGACATCATCGAGACTCATCTCCGGTCAATAACCAATAGCGGAACCTGGATGTTCATATTGGCTCCTACATATTCTACGAAGATCTTTTATCGGTCAAACCGCATAACAACATACGTTGTTCCTTTTGTCAACGGTATGTTACTTGCCCGAGATTCGATCGTCGGTATCTCTATACCTAGTTCAATCTCGTTACCGGCAAGTCTCTTTACTCGTTCCGTAGCACATCATCTCGTGACTAACTCATTAGTCTTTTGCTTGCAAGGCTTATTGTGATGTGTGTTACCGAGAGGGCCCAGAGATACCTCTCCGACACTCGGAGTGACAAATCCTAATCTTGATCTATGCCAACACCACGAATACTTTCGGAGACACCTATAGAGCATCTTTATGATCACCCAGTTACGTTGTGACGTTTGATAGCACACAAGGTGTTCATACGGTATTCGGGAGTTGCATAATCTCATAGTCATAGGAACATGTATAAGTCATGAAGAAACCAATAGCAGAAAAAACTAAACGATCATAGTGCTATGCTAACGGATGGGTCTTGTCCATCACATCATTCTCCTAATGATGTGATCCCGTTGATCAAATGACAACTCATGTCTATGGCTAGGAAACATAACCATCTTTGATCAATGAGCTAGTCTAGTAGAGGCATACTAGGGACATACTGTTTTGTCTATGTATCCACACATGTACTAAGTTTCCGGTTAATACAATTCTAGCATGAATAAAAGACATTTATCATGATATAAGGAAATACAAATAACATCTTTATTATTGCCTCTAGGGCATATTTCCTTCAATGAAGATATTCATATTGAAGACTATGACGAGAGAAGACATTGTGTGAAGACTATGGAGCGCGAAGACTTAGACGTTTCGTTGTTTCCTTGTCTTCTTTGTTGAGTCATAGGAACTACCTTACTATTAAGTGGGGTCCAAGTGAACAAAGTCAGAGTGACTGAAGTGATGCTCAACCAAATCCTATGTCTTCGAGCGAAGACAATGAGAGCAAATCTTATCCAGAGCTGGATGAGTCAGCTTTACTTGTAGCCCAAGAAAAGTTGCCGCGTGTGTTTGAAATCTGACCGTTGGTACACGTGTCAGTTCCTTAGTGACCCAAGGTCATTTCGGACAAATCAGGTCGGGTTGCCTAGTGGCTATAAATAGCCTACCCCCTAAACCATAAATTGGTGGCTGCTCAGAGTTAGTACACGGCTTTTGTCGTTTTGAGAGCAACCCACTTCCGAAGCATTTGAGATAGAGAGATCCTTGCGAGGACAAAGCCCAAACACCCAGAGCCAAAGAGTGTTATGCATCACTGAAGTCTTTCTGTCCGCGTGATCTGAAGACTTGTTACACTTGAGGACTGTGAATCCTCCAGCTGGTTAGGCATTGCGTTCTGAGCATCCAAGAGTCATTGTGGATCGCCGGTGAACGAAGTCTGTGAAGGTTTGGAAGTCTTCCTTGAAGACTTACTAGAGTGATTGGGCGAGGACTGTGTGTCCTTAGCTCAAGGGGAATAAGGTGAAGACGCGGTCTTCTGAGTTAAATCTCAGCCTCCCTAACCAGACGTACAGTTGTTACAGTAACTGGAACTGGTCGAACAAATCACTGTCTTCCCCAAGCTACTGGTTCTATCCCTTCCTTCTCTTTACTCACTGTCTGTCTTTGTGAAGTCATTGCCTGCTTGCCTTATCTGTTTGACTTCACTTTGTGATTACTTGTTCTGACTGGCTTCATACAATCTTCCATCCTGATCCATACTGCCTAGCTGCTATTAGTCTTCATGCTTTCACTTCATTGAATACATGACTATGGCTTGTCTAGTGTAGTCTACCTTCCGCTGCATATAAAAAGGATCGGTTCTATCGTTTGTCTTCGAAACTTCCATATTTTGAAGACTTTCATAAAAGTTGCCTATTCACCCCCTTCTAGTCGATATACAGCTCTTTCAATTGGTATCAAAGTCTTCAAAACTCCCTTGTTTTGTGTGATTCGGTTTAACCACCTAGAGTTTTAGCTATGTCAACTGCAGGGATAATCAAAGTCTCCGCTGCGTGCCCCGTATTCGATGGCACTGAATACCCCTACTGGAAGAACAAGATGCGCATGCACCTTGAAGCCATTGATGTGGACCTCTCGTATGTCGTCAAGCACGGCGTTCCCAAGACTGGTGAAGGTGTCACGCCTGCTGATGTCAAGAAGCTCGTTCAACTCGATTCCACTGCCAAGAACATTATCTGTGGTCATCTGACCAAAGGACAGCATGGTCGTGTGAGTGCTCTGGAAACGTCGAAGCTAGTCTGGGACTGGCTCTCCAAGGTCAACGAAGGCGTCTCAACCCAGAGAGATCAAAGGATCAGTATCCTTCGCAACCTCTTCAATCGCTTCAAGAGACATGACAATGAGAATGTCCAGCTCACATTTGATCGCCTCACTGACATCACAAATGAGCTTCAGGCACTTGTTTCCACTGAGATCACCAAGCATGAAATCGTCAAGACACTCCTGAGATCACTTGACAGCTCATTTCACATCCTTGCCCTGATGATTCAAGAGCGCCCTGACTTCAAGACTCTCGATCCGTCTGACATACTTGAGAGTCTCAACACACATGAGTTCTAGTTATTTGAGAAACGTGACATCTATGGTCCCAACTATGGCCGAACTCGCGCTTTGAAGGCAAAGGCTGTTTCCTCATCTAAAGAAGAATCTGACTGCAGTTCTGATGATCCTGAATACATTGGAAAGGAGCTTGCCATGCTTGTGAAGAAGTTCCAGAAATTCACTAAGAAGAAAGGCTTCAGAAAGTCTTCACGATCCCACTCAAGAAATGATGAAGCTTCTACCCATGACCACAAGAAGAGAACACGTCACAAGTGCAAGAAACCTGGTCACTACATCTCTGAGTGTCCTCAATGGGACAATGAGAAGAATAAGAAGAAGAGCAAGGAATATGATTCTGATGACAAGAAAAAGAAGAAATCCTCAAAGTCTTCTTCCAAGTCTTCATCGAAGTATTCATCAGACAAGAAGAATTCGTCTGGCAAGGCTCGTGCGTTTGTTGGCAAGGAGATGGATTCAGAGGAGGAGTCTGCTTCAGAAGAAGCGGAGGTGGAGTCTGAGGAGGAGTCCGATTCTAGTGTTGCAAGTCAGGCTCTAGCTAAATCCTACGTTGCCAAGTCCATCTTCAACACTGAAGACAATGGCTCCGTCACCAACACTGATGATGATGATAACGACGACTCTGCTCCCACCTACTTCTTCATGGCACGCGGTGCCAAGGTAAAATCACGCGATGCTTACTTCCAAACATCCAGTGAAGATGACTCCGATTGTGAATCCAAACCTAGCTACAAAACACTTGCTAAAATTGCCACTGAACAACAGAACGCTATGGAACATATTCAAAAATTGTTAGACAAAAGCGATGACCTGTTGGACGCGGAAATGACCTGTTCTCAGTCCTTAATTGAAGACATAAAAAATCTTCATGTTATGTACGAGGAACTTGAAAGTCGTCATGAATCGCTCTCAAAAACTCATGAAAAGCTTTCCTACGATTATCTTCAATGGAAGCAAGAACTTGAGGAATTGAGAGCGGCTCATGAAGATCTTCAAAAAGAAAATGAGTCACTCCGCGCTCAACAGATCAGCTCCGCTCAGGAAGGATTTGAACCACCATGTCTAAAATGCATTGAGCATGATAACGCTACATCTGTTGCTGAATGTTCTACTGCTGCAACTGTCGCAATATCTTCAACTGCTGATGTGGTAACTAGCCCCTCTGCTGAGGAAACCACTACTATTGCTGATGAAAATGCTAGGTTGAAGACTTTTCTTGAAACAGGGATGTACAAAAGCCTCAAAGGGCATCAGACATTATGTGATGAGGACATGGCTATCACAGTTACACCCACAACCCCTGCTACTATACCTATTGGACCAATTACTAGAGCTCGTGCACGCCAGTTAAATTATCAGGTACTTTCGTTTCTTGGTAATGTTTCTAAAGTTCACGAGGATGTGATGCTGCCTAACATAGATATATTTGTGTTGGTTATAGTTGGAGCACCTAGCATGGACAAGAAGTATGAACACTGGAGCATGATCAAGCACTATGATGAAGGCACGCGTGAAGGGAGCAAGAACGGAGTTTCTGGAGGAGATTTTCGCACTTTGAAGCCACCATGATGACATACAAGAAGATGGACGAAATATACAACATGTCTTTCATAAATTTCGTCCATAGCTTATTACTGGTGCTGTGTCACCTTAGTTTTGGGCTAGGCCCATGTATTTTCGAAACACCTCTCTTTTGGTTTTTTAGAGCCCATATTGTAGGGGAAACGACTTAGGAGGTGTTTTAGTCCCACCTTGCAAAGGGTGGACAAAATACCCTCTCTTTTCCCCTATAAATACAACCCTTAAGGCACCGTTTGGACTCGGGTTTTGTTTAGATTAAAGTTCGCCATAGCTGCAACTTCGCGTACTTCGTTTGTGTTCAACGACCAGACCAAGACGTCACAGAACCCCACTTGATCAATAAAGCTTTCCTCTTGAATTCACAATATCCAGATTGCAATCTTAGTTTCTTGCTTGTTCTTCATTTGCCTGCAGGAAACAGACCTTCGTGGTCAGGTTGATCGTGCTCCGGCGTGGTCGATAACCTCTCGGAGTTGGTTTAGCGATCGCTAAGGCGCGACGTCCACGCACGTTCGTAGTCGGATCGTCAAAGTCGACTTCATCCAAACGATAGCCACCATCTCATTGAAACACGGGACACCTTTGCCTCTATCAAGTGGTCCCAGACAGTCTGAGCCTTTCGCTATTATCACTTAGTTTTTGCTTTGTTGAATTTTCGGTTGCATTGTGTGTCGAGTTGCTGGTTTTACAGTCTAGTCTTTTAGAGTTTCGAATTCTGGGCACGTTTTGTTCACGCCGCATCTGCAACACCATAATCCACTTCATTGACATCTTCCGCTGCCACATATATTGTTCGCCGCCATCACCACTTTACATCCACTTTCACCGTTTGTCGTCATCATGTTTTGGTTCATCTTGGGGAGAGATAAAGAAAAAATTCCGGATCGGTTGTCCATGCATATTGGGAAGTTGAGATCGCAGTAGAAAAAGAGAAAAAAAAGGTTCGCCGAATCTGTACCGGGATTGTTTTTGTTGGAAACCGTGAGGTGTACTACTACTAGATTCGATCTTGGCAAGTTCTGGCCAGATAAAAAAAAATTTTGCAGCTCCGAATCTGGCCTGGGGAAGGAAATAACGTGGTTGTTTGATTTTGGAAGGAGATTACTATTTACAAGGAAATCTACAAGTAAATCGAGGAGCGGTGGTTGTTTCCTCGTTTAGCAAGAGAGTTGTTTCCATGTGAAATTAGATTCGGTTGGTGGTTTCCAAGATCAGCAGTATTCTTGGCGAAAATAAAGGAGAAAAAAAAGCAAAAGGAGAAAGGAGGACTTGGTGTGCTATACTACTTGGAAAGTTCGGATCTTCTTTATTTCGTAGCAAGTCTGGAGAAAAATCAGACCGGCTCTTCCTGGTTTGGTAACGTTGGATCAGCAAAAAAAACTGAAAGAAATACGTGAAAAGAGAGAGAGAGAAGGATAGTTGCCACGTTTGGAAATTGACAAAAAAAATCCTGATTGGTCGTGCATGCATGTATGTTTGGAAAGGGAGATAAGAAAGAAATTAAAAGGCAACTTTCAAAGGTGGGCAAGTGGCATCCATTCACGATATTAAAAAGAGGCCAGATCGTTTTGCACTTGGGGTTTGCCCGAATAAAAAAATCATAAATCTTGCAAGATTTTAGTGCATGTACGTAACATGCGAAGAGAAGGCAAGTTGGACACGTGCACTAGTTTGCTTGGGAAAGTGTGGATCGGTTCCGAGAAAAAAAAACAATAGCACATCAGTTGCCTTGAGATGTACTGCTAGCTAACTAAAATGGTTTGAGTGCAAGGAAACTACACATCACGTGAGACAAGTGTTATAGAAAAAAAAAGTGGAACGTGTGGGTGCAATTTGGTTCAAGTTCCAAAGTGGAACTGATCTGAGAGGACTTGTTATGTACAAAAAAAAGAGGAAGGCAACAAAGTCCACATTGGGAAGGATCTTCATTTGGAAAGTTGGCTATATCCCTTATTTGATTCTTAGTTTCGTGAACAGATTTGTTTCACTACACGATTCATTGTGGTTAGGACTTGTACGCTCACCTTGTTCTGCACCAACTAGCGTGCTTTGCTTACAAAGAAATTCTGCTCGAATTTGGCGGTTGTTGCGACTGCGTGAATTTGTTTGTGTCTTAGGCTCACGACTCTAATACAGTCTAGTCTAGGATCAGCACTCGACCATTTGAACGAATTTTCAACTTGCATTAATTAACGTGGTTGTAGCATTTTTTCCACATATATAAAGCCAACCCAGCTCCACCTATTTTCTGCACCGTGCATACATACGTTCACCTCGCAATCGCTTTATCAACTTCGAGAGTGATTTGACACCGCTGGTTGCCGGTCACCATCTGCTGCATGGTAAGAACTTGTAAGACTTTGATATTTGCTATACTGTGAGCGTTTTACCACCACATCCCAGTAGTTCATAGGCACATTATTTTTGGATTTTGTTTTTGTTTCTACTAATCATGACAGGATCCAGAGTCAACTCATGGGCTTTGTCGATCGTGGGAGACATGCCACCACCTAAGGACATACCACAACCATCACAAGAGGTGCACAAACATTGAAATGCACATGATCAGGTTAATGTTTCTATACCACCATTTAATGGTCGTTTTAGACCTGCTTTATATATTGAATGGGAGTTTGACATAAATAATATATTTGCTTCCCATAGTTTTGATGAACGTAAAAAAGTTAAGGTTGCGGTTGGTTCTTTCACTGGTTATGCTTTAGTTTGGTGGAGTGAATATTGTCGGTTACACCCTAATTATATACCTACTACTTGGAATGATTTGAAACTTGCCATGCGACATACATTCGTCCCTGCTTATTATACTTGTGACATGCTTACAAAGTTGCAACATTTAAAACAAGGTAGTGACACCGTAACGAAATATTATGATGATTTACAAACTACCTTGTTACAATCCTCTTTAGAAGAAAGTGAAGACGATTTTATGGATAGATTTTGGGCAGGATTAAATCGTGATATTCAGTAGTTACTTATTCATGAAGAGTGTTATCCTATGGACCATTTGTTTTGTCTTGCTTGCAAAGCTGAACAGGAAATAAAGTGACGTGTGGGACCCAAGGAGAACAAGCGCAAGGTGCACATTCCCAGAGTTGATACGGTTGTTCCTTCAACTAATAGGCATACTATGACAACCACATCCATTGTTATGAGGACTACGTCACCACCACCATGTGACACGTCACCACTGAGAGTGCCTACATCATCCGAGTTGATCATAAGAGGTAATGACGAAGGTACTGATCTTCTACCTCCACATGTGTATGATGAATGCCTTCTCAATTTAAATGAACCATGTGATGAGTGACCCACTACTTTGATCACACCGCCTATTTTGGAGGACTATGTTCATGATTTGACTTTGCCATGTGATCCAACGAATGCAATAACAACCATTTTGAGTGCACCAATTGAATTAGTTTTTGATGCAAAAGAGCCATGTGAATCAGGGAATAACTTTGATTCGGATCAAATACGTTTGAAAATAATTGTGCTAGTGTTTAATCATTTTGATATGACCTCTAATCTTGGTGATGGTTCATCACGGTTGGGATGGTTTAATGATGAGCATTGCCAATCATTTGTTACGATTAAGAGCTTCACTTATATGTGCAATTTGAGTTGCAATATTTTTATGCCTTTGACTTCCTGTGACAATATATTGGCTTTATATTTCAGGACTTTGGAAGGGTGCTCTTGTATAACCGTGTTACATGTGCCACAACTGACATCAGTAAAAATGGATAACATATACATATACAACATGTACACCTTGTCTGTTTTGTTAGTCATATTTCAGATTAAGCAACGCCGAGGACAGCTTTGTTTTCAAGAAGGGGAGGATGATGAGGACATGGCTAGCACAGTTACACCCACAACCCCTGCTACTATACCTATTGGACCAATTACTAGAGCTCGTGCACGCTAGTTAAATTATCAGGTACTTTCGTTTCTTGGTAATGTTTCTAAAGTTCACGAGGATGTGATGCTGCCTAACATAGATATATTTGTGTTGGTTATAGTTGGAGCACCTAGCATGGACAAGAAGTATGAACACTGGAGCATGATCAAGCACTATGATGAAGGCACGCGTGAAGGGAGCAAGAACGGAGTTTCTGGAGGAGATTTCCGCATTTTGAAGCCACCATGATGACATACAAGAAGATGGACGAAATATACAACATGTCTTTCATAAATTTCGTCCATAGCTTATTACTGGTGCTGTGTCACCTTAGTTTTGGGCTAGGCCCATGTATTTTCGAAACACCTCTCTTTTGGTTTTTTAGAGCCCATATTGTAGGGGAAACGACTTAGGAGGTGTTTTAGTCCCACCTTGCAAAGGGTGGACAAAATACCCTCTCTTTTCCCCTATAAATACAACCCTTAAGGCACCGTTTAGACTCGGGTTTTGTTTAGATTAAAGTTCACCATAGCTGCAACTTCGCGTACTTCGTTTGTGTTCAACGACCAGACCAAGACGTCACAGAACTCCACTTGATCAATAAAGCTTTCCTCTTGAATTCGCAATATCCAGATTGCAATCTTAGTTTCTTGCTTGTTCTTCGTTTGCCTGCAGGAAACAGACCTTCGTGGTCAGGTTGATCGTGCTCCAGCGTGGTCGATAACCTCTCGGAGTTGGTTTAGCGATTGCTAAGGCGCGACTTCCACGCACGTTCGTAGTCGGATCGTCAAAGTCGACTTCATCCAAACGATAGCCACCATCTCATCGAAAGACGGGACACCTTTGCCTCTATCATTATGTGATTTCCTCAAAAAGCAGATTTGAACCGAAACACTAGGAAAGAGGGTGTAGGGTTCGAGACGAAAATGAATGTTGATGGTTCATACTGGAAGCCTGAGCAGTACCCCAAAACCACATGGGTTGCTGCAAAGGAACCTTCAGTGGATCCGTCTACCTTATCTGGCTTCACTTGTGCTAATCCTATTATCATTGATGAATCCTTTGATGCAAACTATAAACTGTGTAAGAATCAGAATGGTGAAGTGTTTGCTAGGTATATTGGTACTAACTGCAGGAACGGGCCACCTATGAAGAAGATCTGGATTCCCAAAGGTTGTCTTGAGAAGCTTCCACTAAATGTCATCATGACACCACCTAGGAAGAAGACAAACCCCAGACCAAAGGCTTCATATGGTCTAAGGCTTCATACAGACAGAGGACTCACCTGAGTCACCCTAACGCCAATGTTATGTAGGGAAATTGTACTCAGACTCATGAATATGAGCGTGTTTCCTCAATCCGCTATATTCACAAAACAAAGAACTTTTCTGCTTATTCTTATGAGTATTATTCTCCTCCTGCAAGGCTATTTGTTAGGGCTCCAAAGCCAAAATTCTCAGATGCTACACTTAGACTCATTGCTTCTAAGCCACCCCTAAAGATGTGGGTGGTTAAGAAGAATTAACTTTCCCTTGCAAGGAAAGGTCTGCAGCCAAAAATCAAAGGCGTCTGATGCTATTGCTGGGGACCTAAAACATCTTGTAGGTCGCAAGATCAAATGCCCAAATGGTCTTTCTATGTATTTTGTTCTTGAATCGCTTGCCAATCATCCTAACAGTCCCAACTTGGATCTAAGCTTTCATAATCTGCTTGCTCGTCAAATGTTTATGCTTCACAATACTCTTCGTGAAGCCTATCCCCCTAACTGCACTGTAGGGCATGACACCAAAGACTTCAGAATGGATTATGGACAGCGGATGCACTAATCATATGACTGGTGATCGAAGTCTTCTTATGGACTCAACCTTACGTCCATCTGACAAGAGTCACATCACATTTGCTGATAATTGTAAAAGCAAGGTATTGGGTCTAGGTAGAGTTGCAATCTCAAAGGATCAACACATGGATAAAGTCATGCTTGTTGAATCCCTTGCTTTCAACTTAATGTCCGTCTCAATGCTTTGTAACTTAAACATGATTGCGATATTCGGAAAATATCGTTGCCTTGTGCTAATAGAATCTGACAAGTCTCTAGTCTTTGAAGGATATCGGAAAGATGATCTGTATATGGTAGATTTCTCAGCAGGACCACAGATGGTCGTATGTCTTCTAGCAAAAGCTTCAGAGTGTTGGCTCTGGCATCGGAGGCTAGGACATGCCGGCATGAGGAACTTGCACACTCTCACGAAGAAGAAGCACGTCGTAGGCATCGAGGGCGTCAAGTTCAAGAAAGATCATCTGTGCGGTGCCTGCGAAGCTGGGAAGATGACTAGGGCCAAGCATCCCTCGAAGACAATCATGACGACATCCCAACCCTTCGAGCTGCTTCACATGGACTTATTTGGCCCTACTCACTACTCTACGCTCACTACTATAGCTTGTCTCTATGGCTTCGTCATTGTTGACGATTATTCAAGATACACATGGGTGCACATAATTCTCTACAAGACTGAAGTACAGGATGTCTTCAGACGCTTCGCCAATCGTGGCATGAACAACTATGGCGTCAAGATCAAGCATATCAGAAGTGACAATGGCACTGAGTTCAAGAATATCGGCCTTGATCTTTATCTGGATACAATGGGAATCACTCAGGAGTTCTCAGCTCCGTACACACCTCAGCAGAATGGCATCGTGGAGCGCAAGAACAGAACCCTCATTGAGATGGCTCGAACGATGCTCGATGAACACAAGACACCAAGAAAGTTCTAGACCGAAGCTATTGATACAGCATGCCATGTCATCAACCATGTTTATCTTCACAAGCTTCTGAAGAAAACGTCCTATGAACTCCTTACTGGCAAGAAGCCAAATGTCAGTTACTTCAGGGTATTTGGAGCTAGGTGCTGGATCAAGGATCCACATCACAAATCAAAATTTTCACCAAAAGCACATGAAGGTTTCATGCTCGGCTACAGAAAGGAATCGCACTCCTAGAGAGTCTTCAACCTCTTTCTCTAAAAAGTGGTTGAAATTGTGGATGTGCGGTTTGATGAAACGAATGGCTCACAAAGAGAGTTCCTACCAAATGTGCTGGATGAAGCTCCACCTAGTGAATCTATCAAGCTAATGGGAACATGTGAAATCATGCCTTCTTAAGCACAGCCTGACGAGGAACTCATCATTTCTGCTCCCAATCAACCTGAAGACAATGCTCAGCCTGAAGACAATCCTCCTAATGATGACAATGACCAACAAGAGCAAAATCTTCGTCCAGTTCATCCTCGTGTTGCAAATGAAGTACAAGTTGAGAAGATAATTGACAGCATCACTTCACCTGGTCCACTCACTCGTTCAAGAGCAACACATCTAGCAAATTTCTGTTGGCACTTTGCATTTGTCTCAATATGTCGGTGTACTAAGGTAGGGGTGCCTCAGTACCCCAACTTGTGCACGGGCAGTGGCAGCTTCCCGCGGCAAGGTTTACTGCGTGCTCGCCGGAAGACCTTCCTGCTCCCTATTAAACCATTCAAAAACAAAGTATACAAGACATGAGATCGAGACCCCGGCAAGAGGAGCTTGCCGGGAAGGCCGTACCAGGCTCAAGGCTGTTCCACTGACACAAGACCCTGGCAAGAGGAGCTCGCCAGGAAGACTAGAATACAACGCCTCGGCGCTATACGCGCCCCGGCAAGGGGCCCGGGGAGCGGCAAGCTCCCGGGCCCGGCAAGATCAAGGTCCCCGGCAAGGTGCTTGCCGGGGAGGTTGCGCTGTGTGCCCGCGCTCCAGCTCATCGGCCCACGCGTCGCCCTGGGGCTTATCCAGGGACGCGTGGCGGATGGCTGTGCAGCCTGGGGTACACGGTGGCACTCCACGGTGATAGATCCGTCGCCGTGGCGAACGGAGACGCTAAGGCGGGAGCTTTTGGGGTCGACGGCGACGGGCATTAAGTACCCTTGTCCCCCACTGTTAAAGTAGGTATAGACCACTGTTCTGTACTGTAGCTCCACTGTTCCCGCACTGTTACAACTACCACCTCTTTTACATTTTTACCCCTTTCTCCTACGTTGACACCTGTCGGTGACCCCTTGCACTATAAAAGGAGGCCCATGCACAACGTGGGGGGGGTTCGAAACCTAGATTACTCTCACGCACGGTGTAGCTGCTTCTTCAAGCTCCCGAGCACTCAACTCAATACATAACCAAGCAGGAGTAGGATTTTACGCATCCGTGCGGCCCGAACCTGGGTAAAACTGCCCGCGTGTCTGCTTCGATCTGCTCTTTGTGCTCCCTCCGCCCTCGTACCGCATAGACAAGGGGCTCCGGTCCCATAGGTGTTGGTGGCGGACAGTTTCCCCCGACATCTTTGGCGCGCCAGGTAGGGGGCGTCGAGGTTGTGCGAACCTGATCCGGCGCTCGCGCGGGCGCATTCTTCACCAACCTCTCCAGCTTCATCAGCAACTTCATCAGCGACAACTCCATGGCCCCGAAGAAGAAGCCTTCGGAGGTCGGAGGCCCGTCTGCGTCTCACCCGCCGCCACCAGAGCCGACGGTGGGCGGGGGAGATGCCGTCGGAAGGGTGGTTGCCGGTGAGGACACTCACGGCGCCACCAGATCCAAGAACCGGACGGACGACCGAACCTCGGTCTCCGTGGACACGCCGCGTCCATCGCAGCACACAACGACCCAGCAGCGCCATACCACGGGGGGTGGTATCCGCTTGCTGGGACAAGGCCAGACCGGAGGCTCGCGGGACGCCCCGGACCCCCGTCCAGGCACAAGCAAAGCGAAGGCGCCGGCGCGGGACCCCGCTCCTTCTAACGTTGTTAGAAGTCCGAGCGTATCCCGCTCCTCGCACCGCTCACCCGCGTTCCCCTCTACTCCAGCAGAAGCGCTCGCAAGGGCGCAGCTGCTCCTCGACTTTCCTCCGGCGGCCGACAAGGCCGAAGAATGGAGGGCCACTATCCGGAGCCTGATAGACTTCGCCAACAACGACTCTCCACAGCAGCCGTCGGCCTCACGACCGCGGCAGGTTGAGAAGACGAAGGCTATCGGTGACAAGACTGCCGGGGGTGCGACAAGCGTGCACTCCCCGCCGCAGAAACAGAAGACGCCGCCCCGCCGGAACAACCCCGACGACGGCTCCACAGCTTCGTCGGACCCGCGGGCCCGTCGGGACCAGCGCCAGGTCCTCGACGACCGGCGAGATGAAGACGCTCGGACCATGATCGAGCGCCGCCGAGAAGCTCGGCGACAATCCGACAAGAGAGCTGGGAACACCGTCGACGCGCACGCGCCCGGTGAACCAGGCGACTTGCCGTACGCGGCAGGTTGCCCTGCGTTCACCCGCGAGCTGCGGCGCGTCTAGTGGCCCAGCATGAAGAACTTTAAGCCCGACGTACCGGAGAAGTACGACGGCAGGACGCACCCCTCGGAATTTCTCAGCGTCTACACTATCGCAGTGCAAGCTGCCGGGGGGCGCGACGAGAAGATCTTAGCCAACTACTTCCCGCTCGTGCTGAAGCCGAACGTCCGTTCGTGGCTCATGCACTTGCCGGAAGGCTCTATCTCTTCTTGGGCCGACCTCTGCCATCAGTTTGTTGGCGCCTTCACCGGCGGCCACAAACCCCATGGCCAGGAGAGCGATCTCCATATCTTGGCCCAGAAGGAAGGTGAACCCCTGCGCAAATATATCCAGCGCTTCAGCCGGGTGCAGCACAACATCCCTGACGTTCACCCTGCTGCGGTTATCAGCGCGTTCCATCAGAACGTGCGTAACCGCCGCATGCGTGAGGAAATGGCGATGACCAAGATTAGGGACGTCAGCGAGCTCTACGCTCTTGCTGACAAGTGCGCACGCGCGGAAGAGGGGAGGAAACTCCCCGGGGAGGATGCTGGCGCAGGGGGAAGCGACAGCGACGACGCCGCCCCGGCAAAGAAGAGCCGGCGGCGGAACAACAGGAAGAAGGGCAAGAAGGAGGTGCTTGCCGTCGAGAAGTCCGGCAAGGAGGCCCCCGCCAAGCAAGCACAGGCTGGCGGCTCCGGCAAGGAGCCTGCCCCTGCAGCGGCGGCCGACAAACCGGGTAGCTCCGACAAGCAATACTGTAAGATTCACCGCACCAAGGGCCACGATCTCTCCAACTGCAAGCGCGTCGAATACCTCGTCGAGCAGCAAAAAGCTGAGTACCAGAGGCGCGACAAGGAGAAGGCCCAAGGTGGCGGGGAAGAGCCCAGCAAGAAGCGGCCGTTCAACGGCCGGGGAGGACGCCGCGGCAAGGCTAAGCAGCGGCAAGGAGATCGACCTCCCCGGGGCCGCGACAACGACGAAGACGACGATGAAGACATGGAGGACGACGAGAACAGCGAGCAGGAGTTCCAGAAGGCCACGGAGGTCCTGTGCGTCGACGGTGGCGCCTCCCTGCACACCTCCCACCGCCAGCTAAAGCAGTGGGTGCGTGAGGTGAACGCAGCGGAGCCGCCCGTGGAGTCGCGCAGGCTCCTCAAATGGTCCAGCACGCCCATCGTTTTTGACCTTGAGGATCACCCTGACCGCACCACGGCGGTCGGGTGCTTGCCGATGCTGGTTTCTCCCACCATCCGCAACCTCAAGGTCACCAAAATGTTGGTTGACGGCGGGGCCGGCCTGAACTTGATCTCCTCTGCTGTGATCAAGAAACTCCAGATTCAAGACGGCGAGCTCGAAGAGACCGGTTCATTCCAAGGAATCAACCCGGGAAGGAGCAAGCCCAAGGGAAAGATCACTCTGCCAGTGACCTTTGGCGGGGAGCTCAACTTCAGAACTGAGCGCATCACCTTTGACGTTGCCGATATTCCATTACCTTACAATGGAATACTTGGCCGTCCTGCCCTCGCCAAGTTCATGGCAGCTTCCCATTATGCCTACAACGTGCTGAAGATGCCGGGGCCGATAAGCGTCATCACCGTCCATAGCGACAAGAAGGATGCGCTTATTTGCGCCGACAAGATTTACCGGGATGCAGCAGCTGCGGCCGAGAAGGATACTCTTGCCGCTGAAGCTCCCGGGGGGAAGAAGACGAAGACCAAGTCCGGCAAGTGCTCTGGGACCCACTCCGGCAACCGCACCTCTTCGGAGTGCTGCGCTGCCGTCGAGGACGTTCCATCGAGCTCCACCGGCAAGAGCAAGAAAGGAATGGCTGCTCCTCCGGCAACCAAGAAGGTGTCCGCAAAGGAGGACGGCACTGGTGGTACCTTCACCATCAGTGCCTCTCTTGACAGCAAATAGGAAAGCGCGCTCGTTGCCTTCCTGCGGGCGAATGTCGATGTGTTTGCCTGGCAACCATCCGACATCCCCGGTGTTCCCAGGAAGGTAATTGAGCACAAGCTTGCTGTCTGTCCTCATGCGCGGCCTATCAAGCAGAAAGTGAGGAAGCAAGCCGTGGAGCGCCAAGAGTTCATCAACGAGGAAATCAAGAAGCTAGAAGCAGCTGGCCTAGTTAGAGGTGTGATCCATCCGACGTGGTTAGCAAACCCAGTCGTCGTGCGCAAGGCCAACAGGAAGTGGAGACTGTGTATAGACTTCACCGATGTGAATAAAGCATGTCCCAAGGATCCATTCCCTTTGCCGCGCATTGACCAGATCGTTGACTCCACTGCCGGATGTGAGCTACTCTGTTTTCTTGATGCATACTCAGGCTATCATCAGATTTTCATGGCCAAGGAAGATGAAGAGAAGACTGCGTTTATCACTCCATGTGGCACTTATTGCTTTATCCGCATGCCATTTGGATTGAAGAATGCAGGCTCAACTTTTGCAAGGGTAGTATACACTGCTTTTGAGCCACAGATTCACAGAAATGTAGAAGCTTACATGGATGACATCGTGGTGAAGAGCAAAAGCAAGGAAACCCTGATTCAAGACTTGGAAGAAACGTTTCAGAACCTGCGCAGGATACAGCTCAAGTTGAACCCCGAGAAGTGCGTCTTTGGAGTCCCCTCCGGCAAGCTTCTCGGGTTCTTTGTATCACAGAGGGGGATTGAAGCCAACCCCGACAAGATCAAAGCCATTGAGCAGATAGAGGCCCCGAAGCGCGTCAAGGATGTCAGAAGGCTTGCGGGATGTGTTGCTGCCCTCAGTAGGTTCATTTCAAAGTCTGCAGAACGCGCCCTACCTTTCTTCAAAATTTTGAAGAAGGCAGGTCCCATGAAGTGGACTCCGGATGCAGAGGCGGCGTTGCAGGATTTGAAACGGTACCTGTCCTCCACTCCTATACTTGTCGCACCTAGACCACAGGAAAAGTTGTTGCTATACTTAGCGGCAACCAACCAGGTGGTTAGTGCTGCGTTGGTAGCGGAGAGGGAGTCCGACGAGGAGTCAGCACCACCGGCAAGCGAATCCAGCGACAAACAGGGGGCTGACCCGACAAGCTCTGGCCCCGACAAGGAAGACTCTGCGCAGGAACAAGGAGAGGTGCGGAAGAAGATGGTGCAGCGCCCAGTGTATTTTGTAAGTTCCCTTCTCCAGGGGGCTAGATCAAGATACTCTGGTGTGCAAAAATTGCTTTTCGGCCTCCTCATGGCCTCAAGAAAGCTGCGCCATTACTTCCAAGCCCATGAGATAACAGTGGTCACTCGCTTTCCGTTGAAGAGGATATTGCACAATCCAGAAGCAACAGGCAGGATCGTTGAGTGGGCACTGGAGCTGTCGAGCTTTGGACTCAAGTTTGAAAGTACTTCAACCATACAGAGCCGAGCTTTGGCAGAATTCATAGCTGAGTGGACCCCGACACCAGAAGAAGAAGTTCAAGAAACAAGTGTACCCGTACAAGAAGCGACAAGCGAATGGGTAATGTATTTTGACGGTGCCTTCTCGCTGCAAGGCGCCGGTGCCGGCGTGGTACTCATCGCGCCCACCGGAGAACACCTCAAATATGTTATCCAGATGCACTTTCCCAGGGAGCAAGCGACAAACAACACCGCAGAGTATGAAGGCTTGCTTG
Organism: Secale cereale; assembly: GCA_902687465.1. NCBI lineage: Eukaryota > Viridiplantae > Streptophyta > Magnoliopsida > Poales > Poaceae > Secale > Secale cereale. The sequence continues at coordinate 410,339,672 of LR738710.1, forward strand.
CCGGCCTCAGGATTGCGGCCGAACTTGGGATCAGAAAGCTGATTGTGCGGGGCGATTCTCAGTTGGTGGTCCGACAAGTTAACAAGAGCTATCAGAGCCCTTTGATGGAAGCATATGTCGATGAAGTGAGAAAGCTTGAAGAGCACTTTGAAGGTTTGCAGATGGAGCACGTCCCGAGAGCTCAAAATGAAATTGCAGATGGCCTTTCAAAGTGCGCCGCAATGAAGTTACCTGTGGAACCAGGGACCTTCTTACTCAAACTGACTCAACCATCCGTTACACCATCAATTGGGCAGTCCAAGAAGAGAAAGTTGGTCTCCGGCGACTACTTGCCGGCGGATCTTCCTGAAACCGCCGCCAAGGTCTCCAAGATCAACAACCAGAACGCTGAGGAACAGTTTGCTCCTGCAAGTCCTCGGGCTTGTGCAGTTGAAGCAAGCGTTCCCGGCAAGCCTCGCCCCGGCGAGCTTGCCGGGGGACCGTCAGCTCCGACAGGACCAGAGGTCCTTGCCGTAGAAGCTGAGGTTCCCGCAGCGGCCCTCGAGCCTTTAGTCCTTGCCATCGAGCCTCGGGCTCCGGCGTGGGCGCAGCAGATCGTCCGTTTTCTGCAAACTGGAGAACTTCCCGACGACCCTCAAGAGGTAGAGAAGATAACCAGGCAGTCAAGTATGTATCAGTTCGTGGATAACGAGCTGTACAGAAGGAGACTCAACGGTGTCAGGTTGAAGTGCATCTCCAGAGAAGATGGACAGAAGCTGTTGGCGGAAATACACAGAGGCATATGCGGCCACCACATTGGCGCAAGGGCACTTGCCGGGAAAGCTTTCCGGCAAGGGTTCTTTTGGCAAGAAGCCCTCCAAGATGCGACTGCACTAGTAACCAAGTGTAAAGCGTGCCAGTTCCATGCGAAGCAGATCCATCAGCCAGCTCAAGCTCTCCAAACAATCCCTTTGTCGTGGCCCTTCTCGGTCTGGGGGCTCGATATCCTCGGCCCTTTCCCTCGCGCTGTCGGGGGCTTTGAGTACTTGTACGTTGCAATCGACAAGTTCACAAAGTGGCCAGAAGTGGAGCCAGTGAGGAAGGTGACAGCACAGTCAGCAGTCAGGTTCTTCAGGTCGATTGTTTGCCGTTTCGGGATCCCTAACAGGATCATCACCGACAACGGTACGCAATTCACTAGTCGCACCTTCATGCAGTACGTCCAAGACCTTGGCGCCAAGGTCTGCTTCGCTTCTGTTGCTCACCCGAGGAGCAACGGTCAAGCGGAGAGGGCAAACGCTGAAGTGCTGCGCGGACTCAAGACAAGAACCTTTGACAGGCTGCGCAAGTGCGGAAGAAATTGGATAGAGGAGCTACCGGCGGCTCTTTGGTCAATCAGAACGACACCAAGTCGAGCCACCGGACAGACGCCTTTTTCTCTAGTCTACGGAGCAGAAGCAGTTCTCCCCACGGAACTCGTATACGGTTCTCCTCGAGTGCTCGCTTATGATGAGCTCGAGCAAGAGCAGCTGCGGCAAGATGACGCATTGCTCCTTGAGGAGGGACGTCTCCAGGCTGCGGTACGAGCTGCTCGATACCAGCAAGCTTTGCGCCGCTACCATAGCCGCAAAGTCAAGGCCAGGAGTCTCGAGGAAGGCGACCTTGTTCTTCGGCGTGTTCAGTCCGCCAAGAATTCCAACAAGTTGACGCCGAAGTGGGAAGGCCCTTATCGGGTGAGACAAGTTACGAGGCCCGGCGCTGTCCGCCTCGAGACCGAAGAAGGCTTACCGGTGAGCAACTCCTGGAACATAGAGCATCTTCGCAAGTTTCACCCCTAAGGCGCGGTTGCCGTGATCCGCTCCGGCAACCACCTTTTGTACAAGCTTTGCCGCTGTTGCATGTAACCCTTTGTACAAAGCCGGGCGCAGACCCCGTGCATCAGTAAAGTTTTCGTATTTCTCGCATCGATTGCCTTTTGCATGCCTTTCCTTGCTATTTGCATGTTCTATTTGGCGTTTCGATGCAGCACTCAAGTGTACGGTAAGCATCAGCGCGCCGAAAGGCCATATACTTGTTTCCCTCTCCCTTTTTCTTTCCTCTTAAGCAGAAGGAACGATTCCTCGCGCACAAGTTTGCCCGGGGGGAAGGAGGTGGAGGAGGAACCAAGTGCTGTTCAAGAAAGAGATGTCTTACCGAAAAGCAAGCAGTATAAGCAAGCAACATATGAAAGATAAGTTGTTAGAATTTGACCAGTTCAAATTTTAAATTTTAAGTTGTCTTCCTTGAACGATCACACTTTTGTATGGAAAACCTGTGCGCGGAGGAACCTACCCGTAGCTTGCCGCACCCTTATCTTGCTTTCGAGTTCACTCAACGATTTAAGTGAGCTGCGACAAGTGTCGCGCCCTTGCTTCGTCTCCGAGTACGCTCAGCAAGCTAAGTGCGTTGCGACTAGCTGCGGCAAGGTTGCTTGCCGGCGAGGACCTTGGCCAGCAGGCTGCTCAGAGTCCAGCACTCAGCGCTCGCGGCAAGGGTCCCTTGCCGGCAAGCTCCCCGGGAGCGTAGGGTGAAAAACATACAAACCCAAAGATTGAAACAAGGAAGATAACATTGCACTGATTGATCAAAATAGAGTAAATATCTTACAGAGGATAACTTGTCGCAATGGACTAATAGGTTCATGACATAATGTGCAGCAACAAAAAGATAAAGATAAATGGAGCCCTAGTCTACGCGGTCGCCCTCCTTCCTGCCAAGCTTTGCCACCTTGGCGATGATGTGGCCGACCTGCTCCTTCAGGGCCTCCGTATCTGCATCTGCCGGCAGGGTGCGAAGAACGTTCGTGAGGTTGATTCCCGGGTTGCGGTACACAATCTTCGTCAACACCCGCTCCAGAGTTCCCGCGCAGAGCCGGCGCGACTCCTCGGCCAGCTACGCGGGGATGCGGTTCCGGAGACCTGCAAGAGCCGGAGCGACCCCTCTGAAGAAGAGGTTGAGCTTGGCGCTGTGCGGGAGATCCGGATCCGGCGAGTAGATAAGATGTTCGACCTTCAACGCCAGCAACTCCTGGTCAATATTGGACGCAGAAGAAACCAGCTCTTCGGTCCACACTTCAATAGTCTGCCGGAAGAGCTCGGATGCCTTGTTGACGCTCTCCACCAAGGTTCGCTCCTTGCGGAGCTCATCCTTCAACTTGGTCTCCTGGGCCCGGGCAGCATCGAGCGATTCCTTCAGGGTGGTGACCTTCAGCTCCAAGTCCTCAATGGAGTCCTTGGCGGCCTTCAGCTCGTCGCCCCTCTTCGATAAGCTCACCTGAAGCTCAGAGTTTGTGTGAGCGTCCTTCTCGCGCTCCAAGATGAGCGCGGCAACCTTCTCGGCGCTCACCTTCATCGCCTTCTCCAACTGTTCGACCTTGGCGGCGAGCTCTCTCTTGGCGTCTTCCGCGGCAACCGCAGCGGCTTTCGCCTCCTTCAGCTCCCCGCCAAGGGCAACCTCGCGAGTGGCAAGGTCTTCTTCATGAGAGTCCAGCTCAACCTTCCGCTGCGCGAGCTCTCCTTCCCGCCGGGACATATCCACTCCGGCGAGGCGCTGCTGTTCTTCCGCTTCAGCCTTCTCGAGCACCCATTCTTGGTACTCGCCGGCGAGACGCTCACGCTCTTCCGCCACCTGGCGGAGGGCAACCTGATTGGCGGCGCTGAGCTCCGCCGCACGCTTCTCCATCTCTGCCGCGGCCTTAGCGGCAAGAGCCTCCCGGGAGGCGAGCTTTGCCTGCCTGGCCCGGTAAAGGGCCAGGAGTTGGTGGAGCAACCTCTCCTCCTCGGGCCCCTCACCTCCACTGGGCGCCTGGACGATCTTCAGGCCTGCGGAGGCGAGGACTTCTCCGTCGAACGCCTCGCCCTCCGCAGGAGCTCGCGACGAAGACCCCCACGGCATCTGGATGAAGACGCCATTGGGGGCCTCGAGATAGAACCTCTGATCCTCGCCGGCGGAGGGACCGGTGGCCGGTGCAGCATCCGATGCTCCCGCCGCCCCCGGGTCGGCGGTGCGGCCACCGTCCCCCTCCCCGGCCGCTGCGTCTGCAGCCGGGGCAGTCTCTTGCGCGGCCGGCTCGGCGGCCTCAGCTGTCTCCTCGACGACAGGGGCGTCGCCGCCGCCGCCCTGCACGCCCTCCTCCTCAAGGTCGATGACCTCCGTCTCCATGGGCGCAGGAGGAGGAAGATCTAAGAAAAAGAAAAAGAAGTTCAAGGCTCAAGCAAATATCCAAAAAAAGAGACAGGCCAAGAAAACAAGTCACGAAGCTTACCTTGACGGACGTCCTCAGCGGCGGGCTCCCTCGCCGGGGAGCTCGGCCTTGTCGGAGTGGTCACCCTCGCCGGGGAGCTTGGCCTTGGCGGGGTGGCCGCCCTCGCCGGGCTGCTCGTCCTTGGCGGGGTACTCTGCCTTGGCGGAGTACCCGCCCTTGACGGAGCACTCTCCCTTGCCGGAGAGTTCTGCCTTGGCGGGGATGGCGGGGCCTGCGGCTCCTCAGCTGTGGCCTCTGGGCGCTCTTCCCGCTGGGGCTCCATCTCTGCACAGAACAAGACAAGAGATATCAACACGTGAAGACAAAATCAAATCCTCAGGCGTTCCCCAAACCGAAAAGAGAGAACCCCAGACTTACGCTGGGGGCTGCGCTGGGGGCTGCGCTGCGGGCTGCGCTGGGGGCTGCTCATCGGAGCAGCGCTCGAGTCCGGCAGGCTCGGCTCCGGCACACCCCCTGTTGCCGCTGCCGCTGAGCCTTCCGCGACCTCGGCCTCGGGCGCCTTGGCCTTCTTCGCTGCGCGATGGGCCAGGGTCCTGAAATCAAAACAGTAGACAGAGTCAGCATCAACAGAAGAATCAAGACAGAAATCAAGAAGATATGAGGTCCGGAATCCTTACTCTTGATCCTCCTCGTCGTCCTCGCTCAGGGCGGAGAAGTCATACTCCACCGTGGGCGCGTCGGCATGAGGAGCGGAAGACGAAGACTCCCTCGCGCGCTTGGTGCTCACCGGGGCTGGGGGCTGCGAAGACCCAGCCCCTGTGGCTGCCGGCGCCCGGGGGGCGGGCGGAGCCGTTGCTCCGCTCCGAGAAGACCCCTGCCGGCTCGCTGCCGGCCTGCGGGGCGCCTCCGTCGTGGTCCGCGCACGGGCCGCCTCAGCTGCGGCTGGTGCGCCGGACGGCCTTGGCGCGGCTTGACTCCCCCGGGGAGCCGCCCGCCGAGGTGGCTGTTGCCGGGGCGCCTGCGCCCTCTCCCCCGTCGCCGCTTTGCGGAGGCGCTTTGCCGGGGACTGCTTCGGGCTTGCCGGGGGCGGGGAGCTCTCCGACGAGGAGAGGTCGTCGGCGTATAACTCAGTGGATCCGCCGGAGTCTTCGGCCTCCTCCTCCTCCTCCTCCCCTGCCCCGGCCGGCTCGCTGGGCCCAGCGTCCTGCGCTGCGGCCCCCTTTCCCTTGGCGCCTCTGCCCCTCGCGGCGCCTCTGCTCCCTCCGGCGGTGCCCTCCATTGCCGCAGCCTCCGCCGCGATCCCGTGGATCCCGGAGTGCCTCAACGAGGGGACCCCGGCGAGCGCGTCGGGTGGGAGATTCAGCAACCTGCGGATCTCCGCCTCCTCCGCCTGGGTGGACGCCTCCTCGGCCTCCGCCTCCTCCGGCGAGAACCCGAAAACTCCTGCCGCCGCGGCTGCGGCGGCCTCCTCAGCCCGAGAAGCTATGTAGGCGATTTCCTGGTCGGTGGTGTCCCGCGTGTGCAGCTTGAGGTCCTCCTTGTTCCTCGCCACCTCGGCGAGGTTGTCGTAGAAGTTGAGGACGTCGATGGGCTTCGGGGCGATCCACGAGCGGTCCAAGCCATGCGAGTCGCACATGGGCATCATGGCGAGGATTCGGTCCCTGGCGGCGTTGTTGCAGAGCGGCACCACTTCCCGGGGAGTCCTGAACCACTCGGGGTGCGTCGGGTCGTACTTGAAGAGCTCCCGTACCATCCCCCGCAGCTCCAGAGTGGTGAAGTTGAAATTAAGCCCGGGGCGCAGCCTCATGATATCTGCCGGGCCGCCGTACTCCCATGCCGGCCTCTTCCGGTCTTGGAGAGGGGCGATGCGCCGGCGGAGGAAGTCTGCGCCCACCTCGGCAACAGATAGATTGGCCAACCGAAGACGAAGAATCCGGACAAGGGCGATGTTGAGCTTAACATCGTCCGAGTCCAGGTCACTCCAGTCCCTGCCGCGCACAATGGGCGTTGTGCGCGGCGCGGTGAAGGCTTGCGGCTGGTCTTCTACGATCCAGCACCACTCCGCTCGCCATTCCTCCCACTTGCCGCGGAGCTCCCCCGGCAAGTACGCCCCTTTCTTATTCAGGCGAAAGATCCAAGAAATTCCTCCGGAGAGGGGGGCATCGGCCTCGGCTCTAGGGGTGAAGAAGTGTCTAAAGAGGGCTACATTGGGGTGGACTCCTATGAAGTTTTCGCACATGTGTGCGAAAACGGCCATGGTGAGAATGGCGTTGGGGGTGAAGTCAAGCAGATGGAAGCCATATGTGTTCATGACATCACAGAAGAAGTTCGAAAAAGGAGGACAGAGACCACAATGGAAAAAGGCAGCAAAAAAGTGGTACCCGCCGGGATAGCTGTCCTTGGCGACGGCCGGGTATGCTCGCGTGCGGGGATGCGCATCGGTTCCCTTGGACCAGAACAAGTAATACTTGTTCCAGAGTTCCTGCACGCCGAGCTTCGGCGGGAAGACGACGTGCCTCTTCCGGTAGGCGATGAGCTTGGCCGCTTGCTCCGACTTCTCCTTCTTGGCCTTCTCCGCCTTCGCCTTGTCGGCCTTTGGGGCCATGGGGGACGCGGTGGAAGGAGGGGGACGAAGAGCTCGGCGGCGGCGGAAGTATGGAGGCGGAGCACAGGAAGGAATCTTTTGCAGGTGGAAGACGACGTAATGAGAGCGCAAGGAGGGGAACCGCGCCCGCTACCTCTGCTTTTATGGGGGAGTGGGGGGCGTTTCGCCCTTTCCATTAAGAGATCGTGGGCACGTCCCATCCCATGGCGCCGCGATCGACGCGTGCCGTTACCGTGGGGTGCGGCGGATATGGAAGTGGATTCGGCGCACCGCGGGCCGCGGGTGCCCGTGCACTGTTTTGGGCCTGGCCCAACAGCGCTCGGCACCGTGTGTGGCCCAGGCCCGGGGGCTCCTGTCGGTGTACTAAGGTAGGGGTGCCTCAGTACCCCAACTTGTGCACGGGCAGTGGCAGCTTCCCGCGGCAAGGTTTACTGCGTGCTCGCCGGAAGACCTTCCTGCTCCCTATTAAACCATTCAAAAACAAAGTATACAAGACATGAGATCGAGACCCCGGCAAGAGGAGCTTGCCGGGAAGGCCGTACCAGGCTCAAGGCTGTTCCACTGACACAAGACCCTGGCAAGAGGAGCTCGCCAGGAAGACTAGAATACAACGCCTCGGCGCTATACGCGCCCCGGCAAGGGGCCCGGGGAGCGGCAAGCTCCCGGGCCCGGCAAGATCAAGGTCCTCGGCAAGGTGCTTGCCGGGGAGGTTGCGCTGTGTGCCCGCGCTCCAGCTCATCGGCCCACGCGTCGCCCTGGGGCTTATCCAGGGACGCGTGGCGGATGGCTGTGCAGCCTGGGGTACACGGTGGCACTCCACGGTGATAGATCCGTCGCCGTGGCGAACGGAGACGCTAAGGCGGGAGCTTTTGGGGTCGACGGCGACGGGCATTAAGTACTAAGGATGGCAATGGGTCGGGTTTGGATCAGGTTGAACAATATCAAATCCATATCCATATCCATGAAGACAGTCGCTGCCCACCCACGAAAAAACCCATGGGCGAAAATTGTGTCCATGTCCAAACCCGATGGATATCCATATCCATTGGATATCCATGGGGTCCTCTCAAGACATATACATAAGACACAACACAACTTGCATATAAGATGTTGCACGCATGCATCAATGCGCGTGTGAAAAAGCAGAGACAGAGGGGTCGAGGGGATACTTAGTTGCGTTGTCATAGGCCAGTGGTGCTGTCTGTTGAAGTGCTCCACCATACATGGAGATAGCAGCTGACAGTGTCGACCATCTATTGGGATACAGGAGGAGTAAGAAGAGGAGACGAGGTTGATTCTTATTGATGAGTCATCTAGCAATGGCATAAAAGATCAAAAGGGGGCTGAAGTAATATTAAGGCGGAGATTGAATGTCAACTAATAAAAGTTACAGTGGGGATTGAGAAATTTTCTTTGAATGTTTTAGATTATAGTGGGTAAAATTACAGTGGGACATGTGACTCTGAGGTAGGGATAGCCGAATATTGCCATTAATTCATACTATCGGGTCGGGTTTGGATATATCCATGGGTACAAGATTATGTCCATGCCCTACCCACGAGTAAACGGGTTGGGTTTGGCCGCCGCCCATGGGCGCAAAAGCATATCCAAACCCTATCCATACGGGTCGGATATCCATGGGTATCCATGTCCATGGGTAAAATTGCCATCCTTATTAAGTACCCTTGTCCCCCACTGTTAAAGTAGGTATAGACCACTGTTCTGTACTGTAGCTCCACTGTTCCCGCACTGTTACAACTACCACCTCTTTTACATTTTTACCCCTTTCTCCTACGTTGACACCTGTCGGTGACCCCTTGCACTATAAAAGGAGGCCCATGCACAACGTGGGGGGGGGGGGGTTCGAAACCTAGATTACTCTCACGCACGGTGTAGCTGCTTCTTCAAGCTCCCGAGCACTCAACTCAATACATAACCAAGCAGGAGTAGGGTTTTACGCATCCGTGCGGCCCGAACCTGGGTAAAACTGCCCGCGTGTCTGCTTCGATCTGCTCTTTGTGCTCCCTCCGCCCTCGTACCGCATAGACAAGGGGCTCCGGTCCCATAGGTGTTGGTGGCGGACAGTTTCCCCCGACACAATATCTGAACCCAAGAAAGTTGTTGAAGCCTTCATGGAAGCTGAATGGATTCAAGCTATGCAAGAAGAGCTTCAACAGTTTGAGTTGAACAACGTATGGGAACTTGTCAAGCGTCCTGACCCTCGCAAGCACAACATAATAGGCACAAAATGGATATATCGCAACAAGCAAGATGAGCATGGTCAAGTTGTCAGAAATAAAGCTCATCTCGTTGCTCAAGGATACACTCAAATTGAAGGAATTGACTTCAATGAAACATTTGCTCATGTGGCTAGGCTTGAAGCTATTCGCATACTGCTAGCCTATGGAAACCATCACAACATCCTTCTGTATCAAATGGGTGTGAAGAGTGCCTTTCTCAATGGCAAGATTGAAGAAGAAGTGTATGTTGCACAACCACCTGTCTTTGAAGATAAAAACATCCCGATATGGTATACAAGCTCAACAAGGCACTGTATGGCCTCAAACAAGGCCCTCGTGCTTGGTATGACACACTCAAAGACTTCCTGAAGAGCAACGGCATCAAACCTGGTTCCCTGGATCCCACACTCTTCACGAAGACATATGATGGTGAACTGTTTGTTTGCCAAATCTATGTGGATGACATTATCTTCGGCTGCACTGACAAAAGATACAGTGATGAGTTCGCTCACATGATGCAAGAGCAATATCAGATGTCCATGATGGGTGAGCTGAAGTTCTTCCTTGGTCTTCAAATTCGTTAGCAAAGCAACGGCATCTTCATATCTCAAGAGAAATACCTCAAAGATTGCTTGAAGAAGTTTGGTATGAAAGACTGCAAAGGATACACGACGCATATGCCAACTAAAAGTCATCTGAGTCCCGACGCCAATGGTAAAGATTTCGATCAAAAGGTATACCGCTCCATGATTGGTTCTTTACTTTATTTATGTGCATCTAGGCCAGATATTATGCTTAGTGTTTGCATGTGTGCTCGATTTCAAGCGGCACCAAAGGAATCGCATCACTTAGCTGTGAAGCGAATTCTTCGATATTTGGCTTACACCCCAACACTAGGATTATGGTATCCAAAGGGCTCAGAGTTTGATCTAGTTGGATTCTCAGATGCTGATTATGCTGGTGACAAAGTTGATCTCAAGTCTAAATCAGGCACATATCACTTTGTGGGACGATCACTTGTCTATTGGTCTTCAAAGAAGCAGAACTGTGTATCACTCTCCACTGCTGAATCTGAATACATTGCTGCTGGATCTTGCTGCGCTCAGCTTCTCTAGATGAAGCAAACTCTCAAGGACTATGGTGTCCATCTGAAGCATGTTCCACTCTATTGCGACAATGAAATCGCCATCAAGATTGCCAACAACCCAGTTCAGCACTCGAAGACAAAGCACATTCAAATTCGTCATCACTTTCTCAAAGATCATGTCATGAAGGAAGATATTGATATCATACACGTCAACACTGAAGAGCAGCTGGCAGATATCTTCACAAAGCCCTTGGATGAGAAAAGGTTCTGCAAGTTGCGGTTTGAGCTAAATATCTTGGAATCCTTGAATATCCTATAATCAGGCACACATCCTAACACTTATGCATGTTGATGACTTAGATGTGCAACACACGAAGTAAAGTATATCTTCAATCAATGCAGACTTACATTCTGAGTGTGAAAACATTAACGTGGAATTTGACTTCGGAGCGCCACGATAATTGTGCACCGTGTCTGGGTCTAATACTTCCTATACCATGGGTAACGCCACCTCCAAATCTTTGCTTGAAGTGTTTCTATTGGCATTACATTTGCAAAATCTTCGCATTTGATTTATCTTCGTATGTGTCTTCTCATTGTCAATTTGATCTTACTCAGATATATACATATATAGACTTGTGTTCTATCCTCTACAACATTCACTTATGATAGAGGCAAAGGTGTCCCGTCTTCCGATGAGATGGTGGCTATCGTTTTGGAGGAAGTCGCCTTGACGATCCAACTACGAACGTGCGAGGACGTCGCGCCTTAGCAATCGCTAAACCAACTCCGAGAGGTTATTGACCACGCCGGAGCACGATCAACCTGACCACGAAGGTCTGTTTCCTGCAGGCAAACGAAGAACAAGCAAGAAACTGAGATTGCAATCTGGATATTGCGAATTCAAGAGGAAAGCTTTATTGATCAAGTGGGGTTCTGTGACGTCTTGGTCTGGTCGTTGAACACAAACGAAGTACGCGAAGTTGCAGCTATGGCGAACTTTAATCTAAACAAAACCCAAAGTCTAAACGACGCCCTAAGGGCTGTATATATGGGAGAAAGAGGGGGGAATTTCGTGGCCCTTGGTCGAGGGGTCCGAAACCAACTCTAACTCTTGTTTCCCCACACATACGGACTCTAAAAACAGCCTATACTCAAGTATTTCGAAATTACATGGGCCTGGCCCAATAATAAGGTGACGCAGCACCTATAATAGCCTCTGGACGAAATTTATGAAAGGGCATCTTGTATATTTCATCCAAGGCTTCACGCACTCATTATGGTGGCTTTAAAGTCTTGAAATCATCACTGGTAACTCCGTTCTTGTTCCCCTTGCGCATGCCATCATCTCCATGCTTGATCTTGCTCCAATGTTCATCCTTCTTGTCCAAGCTAGGCCCTTCATTTGTAAGCAAGACAAATGTGTCCAATTTAGGCAGCATCATATTCTCATGAACATTAGATTCATTACCAAGAAACGAAAGTACCTGGTAATTTAATTGGCGTGCGCGAGCTCGAGTAATTGGTCCTGTATATGTGTCAGTTGGAGCTGTGGGTGTAACCTTGTTAGTGATGTCCTCATCATCCTCCCCTTCTTGAATTGAAGTCGTCCTCGACGGAAGCTCATATTCCTCACCCAAGTAAGGCTTCAAATCTGCAATGTTAAATGTGGGACTAACCCCAAAATCTGCAGGCAACTCAAGTTTATATGCATTATCATTTATTTTCTCTAACACCTTGAAAGGACCATCAACACGTGGCATTAGCTTTGACTTGCGCAAATTAGGAAACCTATCCTTACGCAAATGTAACCAAACAATATCTCCAGGTGCAAAGACAACACATTTTCTACCCTTATCTCCAACAAGTTTATATTTAGCATTCATGCGCTCAATATTTTCCTTACTTAACTCATGCATTTTTAAGATCAATTCAGCACGTTGTTTAGCATCAAAATTAACCTTCTCCGAAGATGGAAGAGGCAACAAATCAATAGGTGCACGAGGTAGGAAACCATAGACAATTTCAAAAGGGCACATCTTAGTAGTAGAATGCAACGAACGATTATAAGCAAATTCAATATGAGGCAAGCATTCTTCCCACATTTTCTTATTATTCTTCAAAACAGCCCTAACCATAGTAGACAAAGTTATGTTGACTACTTCAATTTGACCATCAGTTTGGGGGTGACAAGTAGTACTAAAAAGTAGTTTAGTCCCCAACTTAGCCCATAAACATCTCCAAAAGTGGCTAAGAAATTTAGTATCACGATTTGAAACAACATTATTTGGCACACCATGCAAGCGAATAATTTCACGAAAGAACAAGTCAACAACATTAGCAGCATCATCGCTTTTATGACATGGTATAAAGTGTGCCATCTTCGAGAACCTATCCACGACAACAAATATGCTATCCCTCCCCTTCTTTGTTCGAGGTAAATCTAAAACAAAGTCCATAGATATATCTCCCAAGGAACACTAGGAACAGGCAAAGGCATATATAAACCATGAGGATTGAGTCGTGACTTAGCTTTTTGACATGTAGTGCAGCGACCAACAAAACGCTCAACATCCCGTCGCATCTTTGGCCAAAAGAAATGTGTAGCAAGTACGTCCTCCGTCTTCTTCACGGCAAAGTGTCCCATTAATCCTCCTCCATGCGCCTCCTGCAACAACAAAAGACGAACAGAGCTAGCTGGAATGCATAGCTTGTTAGCACGAAACACAAATCCATCATTAACGACGAACTTGTTCCATGTTCTCCCTTGTTTACAATTCTGCAATACATCTTTAAATTCAGCATCATGCACATATTGATCTTTGATGGTCTCCAAACCAAATATTTTAAAGTCAAGTTGTGAAAGCATAGTATAACGATGAGACAATGCATCAGCAATAACATTTTCTTTTCCCTTCTTGTGTTTAATAACATAAGGGAAAGTCTCTATGAATTCAACCCATTTAGCATGTCTACGGTTCAGTTTTGCTTGACTTTTAAGGTGCTTCAAAGATTCATGATCAGAATGTATAACAAATTCTTTGGGCCATAAATAATGTTGCCATGTTTCCAAAGTCCGAACAAGAGCATATAATTCCTTATCATAAGTAGAATAATTTAGACTAGGCCCACTCAATTTTTCAGAAAAGTATGCAACAGGTTTACTATCTTGTAATAACACACCTCCTAACCCAATTCCACTAGCATCACATTCAAGCTCAAAAGTCTTATTAAAATTAGGAAGTTGGAGTAAAGGAGCATGTGTCAACTTATCTTTCAATACCGTGAATGCTTCTTCCTCTACTGTACCCCAAACAAAAGGCACACCCTTCTTTGTAAGCTCATTGAGATGTGCAGCAATGGTGCTGAAATCTCTCACAAAACGCCGATAGAATCCAGCGAGGCCAAGGAAACTCCTCACGTGTGTGACCGTTTTGGGCTGCGGCCAACTCTCAATAGCTTCAATATTGGCTTTATCAACCTCAATTCCCTGTGGAGTAACAACATAGCCAAGAAAAGAGACTCGGTCGGTGCAAAAGTTGCACTTTCCAAGGTTACCAAACAAACGTGCATCACGTAGAGCAATAAAAACAGCACGTAAATGTTCCAAATGTTCCTCTAAAGATCTGCTAAAAATCAATATATCATCAAAGTATACTACCACAAATCGTCCAATGAAAGCACGTAAAACTTCATTCATTAATCTCATGAAAGTACTAGGTGCATTAGTTAGCCCAAAAGGCATGACTAACCACTCATATAATCCAAACTTAGTTTTAAATGCTGTTTTCCATTCATCTCCCAATTTCATACGAATTTGATGGTATCCACAACGCAAATCAACTTTGGAGAATATTGTAGAGCCACTCAATTCATCAAGCATATCATCTAGCCTAGGAATAGGATGACGATAACGAATAGTAATATTATTAATGGCTCTACAATCAACACACATACGCGATGTACCATCCTTTTTCGGCACTAGAATAATAGGAACAGCACAAGGACTAAGGGATTCGCGTATATAACCTTTGTCGAGTAGCTCCTGTACTTGACGCATAATCTCCTTCGTCTCTTCTAGATTGGTACGGTATGGTGCGCGGTTGGGTAGCGATGCACCGGGAATTAAGTCAATCTGATGCTCAATCCCTCGAATAGGTGGTAATCCCGGTGGCACGTCTTGTGGAAAGACGTCGGCGAACTCCTGCAAAATGTTAGTGACAGCAGGAGGCAAAGAGGAAGGCACGTCCTCGAATGAAAATAATGCCTCTTTGCACACAAAAGCATAGCAAACAGATTTGCTAAAATCTAGCTCAGCAATATGAGATTTGGTGGCAAATAAACATGCACTTTTCAATTTAATTTCAGAAGCAACAGTAGATGGTTCATTATTAGGATTCATTTGTTGCTCAAATTGTTTTGCCACAATCTGATTTTCACTCTTATTTTTCTCCTGTTTTGCTTTATTAGCTCTATTAATATCATCTTTCAAAATGGAATCAGGAGTCATAGGAAGGAAAGTAATATTTTTATCCTTACGAACAAGAGTATACTGATTGTTTCTACCATGGTGTACATAATTTTTATCAAATTGCCATGGTCTACCAAGTAATAAGGAACATGCTTGCATAGGTACCACATCACAATCAACATAATCAGCATATGTAGAGATACTAAAATGCACATGAACAGTACATGTTACCTTAACCTTGCCGCTGTTGTTGAACCATTGGATGTAGTAAGGATGTGGATGTGGTCTTGTGGTGAGAGATAGCTTCTCCACCATCTCCATGCTAGCCAAGTTGTTGCAACTCCCTCCATCTATGATCAGGCGAACAGAACGTTCCTTCACAACTCCCTTTGTATGGAACAAATTATGCCTCTGATTTTGCTCAGCTTGTGTAACCTGCACACTCAAAACACGTTGAGCAACTAAAAATTCATACCCGTCAGCATCTTCAGGAGCCATGTATTGCGTCTCATGATCAGAATCGTCTCCGCCGTGTTCTTCACGTGTAATAAGAGCCAAAGTCTCCTCATCATAGTCACTAGCGGACTCATATCCACCATCCTCAGCAGCAATCATCAGACGCTAAGATTTGCATTCTCTCGCAAAATGTCCTCTTCCCTTACAGCGACGACAAATAATATCACTGGTGTGCCCTATTGATGCCATGGAAGAAGATGAACTCTGTGCAGGCCCAATAGGTGTGCTCTTGGCAGATAATGGTGGTTGTGCCTGCTTCCTTGTACCACGGCTGGTGGTAACAGCTGATGGAGGTGTCGGTGCAGTAGAATGTGTGGAAGTAGAGGATGCACGCGGTGTCCTTGATGAAGGTCGACCTGCAGAAAAGTTAGTCTGCGCCAATGCCTGTCGATCCTGCACTTCACGTTCAGCTTTACAAGCAAGATGGAATAAACGAGTGATATTATTATAATACTTATACTCTAGAATGGTCTGAATCTCTCTATTTAATCCACCCATAAAACGTGCAAGCATACCTTCATTCTCCTCAACAATACCACATCTAATCATGACAGTTTGTAATTGCTGATAATATTCTTCTACAGAATTTTTTCCTTGTCTGAAGCGCTGCAGTTTTTGAAGTAATTCACGTTGATAATATGGTGGAACCCAACGAGTACGCATAGCAGTTTTCAAAGCAGCCCAAGTTTTTGGAATAGGATATAATCTACAATGTTCAGACCACCAAACACATGCAAAACTAGTGAAAGCACAAACAGCAGCAGGAACACGTCTCTCCTCGGGATAATGTAAACATGTAAAACGTTGCTCAGTTTCTAACTCCCAAGTAAGATATATATCAGGAACATATCTACCCTCAAATGGTGGAATATTCAATTTCAGTTTAGGAAGATGGTCATGTACCTCAGGTGGTGGTGCAGCCCTACCATTGCGATGATATGCATGAGGATGACCTGGTGGTGGTGGTGCTGGTTGTTGCACGTAGTTCTGATTTTGGTCAACCTCATCCTCGTAATGGTCCTCTACCTCTGCAGTAGCAGCAAGAGCTACAGAAACATCAACAACAGCACCAGAAGCTTGACCATGCTCAAGGGGAACACGTTGTGCTCGTCCCACTTGATTTGGAAGGCGATGTTGTTGTTGTTGTTGTTGTTGTTGTTGTTGTAGAGGTGGGACACCTGCAGCAGCCGGTGGTGGTGGAAAACGCGAAAGCAATTCAGCAAACTTGTTATCGAGCTTTGTTTCAAACGTCTTCTCCATGCCATCTATCTTCTCCATGGCCTTGTCCAATGTGTTTAGCACATCTTGCACCTGTACACTCATAAATTTGCTGAAACTTATCATGAAGCTCCTTATTCGTCAAGTTCTCCCAGTCAGTCTCGTCGACTTGTGATCCTAGCATGGTTAGCAGCAATAGAAACACACAAGAATATAATCCTACAGACTACTTAAAAGTGGTGGTGGTGGCGAGTGTCACAAATCCAACTAGCAAATCTCAAATTCTTACCAATTCTTACCCAGCAGCAGGTGGTGATCGGCAACCGTGGTAGTCAAAACTCTCAAAGCTTGAATAAAGCGATTACCAAGGAGAGTCAAATGCACGACGTAGATGTATGTGGAGCTGGGAAGGCTTATAAGATGGTAGCAAAAGGGGTCAGCAATAATCAATTCAGAGATGCAAAGTTGAATAAACGCTCAACGACGGTACTGTGCTGGTCCTAGGCTAGACCGTACTAGAGACGCGAACCTAGAACACTAACAAAATTACGGCGCTGCACGTAATAAAGGGGAAAGCACACTTTGAAAAAAAATCGCCTCTTTTTTTGCGCTCTTTTTTTTTGCGCTGCTTTTTTTTTTGCCGAAAATCACTATAATGGCGAGTGTCTCAAAACACTTCCCAAGTCAAACTAAGATGATAGGCACGAAAAAATTTTGATGATTTTTTTTTTCGGAATCAGGGCAGCGACGACAAAAAAGTGCGGTAAAAAAACAGTATGGTGGCACGTGTCTCAAAAGACTCAGAAAAGCCCAAAAATAGAATAGGGAAAATATATTTTCACCTGTCGAAATTTTGGCCTAAAAACTGCCTAGTGGTGGATATATGGTGGTAGGTTATGGCAGCGGTGGTAGGTTATGGCAGCGGTGGTGGTATGTGGTGGCGGTGGTGGGATATGGCAGCGGTGGTGGTATGGCAGCGGCGATGAATATGGTGCGACGGCGACGTGACAAACTGTGAACAGAACTCGAAACTCTAAAGAACTAGACGCTAAGACCAGCAACTTGACACGATGATGCAACCGCAAATTCAAAAAAGCAAATACAGTAAAGATTATGCAAAGTCTCAGATTGGTTCGGATGGGATGAACTAACCCTAATTTTTTTTTGGCTTTTTCGTGGACTATAGGTACGAAGAACAGACTCGATCTAAACTATGAAAAACTGTAAAATCACACCGAGCAACCTGCAAATCCGATACCACTTGATAGAGGCAAAGGTGTCCCATATTTCGATGAGATGGTGGCTATCGTTTTGGAGGAAGTCGCCTTTGACGATCCGACTACGAACGTGCGAGGACGTCGCGCCTTAGCAATCGCTAAACCAACTCCGAGAGGTTATTGACCACACCGGAGAACGATCAACCTTACCACGAAGGTCTGTTTCCTTCAGGCAAACAAAGAACAAGCAAGAAACTGAGATTGCAACCTGGATATTGCGAATTCAAGAGGAAAGCTTTATTGATCAAGTGGGGTTCTGTGACGTCTTGGTCTGGTCGTTGAACACAAACGAAGAACGCGAAGTTGCAGCTATGGCGAACTTTAATCTAAACAAAACCCAAAGTCTAAACGACGCCCTAAGGGTTGTATATATGGGAGAAAGAGGGGGGAATTTCGTGGCCCTTGGTGGAGGGGTCCGAAACCAACCCTAACTCTTGTTTCCCCACACATACGGACTCTAAAAACAACCAATACTCAAGTATTTCGAAATTACATGGGCCTGGCCCAATAATAAGGTGACGCAACACCTATAATAGCCTCTGGACGAAATTTATGAAGGGGCATCTTGTATATTTCGTCCAAGGCTTCACGCACTCATTATGGTGGCTTCAAAGTCTTGAAATCATCACTTGTAACTCCGTTCTTGTTCCCCTTGTGCATGCCATCATCTCCATGCTTGATCTTGCTCCAATGTTCATCCTTCTTGTCCAAGCTAGGCCCTTCATTTGTAAGCAAGACAAATGTATCCAATTTAGGCAGCATCATATTCTCATGAACATTAGATTCATTACCAGGAAACGAAAGTACCTCGTAATTTAATTGGCGTGCGCGAGCTCTAGTAATTGGTCCTGTATATGTGTCAGTTGGAGCTGTGGGTGTAACCTTGTTAGTGATGTCCTCATCAACTTGTAGCTATGTCTTCTTATTTGAATCTTTTGTACTAAGTGAATGTGATCGGACCCTAACCTCTCTATGCTTTCTACCTCAAACCCTATCTATCCAAATCATATGCATTCTGTTGGAACCGTCGAATGTCTTCTCTGCGTCCTTGTCAGTAGAAGATACAGAGACAAACATTAAATATGCTTTTAATGCTCAATCCTTATGTAACACTCCAAATTTTTGGATTTGTTTTCATCAAACTTTTTGGTCTTTTGGAAGGGGGATATTTGATCTTTTCTTAAAACCCATTCTGAAAACTTTTATGTCAAAAGTATGTGTGTCCTTCTCAACCTTGATTCTGGTCTTGAAGGTTTTCTACCTGTGTTAACTCAACACAAGTTATTTTAAAAAAGGTTCTGTTTGACAATTTTTTCCTTCTTGAACAAACCTTCATATTAAAAACCATGGACTTGTCTTCCCCTTTCAAACTTTTCCTCTTGCCATAACACCCAATGAATGTCTTTCTCTCCAAAACCTCCTTTCCGCCTTGAAACAAGTCTCTCATCAATTCCAGCAGGTTTCAACATCATGGGGATTTTTCTTCTAATTATTTTATCCCAAAAACAAATTATGTCTATTAATTTGAGCCTTGGTGATTTACAAAGGAACCACCAATTCCCTTTTGATTTTTGATTCCAAACCAACTCCCATGGCTAGTACTTAGTACCCTCAACCTAGATCCATCTTGTTTCACTAGTCCACAGTTCAAAATTTTCAAATTTCAATTGTTGCAAGTTTGGACCAGATTTGCCATTTTTGATGAAATTCATATTTTTTCTCTTCCCAAAAATCTGTGAAAATTCAGGCAGCCTCTGGATGCATCAAGAGACCTCCTCACCAAATATCATCTCCAAAAAGATTTTCCACATGCCAAAAACATTTCATCGAACACCTGGCGTGCACTGTTTCTGTCAAGATTCAGAAAAGTTAACTCAAGAATGCAGTCGACAGTGCAGTTTCGTCAGTTTCATCAGAACCTCTCGTCAATCTCACCAGTGTCGCCTTGGCTCCTTGCTGCACTGCTCCTCGCGCTTATCCTGAGCGCCGCACGCTCGCTTGGCTTGTTGCTGGCGTCGGTGGCGCCGTGGCCTGTCTGCGCCGTCGTCTTCCGCGGCGGCAGAGCCACCCGTGGCGGCCGACAGGGTGCACACTACAATGCAACGCCGTTCGGCACCACCCAAGCCACCTGGAAGCTCCGCGTGGCCATCTCCTTGCCTGCGCACACTCCAGCACCGTCGCCGTGGCCTGAGATGCGCAGAGCGCGCTCTCTGCCGCCGACGTGCCCGCACGGCCATTCCGTTGGGGAAATGCCGTAAGCGCCCCTGCCTTGCTAAGTTCTGCACCGGAATGGAACCAGTACACCGTCTAGTAACTGCTCAAGCGCCTAAGCCACCCGTCCAGCCACAGCATCGCCGTAATCGCTCGCCGGACTTATCCCGTTTGCGGAAACCGCCTCGGGCCGGCTATAAATAGCACCCCCATGCTCGTTCTCGACCCCGCACAACTCCAACACCTCACCAGACCCCGCCCAGCCACTGGAAGAGCCTCGAGGGGCCCTTCTCCTCCAACTCCGGCCGCCTCGATCCGCTTCGGGCTCCGGCAGCTTCCTCTCTGGTGAGAGCTTCTCCACCGCCCTAGTTTTACCAATAGCTTCCTAGCACACCTAGACAACTAACCCCCACTCCAATTTGACCCCAGCAACCCTCTCCGACGAGACCCACAACCACCCGAGCCGCCGGCCGCAGGAGATAGGGTCGCCGTCGACGTGGTGCTCGCCGACGTCCAACTTCACCACCCACCGACGCGGAAGAGCACCAGGAACACGTAGGTACCACCCACTCCCCCTACCTTGCCGTGGATCGGCGCTGGCGACCACCGCAGCTCTCTGGCACCGGCGCGACTCTGTTTTCTGTTTCAATTTTCAAACCTGACGAGTGGGACCCCCTCGTCAGTCTCTCAGTCACATTCGAATCGTTTTTAATGGAAAGCGCCTTTGGGCAAAGTATGTTTTCCCTATTCGGCTGGCGTACTACTTACCGAATTGTTTTCTGTTTTTATATTCTAGCCCCTAGAAACTTTTTGTTTCATTACAGACAAGTCCTTGGACAGAAACTTTAATAACTTTTTAAAAAAAGACGATTTTGAGTTGATTCTTTTTCTGTCCTCTTTAGTTTTCTGTCTAGTTTTTTATCATATTTATTTGAAAAATAATTGGGACAACTTTTATACACGCACGGTATTTATGTTAGTACCCATTTTATTTGTATACGTAGATACCGAAGGAGGTGACGGAGCCGCGAACTTCACCGAGTTAGACTCCGACTACTATGAACCAGGCAAGCATGTTTGAACTTTTGATATGATGAGTGTGTTGCATGTTTGCTTGAGTAGTTCTTCTTCATAGCATGGTTATATAAGCATTTGTGGATGTTATATTTCATGCAAGCAAGCTTCGGGTGAGCCCCGAAAGATGATGATGAACCAACCTGATCATGTGCTGACATGAGGGGTTGTGAGCTGGTATTGTTGAAGCATGCCAGTCAACTGTTAACTCTAGTATCAACGTGGATCAAGTCATGATCCCGTTCGTCTCCTATTTGCTACTATCACATGTCTTCTGCAAAGATTACGGTTTAGTCAGCTACAAACCTATTTCCGTGTACACACCAAATAGAGGGGCCGGTATGAGCGTTCCATGGCCCTGGATTAAAGCCCGTCATCCGGTCCGGGGGCATGGGTGTTTCTGGTTGGGACCGATAGGGGGGCACCCCTTAGAGCGCGTGATATAAATTTGATCCCATGCTATTCGAGGTTGTAGCCTCCCCATCTTAAAGCTTTTCGTGAGTGTTGTCACCGATGATTCCGGGCAGCAGGATGTGAAATGGGTGTGTACTGGTTAGTTGTGTTTCTGCTAAAACACCGTAGACGGAACTAGTCCTTGTGGCTAGTGAAATCCGTTGGCTGTGATTCAAGAGTACAAACTCTGCAGAGTCAAAAATCTTCCGAGTAGCCATGCCTATGGCCTAGTGTCAATCTTCGTGTCAACCCCAGTGACCGTCTCGGTTAATTTATGATAATGATAAGAATGGTGATCTAGTCAAGAGTCATTTTGGTAGATGAACTAACCAGTTATTTCTGCACTAATTAATCTCTTGAAATAATTTACCGTTATACCGAAGATTATATAAGCACTTTATGTGATGTCGCTCAGACATCCGACTGTGGCATTCTTGTTATTTACTTCCGAATATAAGCCCTTTATGTGATGTCGCTCAGACGTCCGACTATGGCATTCTTGTTATTTACTTTCGAATATAAGCCCTTTATGTGATGTCGCTCAGACGTCCGACTGTGGCATTCTTGTTATTTACTTTTGAATATAAGCTCTTTATGTGATGTCGCTCAGACGTCCGACTGTGGCATTCTCATTATTTATTTTTGTTATAATCCCTTTATGTGATGTCGCATAGACGTCCGACTGTGGCATGTTTTTATTCATTTTTCCTCATGAGGCATCGCTCAGACACTCGTTTGGTATTCTTTTATTTCTCTTAGGGATTTCGGGAGGACTACCGCCCGACTTCCATTTTTATATTATTCGAGTACATATTGCTAGTTTGCTCATATGCATCATGTTTGCATTTGTTATATCTTATGTCCGAACTGTCTTGCGAGTACAATCAAAGTACTCACCTGGCTTGTTGATTTGGCCAGATGTTGACGAAGGCGATCTCATGGATGAAGAGTTTGATAGCGAGTCCGACGTCTAGTGGAGTCCTAGTCAGTCTCTTGCAATTATGGAGTTGATCATTGTTTTATAACCGCTTCCACCAACCACCAAATAAATTCATCGGGACTCACTCCGACACTCGATGAACTGTAAGATACTTGAGTCATGTCACCCACTACACTGTGACATATCCACCACCTCTTTTTATTACGAGTCAGTAGTTATGCCACCCTACCCTTGTGTCATATCTGCCCTTATGTATTATATCTGCGTGCTTGTAATAAATCATTGAGCAACCTCAGCTCAACCATGTATAATATTCAGTACTCTGGAATTTTGTATCAAGGATTTGTCTACCAGTGAGAAGTATTCTTCTGTACTGGTTCGATAAAAAGTTCGGTTCTCTCGGTAAATATTTTACTAGAAAACCGGTCCTGACAACCTTGGTATCAGAGCCAAGCTGACTGTAGGAAGCCACTAGGTGTGATCGCTAATCGGTTATTAGCATATTGAGTGCTATTTCCGCATTTTTACGTTTGTAGCAATTTTTTGTTAGTCATCATAAATTTATGATTTGACTATTCGGAATTTTTTTCTACTTTTGTAGATGGCCAGCAACGACTGTGATTCACAGGTGTTTGCCAACATTCCTGAGGGGTTTATCAATCTCCTCGTCGCCATCACCAAGGTCGCGATCGGGCCATCGACTCATCCAGAGTTCACACTCTACCGGCACAAGATCAGCGACAGCGTGTCGATGCACCAGGCCACGATGCAACTCAAGGGAGGGGGTTCTGAAGCACGCCGCTTCCGATTTGTGGGCAGGGCCATGCCTACGAAGATGCATCCCATGCAGATGGTTGCCCGTGGGGCGTTAGCTCGTCTCCGGGATGCTCTTCCGTCGATGAAGACTCGTCGCTACCGTTACCTCCCCTGCCACGTACCTTACACGTGCCACTATTTGTTTGCTTGCGCAAGGGGAGAACGTGATGAAGCCATCGAATCCTTGGTTGAGTACCTCAAGGCTCTTGAGGTAGCCTTTGATAACCTTGTGGACGACTTGGTGGCTGCTCGTATGGACTTAGTTCAGAACGGTTCCGCCAACAGGAGGGAGCTTCTCCATACTTCACCACCACTGACTTATGTCTCGTTCTCAGCATCTTATGCACCTGCCATATTAGCCACCGCTCGCCGCCTACCTACCACTTAGGAGTTTGACCAGATAATTGCTCCTACTCCAGTCAGAGCTGCACCACCTGCCGCGCCCGCACCAACTCCTCGAACCAGTATTCCACACCTGGAGCCTATTAGCGAGGAGGAGGTTGAGTCTCCATCGCCACTGGGTCTTACCCTCGGCAGGCTGAAGGAAGTCTTCACCATCTCCGACTAGTACGCCTGTCCGCGACGCGAAGTGTCCGCTTGTGTGATATGTTTTTATATGTAAAATAGGTTGATGAGAAGTAGTCTGTTTGCGCATCATGTAGGAACTCGGAGAAGTGCACTAGCATAAATAACATGTCAGGAATGTGTACGCGCATCCTGAGTGACGTATTGTATAATTACGACTCGCGTGTAAGATATGTACTAAGCAGTCCTTCTCCATGCGCAATCAAGTATTTTCTTTCAAAATCTTTGGAGTTTGTGTATTTGCTGCATTTGCAAAATCATTGGTTTATTTTTGCCGCTCAGTTCTTCTCATGAGTCCTGCAATAATACACCAGAGTGTAAAATGACTCGTCCCTGGACTCGTTCGATGCCAAGTCCGCCAGAGAAAAATTATTGCACACAAACAAGCAACAATTTCACGCAAGGGCAGTCAAGTCAGCAGGGCAGTGAAACAACATTTTCTCAAGTATGCCGCCTTTACGAGCAAAGCCAGCAGCAGCACCAAGAAATGATGAACCATGTTATCAATATGGGGAATCATCGTGAGCCACACCAGCAGCATTCTAAATTGTCTGAATTACAGAAGACACGTCCGCCAACATTTTCTCACACTGACAGACCTCTTGAGGCAGATGATTGGCTTCGAGACATTGAAAGGAAATTGATTATTGCACAGTGTTCAGATCGTGAAAAAGGTACTTTATGCACCACACTATCTTACTGGAGCAGCTGCATCATGCTGGGAGAATTTTCTGCATATGCACCAAAATGAAAATGATATCACTTGGGAGGATTTTAAAGAAGGTTTTCGTGGGGCGCACATCCCTAGAAGGGAGTTCGATGACATCAAGCAAAGGGTCATGACAGTGACTGAGTACAACAGCCAGTTTACTCTATTGTCTCGTTATGCCAACGAAGAGCGTATGACTGAAAATAAGAAGATGGAAAAATTCCTGGATGGTCTGTCACCAGCACTTAAATGCCAGCTAGTCGTACACACATTCCCAGATTTCAAGACACTTGTGGACAAGGCTATTACTTTGGAAAATGAGCGCCGCTGTCTGGAAGACATTCGCAAGCGAAAAAGGGATAAGACCACCCACACTCGCAACAACAGGAACAAGATTAATTTTCAGGAAAATGGGGCGAACAAATCCATGACCAATGACACGCGTCCGAACAAAAAATTTCATGCAAGGGACAAGGATTTCACGTATCGCCCAGGTGTTACTTGCTACGCTTGTGGAGAAGAAGGACACTATGCCAAACAATGCCCAAAACCAAGGAACTCGACCCCGAAGCCGAACAGCAATGGAAACAATTCAGCGCCCAAGCGTAACAACCTCAACCCCAATAACAACCACAAGAAAGGCCACCTGAACCATGTGACCAAGGAGCAAGCACAGGATGCCCCGGATATCATACTCGGTACGTTCCCTGTCAACACAATACCTGCCACGGTTTTGTTTGATTCTGGAGCTTCTCATTCGCTCATTTCGAAGAACTTTGCTTTGCAACATGATTTTTCGATGCTTCCCTTGGGAAAATCAATGACGATCAAGTCCCCTGGAAGTAAGCAGATCACTCAGAATTACTGCCAAGGTGTGACTATTTTGATTAAAGGATTAAAGTTCACGCAAACCTCATCGTGTTGGAAAATAAGGGACTAGACGTTATCCTAGGTATGGACTGGCTAACCACAAACAAAGGATTTATCGACTGCTTCAATCGAACTATGATTCTTACTCATCATCACAGAAAGACGATAAGTGTCGCAGCTCAAGAAAGACCAGTATCACGTCAACCAAAATTGAACCAGGTAGACACTTGTGAGTTAAGCAAGGTTCCAGTAGTATGTGAGTTTCCGGACGTATTTCCCAAAGAACTGCCAGTCATGCCACTAGACAGGGAAATATAATTCATCATTGAGCTAGCACCTAGAACCACCCCCATTTACAAGAAACCATACAGAATGGCAACGTCCGAATTGATTGAACTAAAGAAGCAAATAAAGGAATTACTGGACAAAGGATTTATACGGGCCAACTCCTCACCTTGGGGTTCGCCGGTATTATTTGCCAAGAAGAAGGAAGAGACTATGAGATTATGTATAGACTACCGAGCGCTCAACATGGTCACCATCAAGAACAAATATCCGATGCCACAGATAAATGATTTATTTGACCAACTAGCTCAAGCCAAGGTTTTCTCAAAAATTGATTTAAGGTCGGGTTATGATCAATTAAAAGTACGGACAGAAGATATCCCGAAAACAGCATTCACCTCCAGATACAGACTATATGAATTTACAGTAATGCCGTTTGGACTGGCCAACGCCCCCGCATATTTTGTCCACCTCATGAACAAAGTGTTTATGAAATTTATGGAATAATTTGTTGTGGTATTTATTGATGATATCCTGGTATATTCAAAGACACCAGAAGAACATGTTGAACATCTCCGAATTGTACTAGGAGAATTAAGGAAACATCAACTATACGCCAAATTCAGCAAATGAGAATTTTGGCTAAGACACGTTGGTTTTCTTGGCCACGTATTGACGCAAGAAGGAGTTGCTGTGGACCCGGAAAAAGTCAAGGCCGTACTTGGTTGGAAGCCACCAGCCAATGTAACAGATGTACGAAGTTTCCTCGGAATGGCTGGATATTATCGAAGGTTTATTGAGGGATTTCCCAGCAGAGCCAAACCAATGACACAGTTACTCAAGAAAGATAAGAAATTCGTATGGACTGAAGCTTGTGAGAAAAGCTTCCAGGAATTCAAAAGGAAATTAACAACAGCCCCAGTATTGGTCGTACCGGACATACACAAAAGTTTTGAGGTATATTGCGACGCATCCCGGAAAGGCCTCGGGTGCGTACTGATGCAAGAAGGCAAGGTAGTCGCATACGCTTCCAGGCAACTACGGAAACATGAAGAAAATTATTCTACTCACGACTTGGAATTGGCAGCAGTCATTCATGCACTCAAGGAGTGGAGGCACTTTTTTCTTGGGAATCGTTGTGAAATATATACAGACCATAAGAGCCTCAGATATATTTTCACACAACCAGAACTCAATTTACGACAACGACGCTGGTTGGAATTGGTGAAAGATTATGACGTTGGCATTCACTATCACCCAAGAAAGGCGAACGTAGTAGCAGATGCTCTCAGCCGTAACCCCAGCTCGGACAACGGCAGCCTACAAAACTTGAGACCTGAGTTTCAGCAGGAATTCGCCAGGCTCAACTTGATGATGGTCACCAAAGGCGAAGTGTCAAATATGGAAATATGGCCTACACTAATAGAACAAATTAAGAAGGCTCAGCATGGACACCCCAGCATTGAAGGCATAAAAAGAAAAGTCACTCTGGGCAAGGCGTCAGAATTTGTCATAGACGGTGAGGGACTATTATGGTTCGGAGACAGGCTTTGCGTACCCAATAACGAAGACCTCAAACAGCAAATTCTAGCAGAGAGCCACACCGCTCCATATTCAATTCACCCTGGAGGGACCAAAATGTACAAGGACATTCAGGAAAGGTTTTGGTGGCACGGTATGAAGAGGGATATAACCACATACATTGCATGTTGTGATTCATGTCAACGCATTAAAGCCGAGCACCAAAAACCCGCAGGACTATTACAGCCAAACAAGATACCTGAGTGGAAATGGGACGATATTGGGATGGACTTTATTGTTGGACTACCATGGTCACAACACGGAAATGATGCCATATGGGTCATCATAGATAGACTAACTAAGGTGGCACACTTCATCCCAGTCAAGACAACCCACACCACCCAGAAGCTTGCCAAACTTTACCTCGCCCGTATAGTATGCCTGCATGGAGTTCCAAAGACTATAATATCCGACAGAGGCACTCAATTCGTCTCTAAATTTTGGGATCATTTACAGCAAGCTCTGGGGACACAACTAGTATTCAGTACAACATATCACCCCCAGACTGGAGGACAAACTGAACGGGTAAATCAAATTCTAGAAGTCATGCTGAGGGCATGTCTTCTCACCTATGGAACCAGTTGGGAAGCAAGCTTGCCGTATGCCGAGTTCACATACAACAATAGCTACCAAGACAGTCTGAAAATGGCACCTTTCGAAGCCTTGTACGGACGAAGATGCCGTACCCCATTAAATTGGTCAGAAATAGGGGACAGTCGTATCTTCGGCCCAGATATGCTCAAGGAAGCAGAAGAGAAAGTTAGACTAATACGGGATCGACTCAAGACAGCTCAAAGCCGGCAGAAGAGTTATTACGATCAGAAACATCGTGAAGTCAGTTTTGAACCCGTTGAAAACGTGTATCTACGTGTATCTCCTATGAGGGGCCTGCAACGATTCAAGGTCAAAGGAAAGCTAGCACCACGGTTTATCAGACCCTTTCGTATAGTCGCACGGAGAGGCATAGTAGCCTACCAGTTGGACCTTCCCAAAGAACTATCAGACGTCCACGACGTGTTCCACGTCTCACAGCTAAGGAAATGTGTAAGAAACCCAGAGAAGCATGTGTCGCATGAAAACCTTGATGTGCAACGAGACCTCACCTACAGGGACTGCCCAATAAAAATATTGGAGGAGTCTGAAAGAAGAACCCGTCAGAAGACAATTAAATTTCTCAAGGTTCAGTGGAGCAATCACACCGAGAATGAGGCAACATGGGAAAGAGAGGATTTTCTTCGGACAGAGTACCCACACCTATTTGAGGATCAGCTGAAATCTCGGGGACGAGATTTTTCCTAAGGGGGTAGGTGTTGTAACACTCCAAATTTTTGGATTTGTTTTCATCAAACTTTTTGGTCTTTTGGAAGGGGATATTTGATCTTTTCTTAAAACCCTTTCTAAAAACTTTTATGACAAAAGTTTGTGTGTCCTTCTCAACCTTGATTCTGGTCTTGAAGGTTTTCTACTTGTGTTAACTCAACACAAGTTATTTTCAAAAAGGTTTTGTTTGACAATTTTTCCCTTCTTGAACAAACCTTCATATTAAAAACCATGGACTTGTCTTCCCCTTTCAAACTTTTCCTCTTGCCATGACACCCAATGAAAGTATTTCTCTCCAAAACCTCCTTGCCACCTTGAAACAAGTCTCTCATCAATTCCAGTAGGTTTCAACCTCATGGGGATTTTTCTTCTAATTATTTTATCCCAAAAACAAATTCTGTCTATTAATTTGAACCTTGGTGATTTACAAAGGAACCACCAATTCCCTTTTGATTTTTCATTCCAGACCAACTCCCCTGGCTAGTCCTTAGTACCCTCAACCTAGATCCATCTTGTTTCACTAGTCCACAGTTCAAAATTTTCAAATTTCACTTGCTGCAAGTTTGGACCAGATTTGCCATTTTTGATGAAATTCATATTTGTTTCTCTTCCTAAAAATTTGTGAAAATTCAGGCAGCCTCTGGATGCATCAAGAGACCACCTCACCAAATATCAGCTCCAGAAAGATTTTCCACATGCCAAAAACATTTCATCGAACACCTGGCGTGCACTGTTTCTGTCAAGATTCAGAAAAGTTAACTAAAGAATGCAGTCGATAGTGCAGTTTCATCAGTTTCGTCAGAACCTCTCGTCAATCTCACCAGTGTCGCCTTGGCTCCTTGCTGCACTGCTCCTCACGCTTATCCTGAGCGCCGCGCGCTCGCTTGGCTCGTTGCGAGCGTCAGTGGCGCCGTGGCCTACCTGCGCCGTCGTCTTCCGCGGCGGCAGAGCCACCCGTGGCGGCCGACAGGGTGCACACTACAATGCAACGTCGTTCGGCACCGCCCAAGCCACCTGGAAGCTCCGCGTGGCCATCTCCTTGCCTGCGCACGCTGCAGCACCGTCGCCGTGGCCTGAGATGCGCAGAGCGCGCTCTCTACCGCCGACGTGCCCGCACGGCCGTTCCGTTGGGGAAATGCCATAAGCGCCCCTGCCTTGCTAAGTTCTGCACCGTAATGGAACCAATACATCGTCTAGTGGATGCTCAAGTACTTAAGCCACCCGTCCAGCCACAGCATCGCCGTAATCGCTCGCCGGACATATCCCGTTTGCGGCAAGCGCCTCGGGCCAGCTATAAATAGCACCCCCATGCTCGCTCTCGACCCCGCACAACTCCACCACCTCACCAGACCCCGCCCAGCCACTGGAAGAGCCTCGAGCGGCCCTTTTCCTCCAACTCCGACCGCCTCGATCCGCTTCGGGCTCTGGCAGCTTCCTCTCTGGTGAGAGCTTCTCCACCGCCCTAGTTTTGCCAGTAGCTTCCTGGCACACCTAGACGACTAACCCCCACTCCAATTTGACCCCAGCAGCCCTCTCCGACGAGACCCACAACCACCGAGCCGCCGTCCTCCGGAGATAGGGTCGCCGTCAACGTGGTGCTCGCGACGTCCAACTCCACCACCCACCGACGCGGAAGAGCACCAGGAACACGTAGGTACCACCCACTCCCTCTACCTCGATGTGGATCGGCGTCGGCAACCACCGCAGCTCTCTGGCACCGGCGCGACTCTATTTTCTGTTTCAATTTTCAAACCTGACGACTGGGACCCCCTCGTCAGTCTCTCAATCACATGCGAATCGTTTTTAATGGAAAGCGCCTTCGGGCAAAGTATGTTTTCCCTATTCGGCTGGCGTACTACTTACCGAATCGTTTTCTGTTTTTATATTCTAGCCCCTGGAAACTTTCTGTTTCATTACAGACAAGTCCCTGGACAGAAACTTTAATAACTTTTAAACAAAAGATGATTTTGAGTTGATTCTTTTTCTGTCCTCTTTAGTTTTCTGTCTAGATTTTTATCACATTTATTTGAAAAATAATTGGGACAACTTTTATGCACGCACGGTATTTATGTTAGTACCGATTTTATTTGTATACGTAGATACCGAAGGAGGTGACGGAGCCGCGAACTTCACCGAGTTAGACTCCGACTACTCCGAACCATGCAAGCATGTTTGAACCTTTGATATAATGAGTGTCTTGCATGTATGCTTGAGTAGTTCTTCTTCATAGCATGGTTATGTAAGCATTTGTGGATGTTATATTTCATGCAAGCAAGCTTCGGGTGAGCCCCGAAAGATGATGATGAACCAACCTGATCATGTGGTGACATGAGGGGTTGTGAGCTGGCATTGTTGAAGCATGCCAGTCAACTGTTAACTCTAGTATCAACGTGGATCAAGTCATGATCCCGTTCGTCTCCTTTTTGGTACTATCACATGTCTTCTTCAAAGATTACGGTTTAGTGAGCTGCAAACCTCTTTCCGTGTACACACCAAATAGAGGGGCTGGGATGAGGGTTCCATGGCCCTGGATTAAAGCCCGTCATCCGGTCAGGGGGCATGGGTGTTTCCGGTTGGGACCGAAAGGGGGGCACCCCTTAGAGCACGCGATATAAATTTGATCCCATACTATTCGAGGTTGTAGCCTCCCCATCTTAAAGTTTTTCATGAGTGTTGTCTCGGGTGATTCCGGGCAGCAGGATGTGAAATGGGTGTGTACTGGTTAGTTGTGTTTCTGCTAAAACACCGTAGACGGAACTAGTCCTTGTGGCTAGTGAAATCCGTTGGCTGTGATTCAAGAGTACAAACTCTGCAGAGTCAAAAATCTTCCGAGTAGCCATGTCTATGGCCTAGTGTAAATCTTCGTGTCAACCCCAGTGACCGTCTCTGTTAATTTATGATAATGATAAGAATGGTGATCTAGTCAAGAGTCATTTTGGTAGATGAACTAACCAGTTATTTCTGCACTGATTAATCTCTTGAAATAATTTACCGTTATACCAAAGATTATATAAGCCCTTTATGTGATGTCGCTAAGACGTCCAACTGTGACATTCTTGTTATTTACTTTCGAATATAAGCCCTTTATGTGATGTCGCTCAGACGTCCAACTGTGGCATTCTTGTTATTTACTTTCGAATTTAAGCCCTTTATGTGATGTCACTCAGACGTCCGACTGTGGCATTCTTGTTATTTACTTTTGAATATAAGCCCATTATGTGATGTCGCTCAGACGTCCGATTGTGGCATTCTCATTATTTATTTTTGTTATAAGCCCTTTATGTGATGTCGCACAGACGTCCGACTGTGGCATGTTTTTATTCATTTTTCCTCACGAGGCGTCGCTCACACACTCGTTTGGTATTCTTTTATTTCTCTTTGGGATTTCGAGAGGACTACGGCCCGACTTTCATTTTTACTTTGCAGCGCAAATTATATTATTCAAGTACATATTGCTAGTTTGCTCATATGCATCATGTTTGCATTTGTTATATCTTATGTCCGAACTGTCTTGCGAGCACAATCAAAGTACTCACCTGGCTTGTTGATTTGGCCAGATTTTGACAAAGGCGATCTCATGGATGAAGAGTTTGATAGCGAGTCCGACGTCTAGTGGAGTCCCAGTCAGTCTCTTGCGATCCTGGAGTTGATCACTGTTTTATAACCGCTTCCGCCAACCACCAAATAAATTCATCGGGCCTCACTCCGACACTCGATGAACTGTAAGATATTGGAGTCATGTCACCCACTACACTATGACATATCCACCACCTCTTTTTATTAAGAGTCAGTAGTTATGCCACCCTACCCTTGTGTCATATCCGCCCTTATGTATTATATCGGCGTGCTTGTAATAAATTGTTGAGCAACCTCAGCTCAACCATGTATAATATTCAGTACTCTGGAATTCTGTATCAAGGATTTGTCTACCAGTGAGAAGTATTCTTCTGTACTGGTTCGATAAAAAGGTCGGTTCTCTCGGTAAATATTTTACTGGAAAACCGGTCCTAACACCTTATTGCCTGAAACCCAGAGAAGCTGGAACGACCACCCCGACAGTCCAGGCATGCGTGGGAACATGGAACAACTCCCTATGTGTTACATGTCCGCCATGTGTCCCTCAGATGAGAACCGCCAGGGGCACCTGCGTAATTGAGCTCTGCCGTGTACCCTCCTTATAAATGCCCATCCCATCACGGTCAAAACATTTCTACCACCTCTCCACCTCGACAAATCCTAGCGCCACCGCTAGCTCTCGACGACGCCGGCGACGAAGCACTTAGCTGCTGCGACCTCGTCGACACCGTCTTCACGCCGGCCGCGGACATCGTCTTCTCCGCCGCCGCCGTAGGCGTCCTCCGTCGCCAAGTTAGGGCACGGAAGATCGAACTGCTCGGCCTCCACTTCGTCTCCGTCTAGCAGTTCATTGTGTGGTACATGTCCGTGGGAGAATCCCTTGGTTCTCATAGTCTGCATTCATTTGCAGAATTCTTGTAGCGAAACATTAACTCTCCCGAAGCCAGTTCCTGTCTGACCAGCAGACGGAAGCCTTTGACAGTGTTGAAGCCTTTCAGCTTGAATCTCATGGCAACTGGGAAATCTGTTAAGAAGGGTGGCAGACAGCACCGTGGAAACACCTCCAGAGACTTGCCTCCTGACCTCTATGAGATGTACAAGACTGATCTAGAGGAGGACTATAATCAGAGAAAAACTCGAATCCAATGGATTCGAAGAGATTGGGCATAACAGTGGTACAAGTAAAGGTTTGTGACCTAGGAGTATGCTGAGAAGAATGCCATCAAGCGACCATGGGGAGACATTCTATAAAAAAATCTTCCACCCAGGTCCAGAGCCGAAGCCATTGCCCAAGGCTTCTATCCTTGCATGGTCCGAGGGCCACAACCAGCTGATGCCGACCCATCGTCATTGCTATGGTGTCGAGATGACAATCTGTTCAAGCGCAACCTCCAGTTTGCCAAGAACTCGGCCAAGGAGGAAAAGAAATCTTGGGGATTAGACTTCAACCCTGGCCCCTCTGCGCCTCGTGCCGATGGCACACGCGAAGCTGAACCAAATCTTGTTGGGCCCTTCTACAACTTAGAAGGTCTCATCACTCATATAAGGGTTCAAGGGGCGGATGTGGATCAACCTGCAGACGACGCTGACTCTGATGAAGCACCTGCACCTCCGAAGCTGAAGAAGAAGAAGAAACCTAAGTCTTCGAAGCTAAGCCTTCCACTCCACCAAAAGCTTCGAGAGTGAAGCCCTTGGCCACTGCTCCACCTACACCAAGTGTGCAGTCTGAAGAACACTCTTGCATCTCCAAGAGCAAGAAGCTACAGAAGAAGCCCATGCACACCCCCAGTTTTGCTCTGACTCCTGCTGTTGTTCAGAGGAATGAGAATGACACCATTGATCTGTCAAGTGATGAAGATCTTGCTGATGACGCTCTTGAGCAACTGATAAAGAGCAAGCAAGAAGCAGAAATCTTCAATGACTTGCCTCTCTTTGACGTGGCAGTCATCAACAACTTCATTGATGAGTGGCTTGACACCCCCAATCTCAGCTTTGCTGATCTGCAACTTCCAATTGGCCTGAGCGTCTCATTCAACGGCGCCATTGCTTCTGAGCTAGCTGTTGCTCAGAAAATTGTTGAGCTAAATCACAAGATTGATTTTGAAAAGGCTCAGTTGAAGAAGCATATGGCCAAGCTCAGCGTCAAAGATATCCAGAATTTTCAAGTCATTATGCATGAGCTCAAGGAAGCCTTTCACAAGAAGCGTGAAGAAGCTAAAGGTTCTCGTGAGCGCATAAAGGTTTTGGCTGCCAAGTGTGTTCAAGCATACAATGAAGCTAAGAAGCACAAGTCCCTTGGGCGTCCTGGCATCGACCCCAGGATGGCTGCCAAAAAGAAGAAGCCAACTGTGGCCCCAGCTGAAGCATCAAGGCGGGAAGAACCTCACATTGTCTTCCCTGCCAGCACGACAGGCTCAAAGCCTAAGGTCCCCACAGTTGCTTCAGAACTCAAGAAGACAAAGGTCGCTGAAGCTGAAGCCCGCAAGCGCAAAACCAAGAACACCACTGATGATGCTCCACCCACCAAGAAACGCAAGACCAAGAAAGTGCAGGCTGCTCGCACAGAGCCCCTTGTCGTCGACCTAATTTCTGTTGCTCGTCCTGCATATGCACAACAAGAACGTCGCATGATTGTTCATGAGCCTACTACCACAGAGGCTCCTGAAGATATTCCAGCTGTTGACCCCACCGCAGCTAAAGACATTGGTCACCACGGCAATGTTGAAGATGAGGAAGTCCTTCCATAGATCGAGCATAATGTGGTATCATCGCCTGTTCTCACGAATAGTGAACTCATCAGTACTGGTCGTCCACTGACGCCAGTTGCTTAGGATGACTCATGGGCTGATCACCCACAAGAATCCCCACGTGATGAGAACACACGAGTTACTTCCCCAACACAGGTCACCACTCCAGTGGTTGACGATGAAAACTTTGAGGCCCAACCAACTCCATCTCCACAAGCGTCGCCAGTGTTTCGCAGGCTTCGTAAAGGACCAAGGCCACAAGTCAATCTGTCAAGTGTTCCAGAAGGAGATGAGCGCCAATCTGTTTCACGCCAAGTGTTTCCTGAAGCCTCTCCTACTGTGAACATCCCTGAGTCTGAAGACAAAGCGGCTCAAGATATTCCGGCTGCATCAGCCGATGAAGAAGAAATAAGAGAAGAAGAAGCACCTGTTGCCACACCCCCTGCCAACCAAGTTGTTCTCGAGGAGAACGTGTCCGACCCTCCATCTCCTGAAGTGGAGGTTACACATTCTGAGGCGGCCACCAACACCACCACTGAAGCCAATGATGTTGTCATGGCTGAAGCTAATGTGGCACCTGAATTCAATGTGGTGCCTGAAGTGATAGCACCTGAAGCCAATGCTGCACCTGACGCAAATCAGTAGCCTGAAGTCAATGCCACTGCTCCTGTTCCGCCTCCAAGGCCACATATTATCGAGCAAGCATACAACTATGGCCAGCTCATCACTGTCAAATGGCCTCTTCTGGTTCCTCC
Source organism: Secale cereale (assembly GCA_902687465.1). NCBI lineage: Eukaryota > Viridiplantae > Streptophyta > Magnoliopsida > Poales > Poaceae > Secale > Secale cereale. Next base: position 410,375,230 of record LR738710.1, read on the forward strand.
GCCTGCTGCTGGTCCTCAATTTGATTACCACGTCGAGCACATGCCTCAGGTTCGGAAGCCAAAGCCAAGACTGCCCAGGTTTCCAGGTACTGCCACTTCGCCAGGGTCCTTCAATGCTAATGGCTTCATTGCGCACAAAACCTTCTTTGATAGCGCCAAGAACCCCTATTCCAGACCAAGGATTTCATCAGATAGGTTGTGGAGCTATCAATAGCGCATCTATTATTCACGTGTTCTCTATGATCAAGGGCGCATCTTCCCACATATGTGTCTTGACACTGAAGCCATTGATGGGTTGCCTTGCCTTGAAGAAGCCCTTGATTGCTTTCGTGATGATGGGTTACTGAACTTCGTGACTGATAAAGAGCATTGGAATGAAGAGCTGCTTCTGCAATTCTATGCAACCCTCCACATTCGCGGCTACAACACGGATCCGAAAACATGGGTCCTTGAGTGGATGACAGGAAATGTCCATCATGAGGCTAAAGCCTTTGACATCATTGAGATAACTGGCCTGCCCACTCCAGGAGAACTATATGAACCTGGTTGTCAACGTCATCACGATGCTTTGGAGAGTATCTTTTAGAAGCCAGATCCCAACATGAGCCAAATGCTGAGCATGATGAAGCCCTTGCCATGCGATGCTGAGTACCCAAAGGAGTTCTTTGTTGAAGACCTTGAGTATCTGCCCCGCACTATATATCATATCATCAGGTGAACTCTATGGCATGTCAAAGGACACTCTTCATCAGCCAAACTTGAAGGAACAATGAAGACATTGGTGTTCTATATTTTCAATGGCATCAGCTTCAATGCTCAAGACTTCTTTATCAGGTAGTTGGCTGCATCAGGCTCTGATCTCTTTGGACTTAAGTTCTACGCTCCATGGGTCATGCGCCTCATCAAGCTTCATTCTGCTGTCAACTATTAGCCTTCTGCTCGCAACCATCTCATATTCCTGCCAGAGGTTGATATGTCAGTTGAAGCCATATACCCACAGCCTGCCAAAGAGCCTCTTTATCTTGACAATGTTGATCACCAAAGCTTCACTCAGCCCATTGAAGGAGTTCAAGCAGTCTCTCATGTTTATCCTCTGGCTGGACATACTCGCTTACCTCATTGTGCATAGACTGAAGCTACTGAGAGCACCATTGCCCAAAGGCCTCAGAAGTGATCTCGTGTTCTCAATGACCGAGAACTTCTCGTTGCCTTACGCCAGAAGCAAAGCCTCTTGGTGGACGTCAATCGTATCCGCAACCTTGCCACCAAGAATGCCTTTGTTGCACATGAAACCTGTCGGAGGTCATGGAAGAGTTTGACATTGCTGATTGCTGAAGCAGATCTTCAAGGCGATGGCTTCACTGAAAGATTCAAGTTTGACACCACTCCCTCAAGAAATGCTGTCTTACGTCGAACTCCGTCTCTTGAAGACTCTGATTATTCCTCCTCCGCTGCAACTGTGAATGCCAGAGTGATCGATGATCAAGATGATGCTACCTCACCACCTCCTCCTTCAGCGCGTGTCAACTCTGCTCCAAGTACTTCTGCAACGCCAAACTCCAATGCCGACCCTGCATCTTCTCCTACTCCGTCTGGGAACGAGTAGAGGCTCTGTGTCTTCAAACCTTTTTGGTCCTTACTGACAAAAGGGGGGGAAGCATATGAGTTGATAGTCTTCAAGCGGGTCCATATGGGCGGGTGCTTTATATTTTGCCTAGTGTTTACAACTCTCGCTTTTGTTACATTTTGTTCTTTGAGTTGTAACACTTGAACTTGATGGTCGTCTGCTACGTTTTCTGGTACTCTGGGATGCGATGATAAATTCCGCATGTGCGATAATAAATTCCGCACTTAGTCATTTTGCAGACGTCCATTTCTCATTATGCATATCATTATATTCAACATATCAATTGTCCATGATGAATTGTCTTCATAAGTTGAAGAGGATCTCCACAAGTACAACCTGCTATGTGCATTTGCATTCAAAAGCAAATTACTTATATGCACATCTTCAGAGGGAGCCTTTTTCTACTTACGACGACAATACCTTTATCCTTTACAATTTCACATACTTTTATCCCCGTTGAAAACTTCAACCAGTTTGTCATCAATCACCAAAAAAGGGGGACATTGTAAGTGCATCTAGTGCCACCCCTAGTTGGTTTTGGAGTATTGACGACAAACCTGGTTAAGGGACTAATGTGTTTGTGAGAATTGTAGGATAACACAGGTAGTAGTCACTCATTGATTCGGTTTACCTACCGGAGATGACCCCTAAAAATGTATGATGACATTGACGACAATGGTGGTATATGAAGATATTCATATTGAAGACTATGACGAGAGAAGACATTGTGTGAAGACTATGGAGCGTGAAGACGTAGATGTTTCGTTGTTTCCTTTTCTTCTACGTTGAGTCATAGGAACCACCATACTGTTAAGTGGGGTCCAAGTGAACAAAGTCAGAGTGACTGAAGTGATGCTCAACCAAATCATATGTCTTCGAGCGAAGACAATGAGAGCAAATCTTATCCAGAGTTGGATGAGTCAGCTTTACTTGTGGCCCAAGTAAAGTTGCCGCGTGTGTTTGAAATCTGACGTTTGTCCACGGGTCAGTTCTTTAGGGACCCAGGGTCATTTCGGACAAATCGGGTTGCCTAGTGGCTATAAATAGCCCTCCCCCTACACCATAAATTTGTGGCTGCTGAGAGTTAGTAGACGGCTTTGTTGTTTTGAGAGCAACCCACCTCCGAAGCATTTGAGAGAGAGATCCTTGCGAGGACAAAGCCCAAACACCCAGAGCCAAAGAGTGTTAGGCATCATTGAAGTCTTTCTGTCCGCGTGATCTAAAGACTTATTACACTTGAGGACTATGAATCCTCCAGCCGGTTAGGCGTCGCGTTCTGAGCATCCAAGAGTCATTGTGGATCGCTGGTAAACGAAGTCTGTGAAGGTTTGGAAGTCTACCTTGAAGACTTACGAGAGTGATTGGGCGAGGACTGGGTGTCGTTAGCTCAAGGGGAATAAGGTGAAGACGCGGTCTTCTGAGTTAAATCTCAACCTCCCTAACCAGACGTACATTTGTCACAGCAACTGGAACTGGTCGAACAAATCACTGTCTTCCCCAAGCTACTGGTTCTATGTCGCCACCGGTCCTTCGGTAAAATAATTACCGGAAGACCGGTTGCTTTATTAAACCGGCGAGGAATAAAATTCCCGCTGGCAGACAATTCCTTGATACAGAATTTCCAGTACACTGAATATTATACAAGGTTGATCTAGGGATGGTTCAACGGATTTTATTACAAGCGCGCCAATATATTACATAGAGGCGGATATGGCACAAGGCAGGGTGGCATACTACTGACTCGTAATAAAAGGCGATGGAATATGTCACAATGAAGTGGGTGGTGTGACTCCAATATTTTACAGTTCAACGAGTGTCGGAGTGAGACCCGATGAATTTATTTGGTGGTAGGCGGAAGCGGTTATAAAACAGTGATCAACTCCAGGATCGCAAGATACTGACTGGGACTCCTCTAAGCGTCGGACTCGCCAGCGAACTCTTCATCCACGAGATCGCCTTCGTCCACATCTGGCCAAATCAACAAGCCAGGTGAGTACTTTGAATGTACTTGCAAGTCAGTTCGGACTTAAGATATAACAAATGCCAACATGAATGCATATGAGTATTCCAGCAAAAATGCAACCGGAACAAAATATGATGCACTGAAAGTAAAGACTGGAAGTCGGGCGATAATCCTCCCGAAATCCAAAAGATAAAAATAACGGGACCAAACGAGGGTCTGGGTGATGCCTCGTAGGAAAATAATAAATGATAACAGGCCACAGTCGGGCGTCTGAGAGACACCACATAAAGGGCTTATAACCAAAGTAAGTAACGAGAATGCCTTCGTCGGACGTTTGAGCGACATCACATACATGGCTTATATCAAAAATAAATAACAAGAATGCCACAGTCGGATGTCTGAGCGACATCACATAAAGGGATTATATATAAAAAGAATGCCACAGTCGGACGTCTAAGCGACATCACATAAAGGGCTTATAAATGAAAAGAATGCCACCGTCGGACGTCTAAGCGACATCACATAAAGGGCTTATAACGTAAATAAATAACAAGAATGCCATAGTCGGACGTCTGAGCGACATCACATAAAGGGCTTATAAGTAAAAGGATATAATGATGAGATACTTCGGAAAGTAAAATCAATACAGGGATGGTGGTGAGTTCATTTACCGAATGAACCTGATGACAACGCTGTTTTGGCTACTCACAAGAATATACTAGAGACAGTCATCGGGTTGACATGAATATAGATCCTACGCCACAAACATGGCTACTGAAGGAATTTTAACTCTACAGAGCTTGTACTAATAACTCATAGTCAACGGGTTCTACTAGCCACGTGGGCTAGCCCCGTCTACGGTGTTTTAGTAGAAACCCAACTAACCAGTACACACCCATTTAACATCCTGCCGTCTGGAATCACCCGCGACGACATTCACGGAAAACTTTAAGACGGGGAGGCTACAACCTCGAATAGCATGGGATCAAATTTATATAAGCGCGCTCTAAGGGGTGCCCCCCTCTTGGTCCCAACCGGAAACACCCATGCCCCCTGACCGGATGACGGGCTTTAATCTAGGGCCATGGAACCCTCATCCCGGCCCCTCTACTTGGTGTGTACTCGGAAAGTGGTTTACAACCGACTAGACCGTAATCCCAACGGACGGCCTATGATAGTACTGAAAAGGAGACGAACGGAATCGTGACATGATCTCCGTTGATACTGAGTTGACCAACTACTGGCATGCTCCAACAATACAAGTATTCCACCCCATCATATCACCATATGATCGAGGTGGTTTAACATTCTCCTTCGGGACTCACCCGAAGCATCACTTGCATGAAATATGCCATACACATATGCTCATATAATCATGCTTATGAACGAGCTACTCGAGCAAACATGCAACACACTCATCATATCAAGAGTTCAAACATGCTTGCCTGGTTCTGAAAAGTCGGAGCCTAACTCGGCGTGATTCCCGTCTCCGTCACGGCCTCCGGTATCTATGTATTCAAACAAAAATATATACTAACATAAATACCGCGCGTACAAATAAAGTTGCTCAAAATATTTCCACATAAATATGACAAAAAACTAGACAGAAAACCAAGATGGACAGAAGAAGAATCAATTAAAAATCACTTTTAGTTTAAAAGATATTAAGGTTTCTGTCTAGGGACCTATCTGTAATGAAACAGAAAAGATCCAGGGGCCAGAACAGAAAAGGACAAAGCGAACCGGTACGTAGTACGTCACCCGCAGAGGGAAAACGCACTTTGCGTAAATACGCCAACAGAAAATGGTTCGAGGGGGAGATGTGAGAGACTGACAGAGGGACCCCACCTGTCAGGTTTGAAAAAGAAACAGAGCCGCGCCGGCGCCGGTGCTGCGGTGATCGCCGGCGTCGATCCACGGCGAGATAGGGGAGGGGAGTGGTACCTGTGGCTCCACGGTGGTCTTCCGCGTCGAACGGTGGCGGAGTTGGGTGCCGGCGAGTCCCACGTCGACGGCGAGCTTATCTCCGGCGGACGGCGGCTCGGGTGTTCGTGGACCTCGTCGGGGAAGGTTTCTGGAGAGAAATTGGGCTGGGGGTTAGGACTAGGTGGATGCCAGGGTACTACGTTCAAGCTCACGGCGATGGAGGAGCCCTCACCGGAGTGAACGGAGCTGGAGCCCGAGGCGGAGGTAGCTGGCCGGAGCCGGGGAAGAAAAGCCTCTCGGGGCTCTTCTAGAGGTTGGGCGTGGTCTAGGGACGTAGTGGAGGCGTGTGTGCTCGAGCACGAGCTCGGGGGTGCCTTTTATAGGCGGCTCGAGGTGGCTGCCGTGAATGGATAAGTCCGGCGAGCCAATTACGGTGCTGCAGTGGTCGGACGGCGGGGTTAGGAGCTTGAGCATCTTCCAGGAGCTGTTGTGGTTCCATTCCCGCGCCTAACCTAGCAGGAGAGGTAGAGTTACGACCTGTCACCGACGGAACGGCCGTGCGGCACGTCGGCGGCAGAAACAGCGGTCTGCGCATGCCAGGCCACGGCAACGGCGTGCCAGGCGTGCGCTGGCTATGGAGAAGGACACGCGGGGCACTGGGGTGGTCTGGGCGGCGCGAAACGGCGTGGAGCTGCGGCGTTGCGTCTGTCAGCCGCCACGGGCGGCGTTGTGGCCGTGGCTGTTGCCGACACGGTCGGGCCAGGGCGCCACCGACGCCCAGAAGCTGCCAAGCGACCGTGCGGCGCGTGGATGAGAAGAAGCTGCAGTGCAGCGTCGAGCCAAGGGAGATACAGACGGAGTTTTGTCGCCGCGCCCGACGACTGTCGAAACTGACGAAGTGTTAAACTGTCGACAGTTTCAGTTAACAGCTAACAGTTCAGTGTAGGCTAGGTGTTTGATGAAATGATTCTGGTATTTGTGCAATGTCTCTGGAGCTGATTTTTGGTGGAGTGGCCTCTTGATGTACCTAGAGGCTGCATGATTTTTCACAGAATTTTTGGATGAAGATAAATATGAATTTCACCAAATTTTTCAAATCTGGTCCAAACTTGCAGCAGGTGAAATTTGAAAAATTTGAACTGTTGACCAGTGAAACAAGATGGATCTAGGTTGTGGGTATTAAGGACTATCTAGGAGAGTTGGTTTGGAGTCAAATAGGTAGATGAAAAAGGTGGTTCCTTTGTAAATCACCAAGGTCCACTATAAAAGACAGAATTTGTTTTGAAGTGAAAAAATAGGGAAAAAAATCCCAATAAGGTTCAAACTTGCTGGAATTAATGAAATGCTTGTCCCATGGTGTGAAGAGAGTCTTGGAGAGGATTGTTCCTTTTGGGATCATGGTAGGAGGAAGTTTAGAGGGGAGATAGGTCAAGGCTAAACTTGAGAATTTTAAAACAAGAAGTGGTGAACTCAAACAACCCCATTTGAATCTCAACTTGTGGTTGAGCCAAACACAAGAGGAGAACTTCAAGGCTAAAAACCAAGCTTGAGAAGACACATAAATTTGGCAAAAAGGGAATTTAGAAGGGCAAAAGAAAATATCAAACAATCCCCTTTCAAAAAGGCCAAAAGTTTGCAAGAAAAACCAACTCAAAAATTTGGGGTGTTACAACACCTACCCCCTTAGGAAAAATCTCGTCCCCGAGATTTCAGCTGATCCTCAAATAGGTGCGGATGTTCTGTCCGAAGGGAATCTTCCCTTTCCCATGTTGCCTCATCCTCTGTGTGGTTACTCCACTGAACCTTGAGAAATTTAATAGTTTTCTGACGGGTCCTCCTTTCGGACTCCTCCAAAATCTTCACTGGGTGTTCTCGGTATGTAAGATCTGGTTGCACGTCAAGATTTTCATGTGACACATGTTTCTCTGGGTTGCTTACACACTTCCGTAGTTGCGAGACGTGGAACACGTCGTGGACGTCGGACAATTCCTTGGGGAGGTCCAGTTGGTAAGCTACTGTGCCTCTTCGTGCAACTATACGGAAGGGTCCGATGAATCGTGGTGCTAGTTTCCCTTTGACTTTGAATCGTTGTAGTCCTTTCATCGGTGACACACGCAGGTATACGTCATCACCGGGCTTGAAACTTATTTCCCGATGCTTTTGATCGTAATAGCTCTTTTGTCGGCTTTGGGCAGTCTTGAGTCGATCACGTATCTGTTTTACTCTCTCCTCGGCTTCCTTTAACATGTAGGCTGTCCCCTGTTTCCGACCAAAGGAAACAGGGGACAGCCGCATATTCGTTCTCTCCTCGGACGAAGATGCCCAACTTCAAGACGAACTGAGTGCCCCTGTCGGATATTATAGTCTTGGGCACACCATGTAGGCATACTATCCGGACGAGGTAAAGCTTGGCGAGCTTTTGAGTGGTGTGTGTTGTCTTGACGGGTATGAAATGTGCCACCTTGGTCAATCTATCTGTGATGACCCATATGGCATCGTTACCGTGTTGTGACCGTGGTAGTCCAACAATGAAGTCCATTCCGATATCATCCCATTTCCACTCTGGTATCTTATTTGGCTGTAATAGCCCTGCGGGTTTTTGGTGCTCTGCTTTAATGCGTTGACATGAATCACAACATGCAATAAATGTCGCTATATCCCTTTTCATGCCGTTCCACAAAAATCTTTCCTGAATATCTTTGTACATTTTCGTACCTCCAGGGTGGATTGAGTATGGAGCGGTATGACTTTCCGCTAGAATTTGCTGTTTAAGGTCGTTGCTGTTGGGTACGCAAAGTCTGTCTCATTACCATAATATTCCTTCATGGTCTATGGTGAATTCTGACGCCTTGCCTTGACTTATTTTTCTTTTTATTCCTTCGATGCTGGGGTGTCCGAGTTGAGCCTTGTTTATCTGCTCTATCAGTGTAGGCTGTATTTCTAGCTTGGATACTTCGCCCTCCGTGACCATTATTAGGTTGAGTCTGGCGAATTCTCGCTGAAATTCGGGTCTTAGGTTCTGTATGCTGTCGCTGTTCGGGTAACGGCTGAGAGCATCGGCTACCACGTTTGCTTTCCCGGGGTGATAGTGGATACCCACGTCGTAATCTTTTACCAGTTCCAACCAGCGTCATTGTCGTAAATTTAGATCTGGCTGTGTGAAAATATAGCTGAGTCTCTTATGGTCCGTATATATTTCACAGCGATTTCCAAGTAAGAAGTGCCTCCATTCCTTGAGTGCTTGAATGACTGCTGCCAACTCCAAATCGTGAGTAGGATAATTTTCTTCATGTTTTCGCAATTGCCGGGATGCGTAGGCGACTACTTTGCCTTCTTGCATCAGTACGCATCCGAGGCCTTTCCGGGATGCGTCGCAATATACTTCAAAGCTCTTGTGTATGTGTGGCACAATTAATACTGGGGCTATCGTTAACCGCTTTTTGAGCTCTTGGAAGCTTTTCTCACATGCTTCGGTCCACTCAAATTTCTTATCCTTCTTGAGTAGCTGGGTCATTGGTTTGGCTATGGTGGAAAACCCTTCAATAAACCTTTTGTAATATCCGGCCATACCGAGGAAACTCCGTATATCCGTCACACTGGCTGGCGACTTCCAGCCAAGTACAGCCTTGACTTATCTGGGTCCACAACAATTCCTTCTTGCGTTAATACGTGTCCTAGGAAACCCACTTGTCTCAACCAAAATTCACATTTGCTGAATTTGGCGTAAAGTTGGTGTTTCCTTAATTTTCCCAGAACAATGCGGAGGTGTTCCGCATGTTCTTCCGGTGTTTTGGAATATACCAAAATATCGTCAATAAATACCACCACAAATTTGTCCATGAATTTCATAAATACCTTATTCATGAGGTGGACGAAATATGCGGGGGCGTTGGTCAGTCCGAACGGCATCACTGTAAATTCATAAAGTCTGTATCTTGAGGTGAATGCTGTTTTCGGGATATCTTCTGTGCGTACTTTCAGCTGATGATAACCCGACCTTAAGTCAACTTTTGAGAAAACCTTGGCTTGTGCGAGCTGGTCAAATTAATCATTTATCCGTGGCATCGGATATTTATTTTTGATTGTGACCACGTTGAGCGCTCGGTAGTCTATACACAGCCTCATGGTCCCATCTTTCTTTTTGGCAAATAATACCGGCGAGCCCCAAGGTGAGGAGCTGGCCCGTATAAATCCCTTGTCCAGCAATTCCTTTATTTGCTTCTTTAATTCAACCAACTCGGATGGCGCCATTCTGTATGGTTTCTTATATATGGGTGTGGTTCCTGGTGCTAGCTCAGTAATGAACTCTATTTCTCTGTCTGGCGGCATGCCTGGTAATTCCTCGGGAAATACGTCTGGAAATTCACATACAACTGGAACCTTGCTTAACTCAGAGGCTTCAACTTTGTTCAATTTTGGTTGCCGAGATACTGGTCTCTCCTGAGCTGCGACTCTTATTGTTTTCCCATGATGATGAGTAAGAATCACTGTTCTGTTGAAGCAGTCGATAAATCCTTTATTGGTGGTCAGCCAGTCCATACCCAGGATAATATCCAGTCCTTTGTTTTCCAACACGATGAGGTTTGCGTGGAATTTTAATCCCTCAATCTCAATGGTCAAACCTCGGCAGTAATTTTGAGTGATTTGCTTACTTCCAGGGGACTTGATGGTCATTGATTTTCCCAAGGGAAGCATTGAAAAACCATGTTGCAAAGCAAAACTCTTCGAAATGAACGAATGAGAAGCTCCAGAATCAAACAAAACCGTGGCAGTTATTGTGTTGACAGGGAACGTACCGAGTACGATATCCGGTGCATTCTGTGCCTGCTCCTTGGTCACATGGTTTAGGTGGCCTTTCCTGTGATTGTTATTGGGGTTGAAATTGTTACGCTTGGGCGCAGAATTGTTCCCGTTGCTGTTCGGCTTTGGCGCTGAGTTTCTTGGCTTAGGGCACTGTTTGGCATAGTGTCCTTCTTGTCCACATGCATAGCAGGTAACACCCGGGCGATAGGTGAAATCCTTGTCTCTTGCATGAAAATTCTTATTTGGAGGTGTGTCGTTGGTCGTGGGTCTGTTCACAATGTTCCTCTGGAAATTCATTTTATTCTTGTTGTTGCTGGGGTGGTTGGTTTGATCCCTTTTTCTCTTGCGAATATCCTCCAGACTGCGACATTCATTTTCCAGTGTAATAGCTTTGTCTACCAGTGTCTTGAAATCTGGAAAAGTGTGTACGACTAACTGGCATTTTAGTGCTGGTGCTAGTCCGTCCAGGAATTTCTCCATCTTTTTATTTTCTGTCATTCGCTCTTCGTTGGCATATCGTGATAATTGCGCAAACTGACTGTTGTACTCCTGTACTGTCATGCCTCTTTGCTTGAGATCATCAAATTCTCTTTTCTTGATTTTTCATGATACTCTTAGGGATGTGTGCCCCATGAAAGCCTTCCTTGAAATCTTCCCAGGTGATATTATTTATGTCAGGATGCATAAGCAGAAAATTTTCCCACCATGACGCGACTGCTCTCGTGAGGTAATGCGATGCGTACAACACTTTTTCACGGTCTGAGCATTGTGCCACGATTAACTTCCTCTCAATGTCTCGAAGCCAGTCATCGGCCTCAAGAGGCCTGTCTGTGTGTGAAAATGTTGTTGGACGCGTCTTTTGAAATTCAGACAATTTTGAGTGCTGCTGGTATGGTTCGTGGTGATTTCCCATGTTAATGACATGGTTCATCATTTCTTGGTGCTGTTGCTGGCTTTGCTCTTAAAGGCGGCATACTTGAGAAAATGCTGTCTCACTGCCCTGCTGACTTGACTGCCCCTGTGAGAAATTGTTGTTTGTCTGCGTACCATAATTTTCCTCCGGCGGACTTGGCATGGAACGTGTCCAGGGACGAGTCATTTCTTAATCTTGGGTAGCAAAGCAGAAAACCTGAGAAGAACCGAGCAGCAAAATAAACCAAGATTTTGCAAAAGCGGTCAAACACGAGCTCGAAAAAGATTTTTGAAATAAACTGGTCGATTACGCACGGAGAAGGATGCTAGTACATATGTTACACGTAGATCCTAATTATACATACGTCACTCAGGGTGTCCGCACACATCCTGACATGTTATTTGAAACTAGTGCACTCCTCCAAGGTCCTACATGATGCGCAAACAGACTACTCCCATCAACTTATTTTACATATCACACAAATATTACAAGCGAGCGCGGCGCATTGCGAAATGACGCGCTACTCAGAGATGTTGAAGATTTCCCTCGGCCTGCCGAGGGCAAGGCCCAGTGGTGCTGGAGACTCAACTTCCTCCTCACTGATGGGCTCCAGGCGCGGAGTATGAGTACGAGGTGTCGAAGCAGGTGCAGCAGGCGGTGCAGCTCTGACTGGAGTGGGAGCAATGACTTGGTCAAACTCCTCAGTGGTAGGCAGACGGCGAGCGGTGTCTACAATGGAAGGTGCATAGGATGCGGCAGACGAGACAAAAGTCATTGGTGGTGCGGTATGGAGCAGCTCCCTCCTGTTGGCGGAGCCACTCTGGACCATCTCCATACAGGCGGCCACCAGATCGTCCACCAGATTATCAAAGGCTGCCTCAAGTGCCTTGAGGTATTAAACCATTGATTCAATGGCTTCGTCACGCTCCCCATTTGCACATGCAAATGCATAGTGGCACGTATAAGGCACGTGGCATGGGAGGTAACGGAAGCGACGAGTCTTCATCGAAGGCAGAATGTCACGGAGACGAGCTATCGCCTTACGAGCAGCCATCTGCATAGCATGCCTCTCCGTAGGCATGGCTCTGCCCACAAATCGAAGGCGGCGCGCTTCAGAACGCCCACCTTTGAAGTGTACCACAGCCTGATGCATAGACACGCTGTCGTTGAGCTTGTGACGGTAGAGTGTAAATTCGGGACGTGTGGATGGCCCGATGGCGACTTTGGTGATCGCGATGAGGAGCTTGACAAACCCCTCAGGAATGTTGGCGAACACCTGTGCATCACAGTCGTTGCTGGCCATCTACAAAAGTAGACAAAAATTCCAAATAGTCAGGCCATAAATTTATGCTGACCAACAGAAAATTTCTACAGATGTAAAAATGCTGAAAAGCAGATTTTCGCTAATAACCGATTAGCGAGCGCACCTAGTGGCTTCCTACAGTCAGCCTGGCTCTGATACCAAGGTTGTCGCCACCGGTCCTTCGGTAAAATAATTACCGGAAGACCGGTTGCTTTATTAAACCGGCGAGGAATAATATTCCTGCTGGCAGACAATTCCTTGATACAGAATTTCCACTACACTGAATATTATACAAGGTTAAGCTAGGGATGGCTCAACGGATTTTATTACAAGCGCGCCAATATATTACATAGAGGCGGATATGGCACAAGGCAGGGTGGCATACTACTGACTCGTAATAAAAGGCGGTGGAATATGTCACAGTGAAGTGGGTGGTGTGACTCCAATATTTTACAGTTCATCGAGTGTCGGAGTGAGACCCGATGAATTTATTTGGTGGTAGGCGGAAGCGGTTATAAAACAGTGATCAACTCCAGGATCGCAAGAGACTGACTGGGACTCCTCTAAGCGCCGGACTCGCTATCGAACTCTTCATCCATGAGATCGCCTTCATCCACATCTGGCCAAATCAACAAGCCAGGTGAGTACTTTGAATGTACTCGCAAGACAGTTCGGACTTAAGATATAACAAATGCCAACATGAATGCATATGAGTATTCCAGCAAAAATGCAACCGGAAAAAAATATGATGCACTGAAAGTAAAGACTGGAAGTCGGGCGGCAATCCTTCCCACTTCGGCGATAACGCGCCTAGACGGACGGCGCCAGGTCTGGTGAGTCGTACCACCCGGTAAGGGCCTTCGCACTTCGGCGATAACGCGCCTAAGGACAATGTCACCTTCCTCAAAACACCGGGCATGAACCCTGTGGCTGTGATAGCGACGTACGGCTTGTTGGTAGCCTGCAGCACGTGTAGCAGCCCGGAGACAGATCTCCTCGAGAAGCAAATCATCGTCACGCCGGTGCTGATCCTATGCTACTTCATCGTAGGCAAGCACTCGTGGAGACTGTAAATGAGTACAGTGGGGACAATTACTTCTGCCCCATAGACAAGGGAGAAGGGAGTCTGCCCGGTAGCTCGGTTGGGTGTCGTTTTGAGGGACCAGAGAACCACCGGGAGCTCATCTATCCATGGCCTGCCGCACTTCTGTAGCTTATCTAAAGTTCTTGTCTTGAGGCCCCGCAGCACTTTAGTGTTCACCCTCTCAGCTTGTCCATTGCTTCTTGGATGTGCAACAAAGGCAAACGAGATCTTGCTTCCCAGGGCATGAACATATTGCATGAAGGCGTGGCTCGTGAACTCGGTGCCGTTGTCGGTGATGATTCGAGCAGGAACTCCGAACTGGTACACCAACCCTTTCAAGAACTTGATACCTGACTAAGCAGTCACCTTTCTCACGGCATCTACTTCCGACCAGTGTGTAAACTTGTCGATAGCAACGAACTAGTATTCAAAGCCCCCGGCAGCTTTGGGGAAATGGCCGAGGATATCGAGCCCCCAGAATGAAAATGGCCATGACAAAGGGATTGTGTGACGAGCTTGGGTAGGCAAGTGGATATTCTTGGAATGGAACTGACAAGCCTCACACTTGGTGAGTAACTCGACTGCATCTTGGAGGGCTGTGGGCCAATGGAATACTCGCTGGAATGCTTTCCCAACTAATGCCCTTAATCCAATGTGGGAGCCGGACATGCCTTTGTGTATCTCTGCCAGCAGTACCTTTCCTCCTTCCCGGCAAATGCACTTCAATTTCACACCATTGGGCATCCTTCTGTATAGACTGTCATTGACAAACTGATACATACTCTCCCTCCAGGCTACTCTATCAGCTTCTTCTTGCTCTTTGGGAAGTTCTCCGGTTTGGAGGAAGTGTACTATGTGCCTTGCCCAAGTTGGAGCTTGAGGCTCGGCAAAGAGGACTAGCGGCACCTCCGCATTAGTTGGGGTGCCTTTGTCGACCGTGAGGACCTGAGTTCCGGCAGGAGGGTGCAACCCGGCAAGCGAATGAGAGTTGTTCCCGGCAGGGTCCCTCCCAGGTGCCCTGGAGGGCTCTACCGGGAGAGGCTTACCAGAGTCTAGTTTCTTCCTCTTTCGGGCCATTGTTGCTGGGGATACAGAGGGCTGAGTAAGGTGGAGAAAAGAAGTTCCTGGTCCCACAGGAAGCTTCTGCGCAACACACTTTGACAGATGATCAGCAATGTTGTTTTCTGCACGGGGTACGTGCTCTGTTTGCAATCCGTCAAAGATCTCTCTTCTCACTTCATTGATGTATGCCTCCATCAATGGGCTTTGGTAATCCTTGTTGACTTGCCTGACCACAAGTTCTGAATCTCCTCTGATGATCAACTTCTTGATTCCCAACTCTGTGGTGATCCTGATACCGGCAAGGAGCCATTCATACTCTGCTATATTGTTGGTCGCCTCCTCCCTGGGGAAATGCATTTAGACCACGTACTTCAGGTGTTCCCAGAGGGAGCAACGAGAAGCACACCAGCCCCCGCACATTGTAGGAAGAAATCACCACCAAAATACATGATCAATTCTTCGGGGGATTTCTTGCCGGGAACGACTGTCTCTAGTACCTCCTCATCAGGGGTTGGCGTCCATTATGCAATAAACTCTGCCAATGCTCTGCTCTGTATTGTTGAGGTGCTTTCAAACTTCAGGCCAAAGCTGGATAACTCCAATGCGCACTCCACTATCACGCGGGTAGCCTCTGGGTTTCGGAGTATCCTTTGCAACGGAAAGCGTGTAACAACCGTGATCTCATGGGCTTGGAAGTAGTGGCGCAGTTCCTTGAGGCCATGACTGGGTCAAAAATCATTTTTTGCACGCTAGAGTACCTGGATCTAGCCCCCTGCAACAGGGAACAGACAAAGTACACTAGGCGCTGCACCACTTTCTTCCTTGTCACGTCCTTGGGGCTGTTACCACTACCGTGCCCATCTTTGTCCTGACCCGTATCTGACCTTACCGAGCTGTTCTCATACTCTCCTCCCGAAGGGAGATTAACTGAGTTTGCTTCCTCCTCCACTTCCCGTTGTGGCACTAATGCTGCACTAACCACTTGATTTGTTGCTACTGGGCATAGCAGCAGCTGCTCTTGTGGTTTAGGTGCAACCAAGGTAGGCATAAAGGACAGGTAGGTGTTCAAATCTTGTAGTGTTGTATCTGCTTCCGGGGTCCACTTTACTGGTCCTGCCTTCTTCATGATTTTAAAGAATGACAAGGCACGCTCGACAGACTTGGAAATGAATTCACTGTGTGCAATAACACACCCCATCAAACGTCTGACATCCTTAAATGTCCTTGGCACCTGAATTTGCTCGATAGCCTTGATCGTATCGGTGTTGGCCTCTATCCCACGATGGGACACAAATAAACCAAGTAGCTTTCCAAGGGGAACGCCAAATACGCACTTCTCCGGATTCAGCTTCAAGTTGATCTTGCGTGGATTGGCAAATGTTTGTTCCAAATCCTGGTTGAGGGTTGATTTGTCCTTTGTTTTGGCCATAATATCATCCATAAAAGCTTCATTGTTTCTGTGCAGCTGTGACTCAAAACCAATCCGGACTGCTCTTGCAAAAGTGGACCCGGCGCTCTTCAACCCGAAAGGCATGCGCACAAAGCAGTACGTGCCTCATGGGGTGATGAATGAGGTCTTCTCTTCGTCTTCCTTAGACATAAAAATGTGATGATACCCAGAATATGCATCCAAGAAAGAGATCAGATCATTACCTGAGGTGGAGTCCATGATCTGGTTGATGCGCGGCAAGGGAAATGGGTCCTTCGGACATGCCTTGTTCAGATCAGTGAAATCTATGCACAGCCTCCATTTTCCGTTAGCCTTGCGTAAGACCACTGGGTTTGCTAACCATGTTTGATGTAACACTCCTCTGACCAAACCAGCTGCCTCAAGCTTCTTGATCTCCTCGCAATGAACTGTTGTCACTCCAAAGCTTGCTTCCAGACCTTCTGCTTGACGGGCCTAGCATGTGGGCAGACAGCAAGGTGGTGCTCGATTACCTCCGTGGGAACACCGGGATGCCAGATGGTTGCCAGGAGAAACATCGATATTCGCCCACATGGAGGCAATGAGCATGCTTTCCTTTTTTTTCATCAAGGGTGGCACTGATAGAAAAGGTACCATCAGTGCCATCCAGCCCTACCGGAGCCTTGTTCACAACAGCCGCGACAACTCAAGATCTTTTGTTGTTGGAGCTCTCCGGCAAGTCATCAACAAACACAACGCACTTTGGAGGGGTGCGCTTCTCGGGCTCCTCACCGGGGCTCTTAACAACTCTCTTCTTTTTCTTGTTCTCCTTGGCGGGACCAGTGATCTCCGCGGCCTCTGCAGCAACTGCATCCATGTACATCTTATCCACGCAAATGACTGTGTCCTTCTCATCTGATGGAACAGAAATGACCCCATTGGCCCTGGCATCTTTAAGGTGTTGTAGGCATAGTGGGATGCCGCCATGAATTTGACTAGAACTGGCCGTCCAAGGATTCCATTGTAAGGCAAGGGGAGATCAATCACATCAAACACAACCCTCATAGTCCCGTAGTTCAATTCTCCCCCGAATGTCACCGACAATATTATCTTTCTATTAGGGCGGCTCTTGCCGGGATTAACTCCTTGAAATGTGCCAGTAACCTAAATCTCTTCTTCTGCTATCCGGAGTCAGCTGGTGACCTTTGGGGAAATCAGATTCAACCCGGCCCTGCCATCAACCAACATCTTCGTGACCTTGAGGTTGCGGATTGTTGCTGAGACCAATGACGGCAAGCACCCTACCGCAGTAGTATGGCCAGGGTGGTCCTCTTCATCAAAATGATAGGCGTGTGCGACCACTTTAGCGGCTTCCGAAACTCCACTTCTGGCTCCACGGCATTGATCTCACGCGCCCACTATTTAAGTTGGCGGTGAGAGGAGTGAAGAGATACCCCCGTCAATGCACAGGGCATCAGTGGCCTTTTGGAACTCCTGCCCACTAGTTTCCTCTTCATCCCCTCCATCACTCTCTTCATTGCAATCATCCTTCTCACGGCCCCTGGCGGGTTTCCATTGGTTCCTAAGAGCCTTGCTGGTGCAATTTGCTTCACCGCCCCGACCATTTCCGCTAGCACCATTCTGAACTTTTTCCTTATCTCGCTTCTCATATTCATACCTTTGCTTCTTGACAAGCTTCTCAACCTGATGACACTCCAGGAGATCGTGGCCCTTGGCCCGGTGAATCTTGTAGTAAGGGCCATCACTTTTCCCAGCCTTCTCGGCAGCGGCAGCTTCCCGGCAATCATTGCACATGGCGACCTCCTTGCCAGGGGCTTTAGCCTTAGCCTTCTTGCTGGTACTAGGCGTGCTTGACCCCTCAACTATCATCACTGTCTTATCCTTTTGCTTTTTACTGCGCTTCTTGTTCTACTCCTTCTCACTGGAGGTGTCGTCGTCATCCTCCAAATCAATGTCGACGGCATTTTCTTCCCCAGGGAGATTTCTCCCGTCTTCCACCCAAGCACACTTGTCCACCAAGGAGTAAAGCTCCTTGACAGTATTGGGAAACCGAGCGTTCATCTTGGAACGTATCCAATGATTGCGCACGTTGGACAGGAATGCTGCTATAACTGCGGCTGGGTGGTTGTCTAGAATATTTCTATGTAGTCAATTGAACCTCTGCATGTACTTCCGTAGAGACTCTCCTTCCTTCTGTGGAGGAAACTGCAAATCACTGGGCCGCCATGGTTCTTGGTGGCCGCCCGTGAAGGCACCCATGAACTCATGGCACAGGTCTGACCAGGTCGAGATGGAGTTCTCCGGCATATGCATCAGCCAAGACCTCCTATTTGGCATGAGTGCCAAAGGGAAGTAGTTGGTGAAGACTTCTCATCTCTTCTACTGGCAGCTTGAACTACGATGGTGTAGATGCTCAAGAACTCTGTCGGGTTCAATCTTCCATCATACTTCTCAGGAATCTCTGGCTTGAATGTGCGAGTGGATGGCCAACGGACATGCCACAACTCACGGGTAAAGGTGGGGCACCCTGCCTCGAAAGGCAGATACCCGCCCCCGTCGAGTGCGAGCTCGTCGACGTTGGGGCCATGATACGTCCATTTTGCATCATGCTTTTATATCAATATTTATTGCATTGTGGGCTGTTATTACACATTATGGCACAATACTTATGCCTTATCTCTCTTATTTTACAAGGTTTACATGAAGAGGGAGAATGCCGGCGGCTGGAATTCTGGACTGGAAAAGGAGAAAATATTAGAGACTTATTACGCACAACTCCAAAGGTTATAAAACTTCATGGAGAATATTTTTGGAACAAAAAATATTGGGCGAAGAAAGCACCAGAGGGGGGCCACCTGCCATCCACAAGGGTGGGGGCCGCACCCTACCCCTTGGGCGCGCCCCCTGCCTTGTGGGCCGCCTGGTAGGCCCTCGAAGCCCATCTTCTACTATATCACGGGTTTTGACGTGGAAAACTTCATAAGGAGGTTTGCGGGACGAACCGCCCCGACTCGAGGCGGAACCTGGGCGAAACCAATCTAGGGCTCCGGCAGGGCTGTTCTGCGGGGAACACTTCCATCCGGGAGGGGGACATCGAGGCCATCATGATCACCAATGAACCTCTCATCGGAGGGGGTCAATCTCCATCAACATCTTCACCAGCACCATCTCCTCTCAAACCCTAGTTCATCTCTTGTATCCGATCTTTGTCTCAAAACCTCAAATTTGTACCTGTGGGTTGCTAGTAGTGTTGATTACTCCTTGTAGTTGATGTTAGTTGGTTTATGTCGGCGTCAAAACCGGCGGATCTCGGGTAGGTGGTCCCAAACTATGTGTCTAAGGATTGATGGTAACAGGAGGCTAGGGACATGATGTTTACCTAGGTTCGGGCCCTCTCGGTCGAGGTAATACCATAATTCCTGCTATATTAATATGTATGAATTTGAATACAAGAATTGATCTACCTTGAGATCGTATTGGCTAAACCCTAAAGTCTAGCCTATGAGGATTTGTGATTCTCTATCAGCCTCTACGGACTAAACCCTCCAGTTTATATATGCACCGGAGGGGCCTAGGATTTGTACATAACCATCTTGCATAGAAAGGAAAGATTACACCCGAACCTAAAACTTGCCATTATATGAATACAAGAGTCCTATTCAGAACGAGAGACGATATTCAACAATGTTCTTCACGGCCCACCAGTCCGGTCCACCACGAGTTATCCGGCCACAAGAGGACCCCTCAATCCAGGACTCCCTCAGTAGCCCCTGAACCTCTCTTCGACAACGATCAGTTCAGCTTTCGTATTGTCTCCGGCATTGCAAGGTGGGTTCCTTCTTCCGAATATATCTTCTGCAAAAAGGTGTATTGTCTTTGGCTCTGCAAGGTTAGTACAACCCTTAATCTCGAAAGCAAGGCTCTTAAAAGAAAATGAATAGTGTGCCTTAACTGACAAATTTTTGGTGAACCATCGCTTCCATCCCACTAACATATCGAACCATTTTATTCGGTCCTAGTTTCGCGTTTCGAGGTATATCCTCATTGACACGTCTTATAGGAATAGATATCGTGCCCGCTTATTGTGGGGTCCTTATCAATCTGACGTGAGCATCCACACCACGCATTACGCACGACCGCTTTGGGAACTGGCGAGGTTTATGGCTAAAGTGGGGGGACGTTCTGTATTCACAGCGTTATAAAAGGATACCAATCCCTGTCATCAGCCCCATGCTTTCTTCAAGCTCGAGCTCTCCTACCCCCTAGCCCCAGCATCTTCATCTCTTGCGCCCACCGCTTTCCGTTCCTCCTCCACTACTCCGTTCCCCGGCAATGGCTGGTCCGGTGCCAGAGGCAAGTGGGAGGCCTCCACGGTCACTGAGAAAACCGTGGAGGATCCTCGGAGTGCAGGCTATCTCGCCGCCGACATCGCGCACCGAGTCCCCGCCAAGGGCCAGGTGATCCCCGTCCCAAAGGCAGGCGAGAGAGTTGTATACCTTTCGCATTTTGGTAGGGGGCTAGGGTTTCCTCTCCACCCCTTGGTTCGGGGTTTGCTGTTCTTCTATGGACTAGATTTCCATGATCTAGCCCAGAACTCAATCCTTCACATCTCCGCTTTTATAGTGGTGTGTGAAGCGTTCCTCCGCGTCCCTCCACACTTCGGCCTATGGCTCAAAACCTTCAACGTGAAGCCAAGGTGGTGGACACACAACATGCAAAGTGCGGGGGTGCTATGATTAGCGAGCTCCCGAATGCCACCTGGCCTAATGGATCGTTCGTGGAAACGAACAAGGTCTAGTAGCAGGAGTTGTTCTATATGATCGAACCCCGTGGCGCCAAATGGGCGGCGGAACCTGCTTTCAGATCTGGACCCCCAGAGAGGTTGACCTCCTGGACCAAAAAGAGTCTGGACGAGGGATCTCAGGTTGAGGTTGTGGCACTCCAGGGCAGTGTGTCCGGCGTGATTTCCAAGGGTCATCAGCTCTCGACCGTGGTCCAGGTAATGCTGGCCCGGCTTGTCCTTCCTTGACAAAGCCGGGACTCCTCCCTATGGGAGTTCGATCCGGCAGGATATTGGCCACTGAAGCATCTCTATGGTTTTACGCATAAAAAGATCTGGAAGCATCTCTTCAAGAGCCAGAAGGAGTGGCTGGAAGAAACTGAGGACGCGGGCTATAGTACCGTGCTTTCCTCCCCAGAGGTAATAGAAATTTTTGCCAAACATATATACCCTTTCTTATTTAATGATAACAGGAATTGGAGTTTTTGCGTGATATACAAGGCTGGATGAAGAAGGCGACCCGGAGGAAGTGTCAGGTGCCTTTTCCTGAAGACCCAGAATCGCCTCGACTGACGGTGATGCTGGTCCAGGCGCCTTGTACGGCGCCCGGTCAAGAAGCCCAAGAAGAAGGGCAAGGGGGGCGGAGACATCCCTCGCCCTATGGATGACAAGTTCGAGAAGATCAACATCCTCTCCTCTGGAGAGGAGGAGGACGACGAGGAAGAAGAAGAAGAAGAAGATGAGCCCCCCGTGCAAGGCAGGGGGCGAAGAGGGGGGCCGCCGCTGACGCGGGCATGGCCGCACCCCGGAGAGGCTAAACCTCCCTACTCACTCGGACTCATCATCCGAATAGAACTTAGTATTTCTCACCTGCTGACCTACATCCCTCCCCGAGGACACCCTGACGCCTCCTTATCAGAGGGGAACTCTCTAGCGCCCGCCGAGACGGGGAGTGACCCGCCGGTCCGAGCTCCATCGCCCATGATCAGCGGGTACACTGAAGTGTCCTCCCAGCGGGTGTGCTCCGCTCAAGGAGATGAGGGCGGGGCAGGTGACGGGGCGACCAAGGGTAACACCTCGGCTGCTGCTGACCATGGGGAAATAGTCCCCATGGAGACCGAAGACGGAGGGCCCAAACAGTCTGGGGCCCTCCCGAATATTGACCCGGAGCCTAGTGCAGCTCCGGGGTTCGAAGACCAGACACCCCAGGCGGGGGTGGATACGACGGAGCCCGGAGTCAATCTGGAGGTGCCGGACCCTATGGAGGGAGCACTGCAAAGTGCTTCCATCATGGAGGAGCACCGCACCGTGTTGGGTGCAGTGATGAAGAAGATTTAGTCCATCCAGGGCGGACTGGATGAAGCCTTCCACAGCCTGTTAATGGGCTTTGATGTGAGCAATGTAATGTTCTTTATGGAACTTTATTTGTTGTAAATACACATATATAGCCAGTAGCCCCTGATGCGTTGTGTGATTCTGAACATAATCGGTCGAAGTATCCTTACTGTAGCATGCTTATAGAGCTGAACTGTTGCGCTTAAGTTATTTGAACATGCTTCACTAGTTATGGCAACCGCACGAGATGCAGAGGTTGTCGAACTAAACCGGAAGCTCTTGTTGGCCAACGTGGACCTCGACCGCGTCAACCAGCGTTTAGATGAAACACAAGGTATGCGGATTTAAAATATTAAGATGTCAAGAAGACTAACAATATTAATTGAGTATGGGTATACACTCTTTTATGATATTCTGTATTACACAGTTGGTGCCACTAAGATCGAGGCCCTCAAGGGCGAGCTCGTGAAGGCCAAGGAGGCCAAGGCGACCGCTGACAAAGCGGTTGCCGAACTAGAGGCCGAAAAGGCCGCGTGCGAGAAGCACTAGCCTCAAGTGTCCGAAGTCGAGGTTGAGCTCAACGATGCCATTCGCAAATGCGAGGCATTGGAAGAGGAGGCTTCGGAACAAGCTTCCAAGCTTGCGGAGGCAATCAAGGCTTCCCAAGATGCGCGGAGCGAGTCGCGCAGCGCCTGTAAAGAAATCAAGCAGGCACGACAGATAGCATCTGGTAAAACCTTTCTGTTACAAAGCATATTCGGAGGCAGAAGTATCTTGGGCTGACACGTTTATGGAGTTCTCCAGGCGTGTTTGCTGATCTTCCAAGGAGCAGTGGTAACGTTGCCCTGTATTTCCGGGCCCAGGAGGGGAATGACATGGAGAAGTTGTTTTGGTCGCAATTCTATGTGCCAAAATATCCAGTGCCCCTCAACGACCATATGAAGCAACTGGTCGAGCTACACAATATGGCGGGTTCGGCCATAAGGGACTTGATAGTCCGGCTATGGCCCGTTGATCTAATCCCAAGTAGCTACTTCTGACTAGTGAAGCGGCTCATCGAGGCGAGCCCGCGGGTTGACGCATTGACGCATTCGGCCTGCATAGAAGGTGCTCGGATGGCCTTCGCCCATGTAAAAGTGCACTGGGCGAAGATCAGGGCAGGGCATATAGCTAATGTTGGCCCGCCCGCAGGCAAGGAGCACCGCAAGCCGGAGAAGTACTTCGAGGACGTCATAGAAGGTGCCCGCCATGTAGAAGGCGTATGCTCAAAAGATGTTATCTTTGAGTAATGGTATCCGGTTGTAAAGACTTTAATCTTATGAACCAATGTATATAACTTTTGCACTATTATATTATGAGCGACTTTTATCTCCTGTGTGGCTGTTTATATAATTCTGAAAGTTTCCAGCCGTCAGCTTCAGCCCCCATGTACATAGTACTGGGGTGTTCGGTCATATGAAAATACACTCTTTATCCAACGTCTTGGTCCTTGTAGGAGGTGTATGCGGAGCGAACCAGGCAATCAGACTATGCATCGTTATTGCTTTCACTTAGCCATAGGAATTTTGACAAGTGAGGCGAGGTACTAGCCCCTGGTGCGGATATGATATTCCCTAAGTAAGGTATCCAATTGCACCTGGCTGGGCGAAAAACCAACCCTTCGTATAACACGGGGTAGATCTCTATCGATCATAGTATAAAACTAAGTCACCGGATTGCGGACCAGGTTCTCGCCTATCATGACGGTCAGTTTTCGGCTTTCTCTACTCAGGTACTTGACCGTACAAGCCAGAAGTACAATCGCAGTAGTTGTCCCTTTACACCCTAGCCGAACAATTTGGAACGTAGGTGTAAGCACATGAGCAGGGCAACCCAACTATTGACCCAAGACATGATTCAGAACTGATGCATATAAGGCAAACATCCAGGACGTCGAACGCTCTCTATAGGTGTTCGATCTTTTCGACATATACCAGGCTGAATACAGCCCCTGGTAGTAGACCCTGTTGACAAGTGACATGTGGCAATCTGATGTGGGGAGAGAACATTTATGGTGAGTGAACAAAACTCCGAACATAATGTGAATCAAGCTGCTATATTAATATCCCTTTATAGTACGGCGAGCCGTAGCTTATAGATAATGCTGATGACTTTCTTGGACATTTTACATGCCAGAAAGGTATATAATAAGAAAGAGAAAGAAATGTCTACACAGGGTCTTAATCTAAAAAGAAACCTTAGCACGGGTTCCTGCTGCACGTCTAGGCCGTTTCCTCCTCTAGAATGTGTCCTTCAAGGGGGGAGTATGATGGCCATCTGTAAAAGAAAAAGAAACCTAGAAAAGAAAAAGAAATCCAGTGTGGCCATAAACAAGACTGGTTCGTCTATAGTGAAACTTAAAAGATCATTTTAGAGTCGGAATAGGGTCGAGCCGAACTATGGACTATATGAAGTGTGCCCCCAGCATCGCCCAAGGGATTTTTAGGGCATAATTATGTACCCGAGGCACATATGCTATCACCTTTTGGGGCAGTCGATGGGGGTGTAGCTGCTAATCTAGCTCCGGTTGATCTGAGCTGCCGCACTAAGGCGTGTGCCGGACACATTTAGCTATGTCCGCGACCGATAGGTTATATGACTTAAATAGGCCGTTTTGGACTTCAGCTGCTAAGGCCGTAGTGTCCTCCTCCGTGCGGAGAGAGCGCTCCATATTTTCATTTACTATGACGACGCCACGTTGTCCATGTATTTTAAGCTTTAGATAAGCATAGTGCGGCACTAGATTAAAGCGGGCGAAGGCCGTTCTTCCGAGTAGTGCATGATAACCACTTCGGAATGGATCTATGTCGAAGATTAACTCTTCGCTTCGAAACTTATCCGGAGAGCCGAATACGACCACCAATGTCAAAGAGCCCGTGCGGCGGGCTTCTATGCCCGGTATCACTTATTTAAAGGTCGTGCTGCTTGGCTTTATTCTTGATGGGTCAATCCCCATCTTGCGGACAGTGTCCTGATATATCAGGTTGAGACAGCTGCCGCCGTTCGTAAGGACTCGGGTAAGATGGTATCCATCAATTATTGGATCGAGCACTAGGGCAGCCGAACCCCCATGAAAGATACAAGTCGGGTGATCCCTGCGATCGAAAGTGATCGGATAGGCCGACCACAGGTTGAATTTGGGGGCGACAGGCTCGACAACATAGACATCTTGGAGTACGCGCTTGCGCTCCCTCTTTGGGATGTGAGTGGCATATATCATGTTCACTGTTTTGATCTCCGGTGGAAATTTCTTCTATCCCCCTGTATTCGGCTGACGAGGTTCATCCTCGTCTTCGCTCTGAGGCCCCTTCCCCTTGTGTTCGGTATTGAGCTTGCAGGCCTATTTGAAAACCCAACAAGTATGGTTGGTATGGTTTGTAGGCTTTTCTGGGGTGCCATGGATTTGGTAGGGCATATCTAATATTTTGTCCAGGCTAGATGGACCATCTTTGTTGCCTTTAAATGGCTTCTTCCATTGACCGGGTCTGGAGCCGCTGAATCAGGCCTTTACTAGTTCTGTCATCTGGGCTTCCAGCATTATTTTGATTTTTTTTTGTTTCATCATGGCTTTCCATTGCTGTCCCTGACTTCAGATGTTCCAGGGTTGCCGGTGCTATTACGAGCTAACTAGCTGTCTTCACCCGTGCAAAAACGGGTCATGAGTGTAGTTAGGGCTGCCATTGTCGTCGGCTTTTCCGGTCCGAGGTGTCTGGCTAGCCATTCGTCCTGGACACTTTGCTTGAAAGCCACTAAGGCTTCGGGGTCCGGACAGTCGACGATTTGGTTCTTCTTAGTCAGAAACCGATTCCAAAGGTTACGGGCTGACTCCTCGGGTTGTTGGATGATGTGACTTAGATCGTCAGCATCCAGGGGCCGGACATATGTCCCTTGAAATTTTGCCCGAAAAGCATCCTCAAGTTCTTCCCAGCTCCCAATGGAATTCTCTGGGAGGCTGTTTAGCCAGTGCCGAGCTGGTCCTTTCAGCTTGAGGGGTAGGTATTTAATGGCGTGGAGATCATCTCCGCGAGCCATGTGTATGTGAAGGATGAAGTCTTCAATCCAGATGGCGGGATCCGTCGTTCCATCATACGCCTTGATGTTCACAGCTTTAAACCCTTCTGGAAAATCATGATCCAGCACCTCATCGGTGAAGTACAGAGGGTGTGCGGCGCCTCTATATTTTTCTATATCATTGCGTGTGTCTGATAGTTGTGATGTTCAGTATTGACCCCGAACTGTTATATGTCTGGCATGATTGGCTTGATAGCCGCCATCCCGTGAGGGAGCACGGTCCCTAGATCCGTAGATGGATCTGGTCTTGCCTGCCTTGTTGTTCAGGTCCTCATGTAAATCGTGTTTCTAGACTTGAGCCGCATCCTCCTTTACTTTACGGGTTGGGGGTACGAGCTTGTTTACGTCGTTGCTAGCCACTCTGTCCCATCCACGAGGTGGTCGGTCCGGTTTATCGGCGGTGCTATTCTTCGGCGGTATAGGCGCACTGGCCTCGTCTTCGAATTCGGGCAGCAGTTTACGCTTGGGATAGCATTTGGTTTGGCGATTGCCAAATCTTTGCTCAGCGTTTAACACTTCATTCCATCTATCGTTGAGTGTATCCTGTTCGGCTCGAAGCCGTCTCTGCTGCTTTTTCGGGCTCCTTGTGGTGGCAATAAGCCTCCGATGGAAGCGCTTTTGTTCTGAGGGTTCTTCTGGGATGATGTATTCGTCGTCGCCCAGGTTAACCTCCTCTTCGGAGTCAGGTTCGTAAATACTATCTTCGGCATCGCTGTCATCGGACAGCGGTTACGGACTATGTGTGTTGTCCTCTCGCTCCTCCTACTCCATCGCTGGGTCTGCGGGGTCTTCGGCTTGTTCCGGACTGTCACCGTTGTTAGTGACAGTGTTGCTATCTTTTCCTTTGCGGGATTTAGTTCGGCGCTTCAGGCGCCGACTTTGGGAGGTTCTTCGACAGGCTTGTCCTTTGTGGGATCGTTTTTGCTGTTGGACTCCTTCTCCTTAGGTGTATCCACCATATATACGTCGTATGAAGATGTAGTTGTCCACCGCCCGGTTACGAGCCGGCTTTGATCTGGATCTGCTTCGGCTTCGAGGTCCATCCCGTCGATGTCTTCGGAAGCGTAGTCAGGTAGATCGGTTAGATCTTCGACCATGTCTACCAAGTGGGTGGTGGGTGTGGAGCAAAATTCCCCATCAGCCTCCAGTTCGAACCAGATATAATTCGGCTATGTGTCCCCAGCTAAGGAGAGGGATTTTAATGATTTTAACATGTCGCCAAAGGGTGAGTGCTGGAAGATATCTGTAGCACTGAATTCAGCGATAGACGCCTGATCGAGTATGAAGGGTGCATATGCGCATGATACGGAACCTGAGGCTGGAGACGAGTCCGTAGTTCGGTAACACAGATCCCGCTCAAAGTCGGGTCCGTGTACGGCTCCAACGCCGTTGAGTCTGCAGCTTCCGGGGCGGGGTTGAGCTTCCCATCCTCGGGTGACACTATATGTTCCTAATCTAGGGCCAGAACAGTTACAGTTGCTATTTCCTGATCTGATGATAGAGTTAGGTCGTGTTAATCGCGATGGCAGGGAGAGGCCTCCGTGGGCTCGAATCCGTCGAAGATCAAGTCTCCACGGAAATCAGCAACGTAGTTTAAGCTTCCAAACCATAATTGATGGCCAGGGGTGTAGCTCTCAACCTGCTCGAGGTGGCCTTCACTGTTGGCATGGAACACGAAGCCACTGAACACGAAAATCGGTCCGGGAGGGAAGATTCCCTCGATGTTGCCATCGTGGTTGATGACGCGATCCATCAGTCCTTCAGTCGACGACATAGTGGAACTCTCAATGAAAGCGCCAATGTCGGTGTCAAAACCGGCAAATCTCGGGTAGGGGGTCCCGAACTATGTGTCTGAGGATTGATGGTAACAGGAGGCTGGGGACACGATGTTTACCCAGGTCCAGGCCCTCTCGATCGAGGTAATACCCTACTTCCTGCTATATTAATATGTATGAATACGAATACAAGAGTTGATCTACCTCGAGATCGTATTGGCTAAACCCTAAAGTCTAGCCTATGAGGATTTGTGATTCTCTATCAGCCTCTACAGACTAAACCCTCCAGTTTATATATGCACCGGAGGGGCCTAGGGTTTGTACATAACCATCTTGCAGAGGAAGGAAAGATTACACCCGAACCTAAAACCTGCCATTATATGAATACAGGAGTCCTATCTGGATACGAGAGACGATCTTCAACAATGATCTTCACGGCCCACCAGTCCGGCCCACCACGAGTTATCCGGCCACATGAGGACCCCTCAATCCAGGACTCCCTCGGTTTACTTGGTGGAAGATCATAAGTTCAGATCCTTAATTGATAATTAATACTCCTCTGATCACAAACATGAATATGCTTTGTGAGTAGTTATGTTTGTTCCTAAGGACATGGGAGAAGTCTTGTTATAAGTAATCATGTGAATTTGGTATTCGTTCGATATTTTGATGAGATGTATGTTGTCTTTCCTCTAGTGGTGTTATGTGAACATCAACTACATGAGACTTCACCATTATTTGGGCCTAGGGGAAGGCATTGGGAAGTAATAAGTAGATGATGGGTTGTTAGAGTGACAAAAGCTTAAACCCTAGTTTATGCGTTGCTTCGCAAGGGGCTGATTTGGATCCATATGTTTCATGCTATGGTTAGATTTATCTCAATTCTTCTTTCGTAGTTGCGGATGCTTACGAGAGAGGTTAATCATAAGTGGGAGGCTTTTCCAAGGAAGGGCATCACCCAAGCACCGGTCCACCCACATATCAAATTACCAAAGTAAAGAACGTGAATCATATGAGCATGACGAAAACTAACTTGACAACAATCCCCATGTGATAGAGGCGAGGGGCCCAATTTTTCAATGAGGTGATAACTATCGATTTGGTGGAGACAACTTTGACGATCCGACATAAACGTGCACGACGTTGCACCTTAGCAATCGCTAAAGCAACTCCGAACGGTTATTGACCACGCCGGAGCATGACCAACCTGAACACGAAGGTCTATTCCTGCATGCAATCGAAGAAAAAGCAAGAATATGATAAAGCAATCTGAATATTGTGAATATATATGAAGTATTGATAAAGGTGGGGATCCGAAGCCGGTCTTGGTCTGGTCGTTGGACACAAACGAAGTACACGAAGTTGCGTTGGCTAGCTTTTAACTAATCAAATCCCAAGGGAAAAACTACTAGATGGATCTACTTATATAGGAGCGATGGGTGGCGACCAAGGAGGTGGGAGGACGTCCCAAGGAAACCAAAAACTAACCCTAGGTCGTACAAGGCTCATGGGCCCAAGTGGATGTGATGCAACACCTTTGGACTTGTAGTTTGACTCAGATTCTACTGCAACGTCAGATTCTTTGGTCCATAACTCAACACTTCAGACGAATTTGAAGGTGAATCCAATTGGGTTGGAATGTGTACGGAATCTACTTTCCAACAAAAAAAGAATCACCCAATTCGGAGTCTATATGAAAGAGATGTTGAAGTTTTGAGTAAGGTATGTCTGTGTAGTCCGAATCTGTGTCTATGATGTGAGAGACTTGGACTCTATCATCTCTTGGGCCAAAAGCGACGTGAGAGTACTTTTTGAACAACACATAAACTACTCTTTTTTCCTTATCTTCATATTTGGATTGTACAAATGTCCCATACACCTACAATTAGACATGGCACAAAAGTCTGTGAAGTATTTTTTTCCTGGATGACAGAAATAAATTATTGCATAGTTTGCATTAGAAATAACCTCACAAATATACATGTATGCAATATTTTTTGTCGTAGCCAAGTTAGTCATGTCCTCATCACCATGTGTCCTTCGGACCAATTTGCTTTATATAAGAGTTCGTTCATGCTTTTCCTTTGCTACAAACAGGATTGGGCCACCTTGTTGCACCTTAGTTACTTTTGATACTTGTTACCCGTTATGAGTTATCTTAACACAACTATCTGTTACCGATAATTTCAGTGCTTGTAGAGAGTACCTTGCTGAAAACCGCTTGTCATTTCCTTCTGCTCCTCGTTGGGTTCGACACTCTTACTTATCGAAAGGACTACGATAGATCCTCTATACTTGTGGGTCATCAAGACTCTTTTCTGGCGCCGTTGTCGGGGAGTGAAGCGCCTTTGGTAAGTGGAATTTGGTAAGGAAACATTTATATAGTGTGCTGAAATTTACGTCCAGTTGTTACTATGGAAAATAATCCTTCGAGGGTTTTGTTCAGGGTATGTTCACCCCGACCGGAAGAACAAAGAGTTGCTCCTCAACCTACTGTACGTACTGAAAATATTTATTATGAAATTCCTTTGGGTATGATAGAGAAACTGCTAGCTAATCCTTATGCAGGAAATGGAACATTACATCCCGATATGCACCTAATCTATGTGGATGAAGTTTATGGATTATTTAAGCTTACAGGTTTGCCCGAGGATGATGTCCAGAAGAAGGTCTTCCATTTATCTTTGAAGGAAAGGCATTGACATGGTATAGGCTATGTGAGGATATTGGATCATGGAACTACAACCGATTGAAATTGGAATTTCATCAGAAGTTTTATCCTATGCATCGGGTTCATCGTGATCAAAGTTATACATATAATTCTTGGCCTCCTGAAGGAGAAAGTATCGCTCAAGCTTGGAGGAGGCTTAAGTCAATGTTATATTCATGCCCCAATCATGAGCCCTCAAGAGAAATTATTATTCAAAAAAAATCATACTCGGCTTTCTCATAATTATCAATCCATGCTCGATAATTCTTGTATTGGTTCTTTTATGCAGAAGACTATTGAATTCAAATGGGATTTATTTGAAATAATTAAACGCAACTCTGAATATTGGGAACTCGACAAAGGTAATGAGTCAGGTATAAACCTTAAGTTTGATTGTGTTAAATCTTTTATGGATACCGATGTTTTTCATGAATTTAGCACTAAATATGGACTTGACTCTGAGAAAGTAGCTTCTTTCAATGAATCATTTGCTACTCCTGTTGATCTCCCTAAAGAGAAGTGGTTTAAATATCATCCTCCCATTGAAGTGAAAGTAGTAGAACCAATTAAAGCTGTAGAAGAAACTATTACTTATAATGTTGATCCTATTATTCCTACTGCTTACATTGAGAAACCACCATTTCCTGTTAGAATAAAGGATCATGCTAAATCTTCAACTGTGGTTAACAAAAGTAATATTAGAGCACCGAGACCACCTGAACAAATTAAAGTTGAACCTAGTATTGCTATGGTTAAAGATCTCTTGGCTGATAATATTGATGGGCATGTTATTTATTTCTATGATGAAGCTGCTAAAATTGCCAAACCCGATATTAAAGATAAACATAGACCTATTTTTGCATGCTCGTCGTTTCTGTTAAAATAGGAGATCATTGTTATCATGGCTTATGTGATGTGGGTGCTAGTGTGAGTGCAATTCCCTTTACTTTATATAAAGAAATTATGAATGAAATTGCACCTGCTGAGATAGAAGAAATTGATGTTACTATCAAGCTTGCTAATAGAGATACTATATCACCAATAGGGATTGTTAGAGATGTTGAAGTCTTGTGTGGGCAAATAAAATATCCTACATATTTTCTTGTTCTTGGTTCTCCACAAGATGACTTTTGTCCCATTATATTTGGTAGACATTTCTTGAACACTGTTAATGCTAAGATAGAATGTGAGAAAGATATTGTTACTGTCGGTCTGGGGATATGTCTCATGATTTTAATTTCTCTAAATTTCATAGACAACCCCGTGATAAATAATTGCCTAGTAAGGATGAAATTATTGGTCTTCCATCTATTGTCGTGCCTCCTACTGATCCTTCAGAACAATATTTGCTAGACCATGAGAATGATATGTTTATGAATGAAAGAAGAGAAATAGATGAAATATTCTTTAAACAAGGGCCTATTCTGAAACACAACCTGCCTGTTGAAATCCTTGGGGATCCTCGTCCACCCAAGGGTGATCCCATGTTTGAGCTTAAACAATTACCTAATACTTTGAAATATTCTTATCTTGATGAAAAGAAGATATATCCTGTTATTATTAGTGCTAACCTGTAAGAGCATGAAGAAAAGAAATTATTGAAAACTCTGAAGAAGCACCATGCTGCTATTGGATATACTCTCGATGATCTTAAGGGCATTAGTCCCACTCTATGTCAACACAAAATTAAGTTGGAGCGTGATACTAAACCAGTTGTTGATCACCAACGACGGTTAAATCCTAAGATGAAGGAGGTGGTGATAAATGAAATACTAAAGCTTCTAGAGGGAGGTTTAATTTATCCTATTGCTGACAGTCAATGGGTAAGTCATGTTCATTATGTCCAAAGAAGGGAGGCAGTAATGTTGTTCCTAATGATAAGAATGAATTTATCAGCAAAAAAATGTTACAGGTTATAGAATGGTAATTGATTTTCACAAATTGAATAAAGCTACTAGAAAATATCATTACCCTCTACCTTTCATCGATCAAATGCTAGAAAGATTATCAAAAAATACACATTTTTGCTTTCTAGATAGTTATTCAGGTTTTTCCCAAATACATGTTGTCGGTGTACTAAAGTAGGCGTACCTTAGTATCCCGAACTTGAGCACAGACAGCTACAGCGTCCCGCGGCAGGGCTTGCCAGGCGACCGCCAAGACCCCTCGTGGTTCCACTGGAGCCATTCAAGAACAAAGTATCCAAGTCCAGAAGACAAGACCCCGGCAAGAGGAGCTTGCCGGGAAGGCCATTCAAGGCACAAAATCACTCGAGACACGAGACCCCGTCGAGAGGAGCTTGCCGGGAAGGCCATCCAAGGCACCTTAAGAGAGCTTGCCGTGACGCGCCACGCGTCCCGGCAAGGCCCGGTGAGCGACAAGCTCCCAGGCGCGACAAGCTAATGATACGTCCAAAACGTATCTATAATTTCTGCTTGCTCCATGCCTCTTTTGGGTGATATTACTATGATATTTATACACTTCCATACACTTTTGATCATATTTGGACTAACCTATTAACTCAGTGCACCCCAGTGCCAGTTTCTGTTTTCTGCTGTTTTTGTATTTCAGGTTTTCCCATTACGAAAACTGCCAGAAAAATCCCGGAAAAATTATATAAAAAATCAGCGTTCCAGAAGCTTCCCGGCAGCCGAAGTAGGGCCGGAGGGGGGCCACCAGGGCTCCAGGCGCCCTGGTGGCGTGACCCCCTTCCTGGCCGCGCCGGGGGGCGCCTGGGCCCCCCAGGCCTCCGCTGATGCCCCCCTTTGGCATATATTTAACACGCGTCCCGAAACCCTCGAGACGGGAACCCCGTTTCACGATCTCATCTCTGTTCCGCCGCCGCCGCGCTTCCAAGATCGGGAGCACCAGGAGAACTCTTCCCGGCACCCTGCCGGAGGGGAGGATCACCACCGGGAGCTTCTCCACCACCATGGACGCCTCCCGGATGAGTTGTGAGTAGTCTCCCTTGGACCATGGGTCCATGACCAGTAGCTATGTGATGTTCTCCTCCCGTTCTTGTGCTTCACTAATTAGACCTCGTGAGCTGCCCTACATGATCGAGGCACATATGTAATCCTTATGCTGTTGCTATGATGAGTTTGCTGGGATCCGATGGATTGTGAGATTATGTTCAGATTGTGTTTGAGTAATATATTTGATCTACCTCTTTTATATTTATGTTCGTAAGTAATTCTTGCATGTTCTCCGTTGTTATTTATTGCTTTGGCCAAGTAGTAGGTAGTGACTCCAAGAGGGAACGTTATGCTTGATTGTGGGTTCATGCCCCTCGATGACTAGCTTGAGTGACAGAAACATGAGTCTAGGGGATGTGCTGTTGCCACAAGGGGGAAAACAACGGTGCTTGTGCCCGCGGGTGCAAGGATTGTTTAGTTTACGCAAAGTTCTTTTAATGCAGTTGTCTGTTGCTTTGAGTTTACACTATGGGTGGGACTCGCAACTTAATACCAGCGAGATGTTCTGGATAGATATCTCAAGGTGGATGATTAGTAGTAGATGCAGATGGATTTCGGTCTACTTGCCTTGGCGTACCGCCCATGCTTTGAACCTCTACCTTTCTTGCAACATAGTTAGCATTGGTTTGCGCACATAATTCTGTCAATTGCCCAGCTGTAATTCGTTTACCTCACATAGCTGTTTTATCGTCTTTTGGGAGAGAGACATCACTAGTGAACATCATGGGACCCCGGTCCATATTACCATCACTGATCACATCCGCTATTTACTTTCCGCTTTTATTTACTATTTGCAGCAAAACCTATCACTATTATCACTTGCGTTTGATCCTTTGTAAACGACAAGGCCGGAGGGATTGACAACCTCTCTGTACTCGTTGGGAGCAAAGTTATTTGTATCTGTGTGCATGTCCACGTTGATTGCTAATATCTGGTGCCGTTAGCAGTTGACACCTTCTTGTTGAAACTGGGAGTCTCAGGGGAAATCGATCCTTGGTATCTTTGCCAAGGGAAAACTTCCGCTACACTGCATCTCAAACCTTCCACTTGGGGTAACCAACGAGGGGCGAGAAGCCATCAAGCAAAGTTTTTTGGCGCCGTTGCCGGGGACTCCACTCTTCAAGATAGAGGAGTTGCACGCTATCTTTTATCTTTGCTTTTTAGTCTTGTTAGTTTACCTTTCAGTTTTCTTTATGTCTTTTCACTAGTTTTGCTTAATGGAAAACAACAAAAATATGAGAGAGCTTTATAAGCTCTACCTTGCTTTGGGACATGATGTGTTTGAAGAGAAAGTTAAAAAACCTATGGAACTTTATTATTTGCATGATGGTGGTGATGTTATTAGTATGCTTTCTCTGATATCAATATTGCTAATGACATGGAAAGCTCTAAGCTTGGGGATGACACGTTTGACGAACATGATATTTTTAGTCCCCCAACTTTTGAAGAGAAAATTTAGTTTGATAATACTTTGCTTCCTATATATGATGATTACAATGATAAATGTGAGCTTTTTAGTCCACCTACTATTGAGGATAAAATTTATTATGATTATGATATGCCTCCTAAATATGATGATGGTTATTATAGTCTTACTCTCACTATTCCTAATAAGAAAGATTTTGCTTATATGAAGAGTAATGACACTTTTATGCTTTTGGATCATGGAAATAATGCCTTATGTGATAGTTATATTGTTGAGTTCATCCATGATGCCACTGAAATTTATAATGAGAGAGGGAGACATGGTTCTAAATATCTTAATAATAAGAAGTCTCCTCTCTTTATTTTGAAGGTTTTGAAGCTGCACTTGTTTTGTCTTCCTATGCTTATTGCTTTGTGCTTCAATGAATTATCCTATTGCAATATTCCTATGCATAGGAAGCATGTTAGGCTTAAATGTGTTTCGTATTTGCTTCTTGATGCTCTCTTTTGTTCTTCAACTCTTATTCCTACGAGAGCATCATTAAAGTCTTAAGCCTATCTTTATGGCTATAAAGAAAGAGCTCTAGGGAGACAACCCTTGTTATCTTTGCTTTCAGTTTGTTCTTTCAGTTTTTAGTGGTCTTGATGTTTGTTACTACTGTAGCAACATCATTGTATCTTTATTTTTCAGCTTCGTGCCAATTTTAGTCTCTGATTGCAAGAAAGTTCAAAAGTTGTGACATGCTGTCCAGAAAACAGATTCTGTCCTTGGAAAGAAAAATTCGAATAAAATCACCAGGTCATCTTTTTGATCTGAATTTTTTTGACAACGTGATCTATGCAATTGTCTTTCGTGCGTCTGTTTTGAGTTTTTTATTAGAGTTGCAGAAGTGCCCCGAAAAATTCATTTACTACCTGTTGTTCTGTTTTTCACAGATTCTGTCCTGTTTTGCCTTTCCTTCATTTTGCAAACCTAGAGCTTGCTTTTTCTTTGCAAAAACCTTTTGGCAATCTTGAGAAATAGTAGACCTTCAAGAATATCCTTATTTCCAGCAAGGAGCAATTATTTTATTAAGGGTACTAACCTCGCTAATCAGATTATGATGAGTTATGTATGAAGGGAGTTTTCAAGTGTGCGAGGGAAGATGATAAAAAGATTCAGGAGTGTCAAACGCTCAAGCTTGGGGATGCCCCCATGCACCCCCAAGAAATATTCAAGGAGACTCAAGCGTCTAAGCTTGGGAATGCCCCCGTGCATCCCCTTCTCCATCAACATTATCAGTTCGTCTTTCGTTCCACTATATTTTTATCACTTCATGTGTTATGTGCTATGCTTGGAGCGTCTTGCTTTTATTTTCCTTTTTAGTTTTCTTTAGCTTTTCATAACGAGTCGGAACTCAGCTTTCTTTATGTGGGAGAGAAACACGCTCCACTTCTACCTAGAACATAACATAGAATTTTCAAGTCTATCTTTGTTGTGTGTGTTCTTTGTCTTTCAATAGCTACTATCATGTTCAGCTCTTAATATTCATGCTTATCTTTTTAAAGAGCTTTTGTTTAGTTGGTTGCTTGAACTCTCTTTAGTTATCATGCTTATCTTATTAAGAGAGTTTGCTTTTGTTGCATTGGTTGATATGTCTATGATAAAAATGCTACGTGCATAATGGTGCTTAGTAGTTCATGTTTTCTTATGGTTAGTCTCAAATAGCTGGGGGGTTCCCAATGTGTTATTGGAGTACCAACATGATTTGTTTGCCTATGATGTGGTATGGTTTAGTAATATCTTCCTTCAAGAATTTATTTTGATTGACTTGGCGTATGCTCACGCATATTTAAGACTGTAAAGAAAGTCTGTCAAGCCTTGATGATCTTTTATTTCTGAGTAGTGATATAACTTCCATGCCTGATTCAATGTTGCTTTGTCGCTCTGCATGATTATGACCGTCTTTGCTCTCTTAGTTGGTCGCTCCCAGTCTTTTGCTAACCTCCACCTGTACTAAGCAGACTGACTGCTTGTGCATCCAAATTCTTTTAAACCAGTTATGCCATATGAGTCCACCATACCTTCCTATACATGGTATTTACCTGCCATTCCTAACGAAGACTTTCATGTACCATCTCGAAATTATTAAAAAAAATGCATTCCTATTTTGTGCCTCTGTTTTAGTTCATGAGGAAGTAGTAGTTAATTCATGATCTTTTTAAGTTGGACAAACTTCACCACGGGATTGCATGTCTAATGTGCAAACCCATAATACGAGAAGGAACTGGCAAAGAGTGCGCCCGGCTCAAAATTAATATAACAAACAAACCCTCCTTCACGCTTTGTTCATGAGAAATCAGAAAACTTTGGCAGTGATAAACAAAGGAGATTAAGAGGATGTGATCGTCCTCATTCGGGAGCAGTTCCTCGAAACTTGTCCATCTCAAGAAGTGATTGAGTTGTCTGCTAGCATTCGTTGACGAAACATGCATGATCTAAAAATATATATTATTACCTCTGTTTTTAAAACCAAGAGCTCTGGTACATGCTTTGTCTTTGTTTCCGACTACGGGTTTTCAACCTTGCCAACAAAAGCCACGGTTCGAGAGTCTCCACCTTCTTTTGAAGCAAAAACTACTGAGAGCATGATTGTCATTCTGAGTGTAATGTGCATTGTCCCAAAGTAGCATTGTCTTTTGCATGATTGTGATATCGTTTATTCTGAAATCATTGTATCTTGTCATCACTTAAACCTTGGAGGTGCCCCTGCATTTATGTTTTGCTTCACTAAAGGGGGCAATCGAGATATCACTTTATCATATTTGCACACCATGCTCATTACAAATCTATTTGATGTTTCAGTATCATGTTGTAAAACTTTCAGTTCTTTGTGATTTTCTCATGAGGCAACTTAATTACTACAGATCCATTGTCTCAGTAAGCTTTTGTCATGTGACTATGAAAAGTCCTTATATGGTTAATAGCATGTCACCACAGAAATTATTCTTGTTATCATTTACCTACTCGAGGACGAGCAGGAATTAAGCTTGGGGATGTTGATACGTCCAAAACGTATCTATAATTTTTGCTTGCTCCATGCCTCTTTTGGGTGATATTGCTATGATATTTATACACTTCCATACACTTTTGATCATATTTGGACTAACCTATTAACTCAGTGCACCCCAGTGCCAGTTTCTGTTTTCTGCAGTTTTTGTATTTCAGGTTTTCCCATTACGAAAACTGCCAAAAAAATCCCGGAAAAATTATATAAAAAATCAGCGTTCCAGAAGCTTCCCGGCAGCCGAAGTAGGGCCGGAGGGGGGCCACCAGGGCTCCAGGCGCCCTGGTGGCGCGGCCCCCCTCCTTGCCGCGCCGGGGGGGGCGCCTGGGCCCCCCAGGCCTCCGCTGATGCCCCCATTTGGCATATATTTAACACGCGTCCCGAAACCCTCGAGACGGGAACCCTTTTTCGCGATCTCATCTCTGTTCCGCCGCCGCCGCGCTTCCAAGATCGGGAGCACCAGGAGAACTCTTCCCGGCACCCTGCCGGAGGGGAGGATCACCACCGGGAGCTTCTCCACCACCATGGACGCCTCCCGGATGAGTTGTGAGTAGTCTCCCTTGGACCATGGGTCCATGACCAGTAGCTATGTGATGTTCTCCTCCCGTTCTTGTGCTTCACTAATTAGACCTCGTGAGCTGCCCTACATGATCGAGGCACATATGTAATCCTTATGCTGTTGCTATGATGAGTTTGCTGGGATCCGATGGATTGTGAGATTATGTTCAGATTGTGTTTGAGTAATATATTTGATCTACCTCTTTTATATTTATGTTCATAAGTAATTCTTGCATGTTCTCCATTGTTATTTATTGCTTTGGCCAAGTAGTAGGTAGTGACTCCAAGAGGGAACGTTATGCTTGATTGTGGGTTCATGCCCCTCGATGACTAGCTTGAGTGACAGAAACATGAGTCTAGGGGATGTGCTGTTGCCACAAGGGGGAAAACAACGGTGCTTGTGCCCGCGGGTGCAAGGATTGTTTACTTTACGCAAAGTTCTTTTAATGCAGTTGTCTGTTGCTTTGAATTTACACTATGGGTGGGACTCGCAACTTAATACCAGCGAGATGTTCTGGATAGATATCTCAAGGTGGATGATTAGTAGTAGATGCAGATGGATTTCGGTCTACTTGCCTTGGCGTACCGCCCATGCTTTCAACCTCTACCTTTCTTGCAACATAGTTCGCATTGGTTTGCGCACATAATTCTGTCAATTACCCAGCTGTAATTCGTTTACCTAACATAGCTGTTTTATCGTCTTTTGGGAGAGAGACATCACTAGTGAACATCATGGGACCCCGGTCCATATTACCATCACTGATCACATCTGCTATTTACTTTCCGCTTTTATTTACTATTTGTAGCAAAACCTATCACTATTATCACTTGCGTTTGATCCTTTGTAAACGACAAGGCCGGAGGGATTGACAACCTCTCTGTACTCGTTGGGAGCAAAGTTATTTGTATCTGTGTGCAGGTCCACGTTGATTGCTAATATCTGGCGCCGTTAGCAGTTGACACCTTCTTGTTGAAACTGGGAGTCTCAGGGGAAATCGATCCTTGTTATCTTTGCCAAGGGAAAACTTCCGCTACACTGCATCTCAAACCTTCCACTTGGGGTAACCAACGAGGGGCGAGAAGCCATCAGCTAACCACCGCGGCAAGACACTTGCCGCGTCAAGCTTCCACTCAGCTCCCACGCTCCAGCTCATCCACCCACGCGTCGCCCTGGGACCCTTCCAGGCACACGTGGCGGAAGGCTGTGCAGCCAGGGGAACACGATGGCAAGCGGCGATGACTAGGCTACCGTCGTGGCGGACGGTGGCACACCTGACGGCCACTTTTTGCACTGTTTGGGGTGACGGCGACGGGCATTCAATGCTCTTGTCCCCTACCGTCAGGGTTAGGTATAGAGCACTATGCAACACTGTTACAACTACCACTGTTTTTACATTTTTACCCCCATCTGCGTTGCCACCTGTCGGTGACCCCTTTGACCTATAAAAGGAGGCCCATGTGCAACGTAGAAAGGGTTCGGATCATCGATCACTCTCCACGCTCGGTCTAGCCAGCGGTTAGAGTGTACTGTTGCTCTCCTCGCTCCCGAGCCAAGAACTCAATAACAAACCAAAGCAGGAGTAGGGTTTTACGCATACGTGCAGCCCGAACCTGGGTAAACTGCTCGCGTGCTTGCGTCGATCTGCTCTTCGTGCATCTTCCGCCCCCTTGCCGTACCGAGAAGGGGCTCCGGTCCCATAGGTGTTCGTGGGCGATCAGTTTCCCCGACATCTTTGGCGCGCCAGGTAGGGCGACGCGTCGAGGTTGTGTGAATCTGATCCGGCGTCCACGCGCGCTAGATCTTCGCCAACTTCACCAACTTCATCAACTTCATCAACTTCATCGACTCCATCGACATGCCACCGAAGAAGAAGGCTTCGGAGGCAGCAGGCCCGTCCGCGTCGATCCCGCCACCGCCAGAGCCAACGGCTGGTGGGGTAGACGCTGGCGGAAGGACGGACGCCGGTGAGGAAACTCACGGCGCCGCCAAGTCCAAGGACAAGACGGACGACCAAGCGCACTCCAAGGCCTCGGCGTCCGTACACGCACCGCGCCCCTCTCAGGAGGCGCGGGAACGGCAGCGTCGCGGTACTCAAGGTACCATACATTTGCTGAGTCAAGGCCAAGCTGGCGGATCTCGGGACGCTCAAGGCCAGCGTGAGCACCAACACGCTGGCACGAGCAAGGCACGGTCGCCGGGATGAGATGTTGCTCCTTCTAACACAGTTAGAAGTCCGAGCGTATCTCGTTCCTCGCACCGCTCGCCACCGCTTCCCGCCACTCCGGCGGAAGCTCTAGCTCGAGCTCAGCTGCTCCTCGACTTCCCTCCAGCGGAAGACAAGGCCGATGACTGGAGGGCCACCATCCAAAGCCTCATCGCCTTCGCAAACGACGACACTCCGCAACAGCCGACGACGTCGCGGCCGCGGCAAGTTAGCCAGACGCGGGCTGATGGCGACAAGACTGCCGAGGGTGCAACCACCGTGCACTCCCCACCCCGAAGGCCAAAGTCGCCGACTCGTCGGATCAACATCGATGACGACTCCACTGTGTCGTCAGATCCGCGAGCTCGCCGCGATCAGCGCCAAGTTCTCGACGACCGACAACAAGAGGACGCTCGAACCCGCATCGAGCTTCGGAGAGAAGCGCGACGACAATCAGATCAGCGCGCTGGGCCAACTGTTGACATGCAAGCGCCAGGGGGACCAGGCGACCTGCCGTACGCGGCGGGCTGCCCTGCGTTCACCCGTAAGCTGCGGCAAG
Source organism: Secale cereale (assembly GCA_902687465.1). NCBI lineage: Eukaryota > Viridiplantae > Streptophyta > Magnoliopsida > Poales > Poaceae > Secale > Secale cereale. Next base: position 410,416,818 of record LR738710.1, read on the forward strand.
TCCAGTGGCCCAGCATGAAGAACTTCAAGCCCGACGTACCGGAGAAGTACGACGGCAAGACACATCCGTCGGAGTTCCTCAGAATCTACACCATTGTGGTGCAGGCTGCCGGGGGACGAGACGAGAAGATACTCGCCAACTACTTCCTGCTGGTGCTCAAACCAAACGTCAGATCTTGGCTCATGCACTTTGCGGAGAACTCCATTTCTTCTTGGGCTGACCTGTGCCATCAGTTTATCGGCGCCTTCACAGGTGGCCACAAGCCCCATGGCCAGGATAGCGACCTTCACATACTCGCCCAGAAGGAAGGAGAGCCCCTGTGAAAGTATATCCAGAGATTCAGCCGCGTCCAGCACAACATCCCGGACGTCCAACCTGCCGCGGTTATTAACGTGTTCCATCAGAACGTGCGTAACCGCCGGATGAGGGAGGAGATGGCGATGTGCAAGATCAGGGACGTTAGCGAGCTGTACGCCCTGGCCGACAAGTGCGCACGTGCTGAAGAGGGGAGGAAACTCCCTGGAGAGGATACAGGAGCAAGGGGATCCGACAGCGAGGATGCCGCCCCGGCAAAGAAAAGCCGGCGGCGGGGCAACAGGAAGAAAAAGAACAAGGAAGTGCTAGTCGTTGAGCAGTCTGGCAAGGAGGCTGGTGCCAAGAAAGCTCAGACTGGTGGCTCCGGCAAGGATACTGCCGCGTGCACCAACTGCCAAACTGTGGCAGCCGCCTACAAGCAAGACGGCTCCGACAAGCAATACTGCAAGATCCACCACACCAAGGGCCACGACCTCCAGAACTGCAAGAGGGTCGAATACCTCGTCGAGCAGCAAAAGGCTGAGTACGAGCGACGTGACAAGGAGAAGGCCCAGGGAGGTGATGGAGGGTCCGGCAAGAAGCGGCCGTTCAACGGCCGGGGAGGACGCCGCGGCAAAGCCAAGCAGCGGCAAGGAGACAGACCTCCCCACGGCCGCGACAAGGAAGAAGACGACGACGAAGACGAGGACATGGATGATGGAGAGAACAGCGAGCAGGAGTTCCAGAAGGCCACAGAAGTTCTGTGCGTAGACGGTGGCGCTTCTCTGCATACTTCCCACCGCCAACTCAAACAATGGGTGCGGGAAGTTAATGCGGCGGAACCGCCCGTCGAGTCGCTCAAACTTCTGAAGTGGTCCAGCACGCCTATCATCTTCGACATTGAGGACCACCCTGACCGCACAACTGCGGTCGGATTTTGCCGATGTTGGTTTCACCAACCATCCACAACCTCAAGGTCACCAAGATGCTAGTTGACGGCGGGGCCGGCCTGAATTTGATCTCCTCCGCTGTGGTCCGGAAACTCCAAATCCCCGACAGCGAGCTCGAAGAAACTGGCACGTTCCAAGGAATAAACCCGGGAAGAAGCAAGCCGAAGGGGAAGATAACACTGTCAGTGACATTTGGCGGAGAGCTGAACTTCAGGACCGAGAGGATCACCTCTGACGTTGCCGATATTCCATTGCCTTACAATGGAATACTCGGGCGTCCAGCGCTCGCCAAGTTCATGGCAGCCTCTCATTACGCCTACAACATGCTCAAGATGCCCGGCCCGATAAGCGTCATCTCTGTCCCTGGCGACAAGAAGGATGCCCTTATCTGTGCCGACAAGATGTACCGGGATGCAGCAGCCGCAACAGATAGCAAGACACTTGCCGCTGAAGCTCCCAGGGGGAAGGACAAGACCAAGTCCGGCAAGAGCCCTGGGGCCCACTCCGGCAAACGCACCTCATCGGAGTGTTGCGCTGTCGTCGAGGACGCACCATCGAGCTCCACCGGCAAGTGTAAGAAGGCGATGGCATCTCCGCCGGCAACCAAGAAGGTGTCCGCCAAGGAGGACGGCACTGGTGGTACTTTTACCATCAGTGCCACGCTTGATCCTAAATAGGAAAGCGCGCTCGTTCCTTTCCTGCGGGCGAATGTCGACGTGTTTGCATGGCAACCGTCTGACATCCCCGGTGTTCCCAGGAAAGTGATTGAGCACAAGCTTGTCGTTTGTCCTCACGCGCGGCCCGTCAAGCAGAAGGTTAGAAAATAAGCAGTGGAGCGCCAAGAGTTTATAGCAGAAGAAATCAAGAAGCTCGAAGCGGCAGGCCTTGTCAGAGGTGTGCTCCATCCCATGTGGTTGGCCAATCCCGTTGTCGTGCGTAAAGCAAACGGGAAGTGGAGGCTTTGTATTGACTTCACTGATGTGAATAAAGCTTGTCCCAAAGATCCATTTCCCTTGCCGCGCATTGACCAGATTGTTGACTCCACGGCTGGATCTGAGTTGCTTTCGTTTCTTGATGCATACTCAGGATATCACCAGATCTTCATGGCTGAAGAAGACGATGAGAAGACAACGTTCATTACTCCATGTGGCACTTATTGCTTCATACGCATGCCCTTCGGATTGAAGAATGCTGGTTCAACATTTGCAAGGGTGGTCCATACAGCTTTTGAGCCACAGATCCACAGAAATGTAGAAGCTTACATGGATGACATAGTGGTCAAGAGCAAGGACAGGGCAACTCTGATACAAGATCTAGATGAAACCTTTGCGAATCTGCGCAAGATCCAACTCAAGCTCAACCCCGAGAAATGCATGTTTGGAGTCCCCTCCGGCAAGCTTCTCGGGTTCTTCGTGTCTCTGAGGGGGATTGAAGCCAACCCCGACAAAATCAAGGCCATCGAGCAGATCGAAGCTCCAAAGCGCGTCAAGGATGTACGAAGACTTGCCGGCTGTGTGGCTGCTCTCAGCAGGTTTATCTCTAAATCTGCAGAACGCGCCCTGCCGTTTTTCAAAATTTTGAAAAAAGCAGGTCCAATGAAATGGACTCCGGAAGCGGAGGCGGCGCTGCAAGACTTGAAGAGGTACCTGTCCTCCACTCCCGTACTTGTCGCACCTAAACCACAAGAGAAGTTGCTGTTATATCGAGCAGCAACCAATCAAGTGGTTAGTGTTGCGTTAGTAGCGGAGAGGGAGGCGGATGATGAGCCAGCAGCCGCAGCAAGCACGTCCAGCGACAAGCAAGAGGTTTCCCCGGCAAGCTCTGGTCCCGACAAGGACGGATCAGCGCAGACGCGAGAAGAGGTACGGAAGAAGATGGTGCAGCGCCCAGTCTACTTTGTCAGCTCCCTTCTCCAGGGGCTAGGTCAAGGTACTCTGGTGTGCAGAAGTTGCTTTTCGGCCTTCTCATGGCCACGAGAAAGCTGCGCCACTACTTCCAGGCACATGAGATAACAGTGGTCACTCGCTATCCGTTGAAGAGGATACTGCAAAATCCAGAAGCAACAGGCAGGATCGTCGAGTGGGCACTGGAACTGTCAAGCTTTGGCCTCAAGTTTGAAAGCACTTCAACTATCCAGAGCAGAGCATTGGCAGAATTCATAGCAGAGTGGACGCCAACGCCAGATGATGAGATTCTAGAGACGAGCATCCCCGTCAAGGAAGCAAGCAAGGAATGGATAATGTACTTTGACGGTGCCTTCTCGCTGCAAGGCGCCGGTGCCGGCGTGCTACTTGTCGCGCCCACCGGAGAGCACCTCAAGTATGTGGTCCAGATGCACTTTCCCAAGGAGCAAGCGACAAACAATACTGCAGAGTATGAAGGGTTGCTTGCCGGCCTCAGAATCGCGGCAGATCTTGGGATCAAGAAGCTGATTGTGAGGGGTGATTCACAGTTGGTTGTCCGCCAAGTGAACAAGAACTACCAGAGTCCGTTGATGGAAGCATACGTTGATGAAGTGAGAAAGCTTGAAGAACACTTTGAAGGCCTACAGATGGAGCACGTTCCAAGAGCTCAAAACGACATTGCAGATGGCCTGTCAAAGTGTGCTGCACTAAAGCTACCTGTGGAACCAGGAATCTTTGTGCTCAAGCTAACTCAACCATCAGTAACACCATCAGCTGGACAGAGCAAGAAGAGGAAGTTGGTCTCTGGCGACTACTTTCCGGCAGAGCTTCCAGAAGCCACCGCCAAGAAAGTCCCCAAGATCAACACCGAAAATGCTGAGGAGCAATCTGCTCCTGCAAGCCCTAGGGTTTGTACAGTTGAAGCAGACGCTCCTGACAAGTTTTGCTCCGGCAAGCTTGCCGGGGAACGTCAAGCTCCGGCTGAGGCACAAGTCCTCGCCATAGAAGCAGATGTTCCCGCAGCAGCAGATACGCCTTTAGTCTTTGTTGTCGAGCCACAGGCTCCAGCATGGGCGCAGCAGATCGTCCGTTTTCTCCAAACGGGAGAGCTTCCCGAAGAACAAGAAGAAGCGGAAACAATAACCCGGCAGTCAAGTATGTACCAGTTTGTTGACAACACACTGTGCAGAAGAAGACTCAACGGTGTGAAATGGAAATGTATTCGCCGGGAAGACGGACAGAAGCTATTGGCAGAGATACATGGAGGCATATGTGGTCACCACATTGGCACGAGAGCACTTGTCGGCAAAGCTTTCCGGCAAGGTTTCTTTTGGCCGACAGTCCTCCGAGATGCAACTGCACAAGTAACCAAGTGTGAGGCGTGCCAGTTCCATTCCAAGCAGATACACCAACCAGCTCAAGCTCTCCAGACGATCCCTTTGTCCTGGCCATTTTTGGCCTGGGGGCTCGACATCCTCGGCCCCTTTCCCCGCGCAGCCGGGGGCTTTGAGTTCTTGTACGTCGCCATCGACAAGTTCACAAAGTGGCCAGAAGTGGAACCAGTGAGGAAGGTGACCGCACAGTCAGCAGTCAAGTTCTTCAGGTCGATTGTTTGCCGTTTCGGGATCCCTAACAGGATCATCACCGACAACGGCACGCAATTCACCAGTTGCACCTTCATGCAATACGTCCAAGATCTTGGCGCCAAGGTCTGTTTCGCTTCTGTTGCTCACCCGAGAAGCAACGGTCAAGCGGAGAGGGCAAACGCTGAAGTTATGGAGTGGAGAATACACCTCGCACACACATACCTTCAAATTGGGATATATCCCGTCCAAGTGAAAGTTATGCAGGGAAAAGCTCATGGGGTCTAGAAAACAAACCTATTTTGGAAGAGATTTAGAAGAATGCAATTATGCTTCAACGTGTACTCTATGAATTGCAGGATCTGAAGGATAGCTTAATCAAGCTAACCGATACTTCATCATACCACCTCCAAAGAAAGAAACATAAATACATAGGTATGGGCACTCCCCTTGGCAACTGCCAAGCTTGGGAGAGGTTTCCCAGTATTGTATCACCATCACATCTTTTATCGTTATCATTTTTCTTAGTTCGATCCTTTTGATTATATCTTGATCTAGTAGACTAAAGTTTTTAGAATGATCTAGCTTTGAGTTTTTTTTCGATCTCTGTCTATGTAATTGACTCCTTGAGTTATATATAATAAAGAGTAGTTTTGAGTTGAGGGCTTTGCTATGTTGTTACGATCTTGAGGGATTAAATTAAAGAAAGAATAAAAAGAAATAAAAAGATCATATATTGATCTTATGGAGAGTAATGACTTCACATATAAAGAGTATGAGGAATAAAAGTTCTTGAGAGTTGACAAACATAGTTTTGGTCATTGTTGCAATTAATAGGAAGTAATAATGAAAAAGAGGTTTCACATATAAATATACTATCTTGGACATCTTTTATGATTGTGAGCACTTATTAAAATATGACATGCTAAAAGCTTGAGGTTGGACAAGGAAGACAACATAATGGGTTATGTTTTCTTATATCCGAATAGAAGTTATATTGTCATGGATCATCCAACATGTTGATCTTGATTTTCCCTCTCGTGCTAGCCAATTGCTTTGTGCCAAGTAGAGATACTACTTGTACATCCAAATATCCTTGAACCCAGTTTTGCCATGAGAGTCCACCATACCTACATATGGAGTGAGTAAGATCCTTCAAGTAAGTTGTCATCGGTGCAAGCAATAAAAATTGCTCTCTAAATATGTATGATCTATTAGTGTGAAGAAAATAAGCTTTATACGAACTTGTGATATGGAAGAAATAAAAGCGACGGAGTGCATAATAAATGTCCTTATCACAAGCGGCAATATAAAGTGACATTCTTTTGCACTAAGATTTTGTGCATCCAACCATAAAAGTGTATGACAACCTCTGCTTCCCTCTGCGAAGGGCCTATATTTTAGTTTTATCTCCTACCCTTATATAAGAGTCATGGTGATGATCACCCTTCCTTTTTACACTTTTTCCTTTGGCAAGCTCTGTGTTTTGGAGAGATCCGGGTATATATATCCACTCGGATGTAGGTTATCATAAAGTATTATTGTTGACATTACCCTTGAGGTAAACCGTCTGGAGGCAAACCATAAGCCCCTATCTTTCTTTGTGTCCGATTACAGCTTTGAACTCATAAGTATTGCGTGAGTGTTAGCAATTGTGAAAGAATAAATGATAGTTGAGTATGTGCACTTGCTGAAAAGCTCTTATATTGACTCTTTCCGATGTTATGATAAATTTCAATTGCCTCAATGACTGAGATCATAATTTGCTAGTTTTCAATGAAATCTCTCATTCATACTTTACCTTGTGAGCAAATTATTACTTTGGCATAAGAACTTATATGAAGGTAATTCGTAGCAAGTGACAAAAGGTAAAAGTAAATAAGGTGCAGCAAGGTGGCCCAATCCTTTTTGTAGCAAAGGACAAGCCTGGGCAAACTCTTATATGAAGGAAAGCGCTCCCGAGGACACATGGGAATTATCGTCAAGCTAGTTTTCATCACGATCATCTGATTCGCGTTCGGTACTTTGGTATGTGGGTGGACCAGTGCTTGGGTGTTGTCCTTACTTCGACGAGCTTCCCACTTATCATTAACCTCTAATGCAAGCATCCGCAACTACAAAAGAAGTATTAAGGTAAACCTAACCATAGCCCGAAACATATAGATCCAAATCAGCCCCTTACGAAGCAACGCATAAACTAGGGTTTAAGCTTCTGTCACTCTAGCAACCCATCATCTACTTATTACTTCCCAATGCCTTCCTCTAGGCCCAAATAATAGTGAAGTGTCATGTAGTCGACGTTCACATGACACCACTAGAGGAGAGACAACATACATCTCATGAAAATATCGAACGAAGTCCAAATTCACGTGACTACTAGTAGCAAGAATTCTCCCATGTCCTCAGGAACAAAAGTAACTACTCACAAGACTTAATATTGTTCATGATCAGAGGGGTATTAATATGCATGATGGATCTGAACATATTATCTTCCAAAGGAGTCGGAGGCGCAACCAATGGCGAGCGCCTCGCTGCCCTGACAGCATGGGGAATGGTCGCCGGCGAGCCCGTCCCCCGTGCCACACGACAGCCGGCGGCCGTCCGCTCCGAAGACCTTGAAGGTCATCATGCCCATCCTATCCAGCGCGAAATGAAGAATGTGCCTCCCAGTGGGGGCATAGGCGCGGCGCACCACACCCCAACCTCAGGTCATGAAGACTTGGCCAGAGGAGATCACTTCCACGTCGTCATGCGAAGGGGCAAGGCGACACCCCTCGTGCCTCAGCTGCATCATAACCCAACCGCGAGCCGGGAGCACCTCCTTTAGGAAGGGAGGAAGAAGGATCCAGGAATGCGGAGGGGCCCCCGCCCATACGATGAACTCGCGGGCATCGTCCTCAGTATGGGACGGCAGCAGGGCGCGAGGAGCCGCTCGTCTCTCTGGGCGGCTGATGGCACCACCCCTGTCGCCGTCCCCGCTTCGTCCGCCTGCCGCTGGAGCATACAAGGGAAGCGGAAACCCTGGCAGCACCCGCGTGCACCATGTGCGGGCGTCCGCCGGCCTGAGGGATGAACTTGGAGAACTATGGCGCCTCTTCTTCGGGGGGAGCCGCTCAGGCTCCACCGTCGGGCTCTTGCCCTTCTCCGCGGCCGAGAACCTGCGTATCGGCGCCATGGAAGCCCTCGAAGTAGTGGGAGCAGCAGGGATCGACCTGCAACAGTCAAGTGAGAAGTGTGGTGCCCCACCTCCTGTTTATAGACCAGGAAGATCAACCGACGGCCACTCACGCGCGGCCATAGTGGACCCGCCGCCCGCGCCAAGGAGTTGTCAAGTCGCACGATTGCCAAGACTGCATGGGAAGCGGAGTCACCCATGTCCCATCCAACCGTCACGCGCCAGCCTCGCCCACAGCCTTTTTGGGCCCGCCGCGCTTCGTCCTCGGCTAAGGCTTTGCCCCGAAGCCAACTCCGCACGCGCCTTGGGCCCGGGGGCTACTGTCGGCGTCCAGGGAACCAGGGTACCCAGACTTGCCTGTCTGCGGGCCGCGACGCGCTACTACATCGGTCTGGTACGGCTTAGCTGATTGACCAGTTGTCCAAGACTCTCGCGAGGAGGCTAAGCCTCGCGAGGAGAACAACGTCGAGACCCCCTCAGGAGCGGCCTCTGCAAGGTGCTCTGGAGGGGCGGAGAATCCAAGGCCAAGTCTGCCTCAGGAGGAGGCTGAGACGTCAGTAGTGATGCACCACGCCAGTGCGTGCCAGCGCCCGCCAGCGGCGTAGTTGCCGCTTCGGTGCAAGGGGGACAGCGCAGCCGCAGGTTCCCGAGGAGCGGGACAAAGGTTTCCCCTTTGGTGCAACAAGACCGAAGACCGCAAGGACAACAAGGAGGATGTCACCGTCAAGCCCACCACCGCGTCACCGCCTGATCCTTTTGCAGGCGAAGACCGCTTTTGTCAGGATAGGAACGTCCTTGTGTTCCCGCTCAAAAATGGCCGTTGTGGGATCCCTTCCCGCCTAAACATTTTGAGGGAAGAGGACCCTGGCCGCCTATATAAGTAGCTAGGACCCCTACTATGGAGGGACAAGTCGAACCTAGCCCAGCCAAGTAGAGCAGATCCATAAACTCTGTCACCCCGCAAGGAGCAAGAACACTTGCCTCCTAACCCTCGTGAGCTCGCCTCCTGAGCTCAGGAACCACTGTACTAATTCATATTCCAGCCCTCCCGAGGCTAATCCACCAAAGCAGGAAGTAGGGTTTTACACCACACGGTGACCTGAACCTGGGTAAACTCTTGCGTGCTCTATCTGTTGTTTGCTTAAATCTCTTCACCAAGACGAGAGCGAGACGCTAGGTAGACGTGAGTGGGAGAGATCTTCGTTCATGCCCCTGTGTTCGAACTTCTTGTGTTTTGCGGAGCCCCGAATCCGACATGCATGATATGAATATTTTGTGTGATGAAGAGGGAGCATAGCCAGACTATATGATTTTGTAGGGATAACTTTCTTTAGCCATAGTATTTTGAGAAGACACGATTGCTTTGTTAGTATGCTTGAAGTATTATTATTTCTTATGTCAATATAGACTTTTATCTTGAATCTTTCAGATCTGAACATTCATTCCACAACTAAGAGAATTACGTTGAAAAACTATGTTGGTTAACATTCCACATGAAAAATTCTTTCTTTATCATTTACCTACTCGAGAACGAGCAGGAATTAAGCTTGGGGATGCTTGATACGTCTCCAACGTATCTATAATTTTTGATTGTTCCATGCTATTATTAATGAAGTCTTGAATGTTTAATGGGCTTTATCTTACACTTTTATATCATTTTTGGGACTAACCTACTAACCCAGAGGCCCAGTCCAGATTGCTGTTTTTTGCCTGTTTCAGGGTTTTGCAGAAAAAGAATATCAAACGGAGTCCAAACGGAATGAAACCATTGCAAGAGATATTTTTGGATAGAATCACGCATGAAGAACTTGAGAACCACGTCAGGGTGTGCCCCCTGCCTCGTGGGGCCCTCGCGACTCCCCCGATGTCCTCCTTCCTCCTATATAAGTCTACGTACCCCAAAACCATCAGCAACAGAGAGAAAACCCTAATTCCACTTCTGCACCCTTCTGTTCCCGTGAGATCCCATCTTGGAGCATGTTCCAGAGCTCCACCGGAGGGGGGTCCATCACGGAGTTCTTCATCATCATCATCATCGCCCTCACCATGAGTTGTGAGTTGTTTACCACAGACCTTCGGGTCCACAGCTAGTATCTAGATGGCTTCTTCTCTCTCTCTGGATCTCAATACAAAGTTCTCCTCGGTCATCGAGGAGATCTATTCGATGTAATCTCTTTTTGCGGTGTGTTTGTCGAGATCCGATGAATTGTGAGTTTATGATCAAGATTATCTATGAGAAATATTTGGTTCTTCTCTGAACTATTTATGCATGCTCATAATAGCCTTGCAAGTCTCTTCGAATTATTGGTTTGGTTTGGCCTACTATATCTATAGTTCTTCCAATGGGAGAAGTGTTTGGCTTTGGGTTCAATCTTGTGGTGTCCTTTCCCAGTGACAGTAGGGGCAGCAAGGCACATATTGTATTGTTGCCACCGAGGATAAAAATATGGGGTTTATATCATATTGCATGTGTTTATCCCTCTATATCATGTCATCTTGCTTAAGGCGTTACTCTGTTCTTATTAACTCAATACACTAGATGCATGCTGGATAGCGGTCGATGTGTGGAGTAATAGTAGTAGATGCTCAATCGTTTCGGTCTACTTGTCTCGGACGTGATGCCTATATACAATGAACATGCCTAGATAGTCTCATAATTATTCGCTTTTCTATCAATTGCTCGATGGTAATTTGTTTACCAGCCATAGAATATCGCTATCATGAGAGAAGCCACTAGAGAACACTATGGCCCCTGGGTCTATTCTCAACATATCAATCTACATCTACTTTACTTTTACCACTTTTTACTTTCTGTTCTTGTAAACCAAAATACCAAAAATATAAACTATCATCTCTATCTGATCTCACTTTCGCAAGTGACCGTAAAGGGATTGACAACCCCTTATCGTGTTGGCTGCGAAGTTATTATTTGTTTGTGCAGGTGCGAGGGACTCGCACGTGGTCTCCTACTGGATTCATACCTTGGTTCTCAAAAACTGATGGAAATACTAACGCTATTGCAGTGCATCTCCCTTTCCTCTTCGAGGGAATACAATGCAAGCTCGAGAAGTAGCAGCTGCTGAGGCATCTGGATAATATAAGCAGCTTTGTTGCCTTTCCTCGTTCTCTTCTTATGCTTCTTTGATACCGGCAATTCAGGCACAAACTCATCACTCTCAAAACATGCGTACTCATACTGCTGAGCCATCAATCCTACACCGTCAGAGGCGCCGGTATTGAGAAACTATAGAGGGTCAATGTTATCCTCATCGCTGGAATCATGCATTGTTTCTTCGACGGTGGCTGATGGAGCCTTTTCCTCACCCGACACGACAGGCGACGCTAATTGGGTAGGTGGGGTGTTGGTGTTCATACCTTGCTGAGTGCTCATGACCGCCTCTAGATGAAGCAGATTCTTCGTCCACAATAGGACCCAACGCTTGTAATCGCCAAGCCGCCACGGGGTCTCGTCGTCATCTCCCCCTAGTGCCACCGGAGGAGCCAAATTCTGGTGGTCCGGTTCGATACTGGCCATGGAAACCTTGAAGAAGTCCGGGGGGATGTGTCAGCTGTGGAACAATTGATCCTTCGGCTTGATTATCGTCGCCTTCCCCATGTCTGCCTTCTGGCCGCTGATGTTGTACAGTATGGTACACGCGGTTACGTCGGCCTGCAAAGACATGTCTGTGACGTGAGACATCCGAAAGGCAATGGAAACGGGAGATTGTACATATATTGAAGAGGGCCGGTGTGACATGTACCATGAGGGCGTCGAGCTCAGCCAAAGATGAAGCACCACCGAGAGGAGGTGCGGGAGCCGGTGCAGGAGCAAGTGCGGGAGCCGATGCAGGAGCAGTTGCGGGAGCTGGTGTAGGAGCAGGTGCGGGAGCAGGTGCGGGAGCCGGTGCAGGAGAAGGTGCAACACTAGTCGAGCTGCTCCCCAAGAAGTTCGAAAGGGGAAAGTCCGCTGCATCCTTATTTGGATTTTCCTTGGTCCAACTGACGATAGCCAGAACCAAGAGACCATACGAAGATGCAAACTCCTCTTTTGCGGCAGCTACCGCTGCTTTGATTATCACAGCTATTTTCTTATCAACCGCAATCGCAACCTTCTTGTCGATGTTTTCTTCATCTATTAATCTCCATCTTTCCTTTCTGTCCTCCGTGGTCTCACGGTAGTACTTCTTCCAGGTGGCGCCATCTCCGATGCTGTGCACGCGTCCATATGACGACCGAGTGTCCAATGGGAGTCCTTTTAATATGTTCAAGGCTCGGTTGAATGGGGTGTCCCACTTGGGTCTCGCAACCGCCTCAAACGGCGAGTCACTTTCGGCCGCAATCATGTGCTGCTCTTTTTGCGAACGGAGCAAGGATCATTTACAAATATGACTAAACGTGCAGTCGAATTGACCATAAGCTAAAATTAGGCGGTAAATTAAAAATTACTAGCAGTCTCATGAACTCCGCCTTGATGGGATCCATCTCGAGAACCTTCTTTACTGGGTCCCAATGGTACCGCGCCCTGATGATGTCACGCTCCTGCGGCACGGTGAACTCTGCCAAGGGGTCTGGTATGCCCAGACTTGAGCGTTCTGCGTCCTCTTTGACCCATTTGGAACTCTTCCCCACGTAACCACGGCTTCCGAGATGGTGGCACCCCATGTTTCTCTCTTGAATACCCTTCATGTACTTTGATTTTTCTTGGGCAGCTTCGGCAATGCAAGCCGCCTTGAATATTTCAAACTGCTCTTCCGTAATTGTTGTATTATCCTTTACAATCTCGGAGTAGGGTTCTTTTTTGTCGATCATTGCTTTCACCCTTACTTTCCAGGCGGCCAACACGTCGCTAATCTTGGTCATGGCGCGTTTGTTTATCTTCTTTATTGCAGGGTCTTTAGCTGGATCAGTATATATGATTTCATCCTGGCCCAGGAACAAGAATATCTGGTGCAGCTTCGTTAGGAGGGAGTGCTTCATATTTTCTATCTTTTGTAGTTTCTCATCGTTGATGGTGGCGGTTCTCGGTAGGATGTAGGCTATTTGATTGTCATAGCAAGTGTGCGCTTCCACAGGCTATGTTGGCTCAAAATTGCTGTCGTCCACCTCCGTGAGCACCAGTCTAGTAGTGATGAGTTGGTTTGGGCGTCGACGTATCCTCTTCGGTTTCGGTTCTATACCGGCTTCGCCGGTCTTGGTGCCAGTCTGGGTCACAACGCCAGTCTCGGCGCCGGTCTCGATGTCGGTCTCGGATGTGACAGGTGGGCCCTTCAACAACCGTTGCTCGTCGAGAAGGTTTAAATAAGCGTCTGCCGCCTCGTAGACGTTGCAATCCTTGGAACCCCGTCCTTCATCGTTGCTCGCCATGTTTCCTAGGATTAAATATATTCAATTAATTCTATACCTAATAAAGTAAATAATGACATTAAAAATACCTATGTTTTGCAGGAACATTGATTCATCCCTGGTGCGGGAAATCCCGGGCACTCGATATGTCCTAGTTTGTAGCACAAGTCATGCCAAAATTAACAGAAAATTTCGGCATGAACTTTGCTAAAAAGTGGACAAATCGAGCACCTGAAATTTTCCGGTACGGAAATGAATCAACATTCCGGCAAAACATAGGCCACTCGGCTTCATTCCATAGAAACAACAAAAGACCTCTTGGGCTCAACAGTAGATAAAAATGAGCAAACACTATTGAGGAATTTGCATATAACATGACCACTTCAAATTTGCATCTCCTAGTGTTTGACACTTCAAGAAAAAAATCTGCACAAATCTCCTAGCATAAACATGAGCAGCACATTCAGCATCTACAACTACTTAAGCATCTTCAGCATCTACAACTACATAAGCTACTAACTAATTAGATGAACCCTAGCTAGCTACTTCAGCATCTACAACTAGTTATGCTACTAATTTCATTCATTTAACTTCACCAAATTAACCTAGTTAGTTTGCCAAAATTAACCTAGCTAGTTCACTTAGTTCACTTAGTCCACTTAGTTAACCTAATGAACTAAATTCACTTAAGTTAATTAACCTAGGAGCGAGGGGTGGGGCTTACAGAGAGGAGGGACGACGAGGGAGCATGGGCGGTCAGGAGCGGACGAGGGAGCAGGGGCGGCAACGGAGCAGGGGCTCCGGTGACGGTGACGGCGGCTCTGGCAATGATAGGGAAGGGCAACAAGGGAGTAAGGGTGATACGTCTCCGTCGTATCTATAATTTTTGATTGTTCCATGCCGATATTCTATAACTTTCATATACTTTTGGTAACTTTTTATACTATTTTTTGGGACTAACATATTGATCCGGTGCCCAGCGCCATTTCCTGTTTGTTGCATGTTTTTTGTTTTGCAGAATGCCCATATCAAACGGAGTCCAAACGGGATAAAAACAACGGAGATTTTTTTGGAATATATGTGAATTTTGGGAAGCGGAACCAACGTGAGACAATGCCCAAGTGGCCCACGAGGGTGAGGGGTGCGCCGTTGGCCCTCGTGGCCACTCCGTATGGCGGTTGACACCCTTCTTTCGCTGCAAGAGAGCTAAAATCCGGATAAAAATTGTGTCAAAAATTCTACCCAGTAAGAGTTACGGATCCCCGGCAATTTAAGAAACGGTAAAAGGCCAGAATCGGGGAACACATAAACAGAGAGAGACAGAGAGACTGATCCAATCTCAGAGGGGCTCTCGCCCCTCCCATGCCATGGAGACCATGGACCAGAGGGGAAACCCTTCTGCCATCTAGGGATAAGGTCAAGGAAGAAGAAGAAGGAGGGGGGCTCTCTCCCCCTCGCTTCCGGTGGCACCGGAGTGCCACCGGGGGCCATCATCGTCACCGCAATCTACACCAACAACTTCACCGCCATCATCGCCAACTCTTACCCCCTCTATGCAGTGGTGTAACCCCTCTTCTACCCGCTGTAATCTCTACTTAAACATGGTGCTCAATGCTATATATTATTTCCCAATGATGTATGGCTATCCTATGATGTTTGAGTAGATCTGTTTTGTCCTATGGGTTAAATTGATGATCGTGATTGGTTTGAGTTGCATGTTTTATTATTGGTGCTGTCCTATGGTGCTCTCTGTGTCGCGCAAGCATGAGGTATCCCTGTTGTAGGGTTTGTAATATGTTCATGATTTGCTTATGGTGGGTGGCGTGAGTGACAGAAGCACAGACCCGAGTAAGTAGGTTGTTTGCGTATGGGAATAAAGAGGACTTGATACTTTAATGCTATGGTTGGGTTTTACTTTAATGATCTTTAGTAGTTGTGTATGCTTGCTAGGATTCCAATCATAATTACATATGATCCAAGAAGAGAATGTATGTTAGCTTATGCATGTCCCTCAAATAAAATTGCAATAGTGATTACAGGTCTAGTTATCGATTGCCTAGGGACAAATAACTTTCTCACGACAAAAAGCTCTCTACTAAAACTAATTTAGTAGTGTCTTTATCTTAACAGCCCCTAGTATTATTAACGTGCTCTCTATATTCTTGCAAACCTATCCTACAAAAACCACAAAGTACTTCTAGTTTCATACTTGTTCTAGGTAAAGTAAACGTCAAGCGTGCGTAGAGTTGTATCGGTGGTCGATAGAACTTGAGGGAATATTTGTTCTACCTTTAGCTTCTCGTTGGGTTCGACACTCTTACTTATCGAAAGAGGCTACAACTGACCCCTACACTTGTGGGTTATCAAGACCTTTTTCTGGCGCCGTTGCCGGGGAGCAATAACGTGGGGTGAATATTGTCGTGTGTGCTTGTTTGCTTTATCACTAAGTAGATTTAATTTGTTGTTCTAAGTTGTTCTCTATCTTTAGTTATGGACATGGAACACGAAATACCAAAAAAATTAGGTGTACTTGCTAGTCATGGAGATGGGGAACCTCCTAAAACCCTCGATGCTCATTATGTACTACTTTGATAATCCTGAGAAAACCCCATTCAACTACATAATGGGAGTAACATTGGATCAACGTGAATACTTTAGGGATTATCGCTTGACACAAAAAGGGAAAATATTATGGGATCAAATTTATATGTTGCATTGGTATGCTCGGCAACTATGCTTGAGATATGATTATACTTGTTGCTCTAGGATGAAGGCCCCACACCTTCCCTTTTCATGCAAATTTAATGATAATGACACCTTAGCTTCTTATGCTAATGGTATATATGATTATTATGATGTGGAACAAATAGAAAATTCGTTGCTTTTAAGGGTGCTTATGAAATTGAATCTCTGTTTAAAAAGAATGATGCTTTTGATGATGATGTTTATAGGCCTGAAAATCTTGCTATATTGAAATATTGCTATTTGAATTATGAATATAACTCCAATATTGATGAGTTTATTGAGAAGGTCTCCGCTGTCCAAGAAGAGACTAATATTTTGCAGGAGTCTATGGAAGAAGAAATTTATGACATTGTCAGCTCATTGGATGAAAAAGATGAGTAGGAGAGTGAAGAACAAAAGGAGGAAGAGCGGATTGATCATCCATGCCCACCTTCTAATGAGAGTAACTCTTTATCCCATACATTGTTTAATTTCCCTTCGTTCTTACCGAAGGATGAATGCTATGATGATTGTTATGATCCCGTTGATTCTTTTGAAATATCCCTTTTTGATGATGCTTGATATGCTTGTGGCCAAGATGCCAATATGAATTATCCCTATGGTGATGAACTTGCTATAGTTCCTTATGTTAATCATGAGATAGTTACTATTGCACCCACACATGATAGTCCTATTATCTTTTTGAATTCTCCAAACTACACTATATTGGAGAAGTTTGCATTTATTAAGGATTATATTGATGGGTTGCCTTTTTCCGTTAGACATGATGATTTTGATGAGTATAATATGCATGTGCTTGTTGCTCCTACTTGCAATTATTATGAGAGAGGAACTACATCTCCGCCTCTCTATGTTTCCAACACGATAAAATTGCAAGAAACTGCTTATACTATGCATTGGCCTTTACGTGATGTGCATGAATTGTTCTTGTATGATATGCCTATGCATAGGAAGAGAGTTAGACTTCGTTTTTGCATGACACATATCACTTTGTGCTCACTACTAAATGCCAGATCATTGTTAATTAAAATTGGCTTTGATATACCTTGGGATCCGGGTGGATCCATTACTTGAGCACTATATGCCTAGCTTAATGGCTTCAAAGAAAGCGCTGCCAGGGAGACAACCCGGAAGTTTTAGAGAGTCATTTATTTCTGTTGTGTGTTTTTATAAAGTTTAAAAACAAAAAAAAAATATAGAGGGGAACCTAAAACTTTTTCAAAAAGAAAAGTGAAAGTAAGAAGAACGAGCACCGTTGAAATGGTGGAGATCCTTGAACTTTGTTCATGCCCATGGAAACTTCGAAAATCTTGAATTACAGAAAATTTTCAATAAAAGTAATTATCCCCGTGTACAATTCTATTTTATTATAAAAATAATGTGCCAAGAGTTTCCTTTAGGATGATTAAACTACTGGTTGGTTTGTGCGGTGCGAAAACAGAAACTTTGGCTGTAGTTCACGATT
The DNA here is from genome assembly GCA_902687465.1 of Secale cereale. Lineage (NCBI taxonomy): Eukaryota > Viridiplantae > Streptophyta > Magnoliopsida > Poales > Poaceae > Secale > Secale cereale. The sequence continues at coordinate 410,434,277 of LR738710.1, forward strand.
TTACGTTTTTTAATGAAACGTCGAAAGGATCTGACACTTTTTGTAAAGTCTTGCTATACAAAGTGTTGATTTTTCCTATTTTTTCCATAATTTTTAGAGTTACAGAAGTATGGTTAATGTTCAGATTACTACAGACTATCCTGTTTTCACAGATTGCTGTTAAACCTTCATTATTTGCATATGTTTGAATTCTTGTTGAAGCCTCCTTGACTTGGGGGCATAGAATTGTGATAGAATACTATGGGTAATGTTTGTTCATAATTATACAATAATGTTAGAGCAGTACATGATGGGATTTTATTGATCATATGCACTAACCCCGCCACTAAAAGTTCGGTTAAGTTTTGTGTGGATGAAGTGTTCGAAGATCGAGGAGGTCTCGATGTGAGGAGAAGGAGAGATGCAAGAGCTCAAGATTGGGGATTCCCGAGGCACCCCAAGTAAATATTCAAGGAGACTCAAGCGTCTAAGCTTGGGGATGCCCGGGAAGGCATCCCATCTTTCTTCAACAAGTATCGATATGTTTTTGGATTCGTTTCGTTCACATGTTATGCGTAAACTCTTGGAGCGTCGTGTGCTTTTTATTTTTCCTTTTAATAAATGCACCATGCTGGTATGAGATAGTCCTTGGTTGATTTATAGAATGCTCTTTGCACTTCACTTATATCTTTTGAGTATGGCTTTATAGAATGCTTCATGTGCTTCACTTCTATCATTTGAAGTTTGGATTGCGTGTTTCTCTACATAGAAAACCGCCATTTGTAGAATGCTCTTTCGCTTCACTTATATTTGTTAGAGCGTGGGCATATCTTTTGTAGAAAGAATTTAAACTCTCTTGCTTCACTTATATCTATTTAGAGAGTTCACAGGAATTGGTCATTCACATGGCCAGTCATAAAATCCTACATAAACTTGTAGATCGCTGAATATGATATGTTTGATTCCTTGCAATAGTTTTGCCATATAAAGATGGTGATATTAGAGTCATGCTAGTGGGTAGTTCTGGATTGTAGAAATACTTCTGTTGAGGTTTGTGATTCCCAAAGCATGCACGTAAGGTGAACCATTATGTGATGAAGTCCGAGCATGATTTATTTTTTGATTGTCATCCTTTGTGTGGAGGTCAGGATAGCGCGATGGTTAACTCCTACCAACCCTTCCCCTAGGAGCATGCGTGTAGTACTTTGTTTCGATGGCTAATAAATTTTGGCAATAAGTATGTGAGTTCTTTATGACTAATGTTGAGTCCATGGATTATACGCACTCTCACCCTTCCACCATTGCTAGCCTCTCTTGTACCGCGCAACTTTTGCCAGTACCATACACCCACCATATACCTTCCTCAAAATAGCCATCATACCTACCTATCATGGCATTTCCATAGCCATTCCGAGATATATTGCCATGTAACTCCACCGTTCCGTTTATTATGACACGCATCATCATTGTCATATCGCCTTGCATGATCGTAAGATAGCTAGCATGATGTTTCCATGGCTTGTCCATTTTTTGATATCATTATTACACTCGATCATTGCACATCCCGGTACACCTCCGGAGGCATTCACATAGAGTCATATTTTGTTCTAGCTTTGAGTTGTAATCTTTGAGTTGTAAATAAATAAAAGTGTGATGATCTTCATTATTAGAGTATTGTCCGATGTGAGGACAAAAAAAACAAAAAAAGAGAGAAAGGCCAAAAAAAGAGATGACCCAAAAAAAGAGGGGGGCTAAAAAAAGCACCTCCAAAAAATGAGAGAAAAATAGAGAAGGGACAATGTTACTATCCTTTTACCACACTTATTGTAACGCCCCGGACACACCCGCCGGTGGTCGTTACTCCTGGCGAGATCTAGACTGGCCCCACAGATCAATACTAGTCTTTTCTGCGCACTTTGTCCTCACTCGTGCGCACCCGGGAGCAACTTCCCGGTCGGTCACCCATCCTGAAACTACTCCAAGCTGAGCACGCTTAACTTTGGAGTTCTGGCTCTCGGAAAAGAAGGAATTCCTTATTGATATGAGTAGTCTATCATCCCTAATAAGCCAGGCCATCACATACACCCTCACTCAGAGGAACCGACGTCCTCGTCGGGCCACATGAACGTTCCCTCTTGGCACAACCGTCTATGCTTCCAGGACATCACATGTGCCATGCCGTGTGCCACGACGGGTCACAAACGTCATGCACAACATGACTGCAAACTGTCCGCAAACATCCGTGTAACCGCGAGGGTCGACTCTGATACCAACTTGTAACGCCCCGGGCACACCCGCCGGTGGTCGTTACTCCTGGCGAGATCTATACTGGCCCCACAGATCAATACTAGTCATTTCTGCGCACTTTGTCCTCACTCGTGCGCACCCGGGAGCAACTTCTCGGTCGGTCACCCATCCTGAAACTACTCCAAGCTGAGCACGCTTAACTTTGGAGTTCTGCCCGAATGGGTTCCCGGAAAAGAAGGAATTCCTTATTGATATGAGTAGTCTATCATCCCTAATAAGCCAGGCCATCACACTTATGCTTCATCATAGCACCATGTTCTTCATGATAGAGAGTCTCCTATGTTGTCACTTTCATATACTAGTGGGAATTTTCATTATAGAACTCGGCTTGTATATTCCAACGACGGGCTTCCTCAAATACCCTAGGTCTTCATGAGCAAGCAAGTTGATGCACACCCACTAGTTTTCTTTTTGAGATTTCATACACTTATAGCTCTAGTGCATCCGTTACATGGCAATCCCTACTCACTCACATTGATATCGATTGATGGACATGTCCATATTCCATTGATTTGCCTAGTTGATGTGAGACTTTCTCCCTCCTTTTGCCTATCACAACCCTCTATTCCACCCATAGTGCTATGTCCATGGCTCACGCTCATGTATTGCGTGAAAGTTGAAAAAGTTTGAGAATACTAAAGTATCAAACAATTGCTTGGCTAAACTAGGGGTTGTGCATGATTTAAATACTTTGTGTGGTGAAGATGGAGCATAGCTAGACCATATGATTTTGTAGGGATAACTTTATTTGGCCATGTTATTTTGAAAAGACATGATTGCTTTATTAGTATGCTTGAAGTTTTATTGTCTTAATGTCAAATGATAGATTATTGCTTTGAATCACTAGTGTCTTGATATTCATGGAATGATTAGATTACATGATCAAGATTATGCTAGGTAGCATTCCACATCAAAAATTATCTTTTTTATCATTTACCTACTCGAGGACGAGCAGGAATTAAGCTTGGGTATGATGATATGTCTCCATCGTATCTATAATTTTTTGTTGTTCCATGCCAATATTCTACAACTTTCATATACTTTTGGCAACTTTTTATACTATTTTTTGGGACTAACATATTGATCTGGTGCCCAGTGCCAGTTCCTGTTTGTTGCATGTTTTTTGTTTTGCAGAATATCCATATCAAACGGAGTCCAAACGGGATAAAAATGGACGGATTTTTTTGGAATATATGTGAATTTTGGTAATTGGAACCAACGTGAGACGATGCCCGAGTGGCCCACGAGGGTTAGGGGCGCGCCCAGGGGGCAGGCGCGCCCTGGGCCCTCGTCGCCACTTCGTAAGGCGGTTGATGCTCTTCTTTCGTCACAAGAAAGCTAATATCCGGATAAAAATCGAGTCAAGAATTCAGCCTAGTCGGAGTTACGGATCTCCGGGAATTTAAGAAACGGTGAAAGGCCAGAATCAGGGAACATGGAAACAGAGAGAGACAGATAGACAGATCCAATCTCGGAGGGGCTCTCGCCCCTCCCATGCCATGGAGATCATGGACCAGAGGGTAAACCCTTATCCGATCTAGGGAGAAGGTCAAGGAAGAAGAAGAAGGAGCGTGCTCTCTCCCCCTCGCTTCCAGTGGCACCGGAGTGTCGCCGGGGCCATCATCGCCACCGCAATCTACACCAACAACTTCACCGCCGTCATCACCAAATCTTCCCCCCTCTATGTAGCGGTGTAACCCCTCTTCTACCCGTTGTAATCTCTACTTAAACATGGTGCTCAATGCTACATATTATCTCCCAATTATGTATGGCTATCCTATGATGTTTGAGTAGATCCGTTTTGTCCTATGGGTCAATTGATGACCGTGATTGGTTTGAGTTGCATGTTTTGTTATTCGTGATGTCCTATGGTGCTCTCTGTGTCGCGCAAGCGTGAGGGATCCCCGCTGTTGGGTTTGCAATATGTGCATGATTTTCTTATGGTGGGTGGCGTGAGTGACAGAAGCACAGACCCGAGTAAGTAGGTTGTTTGCGTATGGGAATAAAGTGGACTTGATACTTTAATGCTATGGTTTGGTTTTACCTTAATGATCTTTAGTAGTTGCGGATGCTTGCTAGAGTTCCAATCATAAGTGCATATGATCCAAGAAGAGAAAGTATGTTAGCTTAAGCCCGTCCCTCAAATAAAATTGCAATAGTGATTACCGGTCTAGTTATCGATTGCCTAGGGACAAATAACTTTCTCGTGACAAAAAGCTCTCTACAAAAACTAATTTAGTTGTGTCTTTATCTTAACAACCCCTAGTTTTATTAACGTGCTCTTTGTATTCTTGCAAACCTATCCTACAAAAACCACAAAGTACTTCTAGTTCCATACTTGTTCTTGGTAAAGTAAACATCAAGCGTGCGTAGAGTTGTATCGGTGGTCGATAGAACTTGAGGGAATATTTGTTCTATGTACGACTCCAAATTTTTGGGTTTGGTTTTTCTTACAAAACTTTTGGTCTTTTGGAAGGGGGTTGTTTGATCTTCTCTTAAGACCCTTCTAAAATCTCTTCTGGCCAAAGTTTATGTGTTTTTCTCAAGCTTGGTTTTTGGTCTTGAAAGATTCTTCTGGTGTTATCTCAACACAAGTTATTTTCTTAGAAATTTGTTTGATTCTTTTCCTTCATGATTTAGACTCCTCAGGTTTAACCTTGGGCTTATCTTCCTCTCCAACCTTCATCTTGCCATGACCCCAACAGAGATATTGCTCTCCAAGACCCCCTCTACACCTTAAGACAAGTCTCTCATCAATTCTAGTGTGTTTCAACCTTATTGGAATTTTTTCCTCTATTTATTTTGCTCCAAATTCTATTTCTGTCATTTATAGTGGACCTTGGTGATTTACAAAGGAACCACCATATCCATCTTGTTATTTGATTCCAAACTAACTTCCCTAGATAGTCCTTAGTACCCACAACCTAAATCCATCTTGTTTCACTGGTCCACAATTCAAAATTTTCAAATTTTACTTGCTGCAAGTTTGGACCAGATTTGCAAAATTTGGTGAAATTCATGTTTATCTTCTTCCAAAAATTCTGTGAAAAATCAAGCAGCCTCTAGATGCATCAAGAGGCCACTCCACCAAATATCATCCCCAGAAACATTTCTAGCATGCCAGAATCATTTCATCGAACACCTGGCTTACACTATGCTGTCAGTTTCAGAAACTGCTAACTGAAGATTCACTGTCGACAGTGCAGTTCGTCAGTTCGTCAGAGCCGCAGCGTCAATCTCACTAGTGCCCGCCTTGGATAGATGCTCACTGCACCTTCTGCTTATCCAGCACGCCGCACACTTGCTTGGCGGCTTCCGGGCATCGGTGCCGCCCTAGCCCGACCACGCCGGCGGCTTCCACGGCAACAGAACCTCTCGTGGCTGCCGACAGGGGGGATCCTGCAGCTCGATGCCGTTTGGCGCCGCCCAAGTCACCCCAACGCTCCGCGTGGCCTTCTCCACTGCTAGCGTACGCCTGCAGCACTGTCGCCATCGCCTGGCGCACACAGAGCGCGTTCTTTGCCGCCGATGTGCCGCACGGCCGTTCCGTCGAGGGCAACCCGTAATCACCCCTCCCTGCTGAGTTAGGCACGAGAATGGAACCAGTGCACCTCCTAGTCGATGCTCAAGCCCCTAAATCCGCCGTCCAGCCACTTCATCGCCGTAATCGCTCGTCGGACTTATCATGTTCACGGCAACCGCCTCGGGCCGGCTATATAAAGCGCCCCCGAGCTCGTTCTCGAGCCGGCACACCTCCACCATCTCCCTAGACCGCGCCCAGCCTCTGGAAGAGCCTCGAGGGGCCCTTCTTCCCCAACTCCGGCCAACTCCGTCCGCCTCGGGCTCCAGCAGCATTCTCTCCGGTTAGAACTCCTCCGCCGCCCTGGACTTGAGCGTAGCACCCTGGCACCTACCTAAATCTAACCCCCACTCCAATTTGACCCTAGGAGCTCTCTCCGACGAGGCCCACGACCACCTGAGCCGCCGTCCACCGGAGACAGGGTTGCCGTCGACGTGGGGCTCGCCGACGCTCAACTCCACCACCAATCGACGCGGAAGAACACTAGGAAGCTGTATGTACCACTCCCCTCCCCTAACTCGCCGTGGATCGGCGCCGACGACCAGCACAGCTCCTGGCGCCGCCGCGACTCTGTTTCAGAGTTTAAACCCGACGAGTGGGACCCCCTCGTCAGCCTCTTGTTCTCCCCCCGAATCTTTTTTTTGGAAAGCGCCTTCGGTCAAAGTATGTCTTCATCTTCAGTTGGCGTACCGCGTACCGGTTCGCTTTTCTGTTTTCTATTCTAGCCCTCGGAAATTTTCTGTTTCATTACAGATGAGTCCCTGGACAGAAACTCTAATATCTTTTTAACTAAAGATGATTTTGAGTTGATTCTTTTTCTGTCCTCTTTAGTTTTCTGTCTAGTTTTTTGTCACATTTATGTGAAATTTTTTGGAGCAACTTTCTTTGCACGCTCGGTATTTATGTTAGTATCCGTTTTGTTTGAATACGTAGATACCGAAGGTCGTGACGGAGCCGCGAACCTCACCGAATTAGACTCTGACTACTCCGAACCAGGTAAGCACGTTTGAACCTTTGATATGATGGATGTGTTGCATGTTTTCTCGAGTAGTTCTTTTCATAAGCATGGTTATATAAGCATTTCTGTATGGTTATATTTCATGCAAGCAAGTTTCGGGTGAGCCCCGTATGATAATGATTGAACCACCCCGATCATGTGGTGACATGATGGGTGGAGTACTGGTATTGTTGAAGCATGCCAGTAGCTGGTTAACCTAGTATCCGCGTGGATCGAGTCATGATCCCGCTCACCTCCTTTTGGTACTGTCAAATGCCATCTGTTGTGATTGCGGTCTAGTCAGTTGTAAACCGCTTTCCGAGTACACACCAAGTAGAGGGACCGGGATGAGGGTTCCATGGCCCTAGATTAAAGCCCGTCATCCGGTCAGGGGGCATGGGTATTTCCGGTTGGGACCGAGAGGGGGGCACCCCTTAGAGCGCGCCTATATAAATTTGATCCCATGCTATTCGAGGTTGTAGCCTCCTCATCTTAAATTTTTTCGTGAACGTTGTCACGGGTGATTCCGGACAGCAGGATGTGAAATGAGTGTGTACTGGTCAGTTGGGTTTCTGCTAAAACACCGTAGACGGAACTAGTCCCTGTGGCTGGTAGAATCCGTTGGCTATGATTTAATAGTACAAGCTCTGCAGAGTTAAATCCTTCAAGTAGCCATGTTTATGGCCTAGGGTCATTCTCTGTGTCAACCCGGTGACCGTCTTTCGTATATTCTTGATAGTAACAAGAGTAGTGACCTTTCCTTTTTTTCAGGTTCATTTGGTAGATGAACTAACCAATTGTCTCTACATTGATTTACTTCCTGAAGTATTTCATCGTTATACTATTGTTATTTATAAGCCCTTTATGTGATGTCGCTCAGACGTCCGACTGTGGCATTCTTGTTATTTATAAGCCCTTTATGTGATGTCGCTCAGACGTCTGACTATGGCATTCTTGTTATTTATAAGCCCTTTATGTGATGTCGCTCAGACGTCCGACTGTGGCATTCTTGTTATTTATAAGCCCTTTATGTGACGTCGCTCAGACGTCCGACTGTGGCATTCTTGTTATTTATAAGCCCTTTATGTGATGACGCTCAGACATCCGACTGTGGCATTCTTGTTATTTATAAGCCCTTTATGTGATGTCGCTCTGACGTCCGACTGTGGCATTCTTGTTATTTATAAGCCCTTTATGTGGTGTCGCTCAGACGCCCGACTGTGGCATGTTTTCATTTTACTATTTCCTCACGAGGAGTCACTCAGACACTCGTTTGGTTTCCTTTTATTTATCTTGTGGATTTTGGGAGGATTACCGCCCAACTTCCAATTATTTACATACGGCACAAGAATATATGTATCCGGTTGCATTTTGCTAGAATACTCACATGCATCATGTTGGCATTTTTTTTAAATCTTAAGTCCGAACTGTCTTGCAAGTACATTGAAAGTACTCACCTGGCTTGTTGATTTGGCCAGATGTGGACGAAGGCGATCTCATGGATAAAGAGTTCGATAGCGAGTCTGAGGGTAAGGCCCAGTGGTGCTGGAGACTCAACTTCCTCCTCACTAATAGGCTCCAGGCGCGGAGTATGGGTACGAGGTGTTGATGCAGGTGCGACAGGCGGTGCAGCTCTGACTGGGGTAGGAGCAATGACCTGGTCAAACTCCTGAGTGGTAGGCAAACGGCGAGCGGTGGCTAAGATGGAAGGTGCATAGGATGTGGCGGACGAGACAAAAGTCATTGCTGGCGCAGTATGGAGTAGCTCCCTCCTGTTGGCGGAGCCACTCTGGACCAAGTCCATACGAGCAGCCACCAAGTTGTCCACAAGATTATCAAAGGCCGCCTCAAGTGCCTTGATGTACTCAACCATTGATTCGATGGCTTCATCACGCTCCCCATTTGTGCAAACAAATGCATAGTGGCAAGTGTAGGGCACGTGGCATGGGAGGCAACGGTAGCGACAAGTCTTCATTGAAGGAAGGATGTCCCGGAGACAAGCTATCGCCTCACGGGCAGCCATTTGCATGGCATGCCACTCCGTAGGCATGGCTCTGCCCACAAATCGAAGGCGGCGCACTTCAGAACGCCCTCCCTTGAAGTGCACCACGGCCTGGTGCATTGACACGCTGTCGTTGAGCTTGTGACGGTAGAGTGTAAACTCTGGACGGGTTGATGGCCCAATCGCGACTTTGGTGATGGCGAAGAGGAGCTTGACAAACCCCTTAGGAATGTTGGCGAACACTTGTGCATCACAGTAGTTGCTGGCCAGCTACAAAAGTAGACAAAAATTACGAATAGTCAAGTCATAAATTTATGATGACCAACAGAAAATTGCTACAGATGTAAAAATGTTGAATAGCAATTATTACGCTAATAACCGATTAGCGAGCGCACCTAGTGGCTTCCTACAGTCAGCCTGGCTCTGGTACCAAGGTTGTCAGGACCGCTTTTTCAGTAAAATAATTACCGAAAGACCGACCTTTGTATTAAACCAGCGAGGAAGAATACTTCTTGCTGGTAGACAATTCCTTGATACAGAATTCCAGAATACTAAATAATTATACAAGGTTGAGCTGAGGTGGCTCAACAATTTTATTACAAGTATGCCAATATAGCACATAAAGGCGGATATGACACAATGGCAGGATGGCTTACTACTAACTCGTAATAAAAAGGTGGTGGATATGTCATAGTGAGGTGGGTGACGTCACTCCAATATGATATAGTTCATCGAGTGTCGGAGTGAGACCCGACGAATTTATTTGGTGGTTGGCGGAAGCGCTTATATCATAGTGATCAACTCCATGATCGCAAGAGATTGACTGGGACTCACTAGATGTCAGACTCGCTATCGAACTCTTTATCCATGAGATCGCCTTCGTCCACATCTGGCCAAATCAACAAGCCAGGTGAGTACTTTCAATGTACTTGCAAGACAGTTCGGACTTAAGATTTAAAAAAAATGCCAACATGATGCATGTGAGTATTCTAGCAAAATGCAACCGGATACATATATTCTTGTGCCGTATGTAAATAATTGGAAGTTGGGCGGTAATCCTCCCAAAATCCACAAGATAAATAAAAGGAAACCAAACGAGTGTCTGAGTGACTCCTCGTGAGGAAATAGTAAAATGAAAACATGCCACAGTCGGGCGTCTGAGCGACACCACATAAAGGGCTTATAAATAACAAGAATGCCACAGTCGGACGTCAGAGCGACATCACATAAAGGGCTTATAAATAACAAGAATGCCACAGTCGGATGTCTGAGCGTCATCACATAAAGGGCTTATAAATAACAAGAATGCCACAGTCGGACGTCTGAGCGACGTCACATAAAGGGCTTATAAATAACAAGAATGCCACAGTCGGACGTCTGAGCGACATCACATAAAGGGCTTATAAATAACAAGAATGCCATAGTCAGACGTCTGAGCGACATCACATAAAGGGCTTATAAATAACAAGAATGCCACAGTCGACTGTGGCATTCTATGCACCTTCCATCTTAGCCACCGCTCGCCGTTTGCCTACCACTGAGGAGTTTGACCAGGTCATTGCTCCTACCCCAGTCAGAGCTGCACCGCCTGTCGCACCTGCATCAACACCTCGTACCCATACTCCGCGCCTGGAGCCTATTAGTGAGGAGGAAGTTGAGTCTCCAGCACCACTGGGCCTTACCCTCGGCAGGCCGAGGGAAATCTTCAACATCTCCGACTAGTGCGTTTATCCGCGACGCACTGTGCTCGCTTGTATTATGTGTGTGGTATGTAAAATAGGTTGATGGGAAGTAGTCTGTTTGCGCATCATGTAGGATCTTGGAGAAATGCACTAGCATAAATAACATGTCAGGAATGTGTACGCACACCCTGAGTGACGTATGTATAATTAGAACCCGCGTGTAAGATATGTACTAAGCGGTCCTTCTCCGTGCGCAATCAAGCAGTTTATTTTAAAAATCTCTTTGGAGCTCGTGTTTTGTTGCTTTTGCAAATCTTGGTTTATTTTGCTGCCCGGTTCTTCTCATGATTTCTGCAATAATACCCCAGAGTAAGAAATGACTCGTCCCTGGACGCGTTCCATGCCATGTCCGCCAGAGGAAAATTATGGCACGCAGACAGATAACAATTTCACACAGGGGCAGTCAAGTCAGCAGGGCAGCGAAACAGCATTTTCTCAAGTATGCCGTCTTTACGAGCAAAGTCAGCAACAACACTAGGAAATGATGAACCATGTCATTAACATGGGAAATCACCGTGAGCCATACCAGCAGCACTCAAAATTATCTGAATTTCAGAAGACACGTCCGACAACGTTTTCGCACACAGACAAACCTCTTGAGGCCGATGATTGGCTTCGAGATATTGAAAGGAAATTAATTGTGGCACAATGCCCAGACCGTGAAAAGGTACTTTACGCACCACATTATCTTGCTGGAGCAGCCGCGTCATGGTGGGAAAATTTTCTGCTTATGCACCCCGACATAAATAATATCACCTGGGAAGATTTCAAGGAAGGCTTCTGTGGGGCACACATCCCTAAGAGCATTATGAAGATCAAGAAAAGAGAATTTGATGACCTCAAGCAAAGGGGCATGACAGTACCTGAGTACAACAGTCAGTTTACGCAGTTATCCCGTTATGCCAATGAAGAGCGTATGACTGAAAATAAGAAGATGGAAAAATTCCTGGACGGACTGGCACCAGCACTTAAATGCCAGTTGGTCGTACACACTTCTCCAGATTTCAAGACACTGGTGGACAAGGCTATTACATTGGAAAATGAATGTCGCAGTCTCGAAGACATTCGCAAGAGAAAAAGGGATCAGACCAACCACCCTCGCAACAATAGGAAAAATATATGTTTCCATAAAAATGTGGCGAACAAACCCATGACAAATGACACTCGTCCAAGCAAGAATTTTCACGCAAGGGACAAGGATTTCACGTATCATCCAGGTGTTACTTGCTACGCATGTGGAGAAGAGGGACACTATGCTAAACAGTGCCCAAAACCAAGAAACTCAGCACCGAAGCCTAACAGCAATGGAAACAATTCCGCGCCCAAGCGTAACAACTTCAACCCCAATAACAACCACAAGAAAGGCCACCTGAAGCATGTGACCAAGGAGCAAGCACAGGATGCCCCGGATATCGTACTCGGTACGTTCCCTGACAACACAATACCTGCCACGGTTTTGTTTGATTCTGGAGCTTCTCATTCATTCATTTTGAAGACTTTTGCTTTGCAACACGGTTTTTCAATACTTCCCTTGGGAAGATCAATGACCATCAAGTCCCCCGGAAGTAAGCATATCACTCAGAATTACTGCCAAGGTTTGACAATTGAAATTGAAGGGTTACAGTTTCACACAAACCTCATAGTGTTAGAAAACAAAGGGACTGGATGTTATCCTGGGTATGGATTGGCTAACCACCAACAAAGGATTTATTGATTGCTTCAACAGGACAGTGATTCTTACTCATCATCACGGAAAGACAATAAGAGTCGCAGCTCAGGAAAGACCAGTATCGCGGCAACCAAAATTAAACAAGGTAGACACTTCTGAGTTAAGCAAAGTTCCAGTTGTATGTGAATTCCCGGACATATTTCCCGAAGAACTACCGGGCATGCCACCAGACAGAGAAATAGAATTCATTATTGAGCTAGCACCTGGAACCACCCCCATATACAAGAAGCCGTACAGAATGGCACCATCCGAGTTGGTTGAACTAAAGAAACAAATAAAGGAATTGCTGGACAAAGGATTTATACGGGCCAGCTCCTCACCTTGGGGTTCGCCGGTTTTATTTGCCAAAAAGAAGGATGGGACTATGAGGTTGTGTATAGACTACCGAGCGCTCAACATGGTCACAATCAAGAACAAATATCCGATGCCACGGATAAGTGATTTATTTGACCAGCTCGCGCAAGCCAAGGTTTTCTCAAAAGTTGATTTAAGGTCAGGATACCATCAATTAAAAGTACGAATATTTCGTTTGGACTGACCAACGCTCCCGCATATTTCGTCCACCTCATGAACAAAGTATTTATGAAATTAATGGACAAATTTGTGGTGGTATTTATTGATGACATCTTGGTATATTCAAAGACACCGGAAGAACATGCTGAACACCTCCGCATTGTACTGGGAGAATTAAGGAAACACCAACTCTACACCAAATTCAGCAAATGTGAATTTTGGTTGAGGAAAGTGGGTTTCCTAGGACACGTATTAACACAAGAGGGGGTTGCTGTGGACCCGGATAAAGTTAAGGTTGTACTTGGCTGGAAGTCACCAGCCAGTGTAACGGACATACGAAGTTTCCTCGGTATGGCTGGATATTACAGAAGGTTTATTGAAGGATTTTCCACCATAGTCAAACCAATGACACAGTTACTCAAGAACGATAAGAAATTCGTATGGACCGAAGCATGTGAGAAAAGCTTCCAAGAACTCAAAAAGAAGTTAACAACAGCCCTAGTATTGGTTGTACCAGACATACACAACAATTTTGAAGTATATTGCGACGCATCCCGAAAAGGCCTCGGATGCGTACTAATGCAAGAAGGCAAAGTAGTCGCCTACGCTTCCCGGCGACTGAGAAAACATGAAGAAAATTATCCTACTCATGATTTGGAGTTGGCAGCAGTCATTCATGCACTCAAGGAGTGGAGGCACTTTTTGCTTGGGAATCGCTGTGAAATATATACGGACCATAAGAGCCTCAGATATATTTTCACGCAACCAGAACTCAATTTACGACAACGACGCTGGCTGGAACTGGTAAAAGATTATGACGTTGGTATCCACTATCACCCAGGAAAGGCAAACGTGGTAGCGGATGCTCTCAGCCATAACCCTAGCCCGAACAACGGCAGCCTACAGAACCTGAGATCCGAATTTCAGCGAGAATTCGCCAAACTCAACCTAATGATGGTCACTGAAGCCGAAGTGTCAAATCTGGAAATACAGCCTACAGTAATAGAACAAATAAAGAAGGCTCAGCATGGACACCCCAGCATCGAAGGTATAAAAAGAAAAGTAAGTCCGGGCAAGGCCTCAGAATTCTCCATAGACGGTGAGGGAATATTATGGTTCGGAGACAGACTTTGCGTACCAAATAGCAACGACCTTTAACAGCAAATTCTAGCAGAAAGCCACACCGCTCCATACTCAATCCACCCTGGAGGGACAAAAATGTACAAGGACATTCAGGAAAGATTTTGGTGGCACGGCATGAAGAGGGATACAGCCACATATATTGCATGCTGCAACTCATGTCAATGCATTAAAGCCGAGCACCAAAAACCCACAGGACTCTTACAGCCAAACAGGATACCAGAGTGGAAATGGGACGATATTGGAATGGATTTTATTGTTGGACTACCACGGTGACATCACGGTAATGATGCCATATGGGTCATCACAGATAGACTGACCAAGGTAGCACACTTCATACCAGTCAAGACAACCCACACCACCCAAAAGCTTGACAAGCTTTACCTCGCCCGTATAGTATGCCTAGATGGGGTTCCAAAGACTATAATATCCGACAGAGGCACTCAGTTCGTCTCCAAATTTTGGGACCAGTTGCAACAAGCCCTCGGAATGCAACTAACATTCAGTACAGCTTATCACCCCCAGACTGGAGGACAAACGGAACGAGTAAATCAAATACTTGAAGACATGCTAAGGGCATGTGTCCTCACATATGGGACCAGTTGGGAGGCAAGCTTACCATATGCCGAGTTTGCATACAACAATAGTTACCAAGCCAGCCAGCAGATGGCACCGTTCGAAGCCTTGTACGGATGAAGATGCCGTACTCCATTAAACTGGTCGGAAACAGGGGACGGTCGTATATTCGGCCCAGATATGTTAAGAGAAGCTGAGGAAAGAGTAAAAATAATACGGGATCGACTCCAAACAGCCCAAAGCCGACAGAAGAGGTATTACGATCAAAAGCATCGGGAAATAAGTTTTGAGCCCGGTGAAGACGTATACTTACGTGTATCACCTATGAGAGGACTGCTACGATTCAAGGTCAAAGGGAAACTAGCACCCTGATTCATCGGACCCTTTCGTGTAATTGCACGAAGAGGCACAACGGCTTACCAGCTAGACCTTCCCAAGGAACTGTCAGACGTCCACGACGTGTTCCATGTCTCACAACTACGGAAGTGTGTAAGCAACCCAGAGAAGCATGTGTCACATGAAAGTCTTGACGTGCAACAAGATCTCACCTACCGGGAACACCCAGTAAATTTTTTGGAGGAGTCTGAAAGGAGAACCGGTCAGAAGACTATTAAATTTCTCAAGGTTCAATGGAGTAATCACACAGAGGATGAGGCAACGTGGGAAAGGGAAGATTTCCTTCGGACAGAACACCCACACCTATTCGAGGATCAGCTGAAATCTCGGGGACGAGATTTTTCCTAAGGGGGTAGGTGTTGTAACACTCCAAATTTTTTGGTTTGGTTTTTCTTCCAAAACTTTTGGTCTTTTGGAAGGGGGTTGTTTGATCTTCTCTTAAGACCCTTCTAAAATCTCTTCTGGCCAAAGTTTGTGTGTTTTTCTCAAGCTTGGTTTTTGGTCTTGAAAGATTTTTCTGGTGTTAGCTCAACACAAGTTATTTTCTTAGAAATTTGTTTGATTCTTTTCCTTCATGATTTAGACTCCTCAGGTTTAACCTTGGGCTTATCTTCCTCTCCAACCTTCATCTTGCCATGACCCCAACAGAGATATTGCTCTCCAAGACCCCCTCTACACCTTAAGACAAGTCTCTCATCAATTCCAGTGTGTTTCAACCTTATTGGAATTTTTTCTCTATTTATTTTGCTCCAAATTCTATTTCTGTCATTTATAGTGGACCTTGGTGATTTACAAAGGAACCACCATATACATCTTGTTATTTGATTCCAAACTAACTTCCCTAGATAGTCCTTAGTGCCCACAACCTAAATCCATCTTGTTTCACTGGTCCACAACTCAAAATTTTCAAATTTTACTTGCTGCATGTTTGGACCAGATTTGCAAAATTTGGTGAAATTCATATTTATCTTCTTCCAAAAATTCTGTGAAAATTCAGGCAGCCTCTAGATGCATCAAGAGGCCACTCCACCAAATATCAGCCCCAGAAATATTTCCAGCATGCGAGAATCATTTCATCAAACACCTGGCTTACACTATGCTGTCAGTTTCAGAAACTGCTAACTGAAGATTCATTGTGGACAGTGCAGTTCGTCAGTTCGTCAGAGCCGCAGCGTCAATCTCACCAGTGCCCGCCTTGGATCGATGCTCACTGCACATTCTGCTTATCCAGCACGCCGCACGCTTTCTTGGCAGCTTCCGGGCGTCGGTGGCGCCCTGGCCCGACCACGCCGGCGGCTTCCACGACAACAGAACCTCCCGTGGTGGCCGAAAGGTGGATCCTGCAGCTCGACGCCGTTTGGCGCCGCCCATGTCACCCCAGCGCTCCGCGTGGCCTTCTCCACTGCCAGCGCACGCCTGCAGCACCGTCGCCGTGGCCTGGCGTGCACAGAGCGCGTTCTCTGCCGCCGATGTGCCGCACGACCGTTCCGTCTAGGGCAGCCCATAATCACCCCTCCCCTGCTGAGTTAGGCACGGGAATGGACCCAGTGCTCCTCCTAGTCGATGCTCAAGCCCCTAAACCCGCCGTCCAGCCACTGCTTCGCCGTAATCGCTCGCCGGACTTATCCCGTTCACGGCAACCGCCTCGGGCCGGCTATATAAAGCGCCCCCGAGCTCGTTCTCGAACCCGCACACCTCCACCATCTCCCTAGACCGCGCCCAGCCTCTAGAAGAGCCTCGAGGGGCCCTTCTTCCCCAACCCCGGCCAACTCCGTCCGCCTCGGGCTCCAGCCGCGTTCTCTCCGGCGAGAACTCCTCCGCCGCCCTGGACTCGAGCGTAGGACCCTGGCACCTACCTAAACCTAACCCCCACTCCAATTTGACCCTAGGAGCTCTCTCCACGATGCCCATGACCACCCGAGCCGCTGTCTGCCGGAGACAGGGTCGCCGTCGACGTGGGGCTTGCCGACGCTCAACTCCACCACCAATCGACGCGGAAGAACACCTGGAAGCTATACGTACCACTCCCCTCCCCTAACTCGACGTGGATCGGCGCCGGCGACCACCACAACTCCTGGCGCCGGCGCGACTCTGTTTCAGAGTTTAAACCCGACGAGTGGGACCCCCTCGTTAGCCTCTTGTTTTCCCCCCGAATCGTTTATCTGGAAAAAGCCTTCGGGCAAAGTACGTCTTCGTCTTTAGTTGGCGTACTGCGTACCGGTTTGCTTTTCTGTTTTCTATTCTAGCCCTTGGAAATTTTATGTTTCATTAGAGATGAGTCCCTAGACAGAAACTCTAATATCGTTTTAACTAAAGATGATTTTGAGTTGATTCTTTTTCTGTCCTCTTTAGTTATCTGTCTAGTTTTTTGTCATATTTATGTGAAATTTTTTGGAGCAACTTTCTTTGCACGCTCGGTATTTATGTTCGTATCCGTTTTGTTTGAATACGTAGATACCGAAGGACGTGACGGAGCCGCGAACCTCATCGAATTAGACTCCGACTACACCGAACCAGGCAAGCATGTTTGAACCTTTGATATGATGGATGTGTTGCATGTTTTCTCGAGTAGTTCTTTTCATAAGCATGGTTATATAAGCATTTATGTATGGTTATATTTCATGCAAGCAAGCTTCGGGTGAGCCCCGTATGATAATGATTGAACCACCCCGATCATGTGGTGACATGATGGGTGGAGTACTGGTATTGTTGAAGCATGCCAGTAGTTGGTTAACCTAGTATCCGCGTGGATCGAGTCATGATCCCGCTCACCTCCTTTTGGTACTGTCATATGCCATCTGTTGTGATTGCGGTCTAGTTAGTTGTAAATCACTTTTCGAGTACACACCAAGTAGAGGGGCCGGGATGAGGGTTCCATGGCCCTGGATTAAAGCCCGTCATCCGGTCAGGAGGAATGGGTGTTTCCGGTTGGGACCGAGAGGGGGGCACCCCTTAGAGCGCGCATATATAATTTTGATCCCATGCTATTCGAGGTTGTAGCCTCCCCATCTTAAAGTTTTTTGTGAACATTGTCACGGGTAATTCCGGACAGCGGGATGTGAAAATGGGTGTGTACTAGTCAGTTGGGTTTCTGCTAAAACACCGTAGACGGAACTAGTCCCTGTGGCTGGTAGAATCCGTTGGCTATGATTTAATAGTACAAGCTCTGCAGAGTTAAATCCTTCAAGTAGCCATGTTTATGGCCTAGGGTCAATCTTTGTGTCAACCCAGTGACCGTCTTTGGTATATTCTTGATAGTAACAAGAGTAGTGACATTTCCTTTTTTTTCAGGTTCATTTGGTAGATAACTAACCAATTGCCTCTGCATTGATTTACTTCCTGAAGTATTTCATCGTTATACTATTATTATTTATAAGCCCTTTATGTGATGTCGCTCAGAAGTTCGACTGTGGCATTCTTGTTATTTATAAGCCCTTTATGTGATGTCGCTCAGATGTCCGACTGTGGCATTCTTGTTATTTATAAGCCCTTTATGTGATGTCGCTCAGACGTCCGACTGTGGCATTCTTGTTATTTATAAGCCCTTTATGTGATGTCGCTCAGACGTCCGACTGTGGCATTTTTGTTATTTATACGCCCTTTATGTGATGTCGCTCAGACATCCGACTGTGGCATTCTTATTATTTATAAGCCCTTTATGTGATGTCGCTCAGACGTCCGACTGTGTCATTCTTGTTATTTATAAGCCCATTATGTGGTGTCGCTCAGACGCCCTCCTGTGGCATGTTTTCATTTTACTATTTCCTCACGAGGAGTCACTCGGACACTCGTTTGGTTTCCTTTTATTTATCTTGTGGATTTCGGGAGGATTACCGCCCGACTTCCAATTATTTACATACAACACATGAATATATGTATCCGGATGCATTTTGCTAGAATACTCACATGCATCATGTTGGCATTTTTTTATGTCTCTTAAGTCCGAACTGTCTTGCGAGTACATTCAAAGTACTCACCTGGCTTGCTGATTTGGCCAGATGTGGACGAAGGCGATCTCATGGATGAAGTGTTCGATAGCGAGTCCGACATCTAGTGGAGTCCCAGTCAGTCTCTTGCGATCCTGGAGTTGATCACTGTGATATAACCGCTTCCGCCAACCACCAAATAAATTCATCGGGTCTCACTCCGACACTCGATGAACTGTATCATATTAGAGTCACGTCACCCACTTCACTGTGACATATCCACCACCTTTTTATTATGAGTTAGTAGTAAGCCACCCTGCCATTGTGTCATATCCGCCTTTATGTGCTATATTGGCATACTTGTAATAAAATTGTTGAGCCACCTCAGCTCAACCTTGTATAATTATTCAGTATTCTGGAATTCTCTATCCAGGAATTGTCTACCAGCAAGAAGTATTCTTCCTCGCTGGTTTAATAAAAAGGTCGATCTTTCGGTAATTATTTTGGTGAAAAACCGGTCCTGACATTCTACCTTTAGCTCCTCGTTGGGTTTGACACTCTTACTTATCGAAAGAGGTTACAACTGACCCCCTACACTTGTGGGTTATCAAGGGGCGGGAAGGAGTGGACGATGGTGGCTCCGCGGGTGCGCGACTCCGGTGGCGGCGATGGTGTGCGGCTCCGGCGGCAGCTCCGGCAGCAACAGAGGCAGGGCGACGAGGGAGCAGGGGCTGCGAGGGGGAGAGGTTGGAGTTTGGTAAGAAGAATGGGGAATTGGGGGAAGGAGGGACGCCCGCGAAGTGGCAAGTCAAAGTTAGTAGTAGCGCTTTTCCAAAATATGGGCTATAGCTACTTAGCTATAGCGCATTTTACCGGAACACGCTACTGCTAGGGATAAGTTAGCTATAGGGCGTGTTGGGAAACAGCGCTATAGCTAAAGTAGCTACAACGCTTTCATAAAAACGCGCTGTTGTTATTGCTTTCATTTTTTCTTTTTCTTAAATTTTCCTTTTCTTTTTTCCATTCTTTTCTTCTTTTCTTTTCCTTTTGTTAGTTGAAGCACTATCGCCTTAAAATGTGCTGCTGTTATTTTGTTAGCAGTAGCGTTGTTCGTAGAAGCGTGTTGCTACTATACAAAGCCTGGCAGCAACTGTTCTGGTCGTCATAGTAGCAGCGTGTTTTATGGGGGACGCGCTACTGCTATTGTTGTGGTAGTAGCGTGCTCTTCCAACACGTGCTATTGCTAATTAGCAGGAGTGCCCCTTTTTCTCCCGCGCTGCTGCTAAGATTCTGTGTATAAAGTTTTACCTAGCAGTGACCCTATCTCCCCTGGAAACCCTATCCACTTTCCCTCCTCCTCTCTCATTTTCGAGCTTGCCCGAGACGCATGGTCACGCAATCGCCGCTAGCATACCCATCGCTGCCCCTTGTCGTTGCTTTGTGTTTGCCAGATCTTCCGTCACCCACTATGTCGTCCTCAACCACCCTTTCACGCTCGGCACCCCTACATCGATGCCGACGCCGTCATCTTCTTCCTCGGATGCCGCTAGAGCTCGCCATCAAATTCATCTGCTCCGAGCCTCCCCCGAGCCCGCTCTGCACCTCTACAGGCTCACCCCGAGACCCTCTTTCTCCCACTCACCTTGCTTGTCGCGTGCATCCTCTAGCACCATTTCCACCGTGCTCGTAGATTGCTTCCACCGCTCGCATCATGAACGCAACCCCTACACCCGTCGCTCGCATCTGTGCAGCGCATGAAGCTCGTAGGTCTCCTAGGAAGCTAGCGCCGCCCCTAACTCGCCTTGTCGTGCCCTGTTGGCCCGCCCCCATGCTCATCCGATTCTGGTCACCGCCTCCGCGTGTCGTCGTGCTCATCTCTGGCCTGCCCTGCTCGCGTCACGACCATCGCGCGACGCGCGCTCCCACGAGCGTTCAAACGCACCTAGCCAGGCGTCAAACGAAGCCATGTGCTTGTTTTCCGGTCGTCTCTGGGGAAGAACCACCGTGGATGTTCACTGCATGGCGAGTGGGCCGCTTCGTCATTGGGGTCGTCCTATGTTGACTCGGTTCGTCGGCGTGAGGCCAAATTCACTGTTTTGACCCTTTTTCGTTAGTTTAGCACGATCAGACCCTATGTGCAAAAGTTTTTTGGATCTGACCCTTTTCCTACCGCCATTGTCTATGGCGGTAGGGTAACACAGCCTACCGCCAAGGCCTTTGGCGGTAGGACTTACCTGCACCGTCATCTTCTTTTTGTTGCAAAAAGGACCCTACCGCCACCATCTATGGCAGTAGGATGTGTTACCCTACCGCCAAAGCCTATGGCGGTAGGGTCTTTTTTGCAAAAAAAAAGGAATCTTTTATTGCATGTGTGCCCTTATTATAATTACATGCATACCCCTACCGCCAAAGACTGTGGCGGTAGGGTCTTTTTCACACCGAACAGACGTGACGGTGTAAGTAAATCCTACCGCCAAAGGCCTTGGCGGTAGGGTGTGCTACCCTACCGTCAAAGACAATGGCATAAGAAAAAGGGTCAGATCCGAAAAAAGTTGCACATAGGGTCAAATCGTGCTTAAGTTATGGAAAAGTGTCAAAACAGTGAATTTGGCCTCAACGTGAGGGTATGATTGGTTGTGCGTGCTGGAAAGCCGATTGCCCCATTGGCCCCCAATCCCCCAAAGCCACACGCCCGCACCCCTCCCTCCTCCCTCACTCATCTCAGGCTCTCAGCCACCACCCCCACAAACCCTAGCCACTCCCCTCCTGCATCTCTCCTCTTACTCCCTCCCTAGTCTGCCCCGAGCTCCACCTCCTCCACTGTCCTCACATGCTCCACCACGAGCATGCCAGCGGTGAAGCGAACCGCAAGGACCTGGAGCAACTCAGCCGGTACAGAGCCACTCCGTACCGGAGGAACCTCGCGACCAGCGTAGCCAACAACAGTGACGCGTACGACACAAGGAGGTGCGCAAGATCGGCACCGACGAGCAGGTGCTCCAGGAGAAGGTGCACGTCTCCACCTAGGACCATGTGTGTGGTGGCGGGGACATGCGACCACGGGCATATTTTGGGGAGCGGCACGAACATCAAGAAATGGATGATGCCAAGGTGAGCTTCCCCTCCGCTGCTCTCTCTTTCTCTCAGTGTAATGACTGTAGAATTCTATTGAATAACTATTGAATAATTGTTGATGTAATACTGTGCCAGTACAAGAGGTATATATAAGAGCCAAGCCGCACCTGACCTAGCCCTATTACAAACCGAGTAGGAGTCATAATCCTATTACAAGTTGTATTCTAACATCTCCCCCGCAGCGTCAACGGTAGGCTCGACGACGTTGAGACTGAAACGAATGTCTTGAAACGGAGTAGTCGCCAGGCCTTTGGTAAAGATATCAGCGCACTGAGCAGAAGTAGGCACGTGGAGAATGCAAACTTGACCGAGAGCCACCTTCTCTCAAACAAAGTGAATGTCAATCTCAATATGCTTGGTGCGACGGTGTTGAACCGGATTCCCTGACATGTAGACAACTGAAATATTATCAGAGTACGCAATGGTCGCTTGCTCAATAGGACGGTGCATCTCCGATAGAAACTGGCGCAACCAACCCGTTTCAACAACCGCATGAGCCACAACACGGTACTCAGCATCAGTAGACGAGCGGGAGACCATAACCTACCTTTTTTAAGACCAAGAAACCAAATTGTTACCAAGAAAAACACAAAATCCTGATGTGGACCAACGAGTATATGGACAACCAACCTAGTCTGCATCAAAGTAAGCTATCAAGGAGGTGGGAGAGGATTTGTTGATATGAAGACCTGAGTCTAGTGTGCCTTTGAGATACCGAAGAATACGTTTGACATGATTGTAGTGTGGAATACAAGGATCATGCATGTATAAACAAGCTTGTTGGACAGCAAAAGAAATATTAGGACGAGTGAGGGAAACATACTGAAGTGCACCGGTAAGACAACAATAATGAGAAGGATCTGAGAAAGTATCACCGTCGGCAGAGAGTTTGGAACCTGTATCAACAGGGGTACGGGAAGTTTGACAATCAAGCATACCAGCACGACAAAGAAGATCCCGAGTGTACTGACGTTGAGACAAGAAAAGACCAGAGGAGTCACGGATAACAACAATACCTAAGAAGTGGTGAAGAAGACCTAAATCTGTCATAGAAAATTCGTGGTGAAGAAGAGAGATAATATGATCTAAATTTTTTTTGAGGAAGTTGTGAGGATAATATCATCAACATATATAAGAAGATAAGCAGTGTTGTTGTTGAGATGAAAGGTGAAGAGTGAAGTGTCAGAACGGGAATGGGTAAAACCGATGGTTTGAGCATAAGTAGAAAAGCATAGGAACCAAGCACGTGGTGCTTGTCTAAGACAATAAAGAGATTTTTGAAGAAGACATACATGATTAGGATAGGAGGAATGTTCGAAGCCAAGAGGTTGTTGAAAATAGACTGTTTCTTGAAGAGAGCCATGAAGAAAAGCATTTCGGACATCTAGTTGATGAATTGGGCAAGAAGAAGAGACGGCGATGCTAAGGACAGTGCAAATAGTGCTGGGCTTGACAACTGGAGAGAAAGTCTCATCATAATCGATGCCGTGTTGCTGAGAGTAACCACGGCATACCCATTGAGCCTTATAACGTGCAAGACATCCATCAGAATTAAATTTATGGCGAAAAACCCATTTGCCCGAAACGATATTTGTATCGGAAAGACGAGGAACTAACTGCCACGTGTTATTCTGCAGAAGGGCATCATATTCATCTTTCATAGCTGCGGCCCAATTAGGATCTAGGACAGTTGATTTGTAAGATTTCGGTAGAGAGGTATGAGATAAAGATGCATGAAGATTGAGACGCTCTTTTGCAGGTAAACGAAACCCGGACTTGGCACATGTGCGCATGGTATGATCGTTAGTAGGATCTGGAACAGGAATAGAATGAGCAGGAGGGGTGGGGGAAGATGTGATGGACGCATCCGGCGCAGCGGAGGAAGCGGACGCTGGAGATGGTGGTGAAGACTGCGGCTGCAGGAGCTCTGCCGCGTTAGAGTGTAAGGTGTTTTCCTCTGCCGGGGCATAGGTGATGACAGAAGTGGTGGCGGCAGGATCTACTACTGCGGCTGGTTTAGCTGGATTGGTCAGCGGGTGAAAGAAGGGAAGATGATTGCGACGAGAGGGACTAGTGGAAGGCGCGGGTGAGTTGGAATCTAATTGTTGACGCTCGGAAAAGGGAAAAATGTTTTCAGAAACAGTTACATGACTTGACACATGAACACGACCACTAACAAGATCTAGACAATGATAACGTTTGTGCTCGTCAGAAAAACCTAGATGGACACACGGGATAGAGCACGGGGAAAGTTTGTTAGGAGAAGTGGAGTAGGAGTTTAGAAAACAAAGACAACCGAAGATGCGAACGTCGGAGTAATTTGGATGAGAGAGAAATTAAAAGAAGTGAGGTGTTGTTTGTGGGTTAACTTTAGATGGACGAATATTGAGTAAATATGTGGCCGTGTGGAGTGCCTCTGTCCAGAACATCAATAGCATAGAAGATTGAATAAGCAGGGTGCAAATGATGTCATTAAGAGTGCGAAGAGAACGCTCGGCTTTGCCTTTTTGAGGGGAGGTATAAGGACAGGAGAAATGTAAGAGAATTCCATATTGTAGAAAGAAATTTCGATTTTTGAAGTTGTCAAATTCATGACCATTATCACCTCGGATGAATCTTATAGGGAGGAAAAAGTGGACTGAGACATAGCACTGAAAGTTAATGAATATATTATGAACGTCGGATTTGTTGCGTAAAGGGAAAGTCCAAACATAATGAGTAAAATCATCAAGAATCATGAGATAATTCTTAAAACCAGATACACTTTCTATTGGTGATGTCCAGAGATCACAATGAAGTAATATAAAAGGAAAAGTACTTGAGGATTGAGAGGAACTAAAGGGAAGACGAACATGTTTGCCCAATTGACATGACTGACACATAGAAGAATTATCAGAATCTCTATTACAATGTATTGAAAATTCACTAAGAAGTGTGGATAACACATTTTTATTCGGATGGCCGAGACGTTGGTGCCACAGATCAACAGAGGCCACCATAGATGTTGGAGGAGCAGCGACCGGAGCACCATGGAGAGAATATAAATCACCGGAGCTATTGAATTCGAGCGATCTCGGCCTTGGTCATGTAGTCCTTCACGGACAAAGCAAAGGAGTCAAACTCGACAGAAACATGATTATTAGTGGTGATTTGGTGAACAGAAATCAGTTTTTTAATAAGAGTAGGAGCTACAAGAACATCACGAAGAAGCAAAGGCTTAGTCGGGGATTGGACTTGAGCCTGACCGACACAGTAAATAGGCATAGACGATCCATCACGGAGAGTAATAGAGGGAAAAGACGAAGGTGTGCAAGAGGAAAGCAAATTACTCGATGCAGACGTATGACGAGTAGCACCAGAATCGAAAATCCAATCCGTACCTGACTTCCCTTGTGCAGCAAAATTGTTCATGGCTTGTAGAAAAGCAGCTTGGTCCCAGCTCAGAGTCAAAGTAGAGGCCAGTGTAGTCATGGGAGCTTGCGGGTGTGGTGGCGTCGGCAGTAGGGCCGGCATCGACGTAAAGAGAGAGGCACCATCATTGTACTGCTTCATGTAGGGGAACAATGGAGCGCCATAGGATGCATAAGGACCGGTGTTGTAGATCAGTGGCGCATAGGAGGGAGCAGCGTGGTACGCGGACATCGGTTGTCGGGGCGCGACGACGGGCGCACCGGTGTGAGGGCGAGCACCAGGCTGCCAGCCACCGCTATTGGCAGGCGGGGAACCATATGGCGAAGGGCGGACCAGGGCATAGGCCACACCTGGACTAGCCCTGTCCACGGATCAGGAGATGGGCGCCATTCGGGCGGCGGCGGTGGTGCGGTTGATGAAGCCGGGGGAGGCGGTGGTGCAGTTGGTGGAGCCGGGGCGGAGCAGGAGTGAGCGCTGTGCGGAACTGCGGCCGCCTAGAGTTTTTGCCCTAGTAGTTGGGACTTGGCCGCCAGCCGGATGGTTGAGGAAGTTCTGTTGGTGGAGGTGGCGGTGGCGGCGTCGATGCAGGCGGGCGAGGAGAAGCAGTGAAGTCCTAAGGACGGGAGTCCTTCGTAGTTAGGGCACGATCGGCCCATTGGAGCATCGAGCGAACCACGGAAAAGGAGGGACATGGATGCATCATAGGGATGAAGGAGGCCTGCTTCTTGAACCGCTCGCTAAGGCCGACGAGGAGGACGTTGATGAGCTGGCGATGGTCGATCAAATCACCAAGTTCACGGAGTTTATCCGTGATCGCCTTGAGGCATTGGTAGTAGACGCCTACCAGTGAATCACCTTGCACCGTATTACGAAGCTCGGTGTGGAGATTGTTGGCGCGAGCGTCAACGTTGTCCTGGAAGAGCTGACGAAGGGACACCCATAGATCGGCGGCGGAGGCACCGTCACAGTGGACGAGATTGAAGATCTATGTGGAGACTTGCATGTAGATCCATTGAATAATGGCGAGATCATCCTTGACCCATTGCGGATCATGAAGTTGAGGAAGAGAGTCGTCGGCAACGTGAGAGCGAAGATTGCACCGAGGACGTCGAAGAGGTGACGCCAATGGTAGTAGTTGTGAGCAGCGAGGTCTAGGGTTACAGGGATGTAGGGGCTAATATCAGAGATGGTGTTGGTGAAGGAGATGGAAGGGGGTATTGGTGGGTGTAGAGCTAGAGTAGAGGTAGAGGCGGAGGAGGCCGTGGCCGCGGCGACCTTGGCGGCGACGATGGCGGCGCGCCGTTCGAAGTTGCCGGGCGGCGGCGGTGGTGGCGGGGCTGGCGGGTTAGCCATACCCTAGGATCGAAAGTCTGATACCATATAGAATTCTATTGAATAACTATTGAATAATTGTTGATGTAATATTGTGCCAGTACGAGAGGTATATATAAGAGCCAAGCCGCACCTGACCTAGCCCTATTACAAACCGAGTAGGAGTCCTAATCCTATTACAAGTCGTATTCTAACAATGACCATCACATAATAATCTCCTCTAGATCTTGATATTTATTCTTCTCCATATGCCATTGATGTTCTTCTGATTTGTAGGCATGTGAAGATCAAGGATATTAAATTTGTTTCTCCTATCGATGAAAGATTTCAGATACTTTGTTATCTGGTATTGCAATCCTCTGTCTTGATGTTTTTTTGAAATCTAGCTAGTGTTATGCCCCCCTTGAAGTTATCTATCTGAAAGATATAACAACAATTTTCTGTTAATTCTGTAGATGAAGTTCTGGGATAAGACATGTGGTGTTAATTGTCTCAAAGATGGAATGATTTGCTCCATGGAAACTATCTCATTAGCTGCATTCCAATTACAGGTAAAGTGGGATTTTTATCTCTGTTTGATTTTCTATTCAAACTTCACGATTGGAGTACATTGGATATTAGCTTAGTTGTTGAATGGAATTTTTCATTAGAGGGGCCCAGGCTGAGACTTAATACTTAATTATTTTCTATTTGAACAAAAAAACGGGTGCAATTATGAATTGTAAAATGTGGAGTGCAGCCAATAATACTTGATTTGGTGCTGATTTACCTCTTCCAGTTCATGTTCATGGCCTTGTCCTGGTTGCACCGTGGTCCGTGAGGAACATGATCGAATACCTTTACTACAAGCAAGGTCTGGACAGTTCATGTTCTGTTTTGCCGATCCTGTGTATGTTCTATTTTGCCAAGTTAAACGTGCACACTGCATGTCATATAGCATAATAATAGCAGATGATATACTACCATTGTCATATTATTTAACTTGATATCATGTTTGAACTAGACAAAAAAATTGACAAGGTTTTATCCTGGCGTAAACATGTTGTCATAGTGTCAACATAATAACAGAAAAATGTTTTCAAAATTTGAAATTATAGAATATAAAACTAGAAAAAGTTATCTCCTTGAAATTATCACATTTCCCTATCCTCAGCTCCTTGCCATGGTGGCTGCTGTAGGTTCTAATCCCATGTTGAACCCATGGTTCTCAACTTTTCTTCTCCTTTTTCGTAGAAACATAAACAGCGATACTCTTTTTTGTAATTTAAAAAGGTTGGAAATAATTTCTATTTTGAAGAATGGTGACACCAATTTCTGAGTGGTAATATTTGTTGTATGCATATAATTAAATATCGTATTATATTTTTGTTTTTCTTGGAACTATTGACATGTAGTGGAGGCTGCATTTAATTTGCTGGTGTGTTACGCACATAAATAATTGCTTTCGTCTTTTTCAAAAACCAAGCTTTGGCACAAAACTAACTTCAGTGTATCCCTCAGCTTATGCACATGGGTCACTGTCTATCCTTTTTAGCGTAGATAAGTATGGCAACAATACTTGAGGTTGCGGCAAATATGCCCATTGCCATGGAGCTTTTCTATCTATATGTTTCTACAGAGTACTTCATTTTTGTACTATATGCTTGACAAAATGATTTCCTTATAAGCTGCGAGAAGGTGTTTGTAGTTGGTATTTTTACTACAAGCTCAATTTTTTTGGTTCATCTCATCTCTGTTTTTTTTTCAATTTTTGTACCTATGTAGCATATTATCATTAGCATATAAAACCTCTTATGTATCTTGTTTCCAACAATTATTCTTTGGCAGGGAAGACTATATATCAAAAAAGGCTTTCGCGCCGCTTTATATATAAAGCAAACCTCCAAGAGCACACATACACGGAATAGTCCAGAACACACACACCCAAGTCACACCACAAGAAGTACAAAGGTTCTGCTCAGGGCACAGCTCAACAAGCCCAAAAGAAACAACAACAACAAAAAGGGACACGGCCGAGGCAAGGCGTCTAATCTGGCTCCGGGGAAGGCGGCGACAGACGGACGGCCATCGAGCGAAAGTCGGCGATGAAGACGGTGATGGCGTCGCGATCCTGAGGGTGGCTAAGCGGCCTCCAAAGCTGCAAGTAACCAGACATTTTGAAGAGAGCGTCAGTAGCCCATCGAAGAGGAGTACGCTGAATCACAAGCTTATTGTGAATCGTCCATAGAGTCCATGCGAGCGCCCCAATCTCGAGCCACCTAATGTGGCGAGAGGGTGGAGGGGAGTTCTGGAGTTCAGAGAAGAGGTCGGGGAAGTTGGTGTGGCATCAATCACCTCCCATAGGCTCCCTAAAGCAGTTCCACAAGAATTGAGCTAACACACAGGAGAAGAAGATGTGGTTCGAATGTTCGGGGGTACCACACAGAGGACAGAGGCCGGACCTAGGGCCATAGCATTTGCGGACCTCCACCCCAGACGGAATCCTTCCGCGGGTCCATTGCCACATGAATATCCGAATTTTCAGTAGCAGGCGGATGGACCAAACCGCAGGGAGGGGGGAGGAGCGGAGGAGGGGGCGATGGCCATGTAAAAGAATTTGGTGGAGAATTGGCCCGAAGGCTAAAGACGCCACCGCACCTCGTCCGGGCCAGCATCCACCACCGGCTCGTGGAGAGCGACGCAATCAAGCAGCTCAAGCCATGTGGTGGCTTACGGAGGCCCAAATGGCCTCCGGAAGGCGAGGCGCCCTAAGTCAATAAGGGCCCTCTCAACTCAGATCAAGGGGGCGATGGCGATGGAGAAGAGGCCGGGAAAGCGGGCCACAAAGGCGGTGTCTCTTGCCCAACAGTCGAACCAGAACAACATCGTCGTACCCGATCCAACCGAGATGGAGGTCCCAATGCGGAGGACGGGTAGCAGTTGGATGACTGATTGCCAAAACTGGGAACCGCCGGACCTTTGAAAAAAGGCTAGGGGCTGTCCATGTAGGTATTTGTTCCGGATGATGTCAAGCCAGAGACCACCATGCCCTAGCGAAATGCGCTAGAGCTAGCGGTTGAGGAGGGAAATATTCATGCGCTTAGTACACATGATACCGAGGCCTCCCTGTTCCCGAGGCTTGCATATGTCCGGCCAGCTAACCATATGGTACTTCTGCCTATTGTTGTCACCAACCCAATAGAAGCGAGATTGGATTTTGGTGATCTCATGGTGAAGGGTCTCATGGAGGCTATAGAAACTCATAAGGAACAGGAGGAGGCTAGTGAGGGAGGAGTTAATGAGGATCATCCGAGCCACCTTCGATAGCCACCTACCCAGCCAAGGCTCCATGCGCGTTTTCAACTTGGATACCGTGGGGCGCAAGTCCGCAATGTAAGCCGAGAGTCAATGATGGGAGTTCCCAAGTACGTCGTGGGGAAGGAGCCGAGGCTGTAGTTGAGGCGATTGGTGATGTCGAGGGCTTCTGCCGGAGAGTAGCCCATTACCATCACATCACTCTTGTCGAGGTTGATCTTGAGGCCACACATTTGTTGGAAGCATAGAAGGAGGAACTTCAGGTTAGCGATGTCCGTGTCCGAGGCTTCGACCATGATGATGGTATCGTCGGCATATTGGAGTATAGGGATCCCGGAGCCATCAGCCAGGTGAGGGGTGATCCCACGAATATGGCTCGCGGCCTTATAGCCTTATCTAGGATGGCGGCAAGCGCGTCCACTATCATATTGAACAAGAACGGAGAGAAAGGATTGCCTTGTCTAACCCCACACAGGGTGGGGAAGTAAGGGCCAATCTCCCCATTGATATTCAGGGCAGTGCGACCGCGGGACACCATCTACATCACCCGGGTGATCCATCGATCATCGAAGCCCTTCTGTAGCTAAACTTCCTGAAGGAAGGACCAACTAACAGTGTCGTGGGCCTTATGAAAGTCGATTTTCAGGAAGACCGCCTTGAGGTGTTTAGACTGGACCTCATGGAGGACTTCATGGAGAACTAGCACCCCATCCAGGATATACCGCCCTCGCACGAAGGCGACTGGTTGGGGTGGGTAATGAGGTCAGCTAGCAGGGTCACCCTATTGGCGTACCCTTTCACCAGAATTCAGAAGGTCACATTGATCACCGTGATCGAACGAAACTAGCGAATGTTGGAGGCCCCCGACACTTTGGGAATGAGCGAATTGATCCCATAGTTGAGGCGACCGAGGTCGATGGTCCCAACATAAAACTCGTCAAAGATGGCCATGATTTTAGGCTTAATCACATTCCAGAAGGTCTGGAAGAATTTTACCGGAAGGCCGTCTGGTCCCGGGGCCGAGGAGGGGTTCATGCCTCTAATGGCCGTCCAGACCTCATCCTCGGAAAATGGGGCCGTGAGAGCCGCATTCTCCGCAGCAGAGACAAGCTGGCGGTCAGACCAGCAATCGTGGGCCAAAGAGAAAGACTGCTCCTAGGAGATGAGGAGAATAGGGATCGGTAGAACCCGTTGACATGGGCCCTAATGTCACTCGAGGACTGCAGAAGGGTCGGGCCGTCCCAGAGGAGAGGGATGGTGTTGCGTCTACGATGCCCATTCGCTACGGCCTGAAAGTAGGTTGTGTTTGCGTCGCCCTTCAGGAACCATTTCTGGGAACCCCGCAAGCGTCAGTAAGCCTCCTCGTCCATGTAGATGATGGAGAGTTGGTCCTCAAGGTCATACCGGGAGAGCTACTCATCAGGGGAGGGGCCGACCGTGTCAGCCCGGAGGTTGAGATCCTGAACGGCGGTCAGCAAGGCCTTTTTCCGCTCGCGGAGGTCGTGCCCAGGT
This sequence comes from Secale cereale, assembly GCA_902687465.1. Classification (NCBI taxonomy): domain Eukaryota; kingdom Viridiplantae; phylum Streptophyta; class Magnoliopsida; order Poales; family Poaceae; genus Secale; species Secale cereale. Next base: position 410,465,848 of record LR738710.1, read on the forward strand.
TTGCACCCCAGCCCTTCATGAACTGCCGACCGCATTTGGCACAAAGTTGCCAAGAGTTAATAGCCGAGGGGGCAGGGTGGGGAAGAGACCGGATCTCCACCCACGGGGCCCGAATAGCCTCCACGAATACAGTTTGGGATAGCCAAAATGTCTCAAACCGAAATCATGGAGGGATCGGAGGTCGCTCGCCGGAGGAGGACAAGAGAAGAGGGACATGGTCGGAGCCGATCTGAGTGATGGCCCGGAGGGAAGCCAGAGGGCAGTGAAGGTCCCATTCCAAGGAGATTAAGACCTGGTCTAGGACGGATTGGGTCGGGGAGGCTTGAAGATTGGTCCAGGTGAACCTGGCACCAATCTTGTCTATCTCGTGAAGACCAAGATCGGCAATGCATTCATTAAACATTTGCATACGTGCAAAGTTGACGTGATCATTGCTCTTGTCCTCCGGAAAGCGTAGGAGGTTAAAATCCCCCTAACAACCACGGGCAAGGAGGCCGCAGAGACCTTCCGGTTAAGCTCCGTGAGGAAGGACGCGGATCTACTGTGGCCAGCCGGGCCATAGACGATGATAACCTCCCATTTGAAATTCAGGGCCTGTTCATAAAGCTCCATACTAACAAAGAACTGGCCCCGGTCCATACTTCCCATCTCAAAGGTGGCATCCTTCACAACTTGAAGGATGCCACCCGAATTGCCAACATTCCCACTACAAGGGAGCCAGGTCCACGCAAAGATGTGGGAATTGAGCCTATCAAGCTTCGGCAGGGAGAAGTCGGAGCGCATGGTTTACTGGATCGCCACTATGTCAATATGCTCATCTCGCAAGTAATCGATGAGTTGGCATCGTCGACCATCATGGCCGAACCCGCGGATGTTCCAGAACAAGGCACACATTAAGGAGCCATTGGGGGGCTGCTTGACCCCAGGATGCGGGAAGCGTTTTGGTTGCGAAGAGCGGCAGTGCGAGAGCGGGTGCGGCAATGAGGCTTGGCTGCCACCAGCGGGGGCGGCTAGCAGCCCGCCGGAGAAGGATCTGGGGGTTGGAGGGGGCGAGGAGCCCAACGGAAAACGCCTGTTGGTTGGCCCGAGCCTGCCCGCGCCTCTTTTTCTTTTTGGCCACACCCTGGCGACCACGGGCCTGGCCACCCCCACCACCACGGGCGGCGGGAGGACGAGAGGAGTTTGCGGCATGTGGCGGGACATATTTCCGGGCCGGAGCAGCAGCGGGTTGGGGAGGCGTACGCGGGGAGAGAGATCCGGGCGGGCGGGGACAGGACTGGCTGCGCTCCCAGGGCCGAGTCGGGGAAGGGGAGCGCCGGCGCGACGAGCGCCAATCGCCCGCCGTCGGTGGAGGGGAGCGGGAGCGAGCTCTCCCATCGGAACGGCCCGAAGAGCGGCGGGAGTCACGGCGGTCATCATAGCCCTCCGAGCGTCGGCTTTCTCAGTCCCGGAGCTCGCGCCGAAGCTCATCCTCACGATGGGCGGCATCCAGGGAGGGGCGGGGGGGTCCCGGCGGTCGTCGTAGCGCCGCTTGTGGCGGTCCTCATTGTCGTCCCACTCCCGGGGCATGGGCGGAGCCAGCAGACAGGGGAGGGGGTGGAAGGGGGCAGAACCTGGCCGGCAGCCACCGGTGAGGCAAGCCGAGGAGGCGAGTGGAGTGGGGCGGAGGAGGGGAGTTATTGGAGTTTGCTTTGGGGGAGGGAGAGATAGTGGTGGCGGGAGGGGGGACGGGGGACGCGGCAGACCATAGGGGAGACAGATCGAGTGAGGGGGCTCGGTGGTCCTAGGGCACGGAGTTGGCCGAAGGATCGATGACCCAGCCACCTCGTCCTGGGGGAGGGGCCTATGAGCCATGAGGGGCAGGCCGGCCACCGAGCGCGAATGGGCCAGCGCCTCGCGGCCCAACAGGGCATGGCCCAGGACAGGGGACGGGGTACCGCGCGGAAGGGTTTCCCCTTTGCGGGGAGGTGCCGCCACCGCCGCCGTCGCCAGGGCGAGGGTAGACGCGGCCGCCGGCCAAAGGCGACGAGAAAGGGAGAGCGGGCAAAACTGAAGAGCAAAGGAACCAAACGCGGTGATGAAGTGCCGGAAGAGAGAGCAACGGGCCACCACCACACCAGCGGACGGGGAGGCCGGGAGGACCGAAGGAACCGCCGGAGCCGGACGAGGAGGGGGCGATGTGGACGGACGCCATGAGGATCACGCCATCCCCAGGTCGGACGGGCCCGCCACTCCCCAGGATCGGCATCGGCGGCCTCTCAAGCCCCGCATGGCCGTGCCTTGGCCCCGAGGTGGATGAGCAATGCTCATCGGACAGTTCTGCGAGCGCCGCCGCGAGCCGGAGGCAGAACCTCCGCAACGGGAGGCTGAGCCAGCGGCCGTGCTGGTCGATGACGCACGAATGGGGGGCGGAGGGGAAGGGAGGTGCTAGGGCGGTCGACAATCGGGGAAGGCTCGTCATCCTCGGCAAGGTCTGCCTATCGGATCTACGGCAGTGCCTCATGGGATGATGGGCGCGGCGAGGAGGCAGGCGACGCAGGCGGAGGGGAAGGAGGGCGGGGGTCCGACGAGGCACTGGGCGGGGATGGGACACCGGCCGCAGCACCCGCCGGGGGCGGGGGAGCGTCGCTAGAGTTGCTAGAGCCCGAAGCCTCCATCCTCCGATCCACGTTTTACATTATAGGATGGAAGGAGTAGTAAGTTCCGAAAGACTATATTAAAACTCGAAGATCATAAGGAAAGGATTTAGAGCTTTTGTTGAACCCATATTGCCACACAGATGCAAAATTAACAGACAGGACTTTGAAATATGGATGACGGTGTTTATTATGTGCTAGAAATCAAATATGAAAAGGAGAAGATAATGCTTGCGAAGGTGTGTATACTGAACAAGCATCTTGATTGATGTATTTTTTTTTCTTGTTCCTTGATGTGCTCTCATGCAGCTGTGTCCATATATATTGGTTGTTATACTTGTTGTTGTGCGAGTTGCAGGAGAGGGGAGAGACATACGAGTTGGGATTTTGGGTAAACGTTACTTAATTTGTTGCAGAAAATGCTCGATATATCTCATGTATGGATGAGGTTGTGGCAGTAGTCCTTCGGTGCAGTCTCTATCTTCATAAAGCGATCGATCATGGCACATTAGAGGCTGAAGAAGACAAAACATTTGGTGTTTCAACGACATTGAACATTCATCATTTATGTATTGTGTACATGCACGGCTAGTTCAGTAACTAGATGGCCTTTTCTACTGTAGTGGTTCTGATACTTTTCACATGCTGGCTTCTTTGAAAAGTGCCAGCAGGGTGTACCACATGTAATCAGTCAATGTAACAAAGAACAGAACAAGAAGTGTGGGGATGATGCATTAATGGTCAGTCAAGGAATTTAGTCTCGATGAGCTTAACTAGTCCTGGCCATCTCCGACCCGGCCCTGTCGGCCCACCCAGGCCCGGCCCTAAAATCCAGGGATTAGGCCCGACGGGCTTGCCCCTGGGCTGGGCTTGGGCCTAAGGGCTTTTCAGGGCCTTTTACCAGATGGGCCGGGCTTGGGCCTGAAAAGTAGGCCCGATGATAGGGCATGGGTAGGCCTAGGCCTCAGTTTTCTACCATGGGCTTTTTAGGGCCCGCCCCGGCCAATGGCCAGGTATAAGCTTAACTAATAACATACTATGTATGATAATTGAGCCTGAGGTCATTTTTAGAGTAAAATAAGTATTTTACTTTCCTTTTCATATCAGTGGTCAATGGAACTTATATGTTTTATTTGATTATGAGAGGGCGTTGCTGAAGCTGGAGTCATGATGGCGTTAGTAACCTTGGATGCTTCTTATATGGCAAACTAACTTGTTTTTCATTATCCTATGGGTTATTTATCCAGATGTTGCGTATATGAGTATTGGGGAGCTAATAATATTTGAATCTGAGCTAGCCTACTATTTCAATTTGAGTTAAAAATTTACAAATCTCAGTCTTTGTTTTCAGTTATCAATCTTCTTCCCTTCTCCTTTTTTGGGTCACTTTTTACAGCTTCTTTCATTCTGTACAAATTAGTTGCCGCCTCAAGGCTTGGCTCTTTTTCTAGACTAGGCTTCAATTTACTAGAAAATGCAATCTTCATTTACCGAGTAATATTTTTATCTTGCTTTCTTCCATGTCCCTCAGATAGTGGTTCCGAAAAAAAAACTATCCAATGGAGATGATGCATGAGGAGCATCGAGGTCATGATCCATGAGGACCTATGTTGTTCGTTTTCTCACTAGTGAGTTTTCTTTTTTTATGGTTGGATGCCAAGTAGCCAAGCCGACGCTTTTTCGTAGATTAGTTGCTTAGTTTCATATGTTCAACTATGTTTTCGAGCGCAGTGCGTAGGCTCTTTCCAGCAGACAATGAATGCGGCACATGTGGAGGCTATGAGAGCTGTGAATGGCATCGGTCTTGTCATACTTATGAGCAGGTGCACGGGCCACATTACTCTTCATGCCACTCTGAGTAGCCGAGATGTTGACTGCTGCTTGAGATTGATTTCTATGTTGAAGGGAAGGGAGTCCTGTTTGACTTCCTGCTTGAGATTGATTTCCTCGCTGAAGGGAAGGGAATCCTTTCTAAGCTCATGTATGAAAGGATAAATAAGAAGGGGCCTGCTATTGTGGTTGTTGCTGAAGGCGTTGGTCAGGAGTTGATTATCAGGACTGATGACCAGAACCGAGAGTAGGATGTGCCTATCAACATGATGTTCCTTGATGTTGGCAGTTCACATGCAACTCCCCTCCATGGTTAAAAAACCAATTTAAACCTTTGGTTTTTTGAAGGATACTCATTTCTCTTACCATTGTTGTATCAAAACAATTGTATTTTCGTTTATGGCCACTTGGGCTCATTTTCAAGGAGAATGAGATGTAGGATATACTACTCTGAAAAATGTTTGGTTCCCTTCAAATAAGTAATTACCTAATTTTGGTTGTTGTCGCACATGATACAAATGTACTATGCCGTTGCCATCTTGCCATTTATGTGAGATTTTACACACAATCAATTAAACTTTTACTAAGTTTTGACCGCATGTATTTGCTCAAACACAGTTACCAAAAATGCAAATATTTTTTAGCAAGTACATAGTTTTAAATGGGTCACGGTGCCGTTTGGCACAATGGGTCATGCTATATAATTTGTTTCAAACTCGGATTTCGCAATGTGATGCACGTATTCTCAAAACAACATGGTATATTACATAGGCTTTCTATTACGGCTATCGAATATGTCCTTGCTAAATAAAACTATTTTCATGGACAACATGATTTTAACTGGTCTCTGCGCCATTTGGCACAACGGGTCAATTAGTAATAATTTAATAAATGAAAATTAATAAAAATAATAATCTATAAGTCAGATGAAAATAATTTATTTATGAAAATTTCTCATAAATATCCAACGAACCTAATATGCAATCTGTTCATTTGTCACATACCCCTAGCATGCTGAACATGGAACCGTCCCCCTCTTTTCATGTGCCCAGAAAGTGCCAAAAACCGGGAAAACACCTCCGGATGTTTTCCCTCTCCGTTTGCAACGTGTAGTACTGCGTTAGAGCACCACTAGCCCTGCATATTGTCATGTCATTCTTAGGGTTGCACTTGGTTGCTTTATACTTACTGTTTCTTCCCCCTCTTGTCTCCGGTAGACATCGAGACCGATGCTACTGGCGGGTATGACTACGCCTCTGATTTCCAGCCATGTGCCGCAGAGCTTCGAGGCAAGTAAACCCCCTTGATCATTCCTATATCGCCCATTCCATTATCTCTCATGCTTGCATTACTTTTTTTTTACTGTAATTGATTGCTCCTATTCTGATGAATTGCCTGCTTTTGGTAACCTGCTTTGGTACCTTAGTTGTTTATCCTATATGCTTAGTATAGGTTGGTTGGTGATCCACCAGTGACCCCGACCTTGTCTCGGTAGCCCCTGCTGGATTACCAAGTGACTCGGTCAATGTGGTTGGCATCCAGGGCCCGACACATAACCTCACGCCCTTTAGTTGTACGACTATGCAGAGCTACCATCGAGTGCCGAGGGTGATACGCCGTAACACACTCCTGATGATAAGTCTGTAGTGTAGCTATTCGTCATGGTCATCGAGGGTGATTCCTCCTTCACCACTCCAGACAACGGCTTTGTCGTGCAACACCTCAAGTGAGAAACCTCGAGGGTGATTCCTCCAAGTTCACCTTGATGGATATCTCAAGTATGAACCATTGAGGGTGATTCCTCCAAGTTCACCTTGACGGTTACATCGAGTGGAATCCATCGAGGGTGATTCCTCGGACCCCCCATGGTGTTGTGGACACACGGATACTTTGACTTTACCACAGAACCATGTTGAAGTTGGGTCAGCCCTGAGAGGTACCCACGAGTTGATGTGTAGTTGGGTTCACCTGGAGGGTACATGCGAGATTTCTATGTGGCACGGCCTGGCATTCCGGGCCCTTGCCATAAGTCCATGAGACGGGGCAACGGGGTCACATGATCGTGAGCCTCTGCTCGTCACCACGCACTCCCAAGACACTAATGGATTTGGGTATTTGATCTTAGTTGGTCGTTGACCTATACGCACTAACCACCACGCGGGAACATTTACGGGTACTCGGCGTCGTATATATCAGCCTAAGCTATTCGGACGTCAACGACTGAGAGGCATGCATCGGGTTGGACTGGTTAAGCCTGCACTTGTATAAGGGGTCCAGGTCTACTCACCGGCCGCGTACGCAACATGTAGTAGTACAAAGGGTGATGGGACCAAGAACCCTACGCTCTTAGGATGTAAACCGACATGCTGGCCCCTCTGTTGAGCCTAGGCAGGGCTACGGCGTGTTGATCTTCCGAGTCCGGGCATGACCCAGGAAAGTATGTCCGGCCAGAGTAATGAAGAGTGTTGGGTAATGTGGTGCACCCCTGCACGGAAGTTAATCTATTCGAATAGTCGTGTCCATGGTAATAGGACGACTTGGAGTTGTATCCCGATCTTTACAAGTAGAACTAGGTACTAGAGATGAAATGGATATGATGGCTCCTGGATTGCTTTGTTGCAGGGAGCCGAGAAAGTGTCTCTGGCGTGGCTGTTAACATACTTATTACTTATGTTATGTTACTCTTATCTCTTCTGATGTTGCAAGATGCTTGAAGATGCTAGTCTTTGATAGGTTAGGCTTTCCCCTTCTCCTTTGGCATTTCTACAATATAGTCGACAAATACATGCCTTCTGTTGATACCAATGCATACTTAGTATATATCTGATGCTTGTGAGTACTTCAGATGAGTACTCCCGGTTGCTTTGCTACCTTCCCCCCTACTTTGTTCTTTCTAGTTGTTGTGATAAGATGACGGATCCGAGGAGCGAGATGCCACCACCGACGGTTACTACTACCACGACTGTGGATACTACTACATGGAGACCATCGACGAACATGAGTAGTTAGGAGGCTCCCAGACAGGAGGCATTGCCTTTTCAATCGTTGTTGCTTTTGTGCTTCCTTTTTAAGGCAACCCTGTTTAACTTAAGTCTGTACTCAGATATTGTTGCTTCCGCTAACTTATTTGCATTTGATCACTAGAGACCCCTGGCTAGTAATATAAAGCTTGTATGACTTTAATTTGTTTCTAGAGTTGTGTTGTGATATCTTCCCATGAGTCCCTGATCTTGGTCTTACACATTTGCGTGTATGATTAGTGTATGATTGAATCGGGGGCGTCACACAAGGCGACAAGGCGCGCCCTAGGGGTAGCAGCGCCCTGTAACCATGGGGGCCCCATGTGGCTCCGTCTAACCTATTTCCACTTCTATAAATTCTCAAATATTGGAAACCCCCTACAGATCTAAACAAAAAAATCTGTCGCGGCAAGCCTCTGTTCTTTCATGATCCCATCTGGAGGCCTTTTTTGATACTTTGCATGAGGGGAAATCAATCATGGAGGGCTTCTATATCAACCTTGCTCCTCTTCTGATGATGTGTGAGTTGTTCACCATAAACCAACAGGTCCATAGGTAGTAGCTATATGGCTTCTTCTCTCTCTTTGATCTTCAATACAATGTTCTCCTCGATATTATTGGAGTTCTATCTTGCAGATTGTTTGTTGGGAATCGATGAATTGTGGGTTTATGATCAGATTATTCATTGAAAGTAATTGAGTTTTTTCTGAATTTCATTATGCATGATTGGTATAGCTTTGTATTACCGCCCGATATATCTCTTTGGTTTGGCCAACTAGATTGCTTTATATCCAGTGGGAGAGGTGCTTTGTGATGGGTTCAATCTTGCGGTGTCCTAAACCAGTGATAGAAAGGGTAGCGAGACACTCATTAGTATTGTTTCCATTTAGGGTAAAACAATGGGGTTTAAGCATATTGCTTGATTTTTTTTCTACATCATGTCATCTTGCTTAAAGTGTTACTTTGTTTGTTTGTCATGAACTTAATACCCTAGATGCATGTTGGAAAGTGATAGATTGATGGAGTAATAGTAGTAGATGGAGATAGCAGTCCGTCTACTTGTCATGGACGTGATTCCTATATACATGATCATTGCCATGAATAATGCCCTAACTATGCGCTTTTCTCTCAATTGCCCAATAATAACGTGTTTACCCAATGTTTTCTATGTTTCGAGAGAGAAGCCTCTAGTGAAAACTATGGCCCCTGGGTCTACTGTTATCATATTTCCAAAACCAAAAATACCTTGTTGCAATTTTACATGTTTTTACTTTTCAATTTGTATATCTACCACTACCATATTTAATCCTTGCAAGTAATGAGTTCAAGGGGATTGACAACCCTCTTGCCCATGTTGGGTGCAAATATTTTCTCTTGTGTGTGCATGTGTTGTTTGACTAGGGTTTTCTTGGTTCTCCTATTGGTCCTATAACCTTGGTTCTCACTGAGGGAAGCACTTATCCGCTACTATATTGCTTCACCCTTCCTCTTCGAGGAAAATTCCAAGGGAGCTAACAAGTAGCAACAACCCTCTTGCCTACATTGGGTGCAAGTATTTGTTGTGTGTGCATGTACTGTTGACATTTGTTCGCATGTGTCTCCTACTGGTTCGATAACCTTGTTTTTTAACTGATGGAAATACTATCTACTACTATATTACGTCACCCTTTCTCTTCGAGGAAATCGCAACGCCTATCACAAGTAGCAAAATAATTTCCACCACCATTGTTGGGGAGGCTTCACAAACAAATACAGGTTCCTTCACACACACTTTGCATTTACATGTTTTACTTTTATTTGTAATTTTTTATTTTCCTTCGCTTTTCATCTCACTCCGCTCTTCTAAAAATTACAAAAAATACAAAAAATACCCTCTGTGCTTTCTTTGCTTGTTGATATGGCTAGTTCTTCGCTTCTTGCTTCTACCCCCAAAAATGAAGTGCTTAATTTTTAAATAGCGGGGAGGTGAACATTTAAAAGATGGTTGGTATAAAATTTGAGCTGCTCAAAACAGATCTACTTGTAAGCAATCCATCGATGTTCTTCTCCACAAAAATTATGTGGGTGTTACTACTCAGTACAGATTTGTGCTTGCCACTATGACCCGAGGAATTTTTTTAGGTAGTCACCATTTGGGTGCTTTCAATGCTATGTGGAATTTAGTGGGATTGCCACCTATTACTATCAATGAAACAACATTAACTTTGAAACATGTTATGCGAAAGCTAAAATTTATTAAAAACATAATGCCAACTATTGAACACATTGAAAATCTTGATTAAAAGGTACATAACCAAGTAACTAAAGTTGGACCATCTGTGGGAACCACATTAAAACTATTAAAAGATAGAGAACAGATCACTGATAGATTACAACAAAGTCCCACTACAATTTATGAACTGGAAGAGATCATTAATAGTTTGGGTTCAGATTTTTCTTGCATTAAAACCAATGAGGGAACTTCTACAAATAAAAATGCTAAAGCTATGTATGTTCCTAAAGGTAAGGGTGCTCCCTCAAGTAAGGAGAAAGAACATCTAAAAATGATTAGCGTTCACTGTAATTTTATCAATATAATAGAGGAACCTATGCTTGGTATTGAATTACTTGACTTTGTGCCTAGGAGAATATGCTTACTAATCCTCCTAGGAAGTCATGTTGCATAATAAAGGAAATTGGATAAGGATGATAACACTTCAAACTACGCATTATGCCTAGCTGGGGGCATTAAACAATATGATTTGTTGAGAGGCAACCCAATAGTTATATTGTTTGATTATTATATATTTTTTGAGTCAACATGATTATTGCTCCTATAATTAGTATGTTTGTATATTTTATTTTTAGTTTTTTACCAAGTAAAACCTTTGGGATGTTCTAGATGCTAGTTAATTTGAACTTGTGAAGAAACAAAAACTTTGCTGCCCAGTGCTGGAAAGTTATAAAATTTTGATATTTGTACACAATATTGAGTTGCAAATTTTTACGTGTTCCTAAGTTTTCAGAAATTTTAGAGTCATAGAAGTTTCGGTAAATATTAGGTCATTACACACTGTTTTGTTTTAGATAGATTCTGTTTTTATTGCATAGTGTGCTTATTTTGATGATGTTCTGGATTATATCGGGTGGTATAAGTCATGGAGAAGTTCGAAACATTACGTAGTATGCAAGGGAAATTATGAATGTATTTATAACAGTACCTAAAGTGGATGATGAATTTATTATATTAATGGATCTCATGAGGTTTCTATGAGTTTCGTGTGCTGAAGTTTTGAAGTTTTGGGTGACATCACGATGGATGAAGAAATAAAGAGAAGTAGGACCCTAATATTAGGGATTGCCAAGGCACCTCAAGGTAATATTCAATGAGCACCCAAGCTTCTAAGCTTGGGGATGCCCCGATAGGCATTCCCTCTTTCGTCTCCAATCTATTTGTAATATTACTCGGAGCTATATTTCTATTCATCACATGACATGTGTTTTGCTTGGAGCATCATGTATTATAGTTTTATTTTGTTTGCTTGTTTCAACAATAATTGTTTGTTGGAAAAATCTATTATGAGTGACACTCATTCATCACAATTTGTCAGAATGCTTGTTATGCTTCACTTGTGTCTGTTGAGTTAAGATAGTTTTCCTCATGTGCTTCAATTATATCATTAGAGCACAATGGTACTTATACTTTACAGAAATCAGTTGCACTCTGATGCTTCACTTATATCTTTTTTAGAGTTAAATTGGAAGTGGTAATTTTCATGAGCTATATGTTTAGTCTAAAAATGACAGGTATACAAGAGTGGTATAATAAAAACATTCATGTAGATCAATGAATGCAAAGTGTATGATCAACGATATTGAAGTTATTATATGGAAGTTTACTAGTTAGTAAACATTAATTAGTACAAATATAGATGTTACGGTTTGTGATTCGCTACTTCATTGAAGTGTCGGTCATGGCATGACCAAGAAGTTAGACCATGATTTATCCTTGATTTGATATCCTTTGTGTTGTCCGGATCGGGGGCGCGCGATGGTTGACTCCTTCGAACCTCCTCCCTAGGGGCATACAAGTAGTACTTTGCTTCGAGATCTAATAAAATTTCACAATAAGTATTTGTGTTCTTTATGACTAATGTGAGTTTGTGGACTATAAGGAATTTTACCTACACATATTTTGCTAGCCTGTTTAGTACCATCAATTGCCCGTTCTCACCTCGTGACTTGGTGCAATCTTCTCTAGTGCATCCAAATCTCATGGTATGACACCCTCTATCACATATAAGCCTTATTATATCCTTCCTCAAAACAGCCACCATACCAACCTATCGTGGCATTTCCATAGCTATTCTGAGATATATTGCCATGCAACTTCCACCATTGCTATTCACATGACTTGAGCATTCATTGTCATTTTGCTTTGCATGATGATGTAGAGCTGACATGATATTTGTGGTGCAACCACTGTTCATCATTGTTATACAGGTTAAGCTAGATCATTGCACATCCCGGTACACTGTTAAAGGCATTCATATGTAGTCATATCAATCAGTTTATCGAGTTGTGAATAAATAGAAGTGTGATGATCATCATTATTGGAGCATTATCACAGTGAGGAAAAGAATGGTGGAGAATGATGAGTCCTCAAAAAGTGGAGCTGAGATTCATGATATTCTTGTAAAAAAAATAAGAGAGAAAAAGTAAAAATAAAAAAGGGAGAAGGGGCAATGCTACTATCCTTTATCACACTCGCGCTTCAAAGTAGCACCATGTTCTTCATATAGAGAGTGTCCATGATTTTTCACTTTCACAATTTAGAATTTTGGTATTGTTCTACTCTTTAATATTATTAGATGTAAGTGGATGTTGGTACACTACTTCTCGAACGTAATGCCTGTATATTGATCATGCCATTAATAATGCCATAACTATGGGATTTTCTATCAATTGCCCAACTGTAATTTGTTTACCCACCATTGCTATGCTCATGAGAGATATGCCTTCAGTGAACGCTATGGTCCCCAGACCCATTCACTTTATATTTACTAAAACCATAAAATATTTGCTGCAATTTATTATCTTTTATTTTATTTTGCAATTTATCTATCTATCACTATCAGAATTAGTGCTTGCAGTTAATGAGTACAAGGGGATTGACAACTCTCATGCCTGCATTGGGTACACATATTTGTTGTGTGTGTGTTTGTGTGTGTGTGCAGGTACTGTTGACATTTGTTTGCGTGTGTCTCCTACTGGTCCGATAACCTTGGTTCTTAACTGAGGGAAATAATATTTGCACCCTTCCTCTTCAGGGAAATCCCAACGCCAGTCACAAGTAGCACTACTCCACCCCCCTGTTGGAAATATGCCCTAGAGGCAATAATAAATTGGTTATTATTATATTTCCTTGTTCATGATAATTGTTTATTATCCATGCTAGAATTATATTGATAGGAAACTCAGATACATATGTGGATACATATGTGGATACATAGACAAACACCATGTCCCTAGTAAGCCTCTAGATGACTAGCTCGTTGATCAATAGATGGTTACGGTTTCCTAACCATGGACATTGGATGTCGTTGATAACGGGGTCACATCATTAGGAGAATGATGTGATGGACAAGACCCAATCCTAAGCCTAGCACAGATCGTGTAGTTCGAATGCTAAAGCTTTTCTATATGTCAAGTATATTTTCCTTAGACCATGAGATTGTGCAACTCCCGGATACCGTAGGAATGCTTTGGGTGTACCAAACATCACAACGTAACTGGGTGGCTATAAAGGTGCACTACAGGTATCTCTGAAAGTGTCTGTTGGGTTGGCACGAATCGAGACTGGGATTTGTCACTCCGTATGACGGAGAGGTATCTCTGGGCCCCCTCGGTAGGACATCATCATAATGTGCACAATATGTGATCAAGGAGTTGATCACGGGATGATGTGTTACAGAACGAGTAAAGAGACTTGCCGGTAACGAGATTGAGCAAGGTATCGGTATACCAACGATCGAATCTCGGGCAAGTGCTATACCGATAGACAAAGGGAATCGTATACGGGATTGATTGAATCCTTGACATCGTGGTTCATCCGATGAGATCATCGTGGAACATGTGGGAGCCAACATGGGTATCCAGATCCCGCTGTTGGTTATTGGCCGGAGAGTTGTCTCGGTCATGTCTACATGGTTCCCGAACCCGTAGGGTCTACACACTTAAGGTTCGATGACGCTAGGGTTATAGGGAAAGTATGTACGCGATTACCGAATGTTGTTCGGAGTCCCGAATGAGATCCCGGACGTCATGAGGAGTTCCGGAATGGTCCGGAGGTAAAGATTCATATATGGGAAGTCCCGTTTTGGTCACCGGAAAAGTTTCGGGCGCTATCGGTAGCGTACCGGGACCACCGGGAGGGTCCCGGGGGTCCACCGGGTGGGGCCACCGGCCCCAGAAGGCTGCGTGGGCCAAGTGTGGGAGGGGACCAGCCCCAGGTGGGCTGGTGCGCCCCCCTAACCAGGCCCAAGGCGAAGAGAGAAGGAAAAGGGGAGAAACCCTAGGCTCAGATGGGCCTAAGGCCCACATAGTGGTGCGCCTCCCCCTCTCTCCCCCTTGGCCGCCCCCCTAGATGGGATCTAGGGCTGGCCGCACCCCTAGGGGTGGGAAACCCTAAAGGGGGCGCAGCCCCCCCCCCCTTGCACCTATATATATGTGAGGTTTGGGGCTGCCCATAACACGTTTTGACCTCTGTCGCTTGGCGCAGCCCTACCTCTCTCCCTCCTCGTCTCTTGCAGTGCTTGGCGAAGCCCTGCTGGAGTCCCGCGCTCCTCCACCACCACCACGCCGTCGTGCTGCTGTTGGATCGAGTCTTCCCCAACCTCTCCCTCTCTCCTTGCTGGATCAAGGCGTGGGAGACATCACCGGGCTGCACGTGTGTTGAATGCGGAGGCGCCGTTGTTCGGCGCTTAGATCGGAATCAACCGCGATCTGAATCGCAGCGAGTACGACTCCTTCATCCGCGTTCTTGCAATGCTTCCGCATCGCGATCTACAAGGGTATGTAGATGCACTCCCCTCTCCCTCGTTGCTAGATTACTCCATAGATAGATCTTGGTGACGCGTAGGAAAAATTTTGATTTTCTGCTACGATCCCCAACAGTGGCATCATGAGCTAGGTCTTTGCGTAGTATCTTGCACGAGTAGAACACAAAGTAGTTGTGGGCGTAGATCATGTCAATTCTCTTGCCGTTACTAGTCTTATCTTGATTCGGCGGCATCGTGGGATGAAGCGGCCCGGACCGACCTTACACGTACTCTTACGTGAGACAGGTTCCACCGACTGACATGCACTAGATGCATAAGGTGGCTAGCGGGTGTCTGTCTCTCCCACTTTAGTCGGATCGGATTCGATGAAAAGGGTCCTTATGAAGGGTAAATAGAAATTGGCATATCACGTTGTGGTTTTGGCGTAGGTAAGAACCGTTCTTGCTAGAAACCTATAGCAGCCACGTAAAAACTTGCAACAACAATTAGAGGACGTCTAACTTGTTCTTGCAGCATGTGCCGTGTGATGTGATATGGCCAAAAGGATGTGATGAATGATATATATCTATGTGATGTATGAGATTGATCATGTTCTTGTAATAGGAATCACGACTTGCATGTCGATGAGAATGACAACCGGCAGGAGCCATAGGAGTTGTCTTATTTATTGTATGACCTGCGTGTCACTGAATAACGCCATGTAATTACTTTACTTTATTGCTAAACGTTAGCCATAGTAGTAGAAGTAATGTTTGGCTAGACGACTTCATGGAGATCATGATGATGGAGATCATGGTGTCATGCCGGTGACAATGATGATCATGGAGCCCCGAAGATGAAGATCAAAAGGAGCAAAATGATATTGGCCATATCATGTCACTATTTGATTGCATGTGATGTTTATCATGTTTTTCATCTTATTTGCTTAGAACAACGGTAGTGAATAAGATGATCTCTCACTAAAATTTCAAGAATTGTGTTTCCCCTAACTGTGCACCGTTGCTAAGGTTCGTTGTTCCGAAGCACCATGTGATGATCGGGTGTGATAGGTTCTAACGTTCGCATACAACGGGTGTAAGCCAGATTTACACACGCGATACACTTAGGGTTGACTTGACGAGCCTAGCATGTACAGACATGGCCTCGGAACACGGAAGACCGAAAGGTCGAACATGAGTCGTATAGAAGATACGATCAACATGAAGATGTTCACCGTTGATGACTAGTCCGTCTCACGTGATGATCGGACACGGCCTAGTCGATTCGGATCATGTATCACTTAGATGACTAGAGAGATGTCTATCTGAGTGGAGTTCATTAGATGAACTTCATTGTCATGAACAATAGTCTAAGTTGTCTTCGCAAATTATGTAGTAGACCAATAACTGCGTTATAGCTCCCTGTTTAATACGATCCTAGAGAAAGACTAAGTTGAAAGATAATGTAGGCAATGATGCGAACTGGGTCCGTAGTCCGAGGAGTGTCCTCACTGCTGCACAGAAAGCTTACGTCTTTGATGCACCGCTCGATGTGCAAACCCCTACAATGTTGTCTGTGGATGTTGTGAACACCTGAGAGACACGTCCTGATGACTACTTGATAGTTTAGTGCACCATACTTTACGGCTTAGAATCGGGATTCCAATGACGTTTTGAACGCCATGGAACATATGAGATGTTCTAAGAGCTGAAATTGGGATTTCAGGCTCATGCCCGTGTTGAGAGGTATGATACCTCTGACAAGTTCCTTTGCCAAAAAGATGGAGGAGAATAGCTCAACTAGTGAGCGTGTGCTCAGAATGTCTGGGTGCTAAAATCACTTGAACCAAGTGGGAGTTAATCTTCTAGATGAGATAGTGGTTGACGGAATTCTCTAGACACTATCACCAAGCTACTAGAACTTCGTGATGAACTATGACATGCAAAGGATGGAGATGATCCCGGTGCTGTTAGCGGTTCTTAGTACCGCAAAAGTAGAAATCAAGAAGGAGCATCAAGTGTTGATGGTTTAACAAGACCACTGGTTTCAAAAGGGGTAAAGGGCTAGAAGGGAAACTTCATGAATGGCAAACCTGTTGTCGCTCTGATGAAGGAACCCATGGTTGAACCCAAACCTCGAGACTAAGTGCTTCTATTGTAAGGGGAACGGTCACATGGTAGCGGAACCACCCCAAATACATGGTAGATATGATAGCTGGCAACTTCAACAAAGTATATTTGATATACGTGTTATTGATGTGTACCTTAGTAGTACTCCTTGTAGCACCTGGGTATTGGATACCGGTTCAGTTGCTATTATTAGTGACTTGAAGCAAAAGCTACGGACTGAACGGAGACTAGCTAAGGGCGAGGTGACGATGTGTGTTGGAAGTGTTTCCAA
Source organism: Secale cereale (assembly GCA_902687465.1). NCBI lineage: Eukaryota > Viridiplantae > Streptophyta > Magnoliopsida > Poales > Poaceae > Secale > Secale cereale. Next base: position 410,482,753 of record LR738710.1, read on the forward strand.
GGTTGATAAGATCACCATCGCACACTCCCTCTATTTTCGAGATTAGTGTTGAACCTAGATAAATGTTATCGGGTGTCTACGTTGAGCAAGAATATGATTAGATCATGTTCATTGCAATACGGTTGTTCATTTAAGTTAGAGAATAATGGTTATTCTGTTTACCTGAATAATACCTTTATGGTCATGCACCCAATGGTTTGTTGAATCTCGATCATAGTAATACACATGATGATAATATTAATGCCAAAAGATGTAGAGTTAATAATGATAGTACCACTTTCTTGTGGCACTGCCGCTTAGGTCATTTTGGCATAAAATGCATGAAGAAACTCCATGCTGATGGATGTTTGGAGTCACTTGATTTTGAATCGCTTGACACATGCGAGCCATGCCTCATGGGCAGGATGACTGAAATCCCGTTTTCAGGTAAAATGAAACGGGTAAGTGACTTGTTAGAAATCATACATGCTAATGTATGTGATCCAATGAGAATTAAGGCGTGTGGTGGATATCGTTATTTTCTCATCTTCACTGACGATTTGAGTAGATATGGTATATTTACTTAATGAAGCAAAAGTCTGAAACGTTTGAAAGGTTCAAACAATTTCAGAGTGAAGATTAAGAATCATCATAACAAGAAGATCATGTTCCGACGATCTGATCAAGGGGATATTTTCTGAATTATGAGTTTGGCAATCACTTAAGACATTGTGGAATTGTTTCGAAGTTGAAGCCCCCTGGAACACCACAGCGTAATGGTGTGTCCGGACATTGTAATCGAACCTTATGAGATATGGTGCGATCTATGATGTATCTTACCGATCTACCGCTGTTATTTTGAGGTTATGCATTAGAGACAGCTGCATTCACTTTAGATAGGGCACCATCTAAGTCCGTTGAGACGACGTCGTATGGTTTGGCAAGAAACCGTAGTTGTCGTTTCTCAATGTTTGGGGCTGCGAGGCTTATGGCTTCAGCCGGGAAAAGCTCGAACCCAAAGCGGACAAATAAATCTTCATAGGATACCCAAAGGTAACAGTTGGGTATACCTCCTATCTCAGATCCAAGGGCAAAAATGTTTGTCCCTAAGAATGGGTCCTTTCTCGAGAAGGAGTTTCTCTCGAAAGAATTGAGTGGGAGGAAGATAGAACTTGATGAGGTTGTCGAACCCTCACTTCAACCGGAGAGTAGTGCAACACAGAAAGATGTTTCTGTGGAACCTACGACAGTTGAAGAGGAAACTAATGATAGTGATCATGAAGCTCCAGATTAAGTTGCTATCGAACCTCGTAGGTCGACAAGGATATGTACTACTCCTGAGTGGTATGGTGATCATGTCTTAGAGGTCATGTTGTTGGACAATGATGAACCTACGAACTATGGAGAAGCGATGGTGGGCCCATATTCCGACAAATGGTTAGAAACCGAGAAATCCGAGATAGGATCCATGTATCAAAACAAAGTATGGACTTTGGTGGACTTGCCTGATGATTGGCAAGCCATTGAGATAAATGGATCTTTAAAAAGAAGATGGACGTGGACGGTAATGTCACCGTCTATGAAGCTCGACTTGTGGCAAAGAGTTTTTCCACAAGTTCAAGGAGTTGACTACGATGAGATTTTCTCACCCGTAGCGATGCTTAAGTCCGTCGTAATCATGTAAGCATCAGCTGCATTTATGAAATCTGACAGATGGATGACAAAACAAGTTTCCTTACCAGTTTTCGTAAGGAAAGGTTGTATGTGATACAATCAGAAAGGTTTTGTCGATCCTAAGGATGCTAAAAGGTATGCTAGCTCCAGCGATCCTTCCATGGACTAGAGCAAGCATCTCGGAGTCGGAATATACACTTTGATGGAGTGATCAAAGTTTTTGGGTATACAAAGTTTGTTAGAAACTTGTATTTGCAATAAAGTGAGTGGGAGCACTACAACATTTCTGATAAGTATATGTGAATGACATATGGTTGATCCGAAATGATGTTGAATTTCTGGAAAGCGTAAAGGGTTGTTTGAAAGGAGTTTTTCAAAGGAAGACCTGGATAAAGCTGCTTACATAATTGGGCATCAAGATCTATAGAGATAGATCAAGACGCCTGATGAAACTTTCAACACACACCTTTGACATGATTTTGAAGGAGTTCAAAATAGGTCAGTTAAAGAAGGAATTCTTACCTGAGTTATAAGGTGTGAAGTTGAGTGAGACTCAAAGCTTGACCACGGCAGAAGAAAGAGGAAGGACGAAGGTCGTCCCCTATGCTTTTGTCATAGGCTCTATACGGTATGCCATGATGAGTACCGCACCTGATGTGTGCCTTGCCACATGTCTGGCAAGAGGGTACAAAGGTGATCCAGGAGTGGATCACTAGATAGTGGTCAAAATTATCCTTAGAGGAATAAGGAAATGTTTCTCGGTTATGGAGGTGATAAAGAGTTCGACGTAAACAGTTACGTCGATGCAAGCTTAGCACCTATCCAGGTAACTCTAAGTGGAGATACCGGATACGTATAATGGAGCAACAGTTTGGAATAGCTCCAAGTGGAACGTGGTAGCAGCATCTATGATATGACATAAAGTTTTGCGAAGTACATAGGGATCTGAATGTTGCAGACCCGTTGTACAACCTCTCTCACAAGCATAACATGATCAAACCCTGAACTCTTTGGATGTTAGTCACATGGCGATGTGACCTATGAGTGTTAATCACATGGCGATGAGAACTAGATTATTGACTCTAGTGCAAGTGGGAGACTGTTGGAAATATGCCCTAGAGGCAATAATAAATTGGTTATTATTATATTTCCTTGTTCATGATAATTGTTTATTATCCATGCTAGAATTGTATTGATAGGAAACTCAGATACATATGTGGATACATAGACAAACACCATGTCCCTAGTAAGCCTCTAGATGACTAGCTCGTTGATCAATAGATGGTTACGGTTTCCTAACCATGGACATTGGATGTCGTTGATAACGGGATCACATCATTAGGAGAATGATGTGATGGACAAGACCCAATCCTAAGCGTAGCACAGATCGTGTAGTTCGTATGCTAAAGCTTTTCTATATGTCAAGTATATTTTCCTTAGACCATGAGATTGTGCAACTCCCGGATACCGTAGGAATGCTTTGGGTGTACCAAACGTCACAACGTAACTGGGTGGCTATAAAGGTGCACTACAGGTATCTCTGAAAGTGTCTGTTGGGTTGGCACGAATCGAGACTGGGATTTGTCACTCCGTATGACGGAGAGGTGTCTCTGGGCCCACTCGGTAGGACATCATCATAATGTGCACAATATGTGATCAAGGAGTTGATCACGGGATGATGTGTTACAGAACGAGTAAAGAGACTTGCCGGTAACGAGATTGAGCAAGGTATCGGTATACCGACGATCGAATCTCGGGCAAGTGCTATACCGATAGACAAAGGGAATCGTATACGGGATTGATTGAATCCTTGACATCGTGGTTCATCCGATGAGATCATAGTGGAACATGTGGGAGCCAACATGGGTATCCAGATCCCGCTGTTGGTTATTAGCCGGAGAGTTGTCTCGGTCTTGTTACATGGTTCCCGAACCCGTAGGGTCTACACACTTAAGGTTCGATGACGCTAGGGTTATAGGGAAAGTATGTACGCGGTTACCGAATGTTGTTCGGAGTCCCGGATGAGATCCCGGACGTCACGAGGAGTTCCGGAATGGTCCGGAGGTAAAGATTCATATATGGGAAGTCCCGTTTTGGTCACCGGAAAAGTTTCGGGCGCTATTGGTAGCGTACCGGGACCACCGGGAGGGTTCCGGGGGTCCACCGGGTGGGGCCACCGGCCCCAGAAGGCTGCGTGGGCCAAGTGTGGGAGGGGACCAGCCCCAGGTGGGCTGGTGCGCCCCCCTAACCAGGCCCAAGGCGAAGAGAGAAGGAAAAGGGGAGAAACCCTAGGCTCAGATGGGCCTAAGGCCCACATAGTGGTGCGCCTCCCCCTCTCTCCCCCTTGGCCGCCCCCCTAGATGGGATCTAGGGCTGGCCGCACCCCTAGGGGTGGGAAACCCTAAAGGGGGCGCAGCCCCCCCCCCTTCCCCCTATATATATGTGAGGTTTGGGGCTGCCCATAACACGTTTTGACCTCTGTCGCTTGGCGCAGCCCTACCTCTCTCCCTCCTCGTCTCTTGCAGTGCTTGGCGAAGCCCTGCTGGAGTCCCGCGCTCCTCCACCACCACCACGCCGTCGTGCTGCTGTTGGATGGAGTCTTCCCCAACCTCTCCCTCTCTCCTTGCTGGATCAAGGCGTGGGAGACGTCACCAGGCTGCACGTGTGTTGAACGCGGAGGCGCCGTTGTTCGGCGCTTAGATCGGAATCAACCGCGATCTGAATAGCAGCGAGTACGACTCCTTCATCCGCGTTCTTGCAACGCTTCCGCATCGCGATCTACAAGGGTATGTAGATGCACTCCCCTCTCCCTCGTTGCTAGATTACTCCATAGATAGATCTTGGTGACGCGTAGGAAAATTTTTGATTTTCTGCTACGATTCCCAACACCCCCATCTGAAGAGAAGCTTATTTCAAGCATAAGGCAAAAGACAAGGGAGAGTCACTTTCAACTAAGCATAAGAAGAATATCAAGGTGGAACAATACGAGACTCCATCTCACACTACTAGGGAGAACCCTAGCAGTAGTGAGTTTTTTTTGCCTAGCAGTAGCACGGGTCCCCGTGCTACTATTAGGGCGCTACAACTAACTTTTAGCAGTAGCACTTGTATTACCCGTGTTATTGCTAACCCAGTTAGCAGTAGCATGTGTTACAACATGCGCTACTACTAATTACTAGCAGCGCACCCTGACCCAGCGCTACTAATATTCTTTCGTATTCCATTTCTCTTTTGTTTCATACTATATTTATACAGTGTTGTACAAGTTTTCATACAGTAGCAATTTATATATTGTTATATTATTATGATCATGATGAGTTATTATATCAGTGGGTGAAAGAAACACGGATTAGATTCAAGTGGATGGATCCAAAGTGACAAAGTTTGATTAGTACGTCTTACTAATCCAACTTGGTCACTTTGGATCCATCCACTTGAATCTAATCCGTTTTTCTTCCACCCAATGATATAATAACTGATCATCATAATAAAAACGCATCATCATCACCATCATCTTCATCATAATAACAACTCAGCATCATCATATTCATCATCATCATCATAGTCATACAAGAACTCATCATCATAATAACAACTCCTCATTGTCATCATATATGAGTCATATAACAACTCATCATTCTAACACATTCTAGCACATAACTCATCATCATCATAATAACAACTCCTCATCATCATCATAGTCATAATAAACACTAACTAATTGTTCTTACCACTGTTCAAGATATCTTCCGATATGCCGATAAATCGGCCGATTTATCGCTTACCGTTGTCTGACTGATAAGATAAATCGGCCGATAAATCAGCTGATATGGCAATAAATCGGTCGATATGCCGATAAACTGGCCGATTTACCCCTTATCATGTGTCGATCGATAAGTTCCCGATAAACGATATCCCCAACATTGGTTCTTACTACCAAGGACCTAATCCCCTTTCTTAGGTATAATGACATAAACAGGTAAACCGGTCCATCTCCAAAATGGAGAATGGAGATCCACCTATCTCCAATTTGTGGCTTGCGCACATTCATGTTGTCTCCAACTGGTTGCCTGTGCGCATTCATTACATTGTTCCATTCTTTAATATTAGCCTTTCATCTTTTAAAGAAATAGAGTACACACTGTTGTAAGATATCAACGGAGTTGTTCATCAGAAAACCATATGCATATGACCTTCGGTAAACATTAAGTCAGGCACAGCGTCCTTCGGGGGCTTCTATTGAACAACATAATAGTAACATATTGTCGGTGTACTAAGGTAGGGGTACCTCAGTACCCCAACTTGTGCACGGGCAGTAGCAGCTTCCCGCGGCAGGGTCGACCACGTGCTCGCCGGAGACCTTCCTGCTCCATATAAAACCATTCAAAAACAAAGTATACAAGACAGAAGATCGAGACCCCGGCAAGTGGAGCTTGCCGGGAAGGCCGTTCCAGGCTCAAGAATACCTCACTCACGCGAGGCCCTGGCAAGAGGAGTTTGCCAGGGGGACTAGAAGATTATATTACAGAAGACACGCCTCGGCGCTATACGCGCCCCGGCAGGGCCCGGGGAGCGACAAGCTTCAGAGCCCGACAAGCTCCCGGGCCCGGCAAGGTCAAGACCCCGGCAAGGTGCTTGTCGGGAGAGTTGCGCTGTGTGCCCGCGCTCCAGCTCATCGGCCCACGCGTCGCCCTGGGGTCTCTCCTGGGACGCGTGGCGGATGGCTGTGCCGCCTGGGGGACACGGTGGCACTCCACGGTGGTAAAACCATCGCCGTGGCAAACGGAGACGCAAGGGCGGGCGCTTTTGGGGTCGACGGCGACGGGCATTGAATGCTCTTGTCCCCCACTGTCAAAGTAGGTAGCGACCACTGTTCACGCACTGTAGCTCCACTATTCCCGCACTGTTACAACTACCACCTCTTTTACATTTTTACCCCTTTCTCCTACGTTGACACCTGTCGGTGACCCCTTGCACTATAAAAGGAGGCCCATGCACAACGTAGAAAGGGGTTCGGAACCTAGATCGCTCATACGCTCGGTGTGGCTAGTTTTTCAAGCTCCCGAGCTCTCCAACTCAATACAAACCAAGCAGGAGTAGGGTTTTACGCGTCCATCGCGGCCCGAACCTGGGTAAACTACCCGCGTGTTCACTACGATCTGCTCTTCGTGCTCCCTCCGCCCTCTTACCGCACAAACAAGGGGCTCCGGTCCCATAGGTGTTCGTGGCGGATAGTTTCCCCCGACATCTTTGGCGCGCCAGGTAGGGGGCGTCGAGGTTGTGCGAACCTGATCCGGCGTTCACGCGGGCGCATTCTTCATGAACCTCTCCGAATTCGTCAGCTTCATCAACAACAGCACCATGGCCCCGAAGAAGAAGGCTTCGGAGGTCGGAGGCCCGTCTGCGTCTCATCCGCCGCCACCGGAGCCAACGGTGGGCGAGGGAGACGCCGTCGGAAGGGTGGTCGCCGGCGAGGACACTCGCGGCGCCACCAATTCCAAGGACAGGACGGACGACCGAGCCTCGGTCTCCGTGGACGCGCCGCGTCCATCCCAGCAAACGACAACCCAGCAGCGCCATGTCACAGGAGGTGGCATCCGCTTGCTGGGCCAAGGGCAAACCGGAGGATCGCGGGACGCCGCGGACCACCGTCCGGGCACAAGCAAAGCGAAGACGCCGGGGCGGGACCCTGCTCCTTCTAACGCTGTTAGGAGTCCGAGCATATCCCGCTCCTCGCGCCGCTCGCCCCCGCTCCCCTCCACTCCAGCAGAAGCGCTCGCAAGGGCGCAACTGCTCCTCGACTTCCCTCCAGCGGCAGACAAGGCCGAAGACTGGAGGGCTACCATCCAGAGCCTGATCGCCTTCGCCAACAACGACTCTCCACAGCAGCCGGCGACCTCGCGGCCGCGACAAGCTGAGAAGACGAAGGCCGACGGCGACAAGACCGCCGGGGGTGCGACCACCATGCACTCCCCGCCACGGAAGCAGAAGACGCCGCCCCGCCGGAACAACGCCGACGACGGCTCCACGGCGTCGTCGGATCCGCGGGCCCGTCGGGACCAGCGCCAGGTCCTCGACGACCGGCGACAAGAAGATGCTCGAACAACAATCGAGCGCCGCCGAGAAGCTCGGCGACAATCAGACCAGAGAGCTGGGAACGCTGTTGACGCGCGCGCGCCCGGTGAACCAGGCGACTTGCCGTACGCGGCAGGCTGCCCTGCGTTCACCCGCGAGCTACGGCGCGTCCAGTGGCCCAGCATGAAGAATTTCAAGCCCGACGTACCGGAGAAGTACGACGGCAAGACGCACCCCTCGGAATTCCTCAGCATCTACACCATCGCGGTGCAGGCTGCCGGGGGGCGCGACGAGAAGATTTTGGCGAACTACTTCCCGCTCGTGCTTAAGCCGAACGTTCGTTCCTGGCTTATGCACTTGTCGGAAGGCTCCATCTCTTCTTGGGCAGACCTTTGCCACCAGTTTGTTGGCGCCTTCACCGGCGGCCACAAACCCCACGGCCAGGAGAGCGATCTCCACATTCTGGCCCAGAAGGAAGGAGAATCCCTGCGCAAGTACATCCAACGCTTCAACCGTGTACAGCACAACATCCCCGACGTCCACCCTGCCGCGGTTATCAGCGCGTTCCACCAGAACGTGCGTAACCGCCGCATGCGTGAAGAAATGGCGATGACCAAGATTCGGGACGTCAGCGAGCTCTACGCTCTGGTTGATAAGTGCGCACACGCTGAAGAGGGGAGGAGACTCCCCGGGGAGGATGATGGCGCAGGAGGAAGCGACAGCGACGACGCCGCCCCGGCAAAGAAGAGCCGGCGGTGGAATAATAGGAGGAAAAACAAGAAGGAAGTGCTTGCCGTCGAGAAGTCCGGCAAGGAGGCTCCCGCCAAGCAAACACAGGCTGGCGGCTCCGGCAAGGAGCCTGCCCCTGTAGCGGCGGCCGACAAGCAGGACGGCTCCGACAAGCAATACTGCAAGATCCACCGCACCAAAGGCCACGACATCTCCAACTGCAAGCGCGTCGAGTACCTCGTCGAGCAGCAGAAAGCTGAGTACGAGAGGCGCGACAAGGAGAAGGCCCAAGGTGGCGGAGGAGAACCAAGCAAGAAGCGGCCATTCAATGGCCGGGGAGGACGCCGCGGCAAGGCCAAGCAGCGGCAAGGTGATCGACCTCCCCGGGGCCGCGACAAGGATGAAGAGGACGACGACGAAGACATGGAGGATGAGGATAACAGCGAGCAGGAGTTCCAGAAGGCAACGGAGGTCCTGTGCGTCGACGGTGGCGCCTCTCTGCACACCTCCCATCGCCAGCTCAAGCAGTGGGTGCGCGAGGTGAATGCAGCAGAGCCACCCGTGGAGTCGCGCAGGCTCCTCAAATGGTCCAGCACGCCCATCATTTTTGATCTTGAGGATCACCCTGACCGCACCACTGCGGTCGGGTGCTTGCCGATGCTGGTCTCACCCACCATCCGCAACCTCAAGGTCACCAAAATGTTGGTTGACGGCGGGGCCGGGCTGAACTTGATCTCCTCTGCTGTGATCAAGAAACTCCAAATCCCAGATGGCGAGCTCGAAGAGACCGGTTCTTTCCAAGGAATCAACCCGGGAAGGAGCAAGCCCAAGGGGAAGATCACTCTGCCGGTGACCTTTGGCGGGGAGCTCAACTTCAGAACTGAGCGCATCACTTTCGACGTCGCCGATATTCCATTGCCATACAATGGAATACTCGGCCGTCCCGCCCTCGCCAAGTTCATGGCAGCTTCCCACTATGCTTACAACGTACTCAAGATGCCGGGGCCGATAAGCGTCATCACTGTCCATGGCGACAAGAAAGATGCGCTTGTCTGCGCCGACAAGATCTACCGGGATGCAGCAGCTGCGGCAGAGAAGGATACACTTGCCGCTGAAGCTCCCGGGGGGAAGAAGACGAAGACCAAGTCCGGCAAGTGCTCTGGGGCCCACTCCGGCAACCGCACCTCTTCGGAGTGCTGCGCGGCCGTCGAGGACGTTCCATCGAGCTCCACCGGCAAGTGTAAGAAGGGAATGGCCGCTCCTCCGGCAACCAAGAAGGTGTCCGCCAAGGAGGACGGCACTGGTGGTACCTTCACCATCAGTGCCACGCTTGACAGCAAATAGGAAAGCGCGCTCGTTGCCTTCTTGCGGGCGAATGTCGATGTGTTTGCCTGGCAACCATCTGACATCCCCGGTGTTCCCAGGAAGGTAATTGAGCACAAGCTTGCTGTCTGTCCTCATGCGCGGCCCATCAAGCAGAAAGTAAGGAAGCAAGCCGTGGAGCGCCAAGAATTCATCAACGAAGAGATCAAGAAGCTAGAGGCAGCAGGCCTAGTTAGAGGTGTGATCCATCCGACGTGGTTAGCAAACCCAGTCGTCGTGCGCAAGGCCAACGGGAAATGGAGACTGTGTATAGACTTCACCGATGTGAATAAAGCATGTCCCAAGGATCCATTCCCTTTGCCGCGCATTGACCAGATTGTCGACTCCACTGCCAGATGTGAGCTACTCTGTTTTCTTGATGCATATTCAGGCTATCATCAGATTTTTATGGCCAAGGAAGACGAAGAGAAGACTGCATTTATCACTCCATGTGGAACTTATTGCTTCATACGCATGCCATTTGGACTGAAGAATGCAGGATCAACATTTGCAAGGGTAGTGCACACTGCTTTCGAGCCACAGATCCACAGAAATGTAGAGGCTTACATGGATGACATCGTGGTGAAGAGTAAGAGCAAGGAAACCCTGGTCCAAGATTTGGAAGAAACATTTCAGAACCTGCGCAGAATACAGCTCAAGTTGAACCCCGAGAAGTGCGTCTTTGGAGTCCCCTCCGGCAAGCTTCTCGGGTTCTTTGTGTCACAGAGGGGGATTGAAGCCAACCCCGACAAGATTAAAGCCATTGAGCAAATCGAGGCCCCGAAGCGCGTCAAGGATGTCAGAAGGCTTGCAGGTTGTGTGGCTACCCTCAGTAGGTTCATTTCGAAGTCTGCAGAACGCGCCCTACCTTTCTTCAAAATCTTGAAGAAGGCAGGTCCCATGAAGTGGACTCCGGAAGCGGAGGCAGCGCTGCAAGATTTGAAACGGTACCTATCCTCCACTCCAATACTTGTCGCACCTAGACCACAGGAAAAGTTGTTGCTATACCTAGCGGCAACCAACCAGGTGGTTAGTGCTGCGTTAGTAGCGGAGAGAGAGGCCGACGAGGAGTCTACACCACCGGCAAGCGAATCCAGCGACAAGCAGGGGGCTGCTTCGGCAAGCTCTGGCCCCGACAAGGACGACTCTGCGCAGGAACAGGGAGAAGTGCGGAAGAAGATGGTGCAGCGCCCAGTGTATTTTGTAAGTTCCCTTCTCCAGGGGGCTAGATCAAGATACTCTGGTGTACAGAAGTTGCTTTTCGGCCTCCTCATGGCCTCGAGAAAGATGCGCCATTACTTCCAGGCACATGAGATAACAGTGGTCACTCGCTTTCCGCTGAAAAGGATATTGCACAACCCAGAAGCAACAGGCAGGATCGTTGAGTGGGCACTGGAGCTGTCGAGCTTTGGACTCAAGTTTGAAAGTACTTCAACCATACAGAGCCTAGCTTTGGCAGAATTCATAGCTGAGTGGACCCCAACGCCCGATGAAGAAGTCCAAGAAACAAGTGCACCCGTACAAGAAGCGACAAGTGAATGGGTAATGTATTTTGACGATGCCTTCTCCCTGCAAGGTGCCGGTGCTGGCGTGGTACTTATCGCGCCCACCGGAGAACACCTCAAATATGTTATCCAGATGCACTTTCCCAGGGAGCAAGCGACAAACAACACTGCTGAATATGAAGGCTTGCTTGCCGGCCTCAGGATTGCGGCCGAACTTGGGATCAGGAAGCTAATTGTGCGGGGAGATTCTCAGTTGGTGGTCCGACAAGTTAACAAGAGTTATCAGAGCCCTTTGATGGAAGCTTATGTAGATGAAGTAAGGAAGCTTGAGGAGCACTTTGAAGGTCTGCAGATGGAGCACGTCCCGAGAGCTCAGAATGAAATAGCAGATGGCCTTTCAAAGTGTGCTTCGATGAAGTTACCTGTGGAACCAGGGACCTTCTTGCTCAAGCTGACTCAACCATCCGTTACACCATCAATTGGGCAGTCCAAGAAGAGAAAGTTGGTCTCCGGCGACTACTTGCCGGCAGATCTTCCTGAAACCGCCGCCAAGGTCCCCAAGATCAACAATCAGAACGCTGAGGAACAGTCTGCTCCTGCAGATCCAAGGATCTGTGCAGTTGAAGCAAGTGTTCCCGACAAGCTTCGCCCCGGCGAGCTTGCCGGTGGACCATCAGCTCCGGCAGAACCAGAGGTTCTCGCCGTGGAAGCTGAGGTCCCCGCAGCGGCCCTCATGCCTTTAGTCCTTGCTGTTGAGCCTCAGGCTCCGGCATGGGCGCAGCAGATCGTCCGTTTTCTGCAAACTGGAGAACTTCCCGACGACCCAGAAGAAATAGAGAAGATAACCAGGCAGTCAAGTATGTACCAGTTCGTGGATAACGAGCTGTACAGAAGAAGGCTCAGTGGTGTCAGATTGAAGTGCATCTCCAGGGAAGATGGACAAAAGCTGTTGGCAGAAATACACGGAGGCATATGCGGCCACCACATTGGCGCAAGGGCGCTTGTCGGGAAAGATTTCCGGCAAGGGTTCTTTTGGCAAGAAGCCCTCCAAGATGCAACTGCACTAGTAACCAAGTGTGAAGCGTGCCAGTTCCATGCAAAGCAAATTCATCAGCCAGCTCAAGCTCTCCAAACAATTCCTTTGTCCTGGCCCTTCTCGGTCTGGGGGCTCGATATCCTCGGCCCCTTCCCCCGAGCCGTCGGAGGCTTTGAGTACTTGTACGTTGCAATCGACAAGTTCACAAAGTGGCCAGAAGTGGAGCCAGTGAGAAAGGTGACAGCACAGTGAGCAGTCAGGTTCTTCAGGTCAATTGTTTGCCGTTTCGGAATCCCCAACAGGATCATCACCGACAATGGTACACAATTTACTAGTCGCACCTTCATGTAGTACGTCCAAGACCTTGGCGCCAAGGTCTGTTTCGCTTCTGTTGCTCACCCGAGGAGCAACGGTCAAGCGGAGAGGGCAAATGCTGAAGTGCTGCGCGGACTCAAGACAAGGACCTTTGATAGGCTGCGCAAGTGCGGAAGAAATTGGATAGAGGAGCTACCGGCGGCTCTTTGGTCAATCAGAACGACACCAAGTCGAGCCACCGGACAGACACCCTTTGCTCTAGTCTATGGAGCAGAGGCAGTTCTCCCCACGGAACTCGTATACGGATCTCCTCGAGTGCTCGCTTATGATGAGCTCGAGCAAGAGCAACTGCGGCAAGATGATGCATTGCTCCTCGAGGAGGGATGTCTCCAGGCTGCTGTACGAGCTGCTCGATACCAGCAAGCCTTGCGTCGCTACCATAGCCGCAAGGTCAAGGCCAGGAGTCTCGAGGAAGGCGACCTTGTTCTTCGGCGTGTTCAGTCCGCCAAGAATTCCAACAAGTTGACGCCGAAGTGGGAAGGCCCTTATCGGGTGAGACAAGTCATGAGGCCCGGCGCTGTCCGCCTCGAGACCGAAGAAGGCTTACCGGTGAGCAACTCCTGGAACATAGAGCATCTTCGCAAGTTTCACCCATAAGGCGCGGTTGCCGTGATCCGCTCCGGCAACCACCTTTTGTACAAGCTTTGCCGCTGTTGCATGTAACCCTTTGAGCAAAGCCGGGCGCAGACCCCGTGCATCGGTAAAGTTTTTGTGTTTTGCGCTGATTGCCATTTTGCATGTTTTTCTTTGCTATTTGCATGTGTTATTTGGCATATTGTGCAACATACACATCCGGTAAGCATTAGCACGCCGAAAGGCCATATGCTTGTTTCTCTCTTCTTTTTCCTTGCCTCTCAAGCAGATGGAATGTTCCTCGCGCACAAGTTTGCCGGGGGGAAGGAGATGGAAGAGGAACCAAGTACTGTTCAAGAAAGAGAAGCCTTACCAAGAAGCAAGCAACATATGAAAGCTAAGTTATTAGAATTTGAGCAGTTCAAATTTTTAATTTTAAGTTGTCTTCCTTGAACAATCACACTTTGTATGGAAAACCTGTGCGCGGAGGAACCTGCCCGTAGCTAGCCGCACCCTTATCTTGTTTTCGAGTACACTCAACGATTCAAGTGAGCTACGACAAGTGTCGCGCCCTTGGTTCATTTTCGAGTTCACTCAACAAGCTGAGTGCGTCGCGACTAGCCGCGGCAAGGTTGCTTGTCGGTGAGACCTTGGCCAGCAGGCTGCTCAGAGTCCAGCACTCAACGCTCGCGGCAAAGGCCCCTTGCCGGCAAGCTCCCCGGGAGCGTAGGGTGAAAAGCATACAAAGTAAAGGACCAAGACAAGGAAGATAACATTGCACTGATTGATCAAAAATGAGATAAATATCTTACAAAGGATAACTTGTCGCAATGATTAATGAGTTCATAACACCCTATGCAGCAACAAAAAGAGATAAAGATAAAGGAGGCCTAGTAAACGCGGTCGCCCTCAATCCTGGAGATCTTGTTCACTTTGGCGATGATGTGGGCGACCTGCTCCTTCAGCGCCTCCATGTTCGCGTCGGCCGGCAAGCTGCGGAGAACGTTGGTGAGGTTTATGCCGGGATTGCGGTACACAATCTTCGTCAGCACACGCTCCAAGGTTCCCGTGCAGAGCCGGCGCGACTCCTCGGCTAGCTGCGCGGGAATCTTCTTCCGAAGATCTGCAAGGGCCGGCGCGATCCCCGTGAAGAAGAGGCTGAGCTTGGCGCTGTGAGGGAGGTTTGGGTCCGGAGAGTAGATGAGATGCTCCAACTTCAGCGCCAGCAGCTCCTGGTCGATGTTGGACGCGGAAGATACCAAGTCCTCGGTCCATACCTCGACGGTACGGCGGAAGTTCTCGGCCGCTTTGTTGGCGCTGTCCACCAAGCCTCGCTCCTTGCGGAGCTCCTCCTTCAGCTTGGTTTCCCGGTCCCGGACGGCGTCGAGCGAGTCCTTCAGCGTGGAGACCTTCAGCTCCAGATCCTCGATGGAGTCCTTGGCGGCCTTCAGCTCGTCGCCCTTCTCAAAGAGACGCACCTGGAGTTCGGAGTTGGTGTGGGCGTCCTTCTCGCGCTCTGTGTTGAGCGCGGTGACCCTCTCCACGCTCGCCTTCAACGACTCCTCCAGCTGCGCGACCTTGGCGGCAAGCTCCTCCTTGGCGGTCTCCGCGGCAGCCGCGGCAGCTTTCGCCTCCTTCAGCTCTCCGCCAAGGGCCTGCTCCCGAGCGGCAAGGTCTTCCTCGTGGGAGTCGAGGTTGACCTTCCGCTGGGCGAGCTCTCCTTCTCGCCGGGACAGCTCCACCCCGGCGAGCCGCTGCTGCTCTTCGGCCTCGGCCTTCTCCAGCAGCCATTCTTGATATTCCCCGGCGAGCCTCTCGCGCTCCTCCGCTACCTCGCGGAGGGCAGCCTGGTTGGCGGCGCGGAGCTCCGCCGCGCGATTCTCCATCTCGACGGCGGCCTTGGCGGCAAGGGCCTCCCGAGAAGCAAGCTTCGCCTGCCTGGCCCGGTAAAGGGCCAGGAGCTGGTGAAGCAGCTTCTCCTCTTCGGGCCCGTCGCTTCCGCCGGGCGCCTCGACGATCTTCAAGCCCGCGGAGGCGAGGACCTCCCCATCAAAGGCCTCGCCCTCCGCGGGGGCTCGCGATGAAGAACCCCACGGCACTTGGATGAATACGCCGTTGGGGGCTTCGAGATAGTAGCCCGCCTGCTCCTTTCCGGCGGAGGGGTCGGCGGCCGGTGCAGCACTTGATGCTCCTGCCGCCTCCGGGCCGGCGGTGCGGTCGTCGTCCCCCTCCCCGGCCGCTGCATCCGCAGCCGGAGCGGTCCCCTCCGCAGCTGGCTCGGCGGCTCCCGCCGTGTCCTCGGCGACAGGGGCGTCGCCGCCGCCGCCCTGCGCGCCCTCCTCCTCGATGACGATGACTTCTGTCTCCATCTGCTCGGGGGGAGGAGGATCTAGAAGAAGAAGAAAAAGCAAAAGAAGTTCAAGCAAATATCCAAAAAGAGACGAATCCAAGAAGACAAGTGACGGAACTTACCTTGACAGACGTCATCAGCGGCGGGCTCCCTCGCCGGGGAGCCCTGCCTTGGCGGAATGGCTGCCCTTGCCGGGCTGCTCGCCCTTGGCGGGGTACTCGCCCTTGGCGGAGTACCCGCCCTTGGCGGAGCGCTCTCCCTTGCCGGGGAGTTCGGCCTTGGCGGGGACGGCGGGGCCCGCGGCTCCTCGGGAGCGACCTCCGGACGCTCCTGAGCTTGCGGCTCCACCTCTGCACAAGACAATCAAAACAAGACACAAGCATCAAGATATTAGAACAAGACGAAATCTCCAAGCGTGCCCGACGAGCGGAAGGATGGAATCCAGACTTACGCTGGGGGCTGCGCTGGGGGCTGCTCCTCGGAGCAGCGCTCGGGTCCGGCAGGCTTGGCTCCGACACGTCCCCAGTCGCCGCGGCGGGCGAGTCGTCCGCGACTTCGACCACGGGCACCTTGGCCTTCTTTGTCGCCCGCTGAGCCAAGGTCCTGAAATCAAAACAAGGAACGAGATCAGCATCAACAAGAATGAAGACAATATTAAAGAAGATGCAAAGCCTCGAATACTTACTCCTGTTCCTCCTCGTCGTCGTCGTCGCTCAGGGCGGAGAAGTCAAACTCCACCTGAGGCGCGTCCGCGCGGGGAGCAGGAGGCGAAGACTCCCTCGGGCGCTTGGCGGTCCCCGGGGCTGGGGGCTGCGAAGACCCAGCCCCTGTGGTAGCCGGGGCCCGGGGAGCGGGCGGAGCCGCCGCTCCGCTCTGTGAAGACTCCCTTCCGCTCGGCGCTGGCTTGCGGGGCGCTTCTGCTGTGGCCTGCTTGCGGGGTGCCTCTGCCATGGCCTGCGTGCGGGCCGCCTCCGCCGTGGCTGGTGCGCCGGGCGCCCCCGTCGCAGCTTGACTCCCCCGGGGAGCTCGCGCTGCCCGGCGAGTTGGCTGTTGCCGGGGCGCCTGTGCCCTTGTCCCTGTCGTCGCCTTGCGGGGACGTTTCATCGGAGACCGCCTAGGGCTTGCCCGGGGCAGGGAGGTCTCCGACGACGAGGAGATGTCGTCGGCGTAGAGCTCCAGAGACCCGTCGGAGTCCTCGGCGGCCTCGGCGTCGTCCTCCTCCTCCTCCTCCCCGGCAGGCTTGCTGGGCCCAGCGCCCTGCGCTGCGGCCTCTTTCCCTCCGGCGCCTCCGCTCCCTCCGGCGCCTCCGCTCCCTGCGGCGCCCCTGTTCCCTCCGGCGGCGTTGCCTCTCGCCGCGGCCTCCATCTGGATTCCAAGGATCCCGGAGTGCCTCAAGGATGGGACCCCGGCGAGCTCGTCGGGAGGCAGCTTCAGTAGCCTGCGGATCTCCGCCTCCTCTGCTTGGCAGGACACTTCCGCAGCCTCTGCCTCCTCGGGCGTGTAGCCGAATTCTCCTGCCGCTGCGGCTGCAGCGGCCTCTTCAACCCGAGAAGCTATGTACGCTATCTCTTGGTCGGTGGTGTCCCGTGTGAGCTCCCGGGTCTCGTTCTTGTTCTTCGCCACCTCCACCAGGTTGTCGAAGAGGTTCAAGACGACGTCTGGCTTGGGCGGAATCCACGTACGGTCGACACCGTGCGAGTCACACGCGGGCATCATGGCGCGAAGGTTGTCCCAGGCCGTGCTGTTGCAGAGGGGCACCACTCCCCGGGGACCCCTGAACCATTCCGGGTGGGCCGGGTCGTGCTTAAATAGTTCCCGGACCATCCCCTTCAGCTCCAGCGACGTGAAGTTAAAGTTGAGCCCGGGGCGCAGCCTCATGATATCCGCCGAGTTGCCGTACTCCCAGGCCGGCCTTTTCCTGTCTTGGAGAGGGGCGATGCGGCGGCGGAGGAAGTCTGTGCCTACTTCTGCGACAGACAACCTTGCTACCCGGAGGCGAAGAATCCTGATGAGGGCAATGTCGAGCTTGTTGTCGTCCGAATCCAGCTCGCTCCAGTCCCTGCCGCGCACGATGGGCGTTGTGCGCGGCGCGGTGAAAGATTGCGGCTGGTCCTCAACAATCCAACACCAGTCCGCACGCCACTCCTCCCACTTGCCGCGGAGCTCTCCCGGCAAGTAGGACTCCTTCTTGTTCAGACGAAAAACCAAAGATATTCCTCCGGAGAGGGGGGCGCCGGCCTCTGCTCTAGGGGTGAAGAAGTGCCTAAACAGCGCTACGTTTGGGTATATCCCAATATAGTTTTCGCACATATGTGCGAAAACCGCCATCGTGAGGATGGCGTTGGGGGTGAAGTCAAGAAGGTGGAGGCCGTAGGTGTGCATTATGTCACAGAAGAATTCGGAAAAAGGAGGGCAAAGACCGCAGTGGAAGAAGGCTGGGAAGAAATAGTACCCGCCGGGGTAGTTGTCCTTGGCGGCGGCCGGATAGGCTCGGGTGCGGGGGTGCGCCTTGGTCTTCTTGGACCAGAACAAGTAATACTTGTTCCAGAGCTCCCGCGCGCTGAGCCTCGGCGGGAAGACGAGGTTCCGCTTCCGATACAAGGTAAGCCTCGCCGCTTGCTCCGATTTCTCCTTCTTGGTCTTCTCCGCCTTCGCCTTCTCGGTCTTCGGGGCCATGGCGGAGGCGGCGGAGGAAGGGGGACGAAGAGCCCGGCGGCGCCGGAGATGCGAAAGACGGCGGAGGGGATGTGGAGGCGGAGCGCAAAGGGGATCTCTGGAGATGGAAGAAGAGGATGCAATGAAAGCGTAGGAGGGGAACCGCTCCTGCTTCCTCTGCTTTTATGGGGAAGTGGGGGGCGTTTCGCTCTTTCCATTAAAAGAACGCGGCCACGTCCCATCCCACGACGCCGCAATCGACGCGTGCCGTTACGGGGGGACGCGGCGGATGCGGAAGTGGATTCGGCGCGCTGTGGGCCGCGTGTGTCCGTGCACTGTTTTGGGCCTGGCCCAACAGCGCTCGGCACCGTGTGTGGCCCAGGCCCGGGGGCTCCTGTCGGTGTACTAAGGTAGGGGTACCTCAGTACCCCAACTTGTGCACGGGCAGTAGCAGCTTCCCGCGGCAGGGTCGACCACGTGCTCGCCGGAGACCTTCCTGCTCCATATAAAACCATTCAAAAACAAAGTATACAAGACAGAAGATCGAGACCCCGGCAAGTGGAGCTTGCCGGGAAGGCCGTTCCAGGCTCAAGAATACCTCACTCACGCGAGGCCCTGGCAAGAGGAGTTTGCCAGGGGGACTAGAAGATTATATTACAGAAGACACGCCTCGGCGCTATACGCGCCCCGGCAGGGCCCGGGGAGCGACAAGCTTCAGAGCCCGACAAGCTCCCGGGCCCGGCAAGGTCAAGACCCCGGCAAGGTGCTTGCCGGGAGAGTTGCGCTGTGTGCCCGCGCTCCAGCTCATCGGCCCACGCGTCGCCCTGGGGCCTCTCCTGGGACGCGTGGCGGATGGCTGTGCAGCCTGGGGGACACGGTGGCACTCCACGGTGGTAAAACCATCGCCGTGGCAAACGGAGACGCAAGGGCGGGCGCTTTTGGGGTCGGCGGCGACGGGCATTGAATGCTCTTGTCCCCCACTGTCAAAGTAGGTAGCGACCACTGTTCACGCACTGTAGCTCCACTATTCCCGCACTGTTACAACTACCACCTCTTTTACATTTTTACCCCTTTCTCCTACGTTGACACCTGTCGGTGACCCCTTGCACTATAAAAGGAGGCCCATGCACAACGTAGAAAGGGGTTCGGAACCTAGATCGCTCATACGCTCGGTGTGGCTAGTTTTTCAAGCTCCCGAGCTCTCCAACTCAATACAAACCAAGCAGGAGTAGGGTTTTACGCGTCCATCGCGGCCCGAACCTGGGTAAACTGCCCGCGTGTTCACTACGATCTGCTCTTCGTGCTCCCTCCGCCCTCTTACCGCACAAACAAGGGGCTCCGGTCCCATAGGTGTTCGTGGCGGACAGTTTCCCCCGACACATATATAGTTAGAAATGTAGTTTACTTAATAAGAATCTATGCGACCATCGTTAAAAAAACATACCATGTTTTTGCAATGAAGTTAATATCATGCAACACGTGGACTAGTGGCACGTAACCACTAAAATTTGGGCTGACTTTATGATGTGGGGCTAACCCAATCTAGGCTGATCTTTCACGGTTGGAGGGGGTTCCCATGAAGAACATGAAGAACACGAGGGGGAAATCACTAGGGAACGAGAGAAAACACTCAAATCAACAATAAACAATCACACATTTGCTAGATCCATGAACACAACGAGAGATACATGATTCAACTCAAATGAAGGGGGATACAAGAGGTAACTAGTTCATCTCTGTGAGGAGGTCTTCAATCCGCGAGGGATCTTCCCGTGAGGGGTCTTGAATCCGTGCATGGATCTTCTCCATAGAGGCCACGGTCTCTCGGTGGATTAGAACCACAAGGATGAGCAAAGCTCTAGGTCTCAAATCAGCTAACACATTGCTAACCCTAGAATGGAGGAGGAGGTGGTCTATTTATAGTCTACGCCACAAAGGGGTAAGTGGGGAGGGGATACATGGGCCCTTGGCCTGTTCACTATGCGCAGACAGGTGCCGGATGTACGGGCTGGGGGGCGGATGCCCGGCGGCTCGCGAGGAGTCGGATGTCCAGGCCTCTGGCCAGATGTCCTAGCTAGACTTCCCCATTTTCTGTGCTCTCTGGTCAGCCAGGGCCGGATTTTCAAGCGAAGTGGCCAGATGTTCGGCACATGGCCAGATGTCCGGTCGCTGTAGCAGCTGGCTCTTCTTCCTTTTCATATATTCTCTCCCGCGCACACTTGGCCTTGGTCCTTCGGCTTTCCAAGGTCTCCTCGGGTGTACCTGAGTATGCACAAGGACTGCGCTTGAGGTAGCATACATGTCTTACATGCAAAAAGGGAAGATTCGGAAATGAGTGAGTTCACCTTAGGTGCAAAGGCGTATGCTCAAGGTCTCAACGTATGGACACTTGGGTCTTGGATAGTAGTCGTAGTGTACATGGGGTTGACCGTAGGATGCTCTGCATCATCCCCCCTGGAAAGATTTGACCTCAGATTGAGAACCTCATCACCATGGAAACGGTTTTCATGGACGGACTTGTAGTTGGACGGAGTTGAAGTTGAGGCGCAATCCAAGTTGCCCAAGGTGTCGCTGGAGTGGTATACATGCATGAAGAGCAAACACAAACGACACTCGGAAATACAATGGTTAGCGCACACAAGGTGTCCATCAAGTAAGCATGAGTCCGACCGAAAAGATTGTGCGTGGTAAGGCACAAGATGCTTATCCAATAGATGTAGAATGGCATGTAAAGCATTCATGAGGGGAACTTCATTTTTCGTGCACACAAAGGTGTTGTGAAAGTGATCAATGCATCCATTGTGCAAACTGATGTCATAGTGTGATTGTTTATGAAGAGCATGAACATGGCAATGGATGCTCAATATGTGTATCTTATCATGCAATTGATGGTGGACAATATGATCATGATGTATGAATATGCCATCAAGAAAGATCACAACAAATTTTCTAAGGAAATGCACATGCTCATATATCATGGATGACATGGGAATACAAGATGCAACACGGCAATCATAATGCCAGTCAATCCATGCATAAGGTGCAAATTTGTGGTGATTATGATATCTCCATCGAGCATGACATGTGGCCACAAAATCAAACAAATATGTAGGTTTTGGTGAAATATGTCAAAGGAGTGTTGATGTACCAATGCTCGATGTCGTGGCACGAGTGGTGGTCCAGAGGTGCATCCAATAAGTCCGAGCACTCCTCAATTTGAAGGTCCATAGTGTCCTTCTCCAATGTCGATTCTCCATCCCATAGATGTATCATGTAGACAACAAGAGTGAAACAACAATGAAAACATGGCCCATCCAATATGCATATTTGAGGATGGCTTAACTGGAAGGAATTCACCTTAATGACGATGTAGAAAATGTTGGTGGCGCGCATCATGTAGGCCTTTGAATGACCAATATGTCTCGTGATGGTACCTCCTTGTGAATCCTTCGAAACGAAAGAACATGACAAACACTCGGAAAAACAAATGAGGTTAGCGGAAGTGAAAAATCTATTATTCGTGTGGTAAGATACTCAACAAGTGTATGCATCATGCTCATCATAAGAAAGGACAAGGGATTATTGCATAGTATGGAAGCATATGATGCGATAACAACCAAAGGCATTGGGCTTAAACAAACAAGCATGCATCACAAGTAATGTGTCGAAGTCTCCAAGATCAATAAGCATAGCATTGTTGCACTCACTAGAAGTGAACATGAGAGGTGCAAATAATAAAGACAAGTGATAATGATGAATGTATATCACGTGAGAGGCATGAACATATATGTCATCAACCCAAGAAAGTGAGTAAGAATGGAACATGGGTGATGCGACAAAGAAAGCAATCATTATGATCAAGTCAAACAAGCTAATAGTGCGAAGATGCATCATACTATAGGTAATCATGGCATGTCTGCAAATAGTGGGCATGAATAATGCATATGAAAAATCACAAGCATGAAAGCAAGATATGAGCAAAGTCTCATCATTGTGGTGGCAAGAATCCATACGTAAGTAGCAATGGAAAATCATGACTCTCCCAACACAAGAATCAACAATAGCATGGGGCACAAACAAATCATGGCAAGAGCTACTAGTATCTCCACCAAGCATGCAAATACACATAGTGGTAGTAGAATTGTGAATCATTGGTAAATGCATGTAAGGGTCACAATTGCATGATAAAGTCATAGCAAGAGGCTTAACATGCAAAGTGAGCATGATAGTATGGGCATAGGGTGACAATTGGTAAATAGCCCATAGTCGTGTGAGAGCCAAGTAAAAGAGATGCACGTAGTCGTTGTGTGAAGAGAACGGTGGTGATGCGGAGCATCCGTCAAGCATCCCCATGGACAACCCAGCCTCGGCACAAGCACTCAAGGGACCAATGACGAGAGCACGTGCACGCGCTATCAAGGCCGAGGTGAATTCTCTCCTCTTCGAGCTTCGTTTGGATTCGCATGAGGATTGGGTTCTACCTCACAAGGAGATGTTGTGCATTCTCAGTTACCAAGGAGGTGATCGCGTGGAAGCAAAGGAGAACCCATTCAGCCCGGAAGCAAGTGAAGACCCGTCCAACCCGGAACGAGCGGTACTACCGTTTCCCCAAGACGGTACTACCGCTCCAGGCCAGTCCGGCACAAGCGGTACTACCGCTCCTTAAGCGGTACTACCGCCCGCATGCGGTACTACCGCTCGAGTGGGCGGTACTACCGCCCTGCCTGCGTGCAGCCTGCGGCCCTGGGCCCTGTACCCCTCTCTCCTCGTACCCCTTCGTAGCATAAACGATAAATAGACCTTCCCCATGTCTTTTGGAGGGTTAGCAAAGATATTGAGAGACCTTGAGAGCTTTGCTCCTTGTATCCCCTCCGTGAGGAGATCAAGACCTCCCAAGGGAGATGAATCCTCGTGGATTGCAAGACCTCCCAAGGGAGAAGAATCCTCTTGGATTGCAAGACCTCACCTCCTCTAGGAGTGGGAAGAACCTTACCGTCGTGCTTATTTCCTTGGATTGATCTTGTAATATTGTGGATCCTTTGTGTGCTACTCTAGTGGATGTGATATTGGGTTTGTTTTGAGTGAATTATGTCTTGTGTTCTTGTGTGTTCTTCCTCTTTTTTTCCCTCCAAGTGTGAAAAGATCCCCCCTAGGGTTTCACCCTACAACATCTTGGTATCAGGAGCAAGGTTGATTCACATCTTGGAGTGCCATCCCCCCGCTTTCTAGCTTGTTTTTGTTGTGTTCATATCCAATTTCGAAAATCCCCACAAAAATAGCCCTAAAATTTGTCTTGCAATTTGTTGGATCTTGTGAGATTTGGTTGTTTTAGTCCATGGATTTGACGTTTGGCACGTGGATCTAGCCCCTCCACCACTTTCCCCACACATCCACCACGAAATCCATCCAATTTTACCCCCGAAACCATCCATTTCCGCCCAAAATTTGCCCCGATTTCGAACTGCAGATATTACCCGACACGAGCGGTACTACCGCCCGTACAAGCGGTACTACCGCCTTACACACGGTACTAAAATTTTAGTTCCGCATTACCAAGCGGTACTACTGCTTCGTCAAGCGGCACTAAAATTTTACTTCCGCTATTCCAAGCGGTACTACCGCTTCGTCAAGCGGTACTACGGCCCCCCCACCTAAAAAAATTTCTCCCCTTCCGCATTTTCACTGGTTTCGAGTTGCGATTTGGCGTTTCCTAAGGTGTTTCGGCTACTTAGGAGCGTTTGACATCGACATCATCGCCTCGGAATCATCTTCACCGCTAACCGTAAGCAAGGACGGTAACCTCGACGACACTTAACTTTTGCATTTTGCATTGATAGCCCGAGCCATTTGCGTTGCTTACCTATCGAGACTAGCGAGTTGAGAATTGCCGGGCCACGCTCTTGTGCACCGTAGTGATCATATCATCTTAGTGCCATAAGTCTCTCCCGTGCATATCTTACATACTTGTCTCATATTATCATCGGCTCGAGCATCATACTCTCAAAAAAAAGAGAAAAGCTTTTAAGCAAAGAGAGGATCAACAATGAGCATATAAGCAATAGCATTGAGCCACTTTACATACTCATATCATCTTGGTCACCACATACATAACATAGTTGGGATCGAGGACGGCACGTTTCTCTCATAGGTTGGTGCACAAAAGCATATCTCGCCCATTTGATCAATCGAGCTAGCGTCTCTCTAGTATTCGCACAACAAGAGCATTTGCCGTGATCAATCACTTTTGCGCTCACCCTTGGTTGTGTGGATCCCATATATCTTCCGTGCGTGTGTTCCTAGTGACACTTTTGGCTTTGATCTACATGCTTTACGTGCATCTTCTCAACTTTATCGATATCTTGACTAACATTTTGTTTGAAATTTTCCACCATCCTAACCAAGCTACTCCATAGGCCTATTTACTTTTAGGTGTGAGGAACAAACCCGGTTCCAATTCTACTATTGTGGCATTTCATTGAGTGAAACTTGTTACATTTTCAATCTTCGGAAGAGGTAACCTTG
Organism: Secale cereale; assembly: GCA_902687465.1. NCBI lineage: Eukaryota > Viridiplantae > Streptophyta > Magnoliopsida > Poales > Poaceae > Secale > Secale cereale. The sequence continues at coordinate 410,507,588 of LR738710.1, forward strand.
GTATTGTTCTCTCATTTTCCTACTCACCTCCTACTTACATGATGGATAGGCCAAGTTCTTCGACCGACCCGACCGACGAGCATCTAGTGGAAGCACCGAACTACGTCACCAAGAATCACCTTTTCGGCGTCCAACGAGCTCTTCATCAAGAAAGCGAAGCGTTGGGCAACCACATCGAGCAACTCGCTTCCGACTTCCGCACACAAATGCAAGAGTTCCGCCACATCTTGGTGAACCGCACGTCTCCGCCTCATTCATCAAGACGGCGCCATTCAAGCCGACGCTCAAGTGACAACTCTTCGGCTTACTCTTCCACGAATGCAAGTCCTCCACGTCCTCGGCAAGCCCAACAATACGTCAATCAAGATTGACATTCGTCGGACAATCCATTCCATGGCGATGGGTTACGAGATAGAGTTCGAGCATGTGAGCAAGGACGCCGCCAAGAGCAACAACGCCCACATCAAGTACAAGAAGATGACGATGCAATTCGGCAAGCACAAGAACGGCGTGACAATCAAGCTCGAACCGCGCAACAAGCTCTTCGTGACTCCTCGCGCATCTTCGCCGACCGCAACCGCCAAGTACGTCAACAAGAAGAACTTCATCAAGAGCGACAAGAGGAAGCCGCTCACCGTGAAGCAGAGCAAGAACGACGAAATGGGAACGACGTACCACGACAACACCAACGGCAAGACCTTCATGAAGAGCACGCTTTCGTGGAGCGACCACTTCGTCATGAGTGACACCACCATCATCACCATGACAAAGAGCAACGCTTCGGCAAGCTAAAGTTCACTATGCCCAAGTTCTCCGGAAGCACCGATCCTGAAGAATACCTCTCATGGGCACTAAAAGTCGACAAGATATTCCGCCTCCACAACTTCGAAGAAGAGAAGAAGATTGCCATGGCCTCTCTCGAGTTTCAAGACTATGTTCTCATTTGGTGGGAACAAACGATCAAGCGACGACATACAATAGGCGAACCACCCATTACAACTTGGTCAGAAATGAAGAATGGCATGCGAGCTCGCTTCGTGCCTACACACTACACCCGTGATCTCTTCAAGAAGTTGCAACTTCTCAAACAAGGCACGAAGACGGTGGAGGAATACTACCAATAAATGGAGATTGCCATGATACGAGCCAATGTCAAGGAAGATGACGAGCAAACAATGGCACAATTCTTGAACGGCCTCAATCACCCAATCAAGCGGATTGCCGACTTCCAACCATACTCCAACCTTCTCGAGCTAGTTCATCAAGCGTCCAAGGCCGAGCGACAAGTCCAGGATGACTTCAAGTATGCAAAATACTCGTCCAAGACCTATGGTTCCTACTCTCAAGCTCCCGCAACTCCGGCACCTCCTACCTCAACGAGAGCATCACCAAGTACAAGCGACAAGTCCAGTTCCAAGCAAACTACACCTTCCTCGACTCGTCCTCCGGCAAGCAACTACAAACCCAAGACTACCTCACCTTCGGCACCACCTTACGACACCGAGAAGACTAGTTCCTTCAAGTGCTTCACATGTGGTGGCCGAGGTCACAAGTCCTTCGAGTGCACCAACAAGAGAACCATGATCTTCAACGACGACGGCACATATGACTCGATGAGCGAAGATGAAGTGGAAGCTATTGAGCATGTGGCCATGCACCGGCGCATCAACGAAGACGAAGATGATAAAGTGTTTTGTGACAATGATTCAAGTCCCTCTCTCGTGGTATCCAAGGTCTTGACCCTCCAACACAATCAAGACGAAGACCAACGATGCCACATCTTCCACACAAAGGCCGGCATCAACGGACGATCTGTCAAGGTCATCATCGACGGAGGTAGTTGTCACAACTTGGCAAGCGACGAGCTATGTTCTAAGCTTCAATTGGTTAAGGAGAAGCACCCTCGGCCATACAAGGTACAATGGTTGAGCGACTCCGGAACCATTCAAGTGGAGCATACGGTACAAGTTTCTTTCAAGTTCAGCGCCTATGAGGACACCTTGGAGTGTGATGTAGTTCCCATGACGGTGTGCCACCTCCTCTTGGGACGACCTTGGCAATTTGACCGTGGAGCCTTTCACAACGGACGAACCAACTACTACAGCTTCAAGATGAAAGGCAAGGAATATGTGCTTCGACCAATGTCACCAAGCCAAGTGATCGCCGATAAGCAAGCATCCACCCATCATGAAGATCCTAGTGAGAGAGTGATCCACCAAAAAGAAAAAGAGAGCCACAAGCCAAAATTGAGCGCCTCTTCGCCAAGAGAGAAAAACTTAGTCCTCCTAGCCACCAAACGTGAGATGAGAGAAGTGTGTGAGAACCCATCGTCCGTCTTCCACCTTGTGCTTCTATGCAAAGGGGAAGCCAAACCAACTAACACTTCACCACCTCCACCTTTTGTGTTGTCTAAATTGTTGCAGGAATTCTCGGACATCTTTCCCGATGAGCTACCACTGGGTCTACCTCCACTTCGCGGCATCGAACACCGCATCGACCTCGTACCCAACGCACCACTTCCGAACAAGGCTCCCTACCGCGTCAACCCGGAGGAAACAAAGGAGATACAACGTCGAGTACAACAACTCAACGACAAAGGTCATGTACGTGAAAGCTTAAGCCCTTGTGCAGTTCCCGTTATTATCGTGCCTAAAAAAGATGGTAGCTTTCGCATGTGTTCCGATTGTCGTCCGATAAATGCTATCACCGTTAGATACCGTCACCCTATTCCACGCCTAGATGACATGCTTGATGAATTATGTGGTGCCACAATTTTTTCCAAAATTGACCTAAAAAGTGGCTATTACCAAATTCGCATTCAAGAGGGTGATGAGTGGAAAACTGCTTTCAAAACCAAGTTTGGGGTATATGAGTGGTTGGTCATGCCGATGGGCTTATCGGAAGCGCCCGGCACATTCGTGCGTCTTATGCATTTTGTTCTCCGACCTTATATAGGCGTCTTTGTAGTGGTTTACTTTGATGACATTCTAGTCTTTAGCAAGTCGCTTGAGGAACATGTTGACCATGTCCGTATGGTTTTGCAAGCCCTTCGAAAACAACAATTATATGCTGATATGGAGAAATGCACTTTTGGTGTTGATAAAGTTGTTTTCCTCGAATTTGTCGTGTCTTCACAAGGTGTTCATGTTGATGAAACTAAAACTGACGCTATTAAAACTTGGCCTCAACCAACGAACCTTCAACAAGTGCATAGCTTTCTTGGTTTAGCCGGTTTCTATCGACGCTTTGTGAAGGACTTTAGCACCATTGCTATGCCTCTACACGCCTTGAGCAAGAAGAACGCACCCTTTGTTTGGGATCCTTCGCAAGACACCGCGTTCATTAAGCTCAAACACTTGCTCACGCACGCACCACTTCTTGCCCTACCGAACTTTGATAAGCCGTTTGAGATTCATTGTGACGCTAGTGGTACCGGCAAAGGTGGCGTGCTCATGCAAGAAAAATGCCCCATTGCGTATTTTAGTGAAAAACTATCCGGCGCACAACTTAACTACCCCATCTATGATAAAGAGCTCTATGCTTTGGTGAGAGTTTTACGTGTTTGGGAACACTATCTTCGACCCCATGAATTTATTCTTCACACGGACCATGAGACGCTCAAGTATCTCAAGGGTCAAAAGAAGTTAAACAAGCGTCATGCTAAGTGGAGTGAATTCATTGAGTCTTTTCCCTATGTCATCAAGTACATCAAAGGCAAAGAAAATGTTGTGGCGGATGCTCTTTCCTGCAAATGCATGCTTGTTACAAAACTTGAGTTGAATGTTATTGGCTTTGAGCACATAAAAGACTTATATGAGCATGATGTTTTCTTTGCAAATCCTTATGCCAAATGTGTAGCACATACTTCTTGGGAGAAATACTACATCAAGGATGGATATCTCATGAAAGCTAACAAACTTTGCATTCCCGAGTCTTCGCTTCGTTTGCTCCTTTTGCAGGAATCTCACGGAGGAGGGCTCATGGGACACTTCAGACGCGACAAGACATTCGCTACGCTCTCCAAGAATTATTTTTGGCCAAAGATGTTCCGTGACGTCTCCCGCTTCACCAACCGGTGCTCTACATGCCGCAAAGCTAATTCCAAAGCTCAATCCCATGGCCTCCACATGCCACTTCCTATTCCTTTCCATCCTTGGGAAGACATTAGCATGGATTTCATTCTTGGATTACCTAGAACTCGCAATGGAAAGGATTCCGTATTCGTTGTTGTTGATAGATTTTCCAAGATGGCACATTTCATTCCTTGTCACAATATAGACGATGCTTCACACATGCGACTCTCTTTTGTAGGGAAATATTGCGCCTACACGGCGTACCAAAGAAGATTGTCTCGGACCGTGACGTCAAGTTCTTGAGTTACTTTTGGAAAACACTATGTTCCAAGCTCGGCATCAAGCTACTATTCTCCACGGCGTACCACCCGCAAACTGATGGCCAAATCGAAGTCACCAACCGGACGCTCGCCACTCTCCTACGTGTAATGATCAAGAAGAACATCAAGGAGTGGGAGGAGTGCCTACCCATCGCCGAGTACGCCTACAATCGCGCAAGACACTCTACGACCGGCAAGTCCCCCTTCGAGGTTGTCTATGGCTTCAATCCTTTGTCACCGTTGGACATCCTTCCTCTCCCGCTTCAACAACAAGCCGACATGGATGCAAGTGCAAGAGCAGCCCACCTCAAGAAGATGCATGAAGAAACACGTTCCACGACCGAGCGTCAAGTTCAACGCCACGCCATCAAGCTCAACACCAACAAAACACCAATGGTGTTCCATCCGGGTGATCTAGTTTGGCTACACCTTCGCAAAGATCGCTTCCCCAAGGAACGCAAGTCCAAGCTTCTTCCACGAGCCGACGGACCATTCAAGGTGCTAGCACGCTACAACGACAACGCTTACAAGATCGACATCCCACGCGACAAGTACAACGTCAGCGACATCTTCAACGTCAAAAACTTGGCCAAGTACCATGGAGATGAAGACCACGATCCGTGGACGGATCTTCCCCAAGGGTGGGGGGGAGATGATGCGGAGCATCCGTCAAGCATCCCCATGGACAACCCGGCCTCGGCACAAGCACTCAAGGGACCAATGACGAGAGCACGTGCACGCGCTATCAAGGCCGAGGTGAATTCTCTCCTCTTCGAGCTTCGTTTGGATTCGCATGAGGATTGGGTTCTACCTCACAAGGAGATGTTGTGCATTCTCAGTTACCAAGGAGGTGATCGCGCGGAAGAAAAGGAGAACCCATTCAGCCCGGAAGCAAGTGAAGACCCGTCCAACCCGGAACGAGCGGTACTACCGTTTCCCCAAGACGGTACTACCGCTCCTGGTCAGTCCGGCACAAGCGGTACTACCGCTCCTTAAGCGGTACTACCGCCCGCATGCGGTACTACCGCTCGAGTGGGCGGTACTACCGCCCTGCCTATGTGCAGCCTGCGGCCCTTGGCCCTGTACCCCTCTCTCCTTGTACCCCTTCGTAGCATAAACTATAAATAGACCTTCCCCATGTCTTTTGGAGGGTTAGCAAAGATATTGAGAGACCTTGAGAGCTTTGCTCCTTGTATCCCCTCCGTGAGGAGATCAAGACCTCCCAAGGGAGAAGAATCCTCGTGGATTGCAAGACCTCCCAAGGGAGAAGAATCCTCTTGGATGGCAAGACCTCACCTCCTCTAGGAGTGGGAAGAACCTTACCGTCGTGCTTATTTCCTTGGATCGATCTTGTAATCTTGTGGATCCTTTGTGTGCTACTCTAGTGGATGTGATATTGGGTTTTTTTGAGTGAACTGTGTCTTGTGTTCTTGTGTGTTCTTCCTCTTTTTTTTCCTCCAAGTGTGAAAAGATCCCCCCTAGGGTTTCACCCTACAACAGGTGGTAATGACAATCCATGTGATCTTAAATCGTTGTTGCTCTCAAGAGCTCGTTTCGTCAACTCTTGGGATTGAGAGGTTGACAAGTATACATGAGTACCTACACAAAACGATGACAAAGGAAAAATTGTGCGTGCTATATGTACACATCATACATCATGATGCGCACGTGCATGTGTCGGTTAGCTCAAAATAGCCAATGCTCAAATAAATGAGATGCGTGATATATGATAGGTTAGTAGTTATGTATAGCATATTGGAGACTCAAATTGTGTAATGTATCATGAGAAATATGTAGAGCATTCTTATTTATGGAATGCATATGGTGCACACCATTATGGGAAGCATGCAAAGTATGGAATGCATCAAAATCTCCTAATATGTATGAGGAAACTATGGGGGTCTCCTCATGAGCATTAATGGAAACATCACATGGAGAATATTGACAACATCCAAAACAATGGATCTTCGGAACAATGTATTCATGGCATGGCATAGTAGATGAATTGCGAAAATCATGTAAAGGAAGCTTAGCAATATCATCACAATAAAAACAAAAGCTAATGACCATCATCTTGTCATCTATGCGATAAGTGCAAATGGGATTTATTTTAATGGGGCATGCATAGTTACTATGTTGAGATTGAAATGATGCAGTATGGGAGATCTCACTCATAGCATATGGCAAGTTTACAGGGTTGTCGAACATGATGTGACCAAAAGAACTTTCAAATGATATCCTATGGAGTCTAGCATCACAACTAGGCAACTCAACATGATCATCATCATATTCATCATACATTGGTAAGTCATGACATGTCGAAGTCGCACTAGCATCAAGCATGGTAATAGGTGCGTCAACATCATGCAAGCAATCATTGGTGGGATTGTCCACTAGTGGGACAAGAGAAGCGCCGCCACCTATGTTACCTTTAGAGGTCCGCTCATGTGTTGTAGGTGAGGTTGCAACTTGATGGTACCATGTGAGGGGTGCATCTTCTTCCACCATGGCCATCGGGTTTCCCATTGGAGGGATGGACTCATTGAGGGTAGGCATGTCGTCATGTAGGAGACCTAGCACCAAAGAAAACACACTCAGAGAAGAGGTTAAGTCCTTAAAAATCATAGTGGCCTCACATGCGCTCTAACTACCTCACTCACTAAGTGGTGTGGCTCACTCACTCCCTCTTGGATGCTCTCACTCGTATGTTTGGTGGAGTCACTCAAATGTCTCTCAACCTCACATAGGATGTATGGCATGCTCTCATGTGTGGGGATAGTGGTGATCACTCTCATCTTCTCAAAGGAAATGCTCTCAATGTCACTTATGGTGGAGTCGCTCATGTCACTCATCTGGTGATGGCTCTTCTCACATGGAAATTGGGGCATCTCGTGATATATGGGTGTTGGAGAGATGTAGGTGCCAACGTGTCGAAACTCAACTCCTTTCGCCGCCTCATCCATAACGCCTCCAAAGATGAGTGTTGTATGAGGTGGCAAATCATCACTCTCCTCCGAGATCAAAGAGAAGGGCGCATGTGGCGCTTGCATAGCTTGAGCCAGAGTAGTAGCCATATTTGGGCATCATCTTCATGTTGTTTAAGAGGTTCGTACTAGCCGTCGTGGTCAAAGGGGATGGCTCTTGCTCGGGCATCTTGTCGCCGTCTTCTTGTACAAGGCTCATATCATGTGGGGGGCTTCTGAAGATGGACGTGTCACCCTCGCTTGTAGGTAATCGCCTTGTTGTTGACGATGTCGAAGTAAGTGAACTCATGGGAAGTAGGCGAAGATGTCGTACGTCCAAAGGCGAATTTTCCTTGATAACACTTGGCGAAGATGTCGAAGTGGTTGTTGTAGTTATAGCTCCATCTTGGTGGTTCTTGTCTCGCGGTCTTCTCCTATGCTCATGAAGTTTGGCCTTGGCGTGATGTAGAACTTGTTCGGACATGTGGGTTTGCGCGTGTCGAGCATCTTCATCTTGATGTTTTCGTTATCGTGCTTGAGCTCATAGAAGATGTCGCTCATCATCTTCGTTCACATGATTCTTGGAGGTGACTTGCCCTTCATGACAATGTTGATGGTCGCCATGGCGGTGTGGACGTGGACGACTTGCGCTTGCATCGTTTGTTCGCTTCGAAGACTTGTGACTTGAGCGTTGCCGTCATGAAGATGACGAAGGGGAAGGAGACTTGTAGTCGACCACCATGTGTCAGAACTCCTCCATGTGTTTGTCGATGGAGTCGCACACGTCGTCAATGTAAGCCCTTCTCCTTGCCTCAGAGTGTCGTATGTCGATGGTGAGGTTGTCGATGCGCTCTTCCATTGCTCGTTGTAGTCCGACAGTTTCAGTGTGGATGTAGTTGTTCGTGACGTCGATGTCGTACACCGAAGATGAAATGCCTTGCCTATCCATCACAAGTCTCTAGCAAATGTGAGTGGGAGAAAGAGAAGAACTGGACCGATGTACCTTACTCGATGTTAAAAATGGATCAATGAGCACTCAATAATGTATCAAGGAAATAGCACAATTGGTATCGGATCTTGTCAATTCTCACACCTACACAATAAGGCTTATGGAGTAGCTCGGTGAGGATAGTGGCACAAATTTTTGACAGAAATGTTAGCAAGAGTCAATAATTTTGAAAGAGATTCACAAATTCGCAAGTGAAACAAGTAGACCAATAGCAATGAGTGGCACACGGAAACACACACATGAACAGTTAAATGTGGTTGTGCAACCAAGGATTGACCGGGAAATGTGGAATCCACGAAAAATGCTCTTGTCGCACAACACTAGAGAGACGCTAGCCAATTGCTCAATAGGCGGATACGAACTTGTGCACTACATATATGATACAAAATGTAGCGACTTCCTATCACAATTATGCTATGTATGTATGATGTTCCAGTGCTTTAGCACAAGATGATCCAAGATGACCCAAGATGATCAAGTATGATATCATATGATATGTTGTGATGCACGATGCTATGGCTCTTGCTTACAAGCTTCTGTGTTTTTCTCTTTTGCTTAAAAGCTTTTTTTTTGCCACTTTTGCGAATGCTCGAACCAAGATAGCAATTGTGTATGCGGGAACAATCTTGCGACACAAGAAATGATATGATGATACCAGTATGAATATACCAAGATGATATGGTATGTATGCAATGGAAGGCGTAGATCGATGATCACTAATGTGCACAAGTAGCGTGGCCCGGCAATACTCAAATGGCTAGTCTCAATAGGCAAGTGACACAAAATGGGCTAGGGGTTAACAATGCAAAGGAAAGATAGGATATACAATGATGTCGTCGAAGTTACCGTCCCTTGCTTACGGTGGTGTCAATGGTGAAGTCGACAATGTCGATGACGACCTCGTGGCGATGATGAGAGGCGGTGTTCTCTTGGTGTCGAACCATTCCTAATTAGCTGAAACACCTTAGGAAATAGGATAAAAATGCAAACTCAAAATCTCAAATGTCAAATATCAAACGATGGTAACGAGAATACAGTGGTGGTTGCAGAATAGGTTGGTGGCCCTATACACGTTGTCCGAGCTGAAGTCACGGTCCATAAGTAGTCGAAACACCTTAGGAGACATGAACCACAACTCAAACAAGCTTAAACAAAATTGGGTTAAGTTGGGTTGGCGGAAGTGTATGGTGGACTAGGTTATGCGGGAGTTAAGGTGGTGGTTAATGAAGAAGTAATCGTCCCTAAGTAGCCAAAACACCTTAGGAGACTCGAATCACTACTCAAGCAAGCACAAATGCTATGGTGGACAAAAGGGTTAGGTTGCGGAAGTCAGTGGTGGTATAGCGGATGATGTAGTGAAGGCCCTAGGCAAACTTGCCAATTTTTGAAAAAATTGATGGAGTCAAATGGTTATAGTGGTATTTTTCTGTGATGGGGGATGTCAACAGCTTCAAAACGAGCTAAAAACATCAAAATCGAACTCCGGATGAATTAGTACGGACAAAAGAGTGAAACATGGGAGGCTGAAATCCCAGGGGTCGGACATCCGGGGGTGGGGGCCGGATATCCGGGGGGCGATGTCCAGAACCATGCAGATTTCATGCTCTAGGAGCCGGATGTCTGGCTTCGGACTCGGATGTCCGGCCCGACGATTCCAGATCGGGATTGGGACTTCAAAACTTGATTTGGGGAGGAAATTGATGATTTCAGGGGAAACATTTGAGAGATTTTGTGGATGGAAAGTGGAGAAACTTGGGGCAAAGCTAGATCCACCAGTAACACAACGAATCCATGGATCAAAATCAACAGAACATCATCAAACCAACAAATCACAAAAAAATTGAGGCCATTTTTGTAGGGGAATTTTAGAATTTAGGATGAAATCACACAAAACAAGGCTAGAAATCTATGGGGAGGCTCAAAATTTGTGATGAACCAAGGCTCATGATACCATATGATGCGGGGCTAACCCGGTCTATGCCAATCTTTCATGATTGGAGGGGATTCCCATGAAGAACACGAGGGGGAAATCACGAGGGGAATGAGAGAAAAGACTAAAATCAACAAGAAACAATCACACATGTGCTAGATCCATGAACACAATGAGAGATACGTGATTCAAATCCAAAAAATTGGGGATACAAGAGGTAACTAGTTCATCTCCATGAGGAGGTCTTGAATCCGCGAGGGATCTTCCCTTGAGGGGACTTGAATCAGTGCGTGGATCTTCTCCATAGAGGCCGCGGTCTCTCGGTGGAGTAGAACCACATGGATGAGCAAAGATATAGATCTCAAATGATCTAACACATTGCTAACCCTAGAATGGAGGAGGAGGTGGTCTATTTATAGTCTAAGCCATGAAGGGGTAAGTGAGGAGGGGATACATGGTCCCTTTGCCCGTTCATTGTGCGTAGACAGGCGCTGGATGTCCAGGCTGGGGGCCAGATGTCTCGCGGCTTCTGAGGAGCCGTATGTCCGGGCTAGACTTTCCCATTTCTTTGCTATCTAGTCAGGTGAATGGGGCGGATGCGCGGAGGAGGCCGGATGTCTAGTCGCCGTAGCAGCTGGCTCTTCTTGCTTCTCCTATCTTCTCTCCCGCGCACACTTGGCCTTGGTCCTTTGGCTCTCCACGGTCTCCTCGGGTGCACCTGAGTATGCACAAGGTCCGCACTTGACGTAGCATCCATGTCTTACTTGCACAAAGGGAATATTCGGAAAGGAGAGAGTTCACGTTAGGTCCAAAGGCGTATGCTCGAGGCCTCAACGTGTGGACACTTGGTGCTTGGGGAGTAGTCGTAGTGTACATGGGGATGACCGTAGGATGTTTCGCATCACTTTTTAATTGGTCTTAAAATTCTCAACATCATTTATAAATGAGACAAGAGATCCTTATCCTCACAAGTTAGCTCGAAGCCATAATTGTAGTACGTCTTGCCTACAGCTTTCCGAGTATTTCAAGAAAATAAGAAGTAAGCCATCAATCATAAATTAACAAGCTTAGTACGGATGAAAACCAACTATTTTTAAATAAATAGTATAATTTACTTATGAAATTTGTCTGAAAAACTCACATAGAGGTAGAACAGGAAGCATATCCACATCCAACCAAATGTAGATATTATCTTCATTATCATCTTTAGGATGAATATCGATGGTTATTTGCATATCTTCCTTAAATCCATAGGCCTTGCATAGAGCTCCCCAATTTGAGCAACAAAAATGTGAGTGATTCATTGCATTGTAGAGCTTAACTCGAAAAGCATAACCATGTTTCGTCCTAAGGTGAGCTTTCCTCGTCTCCATATTATCACTCTCTTGGAAACTGACCTTCCCCAAGACATATAGTCTTGCATAGCAAGGGATGTACCAGTTGAATTGCAAAAATAAATAAATAGAAATTACAGGTTGAAACAAAGAAGCACAAGTCATGATTAATTTTGAAAAATACTTGTCATTGTAGCGTACTGTACAAACATCGTAGGTCTCGTCTAGCTTGACGGTGAAGAACCTACCATTTTGCATGTGAGGCATGTTGCACATACTCCCGTCATCGCAACAGTAATCGCACTCAGGGATCCTTCTTTAGACATTTTTTGTGTTCAAAATTTAAAGATTATAAATCGATGGTAATTATCAAGAACTCAACACACAATCATTATTCAACACCGGTTGACTTTTGGTTTGTCCAGTCTTTCCTTGAAAATTCTCATCTCATGTGGTGTATATGGTGGGCACTCCCGCTTTGGTATACTCGATCGTCGGTGATGGTTGCTCCTCCCATCGTTCCCAAGGGCATTGCACCAAAATGTCTAGCGCACGGGGACAACGCCCATGACAACAGTTAGGATTCTTCCTTTATGATATTTGCGACCGTTGGTGATGGTCGCTCCTCCTATAAAAACAACTATCAAAACTTGCATATAATATCACATCTATGAATGTTCATCATTAAAATTCACAACACATCATCATCGACATCAATGACATTGGGATTTGGCTGGTCTCACCTCGAGGTCGAAGGGGGTCGGTGACGGGGACGACGACGGGGACGATGGCAAATACTTGATTTCTGCAGAAACAAAATATAAACAAAAACATTATCATGCTGATTTTAGGACCTAGTGAAATCCTATAAGCTATCAACTAAACCCTACAATCATACTAAATGAAAGTTTTACATATCAACTAAATCTATTAACTATGTCTAAATTTTTACTAATTCACTCTAAATCCTATGAAAGCATTAACTAAGTCAAAGTGTTACATATCAAATAGAACGTAATCATAATGTAGGAGGGAGGAGGGGTTGTCACACCCTCGAGCCTGATGCTCCAGATGCCTTCCATTTACTTTTGTTGTTGCCATGTGTTTTGATTGTTTGTTGCATTCATCATCGCATCATTCACATTGCATCGACACTCTGCGTCGCCATTCTTTTCAAAACTTGCATATGTTCGTAGTTGTCGGATCTCCCTGTTCTCTCTGTTGTCTGTTCTGAGTCCAACCACACTTGCACGCACCAGCGGTATCTCCGAAATACCATCTTATAAGTGGGATAAAAATGTTCTCATAATGGGATGAAAGTTGGCATGCGGTCTAGTTATATTGTAGATAGACCGCCTGCCAAATTGCATCACGTGCGGAGTCCGTTTGATCGCTCTACCATTAAAGATATAGCGGCACTATAGACGGATAAACGTGGGATGTTTCTGATGTTCCGAAACCTATTGATGGGCCTCTCTCTCTTCTCTCCTGCAGCCCTTGTCCTTTTTAACATAGCCACTAGCCCACCTATCTACCCCTCTCACCGAAGTTGTCCGATCAAGATCGAACGGCTCGATAACCCCCTATACCCTGGACTTCCCTATATAAACACCTCTACCCTACCTATTTTGGTAACCCCGGCCCCCTAGCCCCTCTCCCACCTCTAGCCACCACACCCCCTCAAAATCGATGCGCGCCCAGCCCCAACTCACCACTTGGCGATGACCCCATAGTCAGCTGCCAACAGCGTCGCTGCCTTCGGTGACTCGCAGCACGCCACCTCACCTTCTCTCCCTCCCACCACGGTGAGCCGCCAAGGCCCAAATCTGGCCCTCCTAGACTGTACGCCGCCCGGTCGCAGCCCGCGTGCCACCACCTTCCGCACCAACACCCGCGGGCCCTAGGTGCCTCCTGCCTCCCATTGCCGGTTACCCCGCCACTTGCTCAGCAGCGCCGCCGCCGGCCACCGAGGCCCGCATCCGGCGATAGCCGGTCTGCATCACGCCACCCTCTCTACCGTCAAGACCGCAGCTCCACCCGAGCAATGTCGACCCCGCGCCCGAGCTCCGCGCGCCACGGCCGACCCGCTCCTCCAACGCGCCTCCTCACCAGACGCCGTCACCGCTTCTCGCATCGCCAGCGACTGACCACCACCTCCAGGACCCGCCATGGACGCCCCCTCGAGCCTCGCCGACCCCGAGAACCTATGGATCTGGCGCCCTCATGTCGACGTGGAGCCGGCGATCTATGGGGCAAGGCATGCGACTTTGCTGGTTCGGCAAGGGGGCGCAGTCAACGCAAAGAGCAAACACAACAAAGGACACGGCGATCTTTACCCTGGTTCAGGCCGTTGAGGAGCGTAAAACCATACTCATGCTTTGGTGTATTGATGGGTGTGTGTGAGTACGCACACGGAGCACGCTCCCCCGGCAAGTCGCGAGGGGAGAGCAGCTGCACGGGCACGTACATGAGAGATTTCTAGGGTTCGAACCCATGTAACGGTTGCCTTGGCCCTCCTTTTATAGCTCAAAGGGTTACCACAGTGGAAAAAGGTCATTACATGGTAATTAGATTGAAATAGATGTATCATACCTAACTCTGCTAGTTAGGACAAAAGTGCATTAAATGCACTGCTAGGTGTTGTGTGGAGGGTGAACCCCAACAAGGGTGATGCACCACTTATCCAACTACCTCTTCTTAGCTTGACATGCCATTAGGACGGGTGCCAATAAAGGTAATCCTCCTTCCCAGTAGGCTGACACATACAGCTTGCCTCCATCTAACCACATGTAGGCTCGACACTTCAGTGATCAGCGACCAGCTAGTCACAGAGGTGGAGCGCTAGCGTTTGGATCCAAGTTCGTGCTCGAAGAGCTTGTCGGGCCTTGCCTTGCTGACTCGTTGTTGCTGGGATCGTCTACTTCTGTTGTGAACCTTGTAACATGCTCCAAGCTTTGATCTTCTTAATGTGCTCCTTGATCTTAAAAACACTAGTGCGCGTCGGTGCTATACAAACGGTTTTTAACCCCTTTCCGCGACGGCATTTGGAACGGTCGCCTAGTGAGTGATGGTGATAGGGGGTCCTTCCCACATGACCCAGAAACCATTGGGGATGGGGCCCTACAGTACTCGTACTAGTTTCTACTCGCATTGCCATGGCAGTTGGTATTGTGTGGTGCTACATTTACGATGGGCGGCCCATCACAACCGGTTCACTATTATAGAACGTGTATGATGCGCATCCCATCACAAACGGTTCACTATTAAGAAGACTAGCTAATTTTGTACGAGTGTCAGACAGGATTACAAAACGTTTGACCATCCTAACATCGTCGTACACGACAACTATCGCACACGCTATTCCGTGGTGCAACATTTACGATGCATACTTCATCAGAAATAGTTCATGGTTGCGAATCATGTACGATAAGGCAACTAACACAAACATTTAGTTTGCCCGCACCGTTTGTGATATTGTCTGACATCGCACACGCTTTGTAAATGGCAACTATGTGCTTGCTTGCACACGTTTCCTCTCTGTGAACCGTCTTGGATTATGGTGTATATCACAAACGTTTGTGTTTTACCAACCGTGTGTGCCGTTACAACCTGGAGAGCGTAATTTCACCATAATTTAATGGTATTTCAATTTGTACTAGATTTGAATTTGAATGTATGCTACAGCTTTATTCATATCCATCAGGTTCAAACAACCAATGCATTATTCGATTCATAGGTACATATGTTCAAGAATTACATAAGAACCAAATAAAGAATGATGAACCACAGTTGTATACTAGTACTATTAAAGACGGTAAAGAAAGAGGCGAAATACATTCTTGTTCCTAAACAAGGTGAAGCGGAATGCCCATATTGTGCCCTCCTCCATGCAGAAGGCACGCATGACACTTGTCCAACCCCTTGTGATGGCCGACCGCCCATCCTTCACGGTCTTCAAGAAAACATCTAAATAATCATCGTGTTGTGGTAGAAATACTTTAACCTTTACATGCCCACCAATCATGTAGTTTGAGAGGTAATCTTGAGTAAACTGCTTTGGCAACCACTGCAAGGGAAAAAGATTCAGACATTGTCATCTAACACAACTCATTATGGGTAGTAAAAAGAAGGCTGCATAGTTCTTACTTACCATCCTGCAGTTCGCTGTTGTGTTGGATAAAGTGTAAACAAATAGTTTAATTTCCATCTTTGGACCCATTTCCTTAACAATCTTTATCAGCTTCCTCACTTGATGCTGGTTCATCGATATCTCATTGCTCCATATGCAGAAAGGGTCGAAGCGCGGATCTTTACCAATGACATATGTACCTAAAAGCACCAAGTTAATATCAGAAGCTAAACAGCAATTGCACAATGATGTAGTACAACACTCTTTTATAACACTCCCTCCATTCATAAATATTTTTCTTTGTAGAGATTACAACAGGTGACTACATACGGAGCAAAATGAGCGAATATACACTCTATAATATGTCTATATACATCTGTATGTGGTAGTCCATTCGAAATCTCTAAAAAGACAAATATTTAGGAACGGAGGGGGTATCTTATAACATCCAATATACTCACATATTAGATGAATTAAGATCTTATATTATGCGCCGGAAGGAGTTCAGTGCATTCTTACAAATTATCGGTTGATTAAGTGCTATTGTATCCATGTGTTACAGTTAGTTTGAGCTAGTTTGTGCTCAAATAGCCCTAAAGTATATCTAAACATGAGGGCTAGTTTGAGCTAGTTGCATCTATAACCCACCCAAAAAACTATCCAGCCCAAGAGGTGCTAATTGGAGCTAGTTCTCCTAGTGCATATATTGTCAATCTAACCCTGCCATCTAATCAACTCTTTGGATGGAGTTAGTTCAGGGTTAATCATGAGCTAGAAACTAACTCTAACCTCTAGCTAAGTTGAGTATCCAAACGGGGCTGTGCTGTTGTTGTTGTTGTTGCTGCTGCTGCTTTTCTATTTATATCTAGACATCATTAGAACATTAAGGTAACACTCTTTCTTGTTGCTATGTAGCCTAGGATTGCATATTTAGACATTAAGTACAGTGCATGTTACTATGTAGCCTCAGATATATTACATATGACCCTAGTTAACCTACGATAAATGGGTTGCAGATATATTCAGTTAAAAGTCCGATTCACCTATTAGTCCCTTATCAGCCCCCAGCCTATATGGTACCAGCTACCGATATCCTAAACAGTGAGTAGATATAAGCCATGGGACGAAACTAACCTCGATGGAAAACAACAGTCATTCCCAAAATTGTCTTATGCAGGTACATCGAGAAGCAGGTTAAGCACAACAGGCTAAACATCAACCAAAATTATCCATGACATACAAAATAATCTCCAAAAGATAGCTTCTGTGTGCATGTTTAAGCACGCTAGCAAATAAAAACAAGTGGAAATGTGTGTTCACTGCAACAGGCCTAACATTTAACAACAAGCAAACATAGTCATTCAAACTGTTGTTGTGCCGGTCTAAGTACACCAGTTATTGTTAAATAAAATGGAAAGACGTGTTAACTACAAGATGCAGCAACCAAATGTACTCATTCTAGTGGTATTGTTGAAACTGGTACTAATGAAATTGAACTACACAGTTCATACTTGCACATATAGAACATCACATTGTGAATAACTGGAATAAACAAGGCATACTACGAACAACCAAAGATAGCATTTGAAACTGGACATATCCTAACAACAAACAATCGAACACTCAAAAAACATTCAAAGAGGAATATGCTTGCTATAACAGGCTTAACAGTAAACAAATATATGCATTCCTATCGGTATGTTTAAAAGTGGATTGATGAAATGTATTGCACGGTAAATAATTGCACATATAGAGCATCACATTGTGAACAACTGAAATAAACAAGGCATACTGCAAACAACGAGATATACAATTAAAATTGGACATATTCTCACTACAC
The DNA here is from genome assembly GCA_902687465.1 of Secale cereale. Classification (NCBI taxonomy): domain Eukaryota; kingdom Viridiplantae; phylum Streptophyta; class Magnoliopsida; order Poales; family Poaceae; genus Secale; species Secale cereale. Next base: position 410,525,186 of record LR738710.1, read on the forward strand.
CACAAAAAGAACTCGACAAAACAAATCATGGGTTTCCCCCTGTGAAGAGGGACGGCAAAACAAATCATGGGTTTCCTCACTTGTCAAAGATGGGCTCGTTCCCGTGGGAAGAGCACGGACCCTGGATGCGCTCCGTGTTGTTGCAGATGGGCTGCTTCCCCTTGGAAGAGCACGACTGTCGGGTGCCATCCCTGATGTCGCGGATGAGCGCTACCCCTTTGGAAGAGCAGATGGGCTCTTTCCACTTGGACGAGCGGGAGAGGGTGCCCTCCTCATTGTCATCATCGAGGAGGTCTGACTTGGAAGCTGTGGATCCCAAGCCAGCATCGCAGAACATGTCGTTTAGAAATGACAAAAGGGGTTCGATGGCGATGTAGGATGGCAAATTTTTTACAGCGAGCCAGAGGAGATCAACAGTGGGGCCATGGACGAGATCGACGGTGGTTGAACCCGAGGGATTGTGGGTGGGCCACTTAACCTATGACATAGCCCGCCTCAGGCCGTTGTTGTCGATGAGCTCAATGTCATAGCCGGCGGCTGAGACATGCCCGCATACTCTATCCCGCTGCTTGAGTGTCTGCGGCTAGTAATCGTCGTCAGCTTCCTCGGCGACGTCGGGCGAAGAGACCGTGATACACCTCTTTTGGGACGTACCTCTCCTCGAGCTCCATGGGAAGCATAGCCGGGCTTAGGCTGCGATGCTCTGGAGTGGGGGATGGGGATCCGTGGGAAAGGGGGCGTTTGGCAGGCGTCATCTAAGAACCTCAGGGCGGCCTGGGTATGGAGATCGGTGGGTAAGATGCACGGACAAACCGACAGATCTTGACAATGGAGGCCTTGCGGCGGTGGCTGCCGCGGTGGGGACCTTGCTTGGGTTTTGAGCCAGGGAGGGCATGTTTGTGTGTGCGCGCACACCCGCGGAGGTTTTGGTGTGTGTGTGTGTGTGTGTGTGTGTGTGTGTGTGTGTG